>JBAMNC010001595.1:0-660000 GCA_037902135.1 Cetoscarus ocellatus | reverse complement strand
CCAACTTTTTTGCAATGTGTTGCTGCCATTAAATTCTAAGTTGATGATTATTTGCAAAAGAAAATAAAGTTTCTCAGTTCGAACATTACATATCTTATCTTTGCAGTGTATTCAATTGAATATAAGTTGAAAAGGATTTGCAAATCATTGTATTCTGTTTTTATTTACGATTTACACAACGTGCCAACTTCACTGGTTTTGGGTTTTGTACATATATATACATACACACATATATATACATACACACATATATATACATACACATATACACATACATACATACATACATATATATTTAAATATATACACACACACATATATATATAAATATACACACACACATATATATTTATATATACACACACATATATATGTGTGTGTGTATATATGTATGTATGTATATATATATATATATATATATATATATATATATATAGTCAATCATGTTTCATGAGAGAGAGAGAGAGAGAAAATGCAAAGCAATAAAACCAAGAATAATCAGACAGAAATAAATAAAACACTAAAATTACATCTAAAATAAATATGTTAATAATAATTAAAAACACATGTTAAAAGAGTCTAATTAAATCTAAAATGATGAAGTGTAAAATATAAAAACTATATCAGTATGATAAGATATATAAGCAAATACTAACAATAACATAAATCATCAGACAATAAAATTGAAAAGTTATAAATAATAATAATAATGTCAGGTAAAAAGTGATACAAACAAATAAATAATTATAATAGTCATTAAAAGTATTAAATGCTACAAAAAAGCCAGGCTGAATAAATTAGTTTTTTGCAGCCTGTCTCAGACCCTCTGGAAGTTTGTCCCACAGTTTTGGAGTGAAAGAGCTAAAAGAAACATCTCCAAAGGTTTTGGCTCTGCTTTGTGGAAAGACAAAAAAATTGAAGGTATGAATGTTTCCTCAAACAAATCCTTACTTTACATCCTCACTCTGATTTGAGGCCCAACATAAGCCATAAGGAGAGACTGTCCAAACAACAAGCTATCTGAAATTTTGCCTTTGGTAAACAGTCCAAGACCAGCACGACTGAAAAACTGAAGTGGTCTTGTCTCGTGTCAAATCGGTCATTTGAGGCTGACTCACTCGTTCTTACTTTAAGGAGAGCCTCCTCCTGAATATGTCTGTTCTACAGAGTAGCTGGTCTACAAGATCTTTTTAACAGAGTCAAAGCACAAGCTATTTTGGAGTTTTTGAAAGCAGTTAGACTTTGCATACTTCAATAAGTTGTTTATTCTTGGTCTTGACATGTCTTATTTGTTTTTGCCATGAAGATGGTCTCAGTTACCAACATGGCATTAAACCTCTATTTATCCATCATCCTCACTGTACATTATTACAGGAGTGTTGTCTCAACAGGTGTTTAGATTGAGACTGAGATTGATTGAGATTTTTTATTTTATTTATTTATTTTTTTTTAATGGGACAGCCTGCATTAACAAACATTTACATGTAAATGCATGGGATTATAGCCAGGTAGCTAATTTCCATCACCAGTCCCATTAGCATGTTGGTGTAAACACATAAAACAAAGAAACAAAAATCAATAATAGGAATAAAACACATGGAGCACATTAAAAGACAGCAACATACATAAAAGACAACCTAAATGACATACAGCCCAAAAATAAAATGGGTTGAGAGTTGGGGGACCATGGGAATTGTACATAACGAATTATGAAGTGCTGGAGTGCTAATTAAAGTGTTTGGAGATACTGCTTCATGCAAATGGATCCTCATCTGTGTGAAATGAAGGGAGCTCTCCCCACTCAGTTAGTGAGACAAACCCTCCACAAACTCTGACCGAAGCTGGAGTCACACAGAGGGGGTCATCTGGGCGGGAACCGATACCATACAAGACCCTTTTCTTTACCCACTTCTGAGAGTCAATGTCGACTTGACTGCTGCATCCCTTACTGATTTCTGGAAGTATGCATGTGTGTACCCGTCATGCATCAAAAATTTAGTGGCATTTAAAGTAATGCCAAGAAGCCAATATCTCCTAACTTATCATCGCCTTTACCTTTATGATTGAGTTTAGTTTGGTTCTCACTTGAGTTAAGCTTCATATATTATTTTCCCAGCAAAACAGCAAACTCTCAACAGCAAAAACATGCTTATACAAGCATCGATCTGGATTATACTTTTATCTGAAATCACTCCTTCAGCATTAAACATGCAGAAAGACCGTCAGAGCTTGATTCTCCTTTAACTCATAAAAAAACACTAAGAACAAAAACAAGCCTGAGCTTTTCTCTCAGATTCATTAGGATCAGTGTCAGGGGTTAAAATGAAGTGTTGGCAGATTTCTTTAACTTATGAAAGGGAGTATTCAGTCTGCTAGATGAAATAAAACACCTGCAATGTTTAAAGAAAATCATCGTCCTGTAATCAACCCCGTCACGAAGAGGCTTTCAGAAACATAAGGATCCAGCTTTAGGTTCAAGGCTGGAATAATCGAGGGTGAGGACGGTGTTAGAAGTCTATTCAAGTTAAGTTTAACGTCAAGTCATTAAAACTGAGAACACTTCTTTTATTATCAGTTTACTGACATTTACCTGATTTCTAAGGATGGCAGGTGAGGTAGGAAGTCATTTCCAACAAAGAAACACATGAAGACCCAGTCGTCCACACTGCGCTCAAAGTCAAAGGTAAACGGCAGACTGGCCATGGTCAGCTCTCTCTCCAGGTACTAAGAAAAGAAAGGGAAAAGAGAAGATGCAGAAAATGTTTTAACTCCTCCATGCTGATGTTTGTGGAAGAGCTTGAGTGAAAATTGGAGTTCAACAAGGGAAAAAAATCCTGATTTAGAAAACAAAGACCATTTGGCATTTCCACGTTGTCAGCAAGTTATTGTCAAAATTGTTGGAAGCTGTTTTATCTTGCACTGTTAACAAATCCTTAAAAGAATTCCTGGATCCATAACCAGTTCAAATCATCACCAAAATGTCATCGTTTCTTCCTTTTGCCATGACAAACATTCCCTGAAATTTTCATCGAAGTCTGTTTACAACTTTTCAAGTTATCTTTCTAACAGACAAGAGAAAGCGAAAACATGATCTCTTGGTTGTTGGTCAGTCAGAATCTGTTCATCTACTAGGATTTTGACTCATAACCATCTCCAGGGTTTACAGGGAATGATCTGAAAATGAGAAAATATCCAGTGAGATGCAATTCTTTGGGTGAAAAGGCCACCTTGATGCAGTGTTAATTTTGACAGCACTTTTTAATTTTAAGGGCACGGTTTAAGGTTTCCTTGAATTTCGCTGACTTCTTCTTATGGGTTTTTACTTAATAGAGAATTCAGCAGAGCATGATTCAATGGCAAGCTTTCCCACTATTTATTTGTTCATTTACCTATTAGTTTATTTATTTTCCAGTCAAAAACATAAACGCTGTACCTCTCTCAGCACGCACAGTCTGATGAATATAAACTCCTGTTCAGAGACGGGCATCGTGTCTGCAAACTCATCGTTCTGAAAGAGAAGAGAGAAACCAGGCAGAAATGTCACATCACAGCGTTCAGGTGGTCTTTGTGGACACAGAAAAGTGAAAAGTTAAGTAAAAACAAGAATGTCATTTTACAATTGATTTTGATTTGGCATAATAATGTCATATCAACTCAACTCAGCTTGACTTTGCCTGGCTGATTTGGTTCTTCATGATGGATTGTAGGGCTGAAAGAGTTATCATTTTCGGACTGAAATGAATTTCAGACAACGCAATCATGTGATCACCAAAGCTGCAATTTTTTGCAGCTCTCCTGACTGACCCAGGATCTGTTGTGTCAACTATTTTACTAATTTGCAGCAATTTGCATTTACAGAAGTGCTGGTAAGCAGCTCAACAACACAAAGCCTCTGTTGAGGAGTAGAAGTTGGAGTATCCCTTAAATAATGAAAACAGATTATTTATCATCAATATTAGATGATGAATAATAATAATGTGCTTTTGATCATTGATTTCCCTACTGTTGTCTGTAGTGTAAACATAGCGAATATTTCACTGAAGCTTGATTTGAAGAAAATTAAATTTAAATCACAATATCTGCTAGAAAAATTGCAATTTCATCTTTTCCTAAAGTCGTTCAGCCCTAATGCATCTCTTTTCATATCACCTCCAACAAGGTTCATGCCACCTTAGCCACACCAAACCTGAGATGGGGAGACCTCTGACCCCTGAAAGGTCAGAAAATCACCACCAGTCGAGTTATCCAATCCATTGCAGCTCTGTGGAGCTGAACAACTCCCCAAACTTTCCTCTTTTGCTGTGAAGATGCCCTGGTAGTTTCACACGGCCACACCATGACGAGTGGGACGTACTGAGACTCCCCTGTGACGGAGCATGGCGAGGAAACCAAACCAAGCTGAGCAGAAAAGCACAACATCCCTGAGCAGATCTCACCTTTCCCTGTTTCTCTCGGGCCACCCCCTGACAGTCCTTGATCTCGTGGCCTATCTGTCCGCAGAGCGCGCAGGGGCGGGGCTTGTTGGGTTTGAACTCCTCTCTGATGATGGTGAAGTTTGGCTCATGGGTTGCCAGACCGAGCATGATCAGATCAGCTGATCAAATGAAACAAAATGGCCTCATTAGTTATTTAACACACTAACAGATGTTTCATTAATCAGACATATTCGTCGTTGGATCGGTGGGTTAGGACTTACCGTCAGCTCCACACAGACAGTGGTGTGTGTTTGGGTCGTGGTTGGGTTGACCTGTCAAAATGATTGAATATTGATTGAATTCTTTGTTATGAATCTGAGGCAAGCTGTACACGTAGAAATCTTTAAACACAACCTAAAAACTCATTTATTCAGCCTGGCTTTAATGTAGAACTTGGTAATTTTATTGACTATTACACATTTATTTGAATCACGTTTCACATTATTTTATTATTAAACTGAAGTTTAATTTTTTTGTCTGATGATATACTTTGTTTGTTTTGCTTATATATCTTATCATACTGATAGTTTTTTTAAATCCTTTTACACTTAATTATTTTAGATTTTCTTTTAATCTTTTAACATGTTTTTATTTTTTTATTTATTTACTTATTTATTGTATAATAATTTTAGCGTTTTACTGATTTCTGTCTGATGATTCTTGGTTTTAATAACTTTGCATTTTCTCTTGTTTCCTTTCCTTCATATTGGTTGTTCTTATTTTGCTGATTTTAACTGATTTGTCTGGCTTTTCTGTTCTTATTAATGCACTTTAATCAAAGTATAAAAGGTAAATCACTGCTGTACCTCTCTGTCTCCTGATGAAGTCCATGATCTTATGTTCACCTTCACCTGGAACACTGGCATCAGACAAGTACACCTGGATAAAAAAACCTTCTGTTAGTGAATCTGAACACTCCTTGGCAGGATGTCTGCAGTAAGAGGAACGTGAATCAGTAAAATGAGACTGACTGAGATGTTCCTCCAGCCTGGATCGTTGCTCAGTCTGTCTGCGATGTAGTATCGTAAACACTGAGCCAGGTTGTCCATGAACTCTGTTCCCTGCAGACACAAAACATCAAGTCATGTTAATATGGAGCTTCTGTTGGCTTCATACTATTATCCTGTTATTTTACATGCATATTTAGTATCATTTTTAAAAATATTCTCTGTGTATAGACAAACAAAGGAACTTTAAAATGCAAGACACCGTGTATGTTTAGGGTCTGAAGAGGGAAAGAGGTTCTAACTTTTTTTAATAAGATCATAAAAGACCTTAACATTAAGCCTTCTGTATTAGCATCAAAATATGTAGGATATTAACTTTTAATTGATGCAATAGACACATCATCAGTGATGGACCAAGGGTCATCAGGTGTTTCTGTCTTATCACCAGTCAAGAGTCAACAGAAAGCCTGAGAGCTTCCAGGATGATCTTGGTGGCCCATCACCTCTGTAGTCCACAGATTCCTAAGACTCCCATATGGAGGTATAATGAATGCCCTGCAAAGCCCGTGCAACCCACTTCAATAGGCTCACAGTCTACAGCAGTCTGCAACCAAAGGTGCATGTTTGGAATTGAAATCTACTTTTTTTTGTTAAAAGCTGGGATTCATTCTTCGGCCTCATCCCCCAGCCCTGACTAAAGTTAACCTGAAAATTAATCAAGGACTTTTTTCCCACTTACTGGAGTGATGCAGTTGCTGTCAAACCTCTCTTTAATCTCCTCTGGAGGGAGATAACCTCCTGCAGGTGAAAATAAAAGAGGACGGTTACTCTCAGCATGAAAGATTATTAAAACAGATCAGTTCAGAAAAATTAATCAATCATGGAGGTGAAACTACAAAAGAAGAGAAGAAGCAAAGCTGCTGTGCTTTCAAACAACTACAAACTTAAAAAGAGTCACAGCTCGGCCTTTTTGATAGCAGTTTTCATTTAGTTGACTAATTGTTTTCGTCAACAACCTTTTTCCCCTGATGAAAACTAGACAGTAACTAATAAAAACAAGTGCACATGGACAAAAACTCAAACTAAATTAACTGACATTTTCATCAACAAATAAAAACTAGACTAAAATGTTTGACAGAGACTTAATCCAATCAGACCTAATTTGGTCATGTAGAAAGTAGAGACAAGTTAGGAATATATCCAATCACAGCTACTTTGGTTGTGTGGAAAGGTTGGATGAGTTCAGAGGGACATCCAATCACAGCTGCCTTAGCTTGGTGGTGGTGGGATAAGTTGTGGAGCGATCCAATCAGAGCTCCTCTCTTTATGAATTGATATATTCATGTAGAGCAGGTTCACTGTTTGTTGTCAGTTCTGGTATTGTAACTGAGATGCTCTGCCAGGTAGCCTAAATAAAGGTGACTGCATTTCACACAAAAGTTCAATTTGTTTCTGTTCATTTACACATTCAGACTTTACTAGCATTCAATAAAGGGTTATTAGATGTTTGATTTTATCCAAGTGTAAAACATGACTTCAGAAATTCAAGGAAACATAAAAACTGCCTTACCCTTAACACTTCATATTTTAGTGACTAAATTTACAGTAGATTTCATTGAGTAAAATGTTGTGAAATTTCATCAACTAGAACTAGACTAAAACTAAAACAACTTAGATGACTAAATTATGACAAAAACTGAAAGATATTTTAGGCAAGAGACAATAACTAAAATTAAATTAAAAAGTGCGTCAACATTAACACTGTTTGACAGTCCTCACTGACTCTTAGTATTTTCAGGCACATACAGAAACATGAAAACACACCTCTCTGGAAGACTTCCTCCCTCATGCGTGCCTTCTCCTCCTGCAGCTCCACTCCTTCTTTGGACGCTCGGAAACGTCGAGAGCGCTGCTGGTTCATTTTGGCTCGAGGGGCCTGGTGGGATCAGACAGAAGAAGCAGCAGGTTGGTTCAACACGGCTGAGTCTTTGGTTCTAATGCAAACTGTTAGCTTTTCACCCAAACAGTGAGTAAAAAACAATTTTTGACAAATAAAACCCACTGAATGAATTCTACCATAGAATTATTAATTATATTATTCTACTAGGGCTGGGAATATATCAAGTTTTTTCAAACAAGATAAAAGTTTAGGCAGTATTTTTTTATACTAATATAGTTGTTTTCGTGCTAAAAATTAGGCTGGATAGTAAAATGATAATAATGACTCTTCAGTACAACATGATGACTGTAAAATGATGTCTTTTCTAGTTTACTTATAGTTTCTGCCGTGGATGTGAGCTCTGATCCAAACGTTGCTTTACCTTCTGTGATTAAAGTTACTCACCACACCGTCGATCGCCATGTAAAGGACTCTCCTGGGACGTACGATGTTGAAGAGGCGGTCAATGTACTCGAAAATGGCGACCATCATCTCATCTTCATTTTTAGGGGCAGGTCTGTGAATAGCAGAATTCAGATCATGAGTTATTTTGGAGATCAGTGACATCTCTTTACAAGTTTAATGTTCCCAGATTAAAATTTCTATCAAGTCTTCACTTTCATAAAATTATCTTTAAAGAGGCGTTCTATCAAGGATGATTTGATGTAAAAGAAACAGGGCTCTTGCTCTGCTTCTAGGCAACAGCTCTAAATATTTTCCAACTTCAAAACAGGAAAAATAAACAAAAAAATACAAACTAAGATAAAGCACAGGTGACTGAAAAGGTACTAAAAGTCCAATCTGTGAGGAGAAGTGATCCTACTTGTCTTCTGGATGTGTACAAGGATGGATGATCCCGTTCATGTCCAAGTATAAATTGTCAAACTCCACCTCATTGGGGTTTGGCTTCGTTGTGTCAACAGGAATACGGACTCCATTGCACTCTTTGCCCTGTTAAGAAAAATAATTCAGAAAAAAAATATTCACGAGTTGTATCTATATGTGAAAAGCATGATCAAGAAGGTAAATAAAATAACTTACTGGTACAAAATTTAAGGCAAAACAAAGACACACATCTAAATACTCATAAATAGTACACCACACAGTGTTTTCTAAGGGAGTGCTTAAAATAACTACCAAATAAATTTGATACTGTTTTATTTTAACCACACAATCAAGCACTACTATATAATACCACTACTACCAGAGGCAGCATATTGACAAAAACATGGCATTCAAGGGGCTAAAATCTTGATAAATATATGAATATATGAGGATTATGATTTGAGCTGATGTTGGTTTAGAAAAGCAAAGCTAAAGTTAGTATCAGTGAATGATATTTTTACAGCCTCCTGATATTTTGAATTGAACTGACTTGAATTTAACATTTTTTTTATTTTGAATATTCAAAAGAGAAATACAAACAGAAATAGAAGAAAAAAATAGTGCAGTCATTACATACAATATATTCAAAAAGGAGTGGGAAGAAGTAAAACTTACCAAGTCCCACCCCTTCTATTTCGCAACAGAAAAACAGTTTCTACACAATAATTTAGTGATATAACAAAAAAACAACAAAACTTAAACAAAGCAAAGGCAAAAAAATAACAACCAACAAAACAAAGAAGTCACCCTTCAGTTTAGTGCGATACCACCTGTTTTATCCATATATCTACTGAAAATTATATTTTTATTAATTTTTTTAAATTTCATCAGGTTTGAGCATTGCTGTAGATCCTGTTGTAACCCATTCCATAACTGAACACCACACTGTGAAACGCAAAAGTTTTTCACCTATGAATTTTAAAAGTTTTCCTTAAATTATAAGCCCCATCTTGATCTCTACAAAATTTTTGGATTGTAGGTGGTAATGAATTATTCTTGGCCCTGTGCATTATTAGTAGTGCTTGCAGTTCAACAATATCAATGAACTTTACTAGTTTTGACCTTAAAAATAGTGAATTCGTGTGCTGAGTTGTAGGAGTGTAACTAATAATAAGGTCTTATACCACTTTTTTAATACAATAACATGGGCATTAATAATTTATAAATGAAAATGAAGTGTGTAGTTTTGCATGGCTTTACAATACTACTACTAAAGGTAGCATTTTGACAAAAACGTGGCATTCAAGGGGCTAAAATCATTATAAATTCATGAATAGTTGATGATTATGATTTAAGCTGATGTTGGCTTAGAAAATCAAAGTTCAAGTTAGTATCAGTGAATGATATTTTAACGGCTTCCTCATATTTTGTGCTGAGCCGTAAAGGTGTAACTGATAATACAAAAGGTTTTAAAGCCACCTGTTTAGAAAATAATATAGGCATTAATAATTTATAAATGAGAGTGATTCAAAATGATGTAGGCCTTTCTATAAAACGGGTGATAAAGCAGAGTGATACTGTGAACAGTTTTTAATGATAATCAGGATTCAGAGTGAAAGTGTGAACAGTTTTTAGTGATAAATTAGATCAGGATTTTTGTTTACAGTCACACGAGGAGAGCACGGAGTTCAGAGTGTTTTTTCCCTAAAATAAGATAGTTAAAGTATGACTAATGGGATGAATCAAGTGTTTATATTAACAAAACACGTCCTTAATCCAATCCTTGCCCCATAAAAGCCTTTAATTTGAATCATTTCAGTTATTTTTCCTCCTTCTCCTTCCCGCTAACGCACTTAGCCTGTTAGCTCCCATGCTAACTCCTACCTTCTCCTCCACACAGTGAACAATGATGGACGCGTACTTCCGGCTCAGCCAACGGAAAAACGCCGGGACTCCCATCTCCGCTTCAGCTTATAAAACAGATGGACTCGTGGAAACGGTAAAAACAGTTCAGTTTAAGACGAGAAACGAGATGCGAATGAGCCAAACAACTGGTTTACATGCTGCTGGCCATGGCCGCTGTGTAGTCCTTCCGGTTCATATCGGCTCTTTCCGGAGAGAGAGGGGTCCACAGCGCCCGGAGACATAGAGGCCACAGGCGGTACTGCAGGTGATTTGATTGACTGTGTTGGAAAACTTTGACTTACCTCATTGCTGGTGGAAAATAAAAGTTTGTCCACATAAGAGTGATTTTTCTGCTGCGGTAATTTAAGAATTGAAGTTCAACTGGGACTAGACTATATTTGATTTAAAACTTCTTCACCTCGTCTCTGGAAGGATGAACCAAGAGGACAGATATCCTATATACAAACGGAATTTTGCTGATATCCGAAATGCCGACATTTCCAAGCTTATCACCGCTGAAACCAATACTGATATTTTTTGGCAAGAGTATAAGCTGTCTGCTTTACTAAAACTGACCAGTTCCTCTCATTGTGTTAGAAACTGATGTGGACCAAGGAAAATAACATTTCACTCTCTCATATGAAACATTATTGTTTTGAAAGTATAAACATCCATCAATAGGCTAACAATTCAATTCAATTCAATTCAATTCAACCACTTTATTTATCCCCAAGGGAGTAATTTAATAGGCATAAGAGTAGCACACATCCAAGGACTTAGTAAAAACATAAGGACAAAAACAAAACATACAAAAAGAAAAAAATGCATGTTACTGCATCAAAACACTTTGTCTTTTTTTTTTTTTTTTTTTTACTAACAGGGCATAACAGAGTGAAGCATTGAGCTACATTCATACATTCTTTGGGTATGACAGCCAATGTGATAATATGGCTAATATGAGGCTAAAATATCAGCTGCAAATATTTGCAGAAAATTTATATCTACCGATATCATGCCAATATCGCACATCCCTAACAGATACACAAGGCTCAGTGCTGGTTTTCTTGTTTTATTCTTTTTATCTGGTGTAAAATATCGTCTCTGTCATATACAAACCTCCTATCTCCAAAATTACAAGATGAAAAACAAAACACTTTACCACTGAATGAATGAGTATTGTGTTGACCTGATGACAAATCATTTTTGTACTTCAATTCCATGAAGATAAATAAAATTACAAAAACGGAGATGGGAGGTTTATGCCCAACAGCAACAATAGTTTTTAAATATTTATTTATTTATTCTCATATGAATGTCCATAGTTTATCTTCTGTATTTTAAGAGGACTATACCTTTTATGTGTTTTTTTCCACCATTACTTTGCTTGTTGTACATTATCCTTTTCTCTCTGCAACTACTTTTGGATTTCTGTTTTATTCAAGGTTTCAAGGAAGAAGTTTAGATTATAAAACATTAATTGAAAATAAATATATGTCTATTTTTATCTAAAATTATTTATCAAAATGCTTCTTAATATAGGAACTTATTTTTTAATCATTTCTATCATTATTTTTTCATATTGAATTAATTATTTGTTTATTTACACATCAGTCAATCAATCTTTATTGTATAGCATCAGTTCACGGTGTTATCTCAAGACAGTCTACAATAGTGCAGGCTGAAAACAAACTATACATTTTAAAGATAAACATATATATATTAGATTAGATGAGATTAGATTAGCTAGTACTTTATTTATCCCTTGGGAAGACTCCTTCAAGGAAATTAAGGTTCCAGTAGCATTGTATTGTACAAAGGTATAAAAGACCACAGGATATCTGAAAGTAAAAAAATAAAAACAATTAGCAGATATAAAATCTCTCTCTCTCTCTCTCTCTCTCTCTATATATATATATATATATATATGTATATATATACGTATGTTAATAAATCTAAATAATAAATAATACAAAAAAATAAGATAAAATCAAATCAATTAAAATAAATTTTAAATAAAAATAAACATAAACAATAAACGGCTACTAGCTGGCTACTACTACTACTGCTCCTACCCGTCCTCTGTCCTACTGTTACTTACACTTAGTGAGGAATTGCACAGTCTGATGAAGAGGGAGAAAATATATATAAACTATGTATAGCTGATGTTTCTTGGCTTTGTCATGTCTTCTTCGGCTTAAGCCACAAGTTTAACTCATTAAATGAAACTCTTTTGTTTTCTTTTGAGGTTAAAATATAAACATAAGCATCACAGATGTTGATGACAGTATATTTATTAATTCAGTCACATGTAGTTTGACAGTCTTGTTTGGCCTGTGGACAACAGGAATAATGCTCACGCAGCTCTCACAGTAGTTCCCCGTCCCTGATGTCATGCATCTTAAAAACTTGTTATATTCCCCAGCTCTACATCCAAACATCGTCAGATGTGTGTATCATGATGTGCAGATTGTGTTCATGTTCTCAGTAATTGTGTTGTATTTGAATCTCCATCCTCTCCTGTCTGATGTTACGTAATGCTCCTTTAATGGAGACTCTGTGAACTGATGCCCTCTCGCTTCCAGCCCTGCGGCGCCACATTTAAGGTGAATTAGATATTTTCTCCCTCTTCATCTCTGCGCTTCATGCAGGCAGAGGAGGGGGGTGCAGGGCCATTAGCCTCCCCTCTTCAGGCGGGGCGGCTGTGACATCCACACTGCAGGATTATTACCGCAAAGAGGCGCTGATGGAAAACACTTGGCCTGCTCCGAACGGGCCATTTCCATAAACATTTACGCTGGAGCTGCAGGTAATGGGACGCTGCCGTCATCTCAGTGTTTGTGTATGGAAACAGAGGGAGAGGATCGCATGCAAATCCAAAAATGTGAGAGCTCCAACACAAAGCCCCCGGCTCAGAGGAGCTGTGGCAGCTCAGGAATGTTTGGTGGTGCCTTCGCTGAACTCATGCAGAAATGCACTTGATCTTTGACTTCTCTTGCTTTGGACTCGGGACGGGCAACTTGGAGCTGGTGCCTCAGTCATGGCATTTGCATGTTCTCCCTGTGCATGTGTGGGTTTCCAGTTTCCTCCTAGTTGTTAGGTTACTTGATGACTCTAAAATGGGCTTAGATGTGGGTTTGAATTTGAATAGTAAGAATATAAAATAGTGTAGGTATAGATATAGTATAGATAATATAAAATAGATTATAAAATAGTTGGAAAAAGTATAGGTACAAAATATATACAAGATGAAATCCTACAGGACAGTGCAATTGAAAAACTCTATATACAAATATAAGATAGAAAGGATATCTATGTATGTATGGAAATGTATTGCACATGATAGTTGTCCATCTCTTCATGTTGACCCTGTGATTTGCTGGTGACAAGTCCAGGGAGTACCCCGCTCCTCGCCCAATAGCAGTTGAAATAGGCCCCTGCCCCTCGCGACCACAAAAAGGTATAGTTTAGGTAAATGTCTATTATTTTATTTTCATCAGTGAAAACAAACAACAAACAAAATCCTGTGCAATACAATCATGTGATATATAATCATCTGTAAGCATCAATCACCACGTGCACTGTAATTATTCAGTAAATATTCATCCTGTGCAATACATTTACATATATACATAGAAATATTTATTTTTATACTTAATATTTATCCTTTCCATCTTATATATATTTATATAGAGTTTTTCAACTGCACTGTCCTGTAGGATTTTATCTTGCATATATTTTGGAACTGTACTTTTTGCAACTATTTTATACTTTATTAATTTTTTTAAAGTAACCATCTTTTGCACTGAAAAGGGAGAAGCTCTCCAATCTCGTTGTACATTTTGTATGATGACAATAAAGAGCATTATGATTCTATGATTCTGAAATAGCCAATTAACATAGTGGACAAAATGAGATAATGTTTTATTGATCCATCCATCAATCCATTATCTTTAACATTTATCAAATGTAACATCAGTGCAATATCCTTACTGACAAACTCTGCTGTCATATTTATATTCATATTGTAAATATTGTTAATGCTAATGGTGTGAATTCCTTGGCCCCTGTTCATAGTCACACTTGTGCTTATTTGATTTATTTTTGCCTTCAGAAGGAAGTTGATACAGATTTAAGATTCTGCATGTTGCAACCTGCCTGCTTAACTGTTTTAACTTAATTTTTAATGCTCCTTTTAATATCTTTATTTGATATTCCTACTGTTTTACTGAAAATAAGAGCAACTGAAACAACCCAATGCCCCCTTTGGGAGTTAATAAAGTACATCTGATTCTGGCTCTGATTATCTCTCCAAGGTCACGGGGGCTGGTTCCTATCCCAGCTGACCTTGGGTGATAGGCGGGGTACACCCTGACCTGGTCGCCAGCCAATCACAGGGCCACATAGAGAGACAAACAACCATTCACTCTCATATAAGGGCAATTTAGAGTCACCAGTAAACCTCACAAGAATGTTTTTGTGCTCTGTGGGAGGGAGAGCCTGAAGAGAACCCACGCATGCTCGGGGAGAACATCCAAACTGACATGGGGATGGAGCCAGCAACCTCACTGATCCGAAGAGGGGAAATTTATGTCACAGCACCACAGGGCCAATAAGCATGTAGATAATAACTGTACAAAAATGAAGAGAGAATAAAGTCAAACACTTTCATACGGCAGTAAAAGTACAGCTATAATATAAAGGAGTTAAATTTTAATACAGGACAACAGGAGATATTTTATGAAGTGGATTTCAATTACAACATGAGTTTCAAATGCATTTTGTGAGTGCTTTAGAGAGAAGAGGTAACACATGGTGATGTGCCTCTGCCTGTCTTGGCAAGGACACCCATATAAATGAGATTCTTCACCAAAGTAAATAAAGCTTAATAAAATGAAACAACAAAAGACACATTTTCTCCTTAAACTTTCAGACTTTGTATCTCAGAAGTCAAGTCCACACCAGATGAAATCAATCACCCATGTCCTCTGTTTATTTACTCTGCTGTGTGTGATCTGATTTTTCACTGCTCCAGGATTTGACTCCCTGGTACCTGCAGATGTCCTGAAGAGGAAGAGCGCCCTCACTTGGTGAAACATCATCACTGAAACCGGCATGGGCCTGCAGCTTCAGCCTGCGGGAGCGGAGGTTTTAGTGTCTGAAAGCTTGTTTTGGTGATGATTACAGCTGACTGAGGAAAGATGACATATTTTTACAGACAAATGAAGTAACATTTCAGGATCACTCTGAGGCAAAAAAAACAAATTAAAAAATTCACTGAAGGGGTTAAATCTGCAGTTTTCAGAAACATAATGTCTTGTTTTGACAAAAAGACAATTCATTCATTTTCTACAACGCTTATCCCTTTCGGGGTTGCGGGGGTGCTGGAGCTGAACCCAGCTGTCATTGGACGAGAGGTGGGGTACACCCTGTACCAGTCACCAGCCGATCACAGGGCCACATAGAGAGCCGGACAACCATTCACTCTCACACTCATACCTAAGGGCAATTTAGAGTCACAGATCAACCTAATGAGCATGTTTTTGGTCTGTGAGAGGAAGCCAGAGTGCCCGGAGAGAACCCATGCATGCACAGGAAGAACATGCAAACTTCACACAGAAAGGCGCTGCCCCGACCCGGGCATTGAACCAGCGACCTTTTTTATGAGGCATATGTACGACCAAAATCTCAGTGTGACTGTTTTGATATGTACCTGTGCAAAAAATCCTCTTTAACACATGTTACGGTGTCTGATCAGTCTGTTCATGTGTATCTACTCATGCCCAGTAAAATCTGACAAACATCAGTGCTAATTATTAAATTAGGGCTGGGCAATATATCAATTAAATTGATTAATTTGAATTATTTTCTGCAGAAGATTTAAAAAAAAAAAAAAAAAAAAAAAAAAAGAGTTATTTTTTTGACTTACTCCAATCATAATTTGTTGCAATGTTTGAAAACATAAATACTAAAAATGTACGGTTTGCATGATGGTAGACCTTGTCAGGTTTTGCACAAGCACCCTTATAGGCTTGTATTTGTTTTTTAAATGAGATTAATGAGCTTAAATTAGATCAAAATGACATTAAATTTCATTTCATGTTAATATACTGTGAAATAGCTCAGCTTTCAGTTTATGTAGACAAATCTGCCTATGTTTGAACCGCATAATCAAAATTTTATGACACACACTTTAACTTTAAGAGGGAAATTCTATTTGATTTGGGAATACATTTTGATAACATAATGGCAAAACTTGATTCATGTAATTTTTGTGTCACTTGGAGTTTTGTTTGAGAGGGAAAAAATCAATTAAAATCATAAATCTAATGTTGTGGGGGAAAAAAAATCAGTGATTTTATGTAAAGGCCATATCGCCCAGCCCTATTTTAAATACACACGTGGACAAAATTGTTGGTACCCTTCCGATAAACAAAGAAAAACCCACAAAGGTCACTGAAATAACTTAAAACTGGCAAAAGTAATGATGAATAAAAATGTATTGTAAATTAACTCATGAAAATCAGACTTTGCTTTTGAATTGTGGTTCAACAGAATCACTAAAAAAAACAAGCTAATGAAACTGGCCTGGACAAAAATGATGGTACCCTTGACTTTATATTTTGTTGCACAACTTTGTAAGGCCATCACTGCAATCAGGTGATTTCTGTAACTGTCAATGAGACTTCTGCACCTGTCCACAGGTATTTCGGCCCACTCCTCATGAGCAAACTGCTCCAGCTGTCTCAGGTTTGAAGGGTGTCTTCTCCAGACTGCATGTTTCAGCTCCTTCCACAAATGTTCAATAGGATTTAGATCAGGGCTCATAGAAGGACACTTCAGAATAGTCCAATGTTTTGTTCTGAGCCATTCTTGGGTGTTTTTAGCTGTGTGTTTTGGGTCATTATCCTGTTGGAGGACCCATGACCTGTGACTGAGACCAAGCTTTCTGACACTGGGCAGCACATTTGGCTCCAGAATGCCTTGATAGTCTTGAGATTTCATTGTACCCTGCTGTTACAACCCAGCTCTGCTAGGAGAAAAGGGAAGCAACGTAAAAACCAGATTTAGATGGTTTTAAATCAAAGTTATTTATTAATAAACCCAAGGAAATAAATTTACAAAATGAGGTCGAGAAAAGGGCAAACACAAAAAAAACAACAACTAGAAACTAAAAGGCTTTCAAACTAAATGGCAGGCTACAAAATAAAACTATTTAGACCTATACACAAACTAGGTTAAACCAGCCCAAAGTTAAACAAAGACATCACACAAAGAACAATTAAACCACTGCCTTTTTCCTCACAAGACCTCCGAATAATACAGATAACACAGTTTTCTTTAACAAGTTTCTCTCTCTGGCTGCATGCAGTGACAGATTCAAGACACCCTGTTCCAGATGCAACAAAGCAGCCCCAGAACATAACTGAGCCTCCTCCATGTTTCACAGTAGGTACAGTGCTCTTTTCTTTGTATGCTTCATTTTTGTGTCTGTGAACATAGAGCTGATGTGACTTACCAAAAAGCTCCAGTTTTGTCTCTGTCTCGCTTTTTTAAGATTTGCTTTCAACAGTCGTGTGTCCTCCATTAAGTCCACTTTGGCTCAAACAGTGATGGATGGTGTGATCTGATACTGATGTACCTTGACCTTGGAGTTCACCTCTAATCTCTTTGGAAGTTGTTCTGGGCTCTTTGGTTAACATTCGTATTATCCGTCTCTTCAATTTGTCATCAATTTTCCTCTTGCAGCCTCGTCCAGGGAGGTTGGCTACAGTCCTGTGGACCTTAAACTTCTGAATAATATGTGCAGCTGTAGTCACAGGAACATCAAGCTGCTTGGAGATGGTCTTATAGCCTTTACCTTTAACATGCTTGTCTATAATTTTCTTTCTAATCTCCTGAGACAACTCTCTCCTTAGCTTTCTGTGGTCCATGTTCAGTGTGGTACACACCACCATACCAAACAGCACAGTGACTACTTTTCAGCCTTTAAATAGGCAGACTGACTGATTACAAGCTTGAAGACACCTGTAATGCTGATTACAGGACACACCTTAGTTTAACATGTCCCTATGGTCAAATCATTTTCAATCTTTTCTAGGGGTACCATCATCTTTGTCCAGGCCAGTTTCATTATTATATTTTTTAAAATGATTCTGTTGAACCACAATTCAAAAGCAATGTCTGATTTTCATTAGTTAATTTTCAGTAAATTTTTATTTATTATTACTTTTGTCAGCTTCAAGTTATTTCAGTGACCATTGTGGGTTTTTCTTTGTTTATCGGAAGGGTACCAACAATTTTGTCCATGTGTGTATATTTGCAAAATAATTCAAGAAATCATTTTCAATTTTATTACTTATTTGAATCCAGCAAAACACATCCTAATATCTGAAGAGCAACAAGAAGATAATTCCCTTCATCTACTAATTCTGTTCAATTGAGTGCATCATTTCTTTTCTTCTTGGTAAGCCTACAGAACTTTCAACTGGATCTGGAAACTGATGCTCTTAAAGTTCTGATAAAACAATTTTTAGATTCATTCATAATTTTTTGTTTAGTTGGAACAAAATTTAATGGTTGCACAGATTCCCGAGGCATGCCCGCACATAGCTTACACTAAGTTGGACCCCCTCTTGCTATCAAAAGTGCCTTATGGGAGATAATCATCAAGGTGCTGAGAAGGTATCCCACACCACCACCAGCAGCAGCCTGAACCGCTGATCCAAGGCAGGATGGATCCATTCTTTATGATGTTCACACCAAACTCTGTTGCTGAATGTGGAGCAGAAATCAGACTCATCAGACCAGGAGACACTTTTACAATCTTCTGTGGTCCAGTTTTGGTGGATTGTAGCCTCAGTGTCCTGTACTTAGCTGACAGGAGTGGCACCTGGTGTGGTCCTCTGCTGCTGTAGTCCATCTGCTTCACGATTAAATGTGTCAGAAACGGTCTTCTTCACCCTGAGGATTACTGCTCACTGGATACTCTATCTTTTTCAGACCATTCTCTTTAAACCTAAAAGACAATAGAACCAACCCTCTCCTCCATTCTGACATTAGTTTGAGCTCCAGGAGGCTGTCTAGATGGTTTCTATATGCTTCAATGCATTGAGTTGCAGCCATTAATGTTCACAAGCATTGGAGTGGGTGTACCTAATAAAGTGGCCGGTGAGTTAATGGGTTATATGCCAATAAAGCCGAAGATGATTAAAGATAAAATGACGAAGCAGCCATGTGATTAATAACATTCTTTGCCTCCCATTCTCATTCATATCTTTGTCTTTGCTCAGTTTTAAACTTTTCTGCACTTTAACAGTCAGTAAACATGCCCCCCCCCAGTCTTTTACCGCCTGATCTGCTCACATGAAAAGCTCAGCAGGAGGTGTCACGGTATAAACCGTTCATCTGTGCCTCTGAGGTCGTTCCTGTCCCTGCTGAAAGTTTCCACGTCTGATCCTCTTTGAGTCGGTTTCTGCTCATTGTGCTGCAGAAGAAAAGACCCACCGGGGCTCAGCTTTCACACAGGCAGTGAGACATACACCGAGGTGCCTTCACTGTCTCATTTGTTCTCACTTTGGCTGAATTCAACACAGATTTGAGGAAGTTTGAAGGTGGATTTTGGTTCACATTAAAGAGCCAATCAGGGTCTTTAATGTCAGCTTCAGATGTTTAACCCACCTTTTCTTTACTGGAGCACATTATCAACTAGAAAAGCACTCGGAGAGCGCAGAGAAGTGATAACGTGATGATGGAGAGACAGATCTCTCTGTTGTGAGAAAATGTTGTTTTTTCCATTGTGTTGTAAACAAATGGATTATTTCCCTCAGTTTCCTGTTTCACACACATTGATGTCGCTTGTTTGCTGTTTTTCTCCCTGCTTCAAATCAGATCCAGTTTCTTCATATCAGCACACTTTCAGCAGCTGATCTTTGGTGGAAATCTGTTTAATACAAATAACGTCTCATGTTGAAGCTTTGGGCTGATACTGATGTTTTAGTGGAGGAATGATGTCCTCTGTTAGACACAGGGCCTGCCACCTTCTTAATGAGAAATTACAATCCCAAAAAAATTAAATACTAAACTAGAAAAGTACTCAGAGAGCACAGACCTCCACCAAGCAGCTCAGTTACAACAGTGGCTTTTCCACAACCCCTGTAAAAGATATGATTCTGGATCACCAGATCCAGAACAGAGCCAGGATCCAGACCACACTCAGCACATACATGGAGGCTGTTATCCTGTCTGAACTTTTGGGAGCATCACTTTATATTTTGATTTTCCATGATTTATTGAATGTCGTAAATGGGATTTCCCATTAAAAAGTTCAATGTTTGTTTGTGACGTCAATCTGGATCAGATCCAGATAAAATTTACCTTGATGATATAAACTGTGACCCCATATTATCCTGTGAAATTGGAAGTTAATTCGTTAAAAAATGGCAGAGATACAATTTTTTTTTAAAATTCCACCCAATGTTAATTTACGGCATTTTTTGAAATTTTGGGGATTTTTTCATCCAGACAAATATAAGTATCACCACCCAAATTTAATAATTTCTAAGTTGGGCCAATACCAACATCTCCTGAAAATTTCAGCAAAATCCGTCCAGTAGTTTTTGCGTTATCTTGCTAACAAACAAACAAACAAACAAACAAACAAACATAACGTTGACACAACCTCCTTGGCGGAGGTAATCATCCATCACCCCTCCTCCATCTCCACCTGAACATCAGAGGTCATGTTTACGGAGCAGCAGCAGATCTCCACACTAACAGTCTCAGTGCTCGATCTACTCTCTGTGTCTAATTGAAAAGGCTGCGGCGTGTGTGTGAAACTCTCCTGGCTGAGCTAAAACGCTTTAACTGAGTGAAATCTGCCTCCATGAGGGCGCTCGCTCCGGAGAGAGAGACGGAGCTGGCAGCACGCCGACAGACAAGAGACAGCGAAGGGCTCCTTACCTGCACATTAGACGAGATGGCCCCCCGTCCCTCCCCCCACTGTTAGATCTGACTGAAGTGGGACTCGATTAATGTTAATGGAAAAACACTCACTGGCCACTCTATTAGGTACACCTTACCAGAACTACACTGGACTCCCTTTTGCCTTCATAGCTCCTTAATTCAACAAGAAGCTGAAACGTCCCTCAGAGATGTTGGTCTTTATCTCCATGACAGCATCACACAGCTGCTGCAGATTTGTCAGGCTGCATTGAGATCTGGTGACTGTGGAGGCCACTGGAGTACAGTGAACTTAAACCAGTGTGAGATGATCTGAGCTCTGAGACATGGAGCTGCTGAAGTCTCCATCAGAAGATGGTCCACTGTGGTCATAAAGGGATGGACATGGTCAGGGACAATCCTCAGGTAGGCTGTGGGGTTTGAACCATGCTCAGGTGGGACTAAGGGGCCCTAAGTGTGCCAAGAAAATGTCCCCCACACCATCACAAGATACAAGTCAGGATGGATCCATGCTTTCATGATGTTCACACCAAACTCTGAGCCTATCATCTGAATGTGGAGCAGAAATCCAGACTCATCAGACCAGGAGACACTTTCACAATCTTCTGTTGTCCAAGGTGGCACTTTCACTGAGAGAACTGCTGCTCGCTGGATATTTTCTCTTTTTCAGACCATCCTCCTTAAACCCTAGAAAAGATTGTGAGTGAAAACCCCTGCTGATCAGAGCAGCTTGTCTGACACGTTCAAAGTCTCTAAAATCACCTTTCTTCTTCATTCTGATGCTCGGTTTGATTGTCATCTTGACCATGTTTTATGCCTGAATGCATCCATTTGCTGCCTTGTGATTGGCTGTTTAGCTAATTTAGCTATCAAGAATTGGAGTGGTTGTACCCAATAATGTGTCAGTTGGGTTTATTTTATTCTGGGGGCCTTTGTCTGGAGCAGAGAGTGCGTGCAAAGATTCAGTTAAATTAATATTTCTCTAATTAATACACAATCTAGATGATTTTTGTTGCAAAAATGAATTACACCTTATCAAAAAATAAATCTTAATTTGTTTTAACTTAATTTGAGGTGCTTTCCCTTCATTTGGCCACTGACTCCTCTTAACTCTGACTGTAAATCAGCAGCAGCACAAACTCCAGATTAGATTAGAAAATAATATCTAAATTCAGCATAAATCAGAGTCAGATACAGGATGTCAAAAAAGAACAGAACTGAAAACATCTGGATTGATCAGTCTTCTTCTTTTCGTTTGATTTAACTCTTTTTTCAAATAAGAAATACTCACATTTTCATTGTGTTTTCCTTTAGAGCCTTACTATCTTATTAAAATGTAATAAGACAGTTGATCTTCTCCCTGTATAATCTATTGCAGTAAAATGAACTTTTAGACCTTTTTTTAACTGATTCACATCTACAAGAATAGTTAAACCAGCTCGCTTTAACAGATGAAATCTTTTTTTCTTTTAATATGTAAAATAAACTAAAATCTATTTTTACTAAAGAGAGGATGGACTGAATATTAATCACATTAAGTGGCTTCCCTGCAGCTGCATTCTGTGTGTTATCCTAGCATTTATAAAGAAGGTTAAACCATTAATTTTCTCATTGACGACGGTCTGAATTGATTCTATAGTCCTGAACATCTTATTCTTCCTTTCTCTACGAGCTTCTTTCATCAGTTTCTCTTCATCAGGAAGCAGCACAGTCTGGTTTTTCAGTTTTGATTCAGAGCTGAAAGCTGAGAACGTTTCAGCAAACAGCAGCTCCGTCCTTGAAAACACGAACACTGTTAAACAGCAGGAAGTAAAGAGCCCTTGGACTGAGAGCTCTCACCACATGCATCAAACGATCAGATTTATTTGTTTATGTGCTCGAGCGTGTTAGACCTCATTCTGTCCTGGTTTAGTTATTTTGTGACAACTATTGATGATTTGAGAGCAGACAGAAAATACTTCAGTGATTTTTCACATATTGGTTAATGCAGAATCTCTCACCCGAAGCCTCCATGCCACCCAACGATCAACAGAACTGGTCAAATCTGAGGAAATCAAACACCATGTTCATCCCTCTTCAGCTTTATTGTCCCCTCAGGGAGAAATGCTCTGCAGCCAGACAAACGAACATTAAAAACAGCCACACCAACTCAGCTACAGAAACAAAAACACTGAAGCAAACAAAGGAAACAGTGAAAAAAACAGAAACCACCACAAAAAGCCAAAGTCATCCATGCTAGATCATTTCAGTTTAGTTGAGCTTTAGAGCTGTGAGATCCTCCTGCATCATTCTGCCCCCCGGTGGCGAACGACAATCAAAACAAGTGTCCACAAAGCTTGAAGGCCCGCTCTGGAACCATTCTCAACCCAAACAATGAGGACTCACTCTGTTTTCAAGAGCTGATTAACAATGACATTTAGGTACACAGTCAGCTGAGGGTCCCCAGTTAACACGGTAACTAAAAAAGCTGAAACACCTCCCCAGTGTGACGCATAGTGCTGTGAAGCAGTCTTCGTACATGTGTCTTCAATCATTTTATCACTTAGAGTAAAATATGATTACAACTACAAACCCCAATTCCAATGAAGTTGTGACGTGTAAAATAAAAAAACAGAATACAATGATCTGCAAACCCTTTTTCACATATGTACCACAAAAATGAGATATTTAACGTTCAAACTGATAAACCTAAGTGTTTTTTTTTTTGCAAATGTTCACCCAATTTGAATTTAATATTGGCAACATGTTCCAAAACAGCTGGGACAGGGACAACAAAAGACTGGGAAAGTTGAGGAATGCTCACATAACACCTGTTTGGAACATTCAGCAGGGTGAACAGGTGAACTGCAAACAGGTGAGTGTCAGGATTGGGTATAAAAGGAGCATCACTGAAAGGCTCAGTGTGTAGACAACAACAATTTAAGAACAATGTTTCTCAACATACAAATGCAGGTAACAGTCCATAATATCATCAAAAGAATTACAGCATCCAAAGTAAGGCTGAAAAACAACATTGTATGCCTGTGACCTGTGATCCCTCAGGCAGCACTGCATTATAAACCAGCATCATTCTGTAAAGGATATTTCAGAGACAGTGAAGACACAATCTGCACGAGTTACAACAGCGTGGCTTCAGAGTGAAAGAGCGCAGGTATGAGACTGACCTGCTGCAGTCCTCACCTGTCTCCACTGAACAGGTGAGGAGCATCATGGAGACAAACAACAGAGACCCAGACTGGGACTTCACTGGGACTGGGTTTTGGACATATGCAGTGGAGCTCTGGTGTATGACTGGAACTGACAATGATTACATCAGGATCTTTCTTTTCTCTCTTGTGGTGTCGGCGTTTTGTCGCTGACTCTTTGGAAAATCTAACCAACAATACCAAACAGGACTCAACAGAAGAGGTCTGACCTTGAAGAAACTCCTCTTAAGTATTTAACTGCATGGACCATAAATTATAAGAAAGCTTTATAATAATAAAGCTATACAGTATCACTGTTACAGGAAAAGCCTTTATATGAGTCTGAACATGAGAGAAGCACAACTGAAGCTCTCTTTATCTGTTGGCAGCCTTGAAGATGTGAAAAAATGTCTCAAAAAGAAATATCTGTTTCTGTTTAGTCTTTCATTGCTCCTCTCTTATGAGCACCCTCTCATTGTTCTTTAAAGTCAGTTGTTAACTCAGGAACATGGCTGTGGGGCTTGTTTTATAGGGTAAAAGATATAAAATAAGAATTAAAAACAGAAGAAAAATCATTTTTCACTGGAAAAACTCAGATCCAGGTGAGAGTGTTCATCCAATTTCAACTAAAAACTCACTAGACGTATTCTAAACCGCAATTTCCTGACATGTGTGGATTAAGACCTTATTTGAAGATGTAAAAACTAAATATAAGGTCTGAGTTGCTTGTAATAAGTAAAATAATCTTCCTGCGAGACAAGACTAATTTAACCAAAATGTTTTTTTTAATCCAGAGCAGATTTTAAACCTGAATTTTAGACCCTTACAGAGTCAAACTTTGTTTGTTTCATTGGCAGATATTTTCTTATCATTTCAAGCAGTTCGATGGCTTATTTCGCCTATTATTCCTTGTAGTAAGATATTTATCTGGACTTGTTAAGTGAATATAATAAAATAAGTGTTTCAGATATTTCTGTCTTGAAAATAGACAAACACACACACTGAGAGTTGAGTTTGTGCAGTTTTCACACTTTGGAGAAACGATGATCATCTAAAAAAACACCAAACCAAACAGACTTGTTTTATGTCACACTCCCCAAAACTCAAGGGGGTCTAAAATTATAAATTAAACCACAACTCAATACACCAGATCAACAATTTTTCGATGTACATAGCAAACAGCAAAACACATGGCAGCAACTCAATGCAATTAGGCGTGCATTTGCTCAAACAGTCTGCTGAAGTCCAAACAGAGCATCAGAAAGACCAAGAAAGGGGATTTAAGAGACTTTGAATGATTGTTGGTGCTTCAGAAACTGCTGATCTACTGGGATTTTCACACACAAACATCTCTAGGGTTTTACAGTGAATGAACAGGAAAAGAGAAAATATCCAGTGAGCAGCATGCCATAGGTTAGAGGAGAATGGTCAGAGTGGTTGGAGATGATAGAAAGGTAACAGGAACCTTAAATAATCACTCACCGCAACCAAGGTCTGCAGAAGACCTGAACACACAACCTGTAGAATCTTGAAGCAGATGGTCTACAGCAGCAGAAGACCACACCAGGTGCCACTCCTGTCAGCTAAGAACAGGGAATTGACTCACTTGGGCTCACCAGAGTTTGGAAAAATGTCTCCTGGTCTGGTGAGTCTGGATTTCTGCTCCACGTGCAGGTTTGGTGTGAACATCACAAAGCATGGATCCATCCTGCCATGGATCAGCAGTTCAGGCTGCTGCTGGTGGTGTGATGGTGAGGGGGGACATTTTCTTGGCACACTTAGGGCCTCTTAGTCCCACCTGAGCATGGTTCGAACCCCACAGCCTACCTGAGGATTGTTGCTGACCATGTCCATTCCTTTATGACCACAGTGGACCATCTTCCAGCATGAAAATGATTAATGAGGCCTCCACATTCACCAGATCTCAATCCAGTAGAACAATTTTTGGATGCGGTGGAACAGCAGATTCTCCTCATGGATGCTGAGAAATCTTCAGTACGTTAAGAAAATGCTCAGATTCTTTTAAATATGTCTGTGTGTACTGACCGGGCTGGTTCAAATGTAGGAAAGGATTTGCACACCATTGTTTTCTGCTTTTATTTTTGGTATAAGGAAAATTTAATGTCAAAGCAGCACTACGTAGTTTTCCACCCTAATATAATATTTCTAGAGTCATTGCGATGGTACATCACCTTACAACAGGTTGAATGACACCTCTGTCATGGTCTGAGGGGGTCTGTATCGTCTTCACTGGCACTAAGTAACTTCGATGTGGATGGTAGGAACACTTCCACACTAAAAAACTACAAATTTTTACTGCTTTGACTGCTTTACGGCATACTTCACTTCCCCCTCCTTCCTGAATCGTTTAAAAGACAGAAGTTGAGGTGAAAGCTAAATGTATGCACTGACTAATCAGCATTAAAGTCTGTGGAGGGCAGCAATACGCCTTAGCTGTGTCTAGTCTGCCGGAAATTAAAAAAAGAAGACGAAGAAGAAAGCTAAACGTAGAGTTGTTATCATGGTGGAACCAGTGAAAAACCCAAAGAAAAGAAAAGTTTTATCGGAGGAGACGAAAAAGAGAAAGCGAGAGAGTAACAAGCTAAATGCCCAGACAGGGATAAACACTGGCCCAGCGCTCACTCGCTGGCGTGAGCTGAAAGACCAGGAGGGATATCTGACCGATGCTGATTTGACCCTGTTACTGTTGGACTTGTAAGTACAAGTTGATTTATTCAAATAGAAACATGATCAAACTGTACTTTATCAGTCCACATGGTTTATTTGTCTCTTGGGACGTCCTGTCGGCTCGCTTCTCCTCCCTCTGCATGTCAACAAATGCACGTTGATGTGAGGCGCTCTGTTTTACGACAGTGCAGTTACACTCAACGACCATAGAGGCCACTAGAGAGCTGAAAGCCGGAATCTCACATAGTGGGGCTTTAACCCTGCTCTTATCCAGAGTTAATTTGCTGACTGATTATTTTCTTCATGGTTTTCGTCAACAACCTTTTTACCGTGACGAAAACTAGACAGTAACTAATAAAAACAAGTGCACATGGACAAAAACTCAACTAAATTAACTGACATTTTCATCAACAAATAAAAACTGGACTAAAATGTTTGACAGAGACTTAATCCAATCAGACCTAATTTGGTCATGTAGAAAGTAGAGACAAGTTAGGAATATATCCAATCACAGCTACTTTGGTTGTGTGGAAAGGTTGGATGAGTTAAGAGGGGCATCCAATCACAGCTGCCTTAGCTTGGTGGTGGTGGGATAAGTTGTGGAGCGATCCAATCAGAGCTCCTCTCTTTATGAATTGATATATTAATGTAGAGCAGGTTCACTGTTTGTTGTCAGTTCTGGTATTGTAACTGAGATGCTCTGTCAGGTAGCCTAAATAAAGGTGACTGCATTTCACACAAAAGTTCAGTTTGTTTCTGTTCATTTATACATTCAGACTTTACTAGCATTCAATAAAGGGTTATTAGATGTTTGATTTTATCCAAGTGTAAAACATGACTTCAGAAATTCAAGGAAACATAAAAAATGCCTTACCCTTCACACTTCATATTTTAGTCGACTACATTTACAGCAGATTTCACTGATTAAAACTAGACTAAATTGAAACAATTTAGAAGACCAAATTATGCCAAAAAGTAAAATATATTTTAGGTAAAAGACTAAAACTAAAACTAAATGAAAAAGTGCTGTCAAAGTTAACACTGCTCTTATGTGAGGAAACTGAGTCTTTGTCTTATGCTCCACATGTGGGGGCAGGGTAAAGGGTAAAGTCTGTAACACGTCTTTGTTTGTCGTTCCAATTTACACAATGTCCCAACTTCATTGGAATTGAGTTGTTAGTAATTACCAAAGCATGACAGAAACAGCCTGACGTGGTCACTTTGATTCACTTAGTTGAATTTTAAGAAGTTGAACGCAGTGGTGAAAATCCCTCTTCAATGTCGGGGGGGACAATAAACAGTAGAATTTCAGAGAGTAATTCTTGGGGGGACATTAAAATAAATGCTATATTTTTGCTGTGTTGTTTTGATACTTTCTCAAATGTCTTGCATAGTTATATTAAACAATAACTGTAGTCCATATTCTACCTGTAGACACAGGCTTGTTTGTGCTCAGCCAGCAGCAGAGAAAAACTCTGGACAATTCACAGATTCATTACAAACTAAGATGAAAAGATGTGCTACATACAGTGCAAATTTTGTTTAGCTTAAAAATAAACGCCCTATTAGCTGCGTGCTGTTAATTTAAAACCTGCCGGCAGACTTCAAGCACAGGAGTTGAAATGTTGCTTTTCATGTTGTGCTTGTTGAACAAGGGGAGTGATAAACAACTTATCAACCATTCTGTGTTTTAATACACTTACTTCATCTGATCACCACCGCTTTGTCCGCCTGCCTCTGCATGTACACGGCTCTGCAGCAGCAGCTACGCCGGTTGCCGGAGAAACAGTTTGGACCAAACCATTGTGAGGGGAGGGGGGTTGTAATCTTTAACAATTAAAATTGTCTGACAATGTGTTTTTAAGTAGCGTTACTTGTATTGAACTGTCAAAACACGTTACTGTACGACTAGAAAAATCTTATTTGAACCAGATTTTTGGGGGGGGACAACTTTGTGGAAGGGGGGACACATCCCCTAAGTCCCCCCCGGGGATTTGAGCCTATGGTTGAACGATACCCACAGACTTTGCTCCGTTATAAGGACCTGTACGTTCCTTTGAGGATTGTTTCCAAAGCTGATCCACACACAAGATGTCTGTCCTCCTTCATCCTCACACATGAAACTTTATAAATTGGGTCCATTGTTGTTCTTGTTGTTGTTGTTAGGAACAAAGTTGAGAGTGTGGAGATGTGTGTTAGCGGCTGATCCGTGTGTCCCTGACCTCTGATGTGGAGTGCTTCAGAAAAGAACGATGTTGGTGTGAAACCTTCCTGAACTTCTCTGAACTTCTCTCAGCAGTGATGGCGGCGGAGGCTCACACGGTTTTGATCTGTGTTGTTCGTCCGTCCATCCGCCTCACGCTGAGGCATTCAAACAGAGCGGCCTGTCATTAGCCGAGGGGGGAGATCTTTGGCCGATGGATGAAAGGCGGCCGATCGGCGGCGACGGCGGCGTCTCCCCGGGTGGGCGGCTGACAGAGGATGTGTAAAGGCCTGCGACACAGCTTTCTGTTGTCCCCCAAACCAGAGACTGTTTAGCAGCAAATTCACAAATGACCTGGGCTGGACTTGTTTGAAGTGAGGCGAGAGGGGGCGGCTTCGGCACGCCGCAGACCGGGAGCGCTAACACGGCTCATTACTCCAACAGAGGGTACGGACAGACGGACAAAAGACGGCAGGGAGGGGAAGACACTAATGAGGAGGAGAGCAGATAGAAACAGAGGAAGTGCTCTGAGCCGGTCACTCAGAGGATCGACGGCGGCGTGAGGAGGTTCACCTGAACTGAGGCGCAGACCTGCTCAAACTCTGAGAGCTGAAGAGGAAAGTGCCTTCTCTAGTTTTACAGCTTTGACGTGAAGAGAGGGGGCATGAAAAGCCGGCTGTGGTAGGAGGGTAAAGAAGGGACACTTGCTAAAATATGGAGACAGTTCATGCAGTCCTCTGTAAAGCTTCACTCAGGCCAATTCAGACTGGTTTGAGACGGCTTTGGCGCTCCACACACTGCAGAAACTCAGATCTCAGCAAGTGTGTTTGTCTATTTTCAAGTCAGAAATATCTACACTTATTTTAATCCATATTCACTAAGAAAGTCCAGATAAATATCTTACTACCAGTGTTAATTTTGTTGACTAATTATTTTTGTCATAGCTTTCATCAACAACCTTTTTCCCCTGATGAAAACTAGACAGTAACTAATAAAAACAAGTGCACATGGACAAAAACTCAAACTAAATTAATTGACATTTTCATCGACAAATAAAAACTAGACTAAAATGTTTGACAGAGACTTAATCCAATCAGACCTAATGTGGTCATGTAGAAAGTAGAGACAAGTTAGGAATATATCCAATCACAGCTACTTTGGTTGTGTGGAAAGGTTGGATGAGTTAAGAGGGACATCCAATCACAGCTGCCTTAGCTTGGTGGTGGTGGGATAAGTTGTGGAGCGATCCAATCAGAGCTCCTCTCTTTATGAATTGATATATTCATGTAGAGCAGGTTCACTGTTTGTTGTCAGTTCTGGTATTGTACCTGAGGCCCCGTTTATATGAGACCAGTGCCCAGCGTGCCTGAATCCACAAACTTTTTAACCCAGGGTCCAGAGTGGAAACTTTTAAAAACGGATTCGTAGCTGACTCCAAGTAGACGAGATTCAGCGTTTCAGGGTGAAACGCTAATGTCACTGCATGTGCAGTATTCTTTCACATGAAAGCTGTGCACGCATTCCAGGAACAAGAACAACAAAAACAACAACAACAATAACAACAACAGCTTTGGCCGTCTACAGAGCAACATGTGTGCTGCCTACCGTGCTCGGTTTGTTATCCAGACAAAAATATCCAAACACATTTGTTGTCCAGACAAAAAACTCTTGTGTCTTCATGCATCCACTCGCCATTGTTGTTTGAGAAAAGTTTGTCTTCACCAGAAAGCGTATGCGTGTTCTAACGCCGCTGTTTCACTACAAACCAACATCGCCATCTACTGGCCTGACGTTTTTAGTTGTTTTCGCGGATCTGTGTGAACGTGGAGCAATTTTAAAAAAGGAAAAGGAAAAATCGTTCTGTTTTTGGTGACAACGTTGTCATGTAAACGAGGCCTGAGATGCTCTGCCAGGTAGCCTAAATAAAGGTGACTGCATTTCACACAAAAGTTCAATTTGTTTGTTCATTTATACATTCAGACTTTATTAGCATTCAGTAAAGGGTTATTAGATGTTTGATTTTATCCAAGTGTAAAACATGACTTCAGAAATTCAAGGAAACATAAAAAATGTCTTACTTACACTTCATATTTTAGTCGACTAAAATGTGAAATTTCATCAACTAAAACTAGACAAAAATTAAAACAATTTTCCATCATGATGCAACACATGCTGCTGAGGGTCCTCTTTTTGGGTTTTCAGAATATGGTCACCCTAGCTTTTGAAAACACAAAGGAAAAACCTTTCCATTTCTGGTGACAACGTTGTCATGTAAACGGGCCCTAAATTAAAAGTCATGTCATTCTGGCTCTTGCTGCTCGTCTACGTGGTGGAGGTGGAGGGCCAGTAGGAGGTAGGAAACCATGTGGTAGAGCAGATAGCATCTGGAGCTTGCATGTACAGCGCCTAGGTGAGTTGAAGGTGGCAATGCTGCGGCATCGAAGGGCTGACCAGCTGATTAAATGACTAGGTATGCCCTTGTGGGGTCAGGGGTCTCTTCACTGAGTGCTTTTCCTTTCATTATGGGACACATATCTCGTGTTTCTTTGGAATAAAGGAGTTGTTTGAAGGACAGGAGAAGTTGGGACACCCAGACATAGGCCACAGGCCTAGAGGACACTTGTGGAACTGCAGCTTCTTTGCTTTGTTCTCCTGCATTCGCTTCATTTTGAACACGAGGGGCGACCCCTGACTTTTGACCTCCAGTCATCCTTAAGTAAGAGAGGACAGCTGTGCTAAGTTCAAAGATGAAGCTTTTGGAGTTGGTCGACCTGTGATCACTCTTCTTCAGCCTTCGCAGTCTTGGCTCAGAGACAAAGAGAAAAAACTAACCTCGACTCAAACCTTCAGACATCATTATATCATCAATGTGAAGAAGTGAGCAGTAATCTGAGGGCTGATATTAGCTGCTGGATGATTGTAGAAACATCAGCATGGAGACAAAATTAACTGGAGCTTCATCTTGATCTGTGCTCCCCTGAGTTTTTAAAACTTTAAATGTTTGTCCGAGTGTAAAATAAATGAATGAGGATGTTCTGGGGTTGCAGGGTGGATGCAGTCAGAGCACAGATGAAAGTCTTCGTGCAGCGAGAGTGTGACAGTAAAATGTAATTGGTGTGTCACAGCAGGACGCCGCCTGCAGACGTATACCGAGAAACATTCATAAACAGCGAACTTGTTATTCAGACATCTTTCAGATGAGGGCACATTGCTTTGTGGATCCAACACGAGCACAGAAAACATCACAGCAGAGGTTTTAATCATCTCTGCTCCACGAAGACGACGTTTAAAGAAAGACAAAAAGAGCAGGATTGAAAACCGTCTTTAGATCAAACGTTAATTTAAAATCCAGAACATCCGCTCTGAGCCGCTGCCTTTCAATTTGTCAGCCACGAGAAGCGAGGCGCTTTGGTTGGATGTGTTAAACTGCCTCCCAGAGGGCACAGGGGCAGACCACCAATGCTTTCTGCAGCCACCATGCTGCGTCCACCGTGCAAAACAAAAGCACAAAGCTGCAGCGGGGACGCTTTGTTGATCGGCTTTCATGTTAACGGCAGGCAGGCTGTCCCGCTGACGCAGGGCCGCGTCCTCCAGGAGGGAAAAACACGACGGAGAGCGGAAAAGTGTCAGCGGGCATGTGGAGGAAACAGAATCCTCCAAGGTTAATTTATTTCCAGGGTGCGAGGGGGAGGGTTAGAAGATGAAGAGTTCGAGGTCAGCATGTAGGAAACTCTGATTTTATCATTTTATCATCATTTAAAAGCAGAGATGCTTCATTACTAACAAGCTTCTCATTCATCAAGCTGATTTAATCATGCACTTTGATGAGTTAAAACTGAAATAACAGGAAAATTCTGATTTAAAATATTTAAAAAAGAAAACAGATAAACTCTAACAGCAAAAAGTATTATTTGGAAACTCGGCGCTGGGCAATAGGTGCAAAACACAAAACCCAGCACCAGAGCCCTTAACCAAAACAAAACAAGAGACTAATCAAGGTCAAAGACTGCAAGAAGATAGAGAGAGACCCGCTGTCACCTCCGCCTGCCTCCACTGTTTCCTTTTTAAAAAAAAATAAATAAAAAATGATGACTCTATAAATTAATTTACACTAATCAACGATCAAGGGACCACGATAACAGTGGGGTCTGACTGCATTCTCTGTGCTGTTTTGTTTGTATTTAAGTGTAATTATGTATGATTTGTGTTTTCTCTATTTTACTTTATTTTGTATTATTGTATTTTAATTTATTTTAATGCATCAATTTGCATATTTTTTATGGGAGACAAATTATAAAGTATTTCTGCTTGCAAAAAATGAATAAAATATTTTTTGAAAAAGTAAATAAATATTAGTAAATATTATAAATATTAGTTAATCTTAAAGAGAGATTTGGATTAAAATAGCTCGCGATGTAAAAAGAGTTAAAAGTGGAGGTGGGTGGAGAGACAGCTGGTCTTTGCTAAACCTGAAACTCTGTAGATTGGATTTTTTATTTTCTTAATAACTGTCACGTGCGGCTTTGCCTCTCTCTCCTCCCTCTCTGGGATCCTCCTCTCACCTGAACGTAACCTGTGCTCGGGGAGGGCGGGGTTATTCAGAGGAGACACACACACTCAGCGCGTGAGGACGCCACTCGCTCCTCATTTGTTGTTTTCCTCGGTTTTCAGCTATTTTTGTTTCACTTTTCCTCCTCAGTTGCTGGCTTTGTTGTTTTAGTTTGAGCTGGAGGTTGTTGGTGTTCCAGTTTTCTTGGTTGCTTCATAATTTTGTTGGTTTTGTTATTTTAGTTTTCTCACTTTCTCTGTACTTTGTTGGTTTTGTTATTTTAGTTTTCTCACTTTCTCTGTATTTTTTCGGTTTTGTTAGTTTTCCTAGTTACTTAGTGTCAGGTACGACAGCCCCTGATGGCTCAGCCTCCTCCTGGTTTTGTTAATTTTCCAGTCCTTTTTGGTTCATTCAGTTTTTTCCCTTTTATTAAATTATTAAATTTGACTCTGGTGTGTCGTCCTTTCATATGTTTCTGGTCTCCTTAAGTTTTCCCCTGGGCAGGTCTTACGTGTATGGCGGCCTCACCTTTTATTACTGTTACTGATCAGCTGTTGGTGAGACTGTCTTGTCTTATAAAAACTCCACAGCTACAGTTGAAAATGTCCTGCAGGTTGCTGATTATATTGGCAAATATACATATATATTATGATATAATAATGCATTTTTCTTACAGCTACCTACATAAATGTTTTGCAGAGGTCCATCTACTAAGTATCATTCCACTGTAATTGTAATCATAGCAGGGAGGATGTCAAGAGGGGTGTGGAGACCAACACAGACCAGGAAAGCTAAACAAAAAGAAATGATATTATATTATATATCATATATTACACCTATTTGACAGTCCTCACACTGGTGTCCTGTTAGTTAAAGATCTACATTTCCAGGCACCAGAAAGCCATATTTAAAAAAATACATGAAAAACTGTCATAAAAAAATGAAGAAATGCTTGAAGATGTGGCTTTGATATTTTTACAAGGCCATTTCAGAGGGTGATATAGTAATTTATTTTTTGAATTTATTTTTCTTTTTGACTTCATTCTGTTAGTTTATAAAACATTCAATACAAACAAAGAAAAAAATCTCAAACATGTGAATGAAAAGGAGCAGAATGAAAATTCTTATAGAGTCTGCCCCTTTTTCAGACATTAATTAACTAAACACATAATACAAATAAAGTAAGTAATCAAATAATATAATCATTTTCCAAACCTTTTTTTATGTGCGTTTTTTTGGGGGGGACAGACATGACATTTTTACAGGGGAGGCTCACTCTTCACACAAAATGTTTTAATTATTATGTAATCAGTCCTTAGGAATGAATCTCTGGTCTTTTAAGCTCAAAACTTTTGCAGATTTTACAGTTTTCCTGCTCTATAATGTGATTTTCTCAAAATATCCTAACATTTTAACACGAAACTCAGTGCAGAAAAAGCAAAAACAGAACTAATAGTTGCTTATAAATGTTTAAAGGGTCTCCTCCTTTTTTAAAAAAATTGTATTAATGCTATTTTTTGGCAGTTAACCAATACAAAAGGTGCATGAAAAGGTTGTTGTTGTTATTGTATGTGATGAGAAATGAGATCACTACAGAAATAAAGCATAAAGTTAGCAAATGAAATGTAGAAAAACATAATATTAAGATCTTTGGGGCCCCCATCGGTCATGGGACCTCAGAATCATCACATATTTCCCCGCCTTTACGGTCCCCTGGTCCACTTTCTTAAGGCCTGAGTCTGTAGCTCTCATCTTTAAAAATCTGTCCTGTCATCGTTGATTTGGTGAAACTGTGACAATCAGGAGACTGGGGGACTATTTTCTGCGGCGGATGTGTCCGTACTGTGGCTGCTGTTGGTGGGACAGAGTTAATCTTCCGGGAGTAACGATGCTAATGAACAAAGACGTCACCTGGGCCGGTCCAGTCATTTGAGCTCCAATTAAACTCTAAAGGCTGTTACCACTCCCCTCTCCCCTCCCTCCGACCCGCCCGCCACACGGCACCAGAACGCCTCCTTTCTTCGCGGCGGCAGCCATGACCGAGTCGGGGTCACGGTTAATCCTTTTGGGGGGGTTCGCGCTTTGTCTCCTCACCATCGGGGGGGTCAGAGGCTCTGAAAGGCCGTGCTGCAGTTTAACATCCATTAGCACAGCGCCGGGACCCCCACAGGAGGACCCTGTTGGCTGATGAGGCTCGGCGTGTTCGAGCTGGTTTCGTATGTATTTTCATGTTTTCGTCGTTCCTCGAAGATGGAGCAGATTTTATGAAGCAGCTCAATCTGCCTGCAGTATTTTCCTCACCTTACAGGTTACGGCAGGGTTGGCGTCCCCTCACTTCTGGAGCCTTGGGGCGAAGGGTTCGCACCCTTAAACTTCATCACACGTGAACATGAATGAAGCAGGTTAACGACAACGGTGGTGCAGCCGAGCCGCCAGGAAAAATGGTGGAGTGCGGACCGGGCATATGCTCCCAAACCTGACCGGAGCAAGTCTTTGTAAAAATAAATAAAAACACTTTATTTCTCCCTGTTTCCTCTTTGAGTCTTTTTTTGTGGCGAAGTCATCCTGATAGAGGGAAAGTCTTCTGGCAGTCTAAAAAACAACAGATGATTGTCCCTGCAAATCAGATCGATTTGACCACTTTTTGTGGTGATTTTGTATCATAAATCAATCATAAAAAATATGTCCTTGTTTCCTTTTAAATAAAGTAAATATTCAAAATTAGCTGGAAAGAAAATGTTTTAACTTATTTTTCTTTTCATCACTTTGAAAATAAAAAATCTTTCACAAAACTATTTCATTTTAGTAACAACAGCTTATTACGGTTCACATTACTGTTTTTTCAACTCCAATTTAACCATCTTTTGCACCATTAATTAATTTAAGCATTAAGCTGCAGATTCTGTAACTTTTCACAGTCCTAAAACCTTTAAAGGAGCAGCTTCATTTGCAGTTAACAGAAGTAGAAGGTGGAGGACATTGTAAAGTCTCTCTTGAGCTCCTGCTTCAATAAAATATGATCCATCAAGTCTTAATGTTTGTTAATATAAATCTGAAAATGTATAAGATTGTTCTAATTATTTTTCTCGTGTTTATGGATATGCATTTCAAAAACTATATTGTTTTCTATCTAATTTGATTAGACTTTTTTTACTTGAATGAACTCGCACAGACGCGTAAGATATTACAACACGGTGGTGCAGCAGGTAGTGCACAAGCCTCACTGGAGGAGGGTTTGATCCCCATGTCGGTCAGCACCTTTCTGGGTGACATGTTCTCCCTGTGCATGTGTGGATTCTCATCAGGCACTCCTGCTTCCTCCCACAGACCAAAAACATGCTCTTTAGGTGAACTGGTGAGTACGAGTGTGAGAGTGAATGGTTGTCTGTCTCTCTATGTGGCCCTGTGATTGGCTGGCGTCCGGTTCAGGGTGAACCCCGCCTCCCACCAAATGTAAGCTGGGATAGGCTCCAGCCCTGTGACCTTGAAAGGGATATGCAGCATAGATAATGGATGGATGGAGGTTAAAGAGGGCCACTTTGCTTTATTTTAAATGTGGTGTGAGATTTTGGCTGGGGGTGAACAAAGCTTTAAACCACTGCTCGAGCTTATCTGACGCCCCAGTGCCATGTCCTGGTCCACAGTGGGGGTCATGGAGCAGGGGCCCACCACCTCAGCCTTGGGCATGGCTCAGAGGCTGACTTCTTGGCAGCGAGGCCTTTGCCAGGATGCCACAAAGCGGTGATTCTGAAGGTGTGTGTTAAAGAGATGTGCCTCAATGGGGGATCCTGTTTACTTCCTAAAAACAGCAAAGATTCTCCTCTGACTGTGAGTTTTTACTGCTGCAGTCCAAACCAGTGACACAACCAAGATCATAATGGAATATCAAGGTCCACCACACTCACCTAATGAAAATATTTTATCAAAAATAATTCATTTACAAAATCGTCAGATTCTGTGAAACAAGCAACATGACTTCTGCTTCTGCAGCTCAGACTAACACTGATTTCCTCCATTGTTTCTGTTGTTCTGTTGTTTTCAAAACTTTTAACTCTGGTTTCAAAAGTTTGGGGATTCAGGCACTGCGGGCACCGTTCTGCTTTAAACGAAAGGCGCAAACGTAACGAAAACTTTCGGTTTTCGGATGTTTTTGTTGTAGTGTAACAGGGCCTGCAGACGTTCCTCCTCCTCTCTAAAAGGCTTTTTCAGTTCTTGAGTCTGATTGGTCACCTGAGAGTTGTTAGCGGAGCTGTGGACCTAGCTTCCCACTGGAGGTGTGACTGGTGAGTGTCCCTGGGTTGTCTGGGTCACATGCTCTCTGGTGGAGTTTTTGTTTGGATTGTTTATGAAGGGAATCCAAACTTTAGCAGAGATAGAAAGTGTTGTAGCCCCCTCCTCTGTTCAGGGATGGTTTCTCCATCTTGACCAAAATGGCCTCCTTGACTCCTCTCTGGATAAGATGGAGGCGTTGTTGTCAGAGGTCTTCGCATACAGCCTGCTCAAAAACTGAACTATACGCAGATGACTGTTCGTTTTATTCTGCTGGGTAAAGTACGGTCACAGCCTTCTCTTCTTTTTACTCCACCACAGAGATTCTGTTTTTGTCTGTTTGTCTGTTTGTGAGCAAAATTACTGAAAAAGCTCTCAACAGATTTTGATGAAAGTTTTAGGAAATGTTGGTCATAGCACACGGAAGAGGTGATTAGATTTTGGACCCAAATCCAGATGTGGATCCAGGACTTTCTTAAATGATTTGTTAAAATAGTGAGTTTTCCACACTTTCAGTAATAACTCAGCTTACTTCGTGCAGGTTTATTCTCTCATATGCATAATTTACTTTATGTAAATGACAGTTTCCTGTATACAATCGAGCAGAGAGTGTCATTGGACTGGAATAGAAAAGCACTGCAGAGTAACATCTCTGTGAAGTCATGCAGAACCACAAGGACCACAACAATGTACGCGTAGATGTGATGTAGGTGGATAAGCCTATGAATCAGTACATTTGTTGATATTTTTCACTTGTAATCAAATCAAATCAAAATCTGGTAGCATGAAAAACCATATGAGACATTATCAGGCCTCTGTGTTACATGAATCCCTGTATACTGGGACAGTGTTTGGTTACAGCTTTATAAAACATTTATATTGAGGAGGTGACTTTTCATGCTAAAGATGCCCCAGCAGCAGCTGTACCTGATCCATCCCTCTGCTGAACCTCGAGCTCGGGGAAGCCCGTCCTCTCGTCCATCTCCCTCTTAAACTCCAGCTGGGTGGCCTCCCCGATCACCACCTCAGCCGTGGTGAAAATCTCCAGATCTCCCATCACGTGACCTCCAACCGTGCGTCCCTCTCTGTCAGACAGGCAGACGTGGAGGTGAGGGTCAGAGTTCAACGTGCCGACGAGGGACACGATCTCGTACTGACCGCTCAGACGGAGCAGCTGAGGGCGAGAATGAGATCAACGAACAGAGAAGTGCTTTTATATAATACTGTGTCAAAAGTGAGAATTAAATGTGACATACAGGAGGATTATTTTAGGATTAAACCCCGTTACATTCCCATATATACATGTCCTGTGCAATACACCCCCCCCACACACACATATATGTATATATATTTATATTCTTAATATTTATCTTTTCTTTCTTATATTTGTATATAGAGATTTTCAGTTACACTGTCCTGTAGGATTTTATCTTTAATATATTTAGTACTTATATAACTATTTTATACTTGACTTCTGTTTTTAACTTAATTATCTGTTTGTACATTTTGTATAATCACAACAAAGGGCATTCTGTGTATTCTATTAACCTACTCTGACATATTCTGCTGCCAGTGTGCTCAAACGGGGCAAAAGGTTCAGTTATGTACTTTGGTTTAGTAAAAACAAACATAAATTATCAGAAATACTGTAGATCATTGTTGAAAGCTGTGTCATTTTTCTGTTATTTTGTGTCTTTAAGGCAAAAATAGATAAGAATGTAGGCAAGATAAGTCAATTTATTAAGCATAATTTTGACACAAGCTGTTCAAAATGCTTTACAGGGTTAAAGAAAAAACATTTATAACAGTGAGAGCATTAAAAAGGCAAGAGCGAAGTAAAAAGACATTTAAAACAAAAAGAGCTCCAAGAGCACAAACCTCCAACACTGTCAGAGGAGTTATTGTCAAATATGTGGAAAACTGCCATATCTCACTCATAACAAATCAATAAAAAAAATCCTGGATCTGCATCCAGATGTGGATCACCACCAAAATCTTTTCACTTCCTCCTTGTTCCATGACAAACATTTCCTGAAAATGTCCTAAAAAATCAATTTAAAAACTCTTTTTTTGTTATTATTAAAAGGGGGGAAATTACCCAATCTCTCAACATTGACAAACCCTTAAAAAAATCCTGGATCTGCATTTGGAATCAGATCACCACCAAAATCTTACCACTTCTTCCTTCTGCCATGACCAACATCTGCTGAAATTTTCATGTAAATCCATTGATAATCTTTTCTACTTTTTGAGAATGACATATATTAAAAACAAGATAAAAGAAATACAGTAAAAGGCATTACAAAAATCAACAACAACAACAAAAACCCTGAAAGAATCCTATTTTTAAAAATCTAATTCAGGCTCTTTCTCATAAACTTTAAGAGCAGTTAAAAAGCTGTAATTTAATATTAAATGTAATGTGCATAAATCAGACCCTGCAGCACCTCATTTGTGTTCACTGCTGTTGCGTTGGCCAGCCTCAGCGTTGCTCTGGTGACGCTGCCCACACAGGTGATGATGAACGGTGCTTTAAGCCCCGCCTCCTTCACAAAGGCCTGCAGGGACCCAAACAGCTCCTGACCCGGACCAAAGCGGACCGCATGGACCTGCAGGGGGGATCCTCCTGAAGGTGAAGACTGAGAGAGAAGATGGTTTCATTTATTTATGTGTAGTGTTTTCATTTTTGTTTTGAAATGTAACTCCAAATATTCAGATTATCATGTTGTTATTGAGGGTTTTGGTCATTTTGATTTAACTGAGATTTGTGTTTAACAAAGTATCTGATTCTTCTTCCCACATGACCTTGAAACACTCTTGGTTCACCAAACAGCGGTTAATGCAAACACCTAGAAACATAAATATATGGTTAAAAAGATCCTCGATTGTGATGTAAACAGCAGGATGAAGTGATTCAGTTTTTAAGGTCATAGGTCAAACATCAGTCCTCTGTGATTCAAGGATAAGTTCCTTATTTTTTCAAGGTTCAAGGTCACATATAGCAAAGCCTGATAATTTCTCTCTTGTGAACACAATATTTCCAGTTTTACATCATCACAGATTTTATGTAATTTTCTCCAATAGTAACTGATTGATACATTAAAATATTTCCAGGTAGGTCGATTTATTGCTGGTGGATATCCAACATTTCTTTTTATACAATTATATAAACAAAATTTTGAAGGCAGGATTTATGAAACCGTTTTTCCAAATTTTGCATCATAACACATCTTTTTTTACATTTCTGTTTAGTCAAAGGACCTTGAAATGTCATTTCTCACCAAAAACACCCCGGCTTTGACCTCTGGGCTTTGCCTCCATTCATTAATAAAGTTTTTTTTTTTTTTTTCCATAACAATGTAGAATTATTGTTCAGAATTTGTTGATTTGCTTGCAAAAATATGAAACTACAACCTCTACAAAAGAAAGAAAGTCTTATTGGCCTTTGGCCATCTTTGATTGTTATTTTAGGAGAGCTGAGATGATTTAAGGGGAGATTTAATCCCTTTAAAAAGGGTTTTAAATTGATTATGGCCTCATTACAGTTAACATGTTAATTACTAAACAAACCTGTTGATTTTTACAGCGCCTGTAAGAAAGGATGTGAGAACAGTTCACTCTTCAGGAGGTCAGTGAGGGTCGAGCGTCTCCATCAGACGGAGAATAATGACGAGGCTGCAGATTTGTTACAAACACTGAGCTCCAGGCTCAATCTCCAAAGATTTAAGGTGATGAAGATTCATGCATATTTACTTAAAATGTCATAACCAAGCAGAAGCATAAAGAAACACCAAGGAGACATTTTAGAGCAAATAAAAACTTATATATGAATTTAAATCCAGCTTCAGCTTCTCAACATGTCCTCCCACATGAAGCCGAAAGAGCAGAAAATCATCCGAGAGAAAAAGGACAGACTGAAGGAAACAGACTCGATCACTCCATGAAACAGAGATAAATAAAAACACTTAGAAAAGAGCAGGGAGATGGTTTTCGTGTCTCAGATGGAGATATGGGGTGATAATATTATCTTAATAATTATTACTATCACTTTTTCTCCATCCACTGCCATCTCTGTTCAATCTCAGTTAACTTTTTATTGTTTGACCCATATAAATATATTTTCAATGGGTGTGTAAGCTACTGTACAAAAGAGGCTTAGGCTGATAAAAAAACAAATTAAGAGGTTGAAATTTTTTAAGAGATTTTTTCAAGTCTTTCACAAACTTTGAAAAAAAAAAATCAACCTCTTAAATTTTTTTTTCAGTGGCCCTGATCCTCCTTCATTTTATATTTTTTGTCACTGTGCCCACAAGATAATTTATCTATTATTGTAAATAATTAAGATGAATAATAACAACAACAACAACAATAATAATAATGACTTTACAAATAAAGAACAATAAGTTCGACATAATTTCTAGCTCATGCGTGTTTGTTGTTAAGGCTGAGATGCGGGCGTGAGCTGTTATGATATAGGATTTAAAATGTAGTGACAGAGGGTTTCTCCATTTTAGCTCATTGTTCTCTTTTAATTGAAATACAATTAAATGATTAATGAAGCATTATTGATTTTTTTGCAATTTCTGCACAAAATACGTGTAATGGTATGTGTATGGCACCTCAGTCAGGACACTTCTGCTGCTAAATAATTAAATTAAATAATAATTTGGCTTTAACGAAATATTTAATCTCCTGTGATTTGAACATGGAAGAGGCTCATACTGGCACAATGTGGAAATTTTGATCAAACCTTCAGCCCTGAAGAGAATGTTGAATGTTAAATGTTGTTGTCATATTAAAACAGCTGTTTTTTGACATCATGGGCTCTAATTGCCTGGCGCAGCACAGGGTGGCGCAGGGTGGCACTATTTGCTATTTGGCGATGACAGACCAGGAATGCAGGTGGATCACATCATGATGATTGGATTAGCCTGCTGCTGTGTTTGAATGTAATTATCACTTATCACTCCTATTCATGACACAGGAACAGATTACATCCGTCCCACAAGGTGGTCCACACGGTGACGCACATCGTGGCCTCCACGATACGCGTCACCATGTGGCCCCTGCGCTCTCCCAGTTGCTGTCAAAGTGACAGCGGCTCTGACCTTCTTCTCCACCGGGTCTTTCCAGCACACCGTGTCCACGGTGGTTAGGATCAGTCAGACTGCTGTCGGTTCAGCCAATAAACAGTTAATCAAATGTTTTCATATCTTTGGTTTTGTGTAATCAGGAGTTACATGCCAAAACAATCGTGATTCAATAGGGTAAAACAAGTTTATTTCAAACAATGAAAATGCGTCATTTCAGCACAGGCGCTTCTGATTTCACTGCCATTACACAGTGTATTCACGTTGTGATCTGTCCACACCACTCATCTCACGCCTTCTCTCCTCCCTTGTTGCCACTTGTGCCAGTGGGGGGGACGGAGGCTGCGCCTCGCTGCGCCTCGCTGCGCCAGACTGCGCCGTGCAGGAAACTTGCAAAGTACCCTAGACACACCCCATTGGCGCCTGCACCTGGTCTACGAAGTTAGAGCCCCATCTATTGTTCACTTATTTTTGGCAAACATGGCAAATCAAGATTTTCTGTCTCTCTGCTCGTCCCTGATCTATGATCACTTTTATTTTGTTGTTTCAAAAACTGAACACTACATCCATGCATTCATCTAAACTGCTTATAGCAAAATAGATAAACTTTATTTATCCAAAAAATAGGAAATCATAACAATAATAACAATAAGAATAATGATAATAATAATAATAATAATAATAATATTAATAATAATAATAAACTATTTTGGTCTGTGTGAGGAAGTCGGGGTGCCTAGAGAGAATCCATGCATGCATGGGGAGAACAGCTCCACACAGAAAGGTCCTGACTATCACGGGGCTAAAACCAGCAACACTCGGGCTGTGAGGTTTATACACTACCTGCTGCACCACCGTGCTGCTGCAAACACTACATGATAACACAAATTAAAAATTAAGTATAACTGAATTATTAGGGGATTAAAAATCTCATGAATCTGCTCCCAGTCTCATGAATGTCTAATTTTTTTTTTTTTTTTACCACTTCTCTGTTATTCTCTCTTCATGTTGATTTCACCCCGGGGCCCCTCTCTGCTGGACTGAGGAGTGTTTTTAAGGTTCAGTGTTTTAACAGAAAGACCTCTTTTCAGTGAGTTAAACAGATCAGACTGTTCCTTCAGCTTCATAAAGTCCTGAGGTCACAGAGACTCAAACCCACAGAGTTTCAGTCTGAAAATCTGATCAGCTGATAGTTTTTTCACAGATCTTTAAAACACTTAAAACCTAAAGTTCTGCAGAGTCACTCACCATGTCGCTCCAGTCTGAGGCTGCAGAGAAACACAAACACCTCAGTCAAACATTTACATGCGGGATGGGAGAAGCCTGGCTCAAACTGAGCATGCTCAGTACGGGAGTCCAACTTCCTGCAGATCTCAGAGACCCCTTTGGATCTCAATCTGTGGTCTTCTACTGCCACCTGCTGGTTCATGGTTCTGAGACAAAGAGTGACCAAGTCTGCAGAAATAACAGAAGTTACACTGGTTATAATATTTCAAGGATTTTTTTATTTTATTTTATTTCCGGGTTTAGAACAGAAATCAAATCCATGTTTAGATCAGAGGATGGATCTGAGATGTGTCAAACATCAGGACTCTAGTCGATGGTTTGGTTAAGATCCTGAGATATTAATTTATTAAAAATGTTAGCCAAAACATTTTCAGACTCAGAAACAAGAGTGACAGGATAAAGACATTTACACTGATTCAAAACTTTTAGAGGGTAAATTATATCAAATAAAAAAATTGATCTATGTTTCTTTTGAAAGAAAAATGTCAAAATTTATCATGAATGTTGAGGAAATGTTAAATTCTGACCCCTGATGAAGGTCTGATGGACCAAAACGTTGAGATTTTGCTATAAAAAGTGTTTCTCATCATAAAGTCAGGCAGGTTTTTTTTTTTCTTTTTCCAAACATTTTTTACAACTATAGAGAAAATGTACAGAAAATAATAAACACAAAGCAAAATTAAAACTACATCACTAATGCATAATATTAAAAATAAACAATCAATAAAAATACTTGGTACCAAAATAATCAGCAATCAAGAAAAAGAGTCCATAGAATTATTTAATCTAAATTTTAATTTGTTTAGACAGACTCTCTTAATTCTTACTATGATGTTTTAACCCTAGATGGCAGTGTCGTGTAGAAAATAGATGTTTTCACAAACATACTGACAGAACATTTAGATATTTAACATTTTCAACATTAATAAGTACTGTCAAATATAAATATATATCTCTACATATTGATAGATAGATGCAGTGCTTAACAAAGTAATTAGACCAAGCGCCATAACGAAGAGAAACATAATTATTTTGGAAATCTTTCAAAAGCTTCTTTATAGCTGGAAATGTTCTTGTTACTGGACATTTTGAACAGGAATGAAGAATGCAAGCTGCGTCCACCTTTTTTATTCCCAAATCTGAGCCTCACTGAGCTTCTCTGAAAAACAGAAATTAATCAAGCAGAATATTAAACAGCTAAAACTAATTTATCTGTTCAGGGGTGAAAGTAAATTACTACAATCTGACAAATTCATCGAGAAATAATAATGAGCTTTAATAGTTGTACTGTTACTGTAAAGCAGTACATTTACGTTTAACAATGATAATTATATTTTAGCATCAAAATATCATTTCTGTTAAAGAGCTTCAACATACTGGTGTATTAACCATCACAGAGATAATTACCAATGTGGTTACATTTAGCACAGCTGTGGCATAAACCTGACCTGTCATAAAAACAAGAAATCCTTCAAAAGCTTATTTAAAACTTAAAACATCAATGATATTATTTATTTGGCAAGTAAACTAATTCATCCTTTTGCACTAATAATAATCAAATGGCTGTGATCACAGATTCATTCTTGCTTTATTTATTTATTTATTTTTTTTTACATATTTTCAGGCCATCTCTTTTGTTGAGTTCAAAACAATCCAAATAGTCTCTCCCTGTTCCCACAGACCTGCTTTAGATTAAACCTTTCTTCATTCAATTTTTAATCTACTGAATCCCAAATTTGTTCAACAGGATCCAAGGGGGCTTTCTTTTGCCAAAAACGTTGACCATAGTATGCCATGGACGAGTGTGTTGCTGCTGAATACCCTCAGCTTCATCTCATCGGTTAGCATGCTTATTTAAAGGGTTTTAGTTGACTCTAACCAGCTCCTGCAGAAGCTCCAGCTCCAGGGTAAACAGCCAATGTGTGGAGGATTCACTCTGATGTCCCATTTAGGCTCGGTCAGCAGTCCGGGAGGAACCCTGCCCTGAGACCAGCGCCTGAAGATGTCCAGGACAATATCAGGATACCTGTCAGAGGGAGGGCCTGGACTGAGGTGGAGCTTTCTCTCTAAAACTTATGGCTCCTGAGATACAAAGAAAAATCCCAGTGTTTGGATGCATTTGTTGTGCTTGTCAGCTCCAGAGAGTGTCGCCACAGCTTTCACACCAGGCATGTGAATGCCCTGCAGCCTCCGTGCGTCCCTCTGCTGTCTCAGCTCTGTCAGCTTAAGAAGAACCACAATAAACTTCCCCACAAGGAAACTGATTCATACATAACCAGGGCTGAACGATTTTAGGAAAAGATCTAATTGCAATTTTTCTGGCAGATGTTACGATTTCAATTTGATTCACGATTTTCTTCAAGCTTCAGTGCAATATTCACTATGTTTCCAGTATAGACAACAGTAAGGTAATTAATGCCCAAAGGTACATAACACATTATTCATCATCTAATGTTGATGATCAATAATCTGTTTTCATTATTTAAGGGATACTCCAACTTCTACTCTAAACAGAGGCTTTGTGTTGTTGACCTGTTTACCAGCACTTCTGTAAATGCAAATTGCTGCAAATTTGTAAAATAGTTTGAGTAAAATAGTTGACACAACAGATCCTGGGTCAGTCAGGAGCGCTACAAAAAATTGCAGCTATGGCAATCACATGATTGCTTTGTCTGAAATTGTGATTTCGATCCGAAAACGATAAATCTTTCAGCCTTATTCATAACATGTAGAATGAAACTAAGAGGAACAGACAGGAAGAGGAACTGGATGGTTTCTGTCTTTTAGTTTTCTGTGACATATTCTGCCTCTGTGGACACACAAAACAGCTGGATTAAGGTAAATATGGCTCTCTATTTGTCATATTTCTGTCTGTTTTGGCTCACGGGGAAAATAGACAAGCCTCCTGTTCTCAAGATTTCCGGTGTGGGGGAAACACCTGAGACGTGTGGCTGGCAATTCCTGAAAGTTCTGACCTGAAATCATGCTTGCTGAAATAAAAACAGGCATTCACTGCTGCAGTGAATATCCAACCTTTAATGAAAATCATTCAGTGTGACCATGAACCACGTGGTTTATCCTCAGAGGAGCAGGACTATCATTTAATAGATATACCAGGTACATACGGCCATGAGTGGTCAAAGCAATTACTGATTTGTTTTAGCTTTGTCTTTTATTTTGTGAACTGATAAAAATAAACTATTATAATAAACTATTATAATTCATATTTTAAAAGCGTCCCTACTTTACAGCGTTTCCAGAGTGAAATCTCACAGCCTCTCAGATAAATGGCTCCTCTGCTGATGTGTTTTTCTGTGTAATAATGAGCAGATTAAATCAGGGTTGTGGTGTGTCGGGGCCCCTGGGAGCACACGGGGCCACGCTCAGATGATTATTTCAGGCAGAGGAGCTCACATGTATTCCACTGAGACAGCCTTGATTACAGGTAACAGGTTTCAGGTAACAGCGTCCATGACGACGACCTCCAGATCACAGCAGCACAAACTGCAACGAAAAAAACGTTTCAGATGATTGAGCTGCAGAGAATTCAGTTTAAATCAAGTTTACTTTACCAAAGAAACGGGAACGAGGGTCACTTTTACATATCAAACTAAATGGACTTGGTTCAGTTCAGGGTTCAGGCTTTGTTTACGCGATAACAATCAACTACAAACAGAACAGGTTTCCAGTCAAGTCTTCAACTTCCACATTTAGACATCAGCATTTTGAGAACAATCATCTTTGCAGATCCACTGAAACAATCTGGGGTGGAGGAACAAACAAGCTGGACCACTTATTGGTGAAGTTACTCTGGTCTTAACACACAGTACATGCTCAAAGCTGTAAAATGAAGCCAGTGATGAAGTACCAAACACTGCAGTCCCTCGAGTGGCCACTTGAGGCCGGCTAGAGAAACATGTCCAGACAAATATTTGCTTTACATCAAAATTTTGCATGTTCAAATGGACTATTAAGGTGAATTCTTACCCTTCAGACTCATAATTAAAGAGTGAAGGGGGCGGGCCTGTCTCCTTGCCATGACGTGTTTCCACCTTCTGGATCTGTGAGTAACCATGACGGAAGTTTCTACAATCGCTGTCTTCTTCCTGCTCTCAAAAACCAGAAGCTTAATGTCGCAGAAAAGTAACCCATCCATTTGATGATCCGTAACATCCTTTGATTGGAGAGTTTCACCACGATGTCCAGGGGATGGCCCCTCTGGTGCTGAATCTGCCCGGACAAACCCACTCCTCCTCTCTCCCTGGCCTTTTCTTTATCTTTGTGGTGCTCCGCTTGTTCTTCCCCAAGATTCTTCATATTTTCTCTGGTGAAAAATATTAAATCACTGACAGTAAGCCAGAAAAACTCTCCAGTCTCAGCTCTTCGTGGTGCTGTCTGACTTGTTCACAATCCAGTCCATAAAAAGGTTTCAGTAAATAAATACGAGCTGAACTTACTGGATTCCCTAAACCCTCCAGAGACTTCCTCTCTGTGTTTCCTGTTCGTGGTTCAGTCTCTGAACACCAAAATAACCATGTAGAGGAGCTCCAGTGTTTACTTCCTCCTCTGTTCATAATGTCATCCTCGTCGCTGTTCAATCTCGATGCTGATCGCATTGATGCTTGTCGCTGAAGTTGGATATCTTCAACTTGGGTGGAGGGGCAAAAGGGATGAAGATTGCATTGTTATAATCAGTGGTTTATTATTATCCGTTTATTTATTTATGTAGTTTGGATTTAGGCAGGCTGACCTACGTCAATGAAAGTAACCTTGAGTTTTATTTTTTAAATCTCCTGCAAAAAAAAAACAAAAAAAAAACAGAAAAAACAGAATGAATTGATAAAATCAACATGGTGCACAGCTGTATCCTATTATTTCTTAAAAAGATAAAAAGAAACTTAATGTCAACCCTCACAACTCTCTATTTCAATGCTCAAATAAAGACCTGGTGTTCAGAGTACTTTCTAACAAATCCAAATCCTCATTAAACCACACTTAGCAAAAAAGACAACAAAAACAGTTGTTACACAGCCCACATTTACTTTTGCATAAATCCCACCTCTGACATGGCAAGTAGCCAATGACACTGCAGAATTACGGATTGACACATGGGGTGGCCAATCAAAATGCAAGGGGGCCCACGCCCCATTTTGGCCACACCCCTGCTCTGACCCGTCCCACTGTTTGTGAGACTACAGCAGGATTCTTCACAGCAGCCGTGTTTAGAGCTGCATGATGGGACACAGCGGTTATTTATCCTTCAGCCTGATAAACACAGAGATCAAATTCTGACTCTAACTTCAGAATCAGAGCCGGCTGCCCCATTAGGCTATATAGGAAAATGCTAAGGTGCGCCGTGGCCTCCAGGGGGCGCCAAAAATTGGGGAAAAAATGCCCTTCAACATAATTATATTAAAAGTACTTGTTACTATTAACTCTTAAAATGGAAAAGCTCACATTGATTGATGAAATGTAGATCAAAGCCCAATTAACATTACTACAAATGATAATACCAAATAAGTTATTACTTATTCACTTATTTACAGGATTTTTTATTTTGTGGTAAGGATATTTTTATTGTTTTTAGTAATTTGTTAAACATGTAAAGTGGATGACATGTTATCTTATAAAGTAAAGACAGTGGTTTCTTTGTAAATCATGGTGGTGGTGCCATATAAAATCATACCTAGGATGTCACATTGGTTAGGGCCTGTTTCAGCATTCTGGCTTTATTCTCAGACTTAAATGTTTTTTTAACCTCTAACAATCTGTTTTTCAGTGGCCCTAATCCTCCTCCGTACTCATTTTGTTGAAAAATCTGAAATAGTATGGGTTGATCTGTTTATGCCTAACCCTCTGACCTCTGACCTCTGAGCAGTAATCACAAAGGTAACACCAGGAGGTAAAGTGCGTCCATCCTGTCCTCTGTGTTGTTCCTCGGTGATGAGGAGCTAACTTTTGTTTTGTATGGATTCAGAGGAGAACAATGGCTCTCTCCAAAACACTCGGCACATTGTTTCAGTGAAGCTCCTCTTTAACAGGATTTTGGTTTTTAATCAGTGTGTTTGGCATTTCTGTGTGTGTATGTGTGTGTGAACTAATTAGGACCAGCAATTACCCCAAACTGTGGCTGCGTCTCCTGCTGCAGAGGGTGGGGGGGCAACAATAGCAGACTGTCAGTGCCAACGCCGCCATGCATGACAGATGTATGTGGACACGCCAGACAAAGGCACGGCTGGCCGGGCGTGTGTGTTTTTGGGGAGGGGGGGGCGGTTTGTGTCCGATGGTGAAGGAGAGGAGTGGTGGAGCGCTGCTGTCGGCTCAGGCTTCGTTCCACGGCACCAGCAGCTCCCAGAATCCCCTGCTGCCTCGGTCACAACCACCGCCCCCGAGCTGTCAATCTCCCAGAATCCCCTGCTGCAGCTCCTCCAGGCCAGGCTGATGACATGGAGGATATGGAGGAGTGGCTCTGCTCATGACATCATCATCTGCATCACAGGACTTTTTGATGAACACAAATAGCTAGTTGGTCAATCACATGACAGCAACTTAATGCTTTTGAGCTTATATCGATGGTCAAGATGTCCTGCTTAAGTTTAAACCGAGCATCAGAATGGAGTAGAAAGGTGATTTGAAACTTATATTGTTGTTTATGCAAGACGGCAAACTCTAGAGCTTACAGAGAATGGTCTGAGAGAGAGAAGATATCCAGTGAGCAGCAGTTCCCTGGGTCAAAATGCCTTGTTGATGCTGGAGGTTAAAGGAGAATGGTCAGTGTGGTTGGAAATGACAGGCAAAAGGAAATCAAGTAGCCACTCGTTACAACCAAGGTATGCAGAAGATCAATGCACAACATGCCCCTTAGTCCCACCTGAGCATGGTTCAAACCCCACAGCCTACCTGAGGACTGTTGCTGACCATGTCCATCCCTTTATGACCGCAGTGGACCATCTTCTGATGGAGACTTCAGCAGCTCCATGTCTCAGAGCTCAGATCATCTCAAACTGGTTTAAGTTCACTGTACTCCAGTGGCCTCCACAGTCACCAGATCTCAATCCAATGGAGCATCGAGTCTGCAGCAACTGTGTGATACTATCATGGAGATATGGACCAACATCTCTGAGGGATGTTTTAGCACCTTGAAGAATTAAGGAGCTCTGAAGGTGAAAGGAGGTCCCACCTTGTACAAGCAACTTGTACCTAATAAAAAGGCCAGTGAGTGCAAGAGGCTCTTAGACATTATTTGGTCAGAAGGTTCCCTGACTCTGCACAGCTAAACCCTCTTTAAAGTTTTAAAAATGAAAATAAAGTCAATAATAATAATAGTAATTATCCTCTAAAGCATGAGTAATGATCATTCATGCACTCCTGCTTTTGTATGTCTGTTCTTCACATATGATCATGGTTCACATTCATGTTCAAAAATGACCTTAAATAAGAATCTAAACAATGGTTTGGTCTCAGAGGTCATTTGTTTCTCATGCAAAATTAACAAGCAAATGGGGAAGGAGCCAATCACACCCTCTTAGTCTATAATTAGTTTGGAGTTTGTTCAACAGGCTCATTAACGCTTCAGTCCAGAATCCATCCCCCTGCTGCTGCTGCTCCTCGTTAATCTAACTCAAACTGGCATAGATCAACCTGACTCGTTAACTTTTTATAATGATGTGAAATTAAATCAAAATGATCTCATTGGAAGACACAATTCATTATCTGAGCGTGGGTAAGACTCGACCAAATGATGCTCTGCAGACAGAAAGGTCAAAACAGAAATATGAAACAAACACTGAGGACGTGATCACATTTAGAGAACCACGACCAACGTTGAATCCTCTCTCAGCTCATGCCTGATATTTCTATCATCTTAAGTTAAGGTTAGAGTTCAAGAAGTCTCAGTAATGTAAAGATTTAGACCCTGTTTCCATGACAACAGTCCACTGAGAGTAGGACTGATTGTGTGATTTTGAGTTTTTAGAGACATCCATCAAGCTCAAGCAGCCACTGAAAGGACCACACACAGTGTAGTACACATGCCCGGCCAGTAGTTGGCAGTGTTACCTTTACTCCATCCAACCAAAAACACAGAAACACACCATTAGATACTCTTTATTATCAGGCCTGAATTTGCTTTTTCCCCGCCCCCTTATTAGCAAAAAGGCTTACTAGGAGTGCTAGTGAACATTTTTAAATCTACTAGTGGTACTAGTGACACTTTTTGCTTCACTAGTAAAGTCTACTCGTGCAGTAGTTGACTAAAATTGAGCACATGTTCTTGCTAGTAGAGCTGAACTATATCACTGATATCATCTTTTCGCCCGAACAGCGCTCCATAGGAGGTCGTTAAGATGTTTCCACATTAAGAGCGCGCCTCGTCCGAGCTGACACCGAGCAGCATGTTGGAATGACATGTCTGAACATGTCAGAGCCACAGGCAGCTGCAAGTGTCAGGTGCCTCAGGGACATTCGTGTGTGTTTGAAGGAGGAAAGTCCTTGGAGCGAGTGTAGGCGGCCACTTTATTAGGTACAAAAAGAGAAAAGAGGTCTGCACACGAGAATTTCCTCGACAGTCAGTTTAATGAAGATCTCCACAGATGTGAGGTTTGATCCAAACCTGAGCTTTATATCTGATGAAAGGTGAGGACCTGAGGGTGAAGTTTATCTGCTGAGGGTTACAGATGTATCTACAGCCCTTCATATCTCAGTTTTCTTGGACATATTTCTATTTTTACTTTTCTTGGTCTGTGTTTGAGGAGTGTGGGGCCTGCATGAGTCTAAATAACAGCTATTACTTCTCTCCAAATGATTTTAATCCATTTTCAGTGAATTACTTTTAGTTTGAAAGCCTGAAAATTATATTTTTGTTTTTTTTTCGAGCGTTTTTCTCCCATCCTCCCACTTCATCTCATGTTTGTCTTTTGGAGAGTGCAGAAACTTCTCGTCCGTCTGATGGCCAATCATCAGGGCAGATCTCTGTGATTTATCACTCTCAAACCTCTGAAACATCTTTTATTTTTACATCTCAGGAGTCTGCAGATTGTTTTGGAGAGGCTGCAGGACGGATCTCTGCTCTGATTAAAGACCAGGATTAAGGAGCACTGACCTTTTGTTATCGTGGATTCATCCTCCAAGCCGTCTGAAATCAATAGACGGCACTGTGGGCTCTCTCACATCCATCTCCTCTCCCAGATCAATCCCCCACAATCCTCTGCAGCCCTCAGCGGGAGCACCGGGGGCTTTTAGGGTGAAATTACGCCGTAGTGCTGCTGCTTTAGAGGAAGTAATATGTCGACTTCAGGGCTTTCTCATCACACCAAAATTGCTGTTCGTATTGATGCCACTATTAGCACTCCCCTCGGCTGAGACTGGGGCCATTAAAGTGTGCGGTCTGCAGCTCGGGATGGAGCTGAGAGGGAGCGGGGGAGATTGGCTTCATTATCAGAGCTGCTGTGAGCCTGTTAGAGCTCCGAGAGGTTCACCTCGCCGAGGTTTAACCGCTGCGGCTGCAGGTGAACTGAGGGCAAGACAACGGCGAGTATATTCTTGATTTATACGTTTAGAGTGAGGACGGGGCGGCCAGAGAAAAATCTGACCTGCTCTGTCATAGAAACTTCAGCTGGTGCTCTTTTTGATGCCAAATCGTACCACCAGGGGGCTCTTAATCAAAACAACTACAAAACATGACGAGTAGGGACATGCTGCTCAGCGCCGCCCTTTTCACCCTCACTGCCTACTTATTGTTTTAAAGGTGCTCTTCATGAGATGTTTTTATTGAACGCTAAACTGCGGATTTTGTCTCCTGGATGAATTTTAATCCATGAGGGAGAAAGACTGTGAAAAGTGGCCTCCCTGGTTTGATACTAAGAGCCTCTCTGCTATCACTCATATATATATACACTGCCTGGCCAAAAAAAAAAGTCGCCACCTGGATATATCTAAGCAAATAGGTATGAGCCTCCTAATGCATAATTACTGCATGGGTGATTATCTTTCAGCTGCAACAAGTTATTTAACCCCAGCTGATGCAATGAGCAGCTTCTCATTTCTTAAACAAACATGTTATAGACACATCCTGTGGTCGTGGAAAAGATGTCAGTCTGTCTAAGAAGGGTCAAATCATTGGCATGCATCAAGCAGAGAAAACATCTAAGGAGATTGCAGAAACTACTAAAGTTGGGTTAAGAACTGTCCAACGCATTATTAACAACTGGAAGGATAGTGGGGAACCATCGTCTTTGAGGAAGAAATGTGGTCGGGAAAAAAAATCCTGAATGATGGTGATCGGTGATCACTTAAACATTTGGCCAAATCAAATTGAAGAAAAACAACAGTAGAACTCAGGGGTATGTTTAATAGTGAAAGTAAGAGCATTTCCACACGCACAATGTGAAGGAAACTCAAGGGATTGGGACTGAACAGCTGTGTAGCCTTAAGAAAACCACTAAGGCTACAGTAAGGCTAACCGAAAAAAAGGCTTCAGTTTGCTAGGGAGCATAAAGATTGGACTCTGGAGGACTGGAGGAAGGTCATGTGGTCTGATGAGTCCAGATTTACCCTGTTCCAGAGTGATGGGAGCATCAGGGTAAGAAGAGAGGCAGGTGAAGTGATGCACCCATTATGCCTAGTGCCTACTGTCCAAGCCTGTGGGGGCAGTGCTATGATCTGGGGCTGCTGCAGTTGGTCAGGTCTAGGTTCAGCAACATTATGGCCCAAAGAATGAGGTCAGCTGACTACCTGAATATACTGAATGACCAGGTTATTCCATCAGTGGATGTTTTCTTCCCTAATGGCACGGGCATATTCCAAGATGACAATTTCAGGATTCATGGGGCTCAAATTGTGAAAGAGTGGTTCAGGGAGCATGAGACATTATTTTCACACATGGATTGGCCACCACAGAGTCCAGACCTTAACCCCACTGAGAATCTTTGGGATGTGCTGGAGAAGGCTTTGTGCAGTGGTCAGACTCTCCCATCATCAATACAAGATCTTGGTGAAAAATTGATGCAACACTGGATGGAAATAAATCTTGTGACCTTGCAGAAGCTTATCGAAACAATGCCACAGCGAAGGCGGGCTGTAACCAAAGCTAAAGGCAGTTCAATGAAATATTAGAGTGTGTGACCTTTTTTTTGGAGGTGACAGTTTTTTTGGCCAGGCAGTGTATATACATGGATACATTGATGAATAAATACAACAACATGCTTGCTTATTATTTGGATGAAAGTTTTGCAGGGTATGGTAAATACATTTGTAAAGAAGGTATGACTGTATTTTTGTTTTTATGAGTGGTAAATTGTATATTCACTGTACATGTTTAACAATAAACAAATGTAGTCAATGATCCCTGGTGAAGTGTATGCCCCATTTTAGTGACTCTTAATTGCCCGTAAATGTGGCAGGGTCTGCAGTAATTTCACATTATACATACAACATCATAATTTGTTCAAAACTTGATCTCTTTCACGAGACAGGAGTGGTCTAAAGTGACACAATCAGACACTTAGCAGATATTTGCTGCTGATTTTAATGATTAAAAACATTAAATAACCCAGGATTTATGGACCAGCCTTCTGTCTTTCTGCCATGTGATAATAATCAATATCTTTACATTTCTGTTGCATTGGTGCCTAACGCTGAAGTGGTCTTGCAGCCCTGGTGTTCAGTTGTGGGTAAAATCAGGGTTTCTAAATGATGGCAACCACCACACACACACACACACACACACACACACACACACACACACTCTCCCCCTCCTCTCTGCTTTCCCTGCTGCCTGGCTTAAACTAATCCCATTATCAGTGAGGCGGCCTGACGCTGATGTGGCCTGCTAACTGACCAGCTGCTCCGAGTCTGGACACCACACGAACGCTGCAAGAAATGTCCGAGAGAGCGAGAAGGCAGGACATGCAGGTTCAAGTCTGAAGAATAGAGAGTCAGTGTTTGGTAATCATGATTTATTTGTTGTTTTGCTTTATTTGTGTTTGTGTTTTGCCCTCCTAAGGCCAGAATGATTCAGAGACAAATTAACACTCAGAAACATTCAGAATTTAACTCCTTTAACTCCATTCAGGACATTTTATATTTAGATGTTTTCAGCATCAGGTCTGATCATCTCACATTTAAATTTGAGTTTGTATTCTTGTCTCCCTCTCTCCCTGTAATTTAAACACAGTAGGAAACATTTTCTGGAGTTTCATTTTTTACAGCGTCCTCTGGATCGAAGGCCGTGCAGCCTGCCAACCCGTCAGCCCACTACGCCGGCTCCTCTGCCTGCTAGCTAGTGTGTTAGCCCGGCCAGCATGTGGCGAGGATCCCTGAGGAAAGGGCCACGTTGGAGTTACTCAATAATGCCGAGTCACTTCAGGCGTCACTAATCCAGCCTCCTAAACAATGTGAGGCCCCCACGGGGCCCAAGAGCAGGCAGGTAGGAGCAGATTACAGAGGAACCAGCAGACCCTCAGCTCAGTGAGGAGAAACACATAAAAGACACATCTGACACAGCAGGTTATTCTGTCTCTGACGGCTTTGGAGTGGATCCTACTTTGGAAATTAAGAATTAATTTTAACCCCCAATTCCAGCGAAGTTGGGACGTTGTGTAAAAAAGAAAATTAAAACAGAATGCAATGATTTGGGAATGATTTTTAACTCGTATTCAATTCAATACTCTACAAAACAAGACATTTAATGTTTGAAGTACTCAGTCACTTTGAATCTGATGCCTGCAACATGTTCCAAAAAAGCCGGGACAGGGGCAACAAAAGACTGAGAAAGTTGAGGAGTGCAGATGGGTGTCATGACTGGGTATAAAAGGAGCATTTCTGAAAGGCTCAGCCCTTCACAAGCAAGGATGGGGCGAGGTGAGCAAATAGTCCAACAGATTAAGAACAACATTTCTTAACATAAAACTGCAAGGAATCTAAGGACTTCCTCATCTACAGTCCATAATATGATCAAAAGATTCAGAGAATCCAGAGAAAGGCTCCAAACCAACATTGAATGCCTGTGACCTTCAATCCCTCAGGCAGCACTGCATTATAAAGCAGCATCATTCTGTAAAGGACATCAGCACGTGGGCTCAGGAACACTTCAGAAAACCATTGTCAGTTAACACAGTTCATCTCTACATCTACAAGGTCAAGGTCAAACTCTACCATGCAAAGACAAAGACAAATATCAACAACACCCAGAAACACCGCCGGCTTCTCTGGGCCGAGCTCATCTGAGATGGACTGAGGCAAAGTGGAAAAGTCTGCTGTGGTCTGAGTCCACATTTCAGACTGTTTTTGGACATCATCGATGTGGTGTCTTCCGGGCTAAAGAGGAAAAGGACCATCCAGACTGTTATCAGGGCAAAGGTCAAAAGACAGCATCTGTGATGGTATGGGAGGGTGTTAGTGCCCATGGCATGGGTAACCTGCACATCTGTGAAGGCTCCATTAATGCTGAAAGGTACATACAGGTTTAGGAGCAACATGCTCCTTGTATACCAACTATCTTAATAGAGTAAATATTTGCCTAAAAAAGTGTATCAGTTTGAAATTAAATATTTATATTTGCTTGCACCACAATTTGTGTCATTCACGTGACAATTTCACCGTGAGCTGTGAACAAACTGTTTGGTCCCTTCACCCAAGATGAAAATCTCCAACTCTGTCATAAATTATCCTGAAGCTGTGGTGCGACAGCCAATCAGTATCGAGAGTAAATGGTGATGAGGATGACATCACAGACCGAGGAGGAAGTAAACATGATCATAAGGTGATCCAAAGGTAAACTGAAGAATTGCAGAATTTTTTTCCCAATAGAATTGGAACAAAGAAACCAGAGTGTTGGTGTGAAAACCAGGCCACAGACGGTCCCTGGGTCATAGTTTGGACACCAGAGTGCCTGTCAGTGAAGCAGTCTTTAATTTATTTAAAGCCTTGTTTCTTTCAGTACTGTTGTGTGTCCCTGTAGTGGGGTTGTATTGTCTAAAATAACATGTTATTAAAAAGTGTTGTGTCTCTGACAGCCTGAATCCTCAGCTCCACCGTGTAGGAAATCAAATCATCTCTTGTTGGCGTGTGTTCATGCAGCGGTGATGTCAGCAGTCCTGTGGGCTCAGCTCTAAACCAACACTGATTAATAATTTATGGATCATCCCATTATGCCACTTTACACAGTTCAAAGGCTGCACATTTGCATCCCGATTTGTTCGCCCTGCGATGGAGACACGCTCAGCCTCTCAGCATCACTATTTCTCTTAGAAATGGAATTTGAGACGCTCTGTCCTCACATCAGCGGATAAAGAAGATTAAAGTGCGGGCATCCTGTGTTCCCTCCTCCTCCTCGTCTCTCGCTCCATCTCAGCTCGTCCTCCAGGCCTCGGGGGTCTTTGATGTGACTCGTGATGCTCCTGGAGAAGACAGACATGAAAACCACTCGAGTTTCATCCAGAGAGGACGCAGCGTGGAGGCAGCATGTTTGTAAAGAGGCTTTTTAAAGATTAATGACACAGGAGTGAACCCAGCACTGATTTAGGGGTGTGTTTCTTTACTCCAATAAAATTTAGCCTCTATTTTAACACACTGGGTTATGGGGGAATTTCACTTTGGATTTTTAATTCAATAACGATCATTTTTGCTTAACTTAGCTTACAGATAATTGATTGATTGAATCTATATTCAGCAGAGACAAATGTGATGAGGACAGATTTATGATCTGGGCGTCCATGAGTTTGTGTCTATCATAAATCCTTATTTTTTGTCCCTTTGTCTCTGCCTGGATGGATACATGTCTGAATGTATGTATGTGTAGAAACAAATATATTTATTATATATACAGTATATATGTACATATGTGGATCTATAAATGAAGAGTTTGTCCTCGGCCTGCTATATTGTGAAGTGTCCTGAGATAACATACACACATATCAACTGGTGCTATACAAATAAAGATAGACTGACTGATTGATTAATTAACTCCATGAGATCTTGGTATCTTTAACCTCAGAGCTCCTGCCAGGCTCTTGATGCTGCTGTGATGATGGTTGAGATTCTGAGGATTTTTCTTGGTAGTTTCAATCATGAACAATATGATAATGGTTATTTTTGTAATAATACAATCAAGAACATCAACCCTTTAAGCACACCCAAAGTAAATTCATCCTTTATTTATCAGAATAACCTGAACTAACAGTATGTTTACATTGTGATGATGTAAGATTGGCGTGGAAAAGTTGTTACACCAAAGAAACAAAACAAAAATCAAATAAGAATTGAGATTTAAGATATAAAAACAAAGACCAATGATGAATGAGCCTTGTCACGTCTAAATGTGGTCTCCTCAAGACTCGGCTATAAGCAGAAAAAGTAAAATATGAAAATGAAGTAAAAACAGAAACTATTTACATATTTACACTCATTCTTCCAAAGGTTTTGTGCTTCATAAAGTTGACTGTGACATTCTAAGGCAACAAACCACATCACCCAGACATTGGACGCTCACTGGATATTTTCCCATTTCAGACCATTCTCTGTGAACCATAGAGACGGTTGTGTGTGAAAATCCCAGTAGATCAGCCTAACCATGCCACATTCAAAGTTTTTAAATTGATTCTACACCGTTAAAGAAAGACAATGCACATGAAACATATTTAAAAAAGCATGTACAAAGAAACAAAGAAAAAGAAAAGTAAGAGTACAGAACAAGCAAGAGCTTAGGAACGATGAATAAATTACATTTTAATAGGGAAGTGGATACTGCTCCTGTTTATGTTAAGGTCATGAAAATATGCCTTGGTCTGATTTTTTACACGGGCAATCACACAGAGGAAGCATTCAAGTGAATGTATTTGTTCCACAAGTTATTGCCCTGATATTTAATTGAAAATTGACGAAGAGATGTTTTATGTAAGCGAACATACATGCTGTTAGCTTGCCTAGTTGTTTATTTCATGTCAGTGAAATAGCTTTCCTTCTTTTTAAATACTAAAACTATTTTCCACTCATAGGTGTTTTCTGTTTTAGAAATGTCTCGTCTTTGGAGGAATGTTAAAGGACGAAACTTTTCTTAAATCAACACATCGACGTGAGCGACAAAGCAACAGGAGGTAAAACACTGCATTAACATCCCGCTGAATGGAGGCCGTGCTGCATTAAATGTCACTGCGTCCATCTGCTTTCTGCGCTCACAAATGACTATTGATTGTGACACACTCGGCCTGAACTCCTTTATTTACACGTTTTGGTTTTCAGGCCGGTTTTAGTGTGATAACTCTCCGAGCGGCGGCGAGGACAAACAAAAGACGCCCTCGCTCTCTCTCCCTCTCCGCCGCTGTTGGCTCGCCACTTGTTTTTGTGAATCCCTCCACACCGGCGGTATCCGGGCAGATATGTACAGTCTGCCTGCCCGTCTCATTTCAATCGGCCTCCATCTGTTTTGTCTATCCATGAAAAGGTCTATTATGATCCTCTGCTCTTTGTACAAATGGACGACTAAGCGGATGGGACCCCGAACGCCCCCCCCCCACTGAAACATTAGATTCCAAGGAGCTCGTCCTGCTCTGCTTTAATTACCCGAGCCGGCGGAGGGGCCTTAATTTTAACGAGTTTTAAAATGCTGCGTCTTTAGATTCGCTGCAGAAAAGAAGGAGCAGAAAAGGAGGGAGGGAGTTTCGGGGGGAGTGGGCTCTTTATTAACCCTACAGTGACTAGCTAATGTGATTGAAGTGGAACCACCTGGCGGGGGGAACTGTATCGTCAGCTGCCAGTGAAGGCCGTGGAGCGGCGAGGACCAGGTGCTGCGCTCCAGCCTCTTTAATTGTTGCCGTGTAATAGCCTGCTTCAGTGCACAGTGCGGCTTGGGGCTAGGATTAAAAAAAGCTGTTGCTGCTCGCTAGCACACAGAAGTCCATTTTCTTTCACCACACCCCCTCGTACACACTCCGACCCCCCCACAGACACACACTCCTTCAGTGGCAATGAAAGGAAGAGGCGGGGGGGGGGGGGCAGAGGAGAGGGTTTATCTGGCTGCATGGCTGCAGGAGGATATCTGAGGTGAACAGCCACCGTGTCCCGGGGTTTGGATAGTCTGTCCGTCTCTTGGAGGACAAAACATTGTAATGAGAACAATGATGGTGGATGGAGCAGAGTGTCAGCCTGCAGAAGATCACAGCCTGAGACGCTGAGATCCAGATTCAGGGACCAAATTCACTGATTAAGGACATGCAGCTCAGCCTTGTGATTGGGCCAAACATGGAGAAATATCATGGAAAGGCAGGATGGGAAATATATAGAGGAAGAGTTTCTTTATTGTTAATATGCTCATAAGAAAAGAAGCCAAAATGTTGCGAGTGTTGACTTGATTCTTGACTTTTTATCTCAACATTGTTCTGAGCAATTCAACTTTTTTCTCCCTATACTGTGTTTCAATTTTATTCTCAACACTTTAACTTAAATACTGCCATTTCCAGTTTTCCTGTCACCAAAACTTTTTTTCAAAAGTTATGATACATTGTTAAAAAACTACAAAGTACTCAGAAAGCACAAACCTCCGCCAAGGTAGCTCACATATGGCTGTTACATCTATAAGCAATAGCACCATGATAATCATCATCCTAATATGATTCATGACCCTGAAAACCCACACCTAGCACTCAGAATCCTGCTGATATCAGTATTAGTTAGATAGTTATTGAGCAAAAACAATTGTTTGCTAATGGCGTTTATCCGGATCACCACCGAAATCTAATCATTTCTAAGTTGGGCCATTCACAACATCTGAAAATTTCAGCAAAATCCATCAAGTAGTTTTTGTGTAATCTTGCGAACAAACAGACAAACAGACAAACAAACAAAAACATACACGCTGACAAAAACATAATCTCCTTGGTGGAGATAATAAAAAAAGAAGAAAAAACTCCCCCCCCCCCCTCATTATTTTTCCAATGCCTGTCCCTAAAAATCCTCCAAACAACACCAAGCTTCAGGTTTGGAAACACGTGCTGGGTCGGCACATCGTTCCTGACAACTTGTCTGCACCAGCAGCAACGTTTACCCTACTTTATTCGTAGGTGTTTATGTGTGATGAAGTTTAAGGGTCCAAGGGTGCAAACCCTTCGCCCTGAGGCTCCAGAGACAAGGGATGCCAACACCTTTCAGCTGCGTTACCAAGTGTTGTAACCAGTAACGACACAAAGTAATGATCTAACTATTTCACAGAACAAACCCTCTGAAGAGGTGCAAAAAACCTGCAGTTCATCAAGTGGTTCACTTTGGGCAAAAAGCCCTGTATTATTGTAAAGGGATGACTTATTTTGTTGGCAACCAGGAAATTAGCATTGCACTAGTTTCCTCGACTAATAGCCTGTAGGATTATTCACTAAGTTCTTGGATCATTGCTGATTATAAACTCTGCAGTGAACAAAAGTTCATACACTTACACTTACAAAAAGCTATTATCAAGGATCAATTTCACACCTAACACGTTTAGTCTGGACCAAACAAAGTCTGGTTTGTTTTTTTGGAAAGTTGGGTTGATTTTGGCTGGTGTGAAAGCTCTAATGAACTCAAAGGTTCACTTCCAAGCAAACGAGATTTCTGTGCCTGGTAGATGTGAAAGCCATCCAATCCAACCATGGACGAAACAAGACAAGGAAACAAAAAAGGGTGTGGCCTGAATTTGGACGAATATCTATAAGCAATAGTTCCATGATAAAGTTACCATGATAGACTAGAATAGCTTTTATTGTCATTGTACTTTGGATCACCAGCAAAATCTAATCATTTCTAATTTGGGTCATGACCAACATCTCCTGAAAATTTCAGCAAAATCAGTCCAGTAGTTTTTGAGTAATCTTGCGAACAGACAAACAAACACACGCCAGCAAAAACATAATCTCCTTGGCAGAGGTAATAAGTAAATATCTTTGCAGAAATATTTTCATGAGTTCACTCTGAACATCAGCCCTGCCCCCCCCCGGTCCCTCAGAGACACCTGCTGCAGCTCTGAGTGCACTCTTCCTCCTCCACACTGAGCGCGTGCAAGCGCTCCAGTCTGCAGATGTAACGTAATCTCTCTGAGTGTGACTGTGGACACAGATGGATCAGTGAGAGGAGGCTGAGTGCTGCTGCTGCCTTCAGGGACCTTCAGCCCCCCCCCGGTGCACCGGCTGCCAGGTAACCGTCCACAGGGTCCGGCTGACCTGAGCTCCTGAGGGGCCCCGAGGCCGCAGAAGGATTATTGTACTTACAGACAACAGAACAAGAGAGCGAGAGTGCAGGAGGGATCATAACCTCTGAGATATGAAAGCATATGAGGTCTGCAACATGCTGAGAGCATGCTAGAACTTCTGATGATGGGTCTCCTCCTCTCCCCGTCTGCTTCCACAGCTCTTTTTTTTTTTTGGAAAAAGTTACAGCACCTCCTTTTTCCAGGTTAGCGTGTGGTAACTTTCTGTCATTGGTACGAAGGTCCAGACCTTTCAAGATAAAGCTTTTACAGTGGGCACGGACCGAACCACTGTTTGGTACAGAGCGAGTTTGGCTGTTCGATCTGGACCAGGGAAGGTTTCACACCTGCCACTTTGGTGCAGATCAAGTGTCGAAAGGATGAAAGCATCTGTAGGAAGTCAGAGAATAAAAAAAAGATGCAAGCAGATGTTGAAACATCATGAGTGTTAAAAAACAAAATGAAAAATGCAGCCAATAAATTCAGAAATGTCCCTCTTTAGTCGTGTAATGGATGGATACAGCTCCTAATGCACTGAAGAAACTCAGATCTAGGTGAGATTTGTCCAATTCAAAGATAAAATTAAAATCTCAAAAGACTTATTCTTATACTCTATATTCTGACATGTCTGGATTAAGGTCTCATTTGAAGATATAAATACTAAAAACAATGCATGAATTGCTTGTAATAAGTAAATTAATCTTCCAATACACGATTAATAATTACTTGATGATTTAAGAATTACTTATAATTATACGCTTCCTTTGGTCTCCGCTCTGCCTTCTTGGCAGCGGGTGCGGTGTATTATGGGAAATTTCTCATACCCCTTCCTTTCATGTGAGGTCCTGGTCTGTCTTCGTGTCAAGGGCTGTGTAGCCCTTCGTCTTAACCCTACGGAGTATTGGGACACCTCTTCCCTAGACATGAATGCGCAAAACCACAGGCTAAGTGGTACAATTGGGATTCACTCCAAGTATTTTGAAAATAGACAAACACAGTTGCTGAGATTTGAGTTTTTGCAGTGTGTATGCATGTGTATACACAAATATACTGATTATATGTGTTTGTATCTATGCATATATGTGTATTTATAAATGAAGAGTTTGTCTTCAGCCTGCTCTGCTGTGGTCAAATAAATATTGATTGATTGATTGATAAAGCCAGTCAGATTTGTTGTATTTTGTATTTCCGCCTGTCCTTTTCGTTGTTTATCCGACCTCTTCTCTCAGTCTCCCTGAGCTCTGGGACTAAACGTGGTTCAGGTCATGACAGAGATCCTCCTCAGTGCCATCACTTCTTGGCAGCGTCAGAAACCCGTCTACCATGTCTGTCCCACAGATGGTCCGTCCTCGCTCTCCCTCTGTCCTCTGGCTGGACCGGCTCTCTGCTGGACGCCACGTTGAAGCCAAACCCCCCCCCCCCCCATCACTCCTCTGGCACCTGAGGCAAAGCCCCCCCCCCCATCATCCATCCGCCTGCTTCTGTTAATAAATAACAACAACTAAACACCAACAAGAGGGTGACACCCGGCAGAACCTGCTCGCCCACATGGGACCTGCCGCTCGTTGGTGTTTCTGGCGGGGGGGGGCAGGGGTCACAGATGGCCGCACACCCCCCCCTTCAGCTCCGCCCCACATTTCTCCATGCTGCTGTGCTTTCAGGCGGCCCTCCTTTCTCAAACCATCCTGCTCCAACTCATTTTTTGATTGTTGACGCGGGCTCAGATGGGTAAAACACAATGGCGAATAATTAACCAAAGGGGGCTGAATTAAAGGGGTCTTAACATGAGCCGGGCCGTCGATGACTCACTTTGCATTAGGCTTTTGAAGACGGTCCCCGGTGGCCGGCGTCGGAGTGCGGCAGCTCTAAAAGGGAGTGCATCTTGGCACCTTGCTCGATGGAGAAGCGGGCGGTTGATCCGAGGTGCATTAGCGCTGAGCCTTTGTTCTCCCGGCGGGCTGTCAAATGGAGGGACGGCTCCCCGAGACGTTTTAGAGATACATCCTCCTCAAAGGCAGCTGAGCACCGGCAGGATGAAGCAGGCTCAAGAGCATTAGAGCTGCAACTATTTCATTCATCCATCTGCAAACAGGCAGGGACACCACAGACAGCAGATCAGAGGATTTAAAGTTATTTTTTATTTCACTCTCCTCTCCTGAGCTTCTCCTCCTGCACTCTCTGATTAAAAGCTTTCACGTGTGTCCTAAAGCAGGAGAGGAAATTAATTCATGGTTTCACTTTGTATGACAGCAGCGCCTCAGAGAGCACTCTAACTCTCTGCAGACTGGAGCTCCGACCTGACGAGTGATTCGCAGAAATAGTGATGCTCCACGCTCAGTCTCAAAGAATGTTTCAGCAGCATTTCAGTCGCACAAGTACTTTAAAAGGAATACTTCAGGAATTTTGAAGTGGGGTTGTATGAAGCTTATACCAATATTATAAACATTAGGTACAGTAATAGAGAACGGCTCTGCTCCTGTACAGGAAGAACTGGCACAGAAGCCAGGGTAACATATGGCTGCAGATAAAAAAAGGAAGAGGAAAATAAGTAAGCAACAGAACTAGTCTACAACAGGTAAAGTGTATAGCTATTTTTTCATAAGCGGTAGCAGAGGATGACCAGACGTCCTGATTTAGCCGGGACCATCCTGTTTTCAGGTCTTGTGCCCCTGTCCCTGCACTGTAAAGTCCAATTAGTTAGCATTACTTAAAAAAACATGCAAATTGATTGCACTTAAAAAAAAAAAAAAAAGTAAAGAGAACTAGTTATTTTAAGTTGTACTAACTGGCACTTCCTTCGTAGAGTACACTTACAAATGAGTGTAAGCAACTAAAACAATGAAGTAGATTGTACTTGGTAACTTACTTTGGAATAGTCTTGACTTAGTATAGACAACTCAGAATTACTATTTTAATCTGCTAAATGATAGCATGTTAAATTTACTCTGTTCAGTCCATATAACACACTTATCTAAGTTGAACTAACTTAAATATCCCAAAATCCTCATATATGCTGATTTAGGACAGTCTCCATCACTATTTGAACCAACTGATTTCAGACACCAAAACACTTCCTCATGCTTGAGACGCTGATTTGCCTGTGTATATGTTGATCAATGGTAATGCCAAATCAGTTGCCAATTTAGCTGCTGATTTGTCTGTACATGTGTCGATCCATCTCAGCTTTCAGCTGCAGCTCGGCTTTCCTAGCTCATCACAGTGACGGCTGCGTAGCGTCAGGTGAAGTCGTGCATTGGAAAGGATGTCAGCGTTCTCCTCAGAGCTCCAGGTGAGGCACAGCTCCCATCTAAAACCATACATTAATTTTTCTAACGCTGCAAACACTGCAAAAGCCCAGGCCCATACCCTAGTTTGACACTTCTGAATGAGCGTTAAAGCAAAACCTCATTAATTATCAAAATTGGATCACTGGAAATACACTGCAAGTCATTTTTCAGCAGGAGCTGCCTCAGCTCCACAGCGACCCTACAGAGGAATAGTGGAAATAATGTTGATGCTCAAGGCAAATCAATGGCAGGAAAGGAGTGCAACCTCTTCTTCACATGTTTCTCCTCCTGTTCTCTCATAAACCAACAACTGCTTTGTGAAGTTGTGGTTCTTTTCTGATTTTTATGATCTCGTGTTTTCGCTGCACATCAATATGCTCCCAGTGGGCAAGGACACGTCTCATTGGTTGGAGCAAAGCCACTGCATGGATGTGACCCTCCACAGGTGGACTATGTGGAAACCCGGGGTGAGCAGTTGTTTTCCTGTTTTGGGTCGTCATGCAGACATTAACGCAGGGTAAAAAAAATCTAACTGCATATTTCCTGTGCACCAGTGCTGCCAGCACTCATCGGAGATGAATCAAGACGCAGGCTGTGGAGACCAACTGACTGACCAGACTGGAGGTGATTTGCATGTGAAAACTGAGGTATAGGGCTCTAATTTCCTGGCGCAACTCAGGGTGGCGCACCCCGCGCAGTGGTAATTTCATCCGGCGCACCGCTGTGCACAGCCAATTTGGCAATGCACCGAGATGGGTGTGACGGCGCACCAGGGGGAGGTGTCGAAAGATTCAGCTTGGCGCAGTGACAATTTCGTGCCAAAAAAACATGCGGAAGGTGCACTGAAAGCCGCCAGCTCCAACCTGGTCTATTCTCAGCGCAGGAGAGGTGCAGCCCGGGCAGTGGTAATTTGGCTGACAGGCGCAGTGTGCACACACGTCACCAAAACCTCACAGGCAGGTATCCACAGTGTCAGGCACATTTCAATGTAATAAACAATCACAGCAACCACTATTTAATGTAACCGTCTGAACCAGCATATACATTTGTATCTATATTAATTGTCCCGTCACATCTGATGTCAGATCAGAGACGTTTGTCATAACTAACGAGTTCACATCTCTCAGCCAACCACAAACAGCCACATCATCCGATACGGAGTATCCGGCTTCTCTCATCTCATGAAATTCAAAAGAAATAAAAAAGAGAGAGACACTCGCTGAATAAACGTAAGTCACTCGGTGTCTTAAGGATTTACCTGTGAGTGCCCATATTTCTCTGTTTTAATCTTTATTCGTAACGTGATCTAAAAAGATGGAGTACATTATTGCAAGGAGGATGAGGAGGAGGTATCGGGGGGAATATTTCACCAAGGGTTCTGCTATTTGGCGATGACAGACCAGTAATGCAGGTGGATCACGAGCATGATGAATGGATTAGCCTGCTGCTGTGTTTAAATGTAATTATCACTTCATTTTGTACTCCTATTATGACACAGGAACAGATTACATCTGTCCCGCAAGGTGGTCCACACGGTGAGGTGCATCGTGGCCTCCGATGCGCAGCCCAGTGGCCTCCGATGCGCAGCCCGGTGGCCCCTGCGCTCTCCCAGTTGCTGCAAAAGTGACAGCGGCTCTGACCTTCTTCTCCACCGAGGTGAAATTGCCACTGCGCCTCGCCCGCAGTGCATTTAAAGGCGAGGAGAGGCGTTCATTTGATTGGTGAAGATCACACTCGGCTGTGTTAAACCCACTCACGCCTCCTCTCCTCCCTCTCTGCTACATGCGCCGGTAGGAGAGACGGAGGCGTGGGTGGGCCTGCCTGCGCCAGACTGCGCCGTGCACGAAACTTGCAAAATGCCCTGGACACACCCTGTTGGCGCGGCGCAGGCGCAGCACAGGGCAGGTGCGCCCCGCCTGCGCCTGGTCTACGAAATTAGAGCCCTAAGTGTTGACTACAGCAGGGAGGCTCTGCATGATGAGAGCTGCAGACTGCAGAGGCACGATACAGAGCTGCTAGTACCCTCTGATCACTCTTGTTTCATCCACGACTTGGGTAAAATGTTTGAGAGAGACCTAATCCAGTCAGACCTAATTTGGTCATGTAAAGTAGAGACAATTTAGGAATATATCCAATCACAGCTACTTTGGTTGTGTGGAAAGGTTGGATGAGTTAAGAGGGACATCCAATCACAGCTGCCTTAGCTTGGTGGTGGTGGGATAAGTTGTGGAGCGATCCAATCAGAGCTCCTCTCTTTATGAATTGATATATTCATGTAGAGCAGGTTCACTGTTTGTTGTCAGTTCTGGTATTGTAACTGAGATGCTCTGCCAGGTAGCCTAAATAAAGGTGACTGCATTTCACACAAAAGTTCAATTTGTTTCTGTTCATTTACACATTCAGACTTTACTAACATTCAATAAAGGGTTATTAGATGTTTGATTTTGTCAAACGTTGTGACATTTCATCAACTAAAACTAGACTAAAGTTAAAACAATTTCGATGACTAAATTATGACTAAAAGATATTTTAGGCAAAAGACCAAAACTAAAACTAAATAAAAAAGTGCTGTCAAAATTAACACAGCACAGTACAAATGCCATACTTCTCCAGTGAAGCCAGATCTCCTCCCCAGAAAACAACATCATGGTTTTGTTCAGCCGTGAGTCGCAGCAGCACCTGGAGGAGCAGAGGATGCTGATGTAGAGTGAGAGAATGTCCCCGAGGTTCAATTAGGGCTCCTCCACAGGTCGTCTCAGCCTTCATTAGCTGCCTGCTGGAGCAGACACTTCTTCCTCCGCCCGGTGTGCTGCTGGTATTGTGCTGAACCTCAGGGAGAAGCCTCTCTCTGCTCTCTAATGATCACACAAACAGCTTTGTGCGAGCGCCGGGCTCTGCTGTGTGCTGTTATGTGCTTTGTTAATGCGGCGGGGAGGGTCTTGTCAGCCTCCTCGGAGTCCCCCCCATCGCCGCCGCCGCCTCTCCGTGCTCTGTTCCTGCAGCTCCCTCCTGAACGCTTAACTAGACGCCCGGGTGTTGGCATGCCCAGACAGGGTGGAGGCTGATCAGGGCTCTGCAGGATCACAAACACACTACCTGGTTTAAGGCAGAGGAGCAGAGTCTGAGTTCTGTTGATTTAAAGATGATGCAAACTTAAACAAACTTTTGCACCAGTTTATTCCACTGAACTTCAGCTTGACTCAGAGCCTCTGCTAGTGAGCTCTACTGATTACAGGAGTCCATGCAAGATCGAACATTATGATGCTGAGATGGTATAAAGGTGCAGGATGTCATGTAGAAGGTGGATAAAGAAACAATACATCTGTCAGAAGACTGAAAGGATATTGTTTTAAACCTGTACTGTAGCATGAATGTGAAAAATCTGCTCATCAATATAATATGACCGTTTGGCCATGCCCAACTCACAAAAAATTGCAATATTTAATCTTTTTGTTGTTTTGTTGGCCAGCATGCAAACTAAAAACTAGAATAGCACTCAGAGAGTGCAGACATCTGCCAAGCAGCTCAGTTACAGCAGTGGCTTCTCCACAACTCCTGTAAAAGATACGACTCAGCATCACCACACGCTCCGATTGGACGGACGAGTCTCTGCTCATGTCTTTCCATGTGGAGAGCTTCTCCACCGGCATTGCAAGGGAAGCTGGGAAATGAAGTCACAAAACCCTCACAGCAGCCGGGAAGAAATGAACGGGATTTCCCATTATAAACTTCAATGTGTTTTTTTTTTTTTACATCAATCTGGATTGGATCCACATGAAATTTTACTTGATGATAGAGACATATTATATATATTATCCTGTACATTTCGAAGTGAATCCATGAAGTGATGTCAGAGATGTGATTTTCTAAAATTTTGGCCCAATGTTTACTAATGGGATTTTTCGCAATTTTGGGAATTTTTTGCATCAAGACAAATACATGTGTCACTGCCAAAATGTAATGGCTTCTTCCTTGGACCAAACCACAGCTCTGGTAAAAATTTAATGTAAATCCATCCACTGGTTTTTGCGTAATCTTGCTAACAAATTAACAAACAAACAGACAAACAAACATACAGGGCCAAAAACACAACCTCCTTGGCGGAGGTAATGAAATGGGCCTCAATCACCAACAAACCAGATAACTCAGGCAGTTTTTCAGAAGACTCTGACATAACAGATGTGTTCTCATCTTGATTGGTTTGATGCAGAAACAAGGGGCCCTATCAAACCCCTGGCAAAAAGCATTCTGACATGCAGCACAGGTGTCTTTCCTACTATCCAATGTTGTTCAAATAGCAACCTGTGCTCTTCTTTGTGTCAAAAATGAGGAGTGGTCAGTCACAAGATGGCCGTAGTCCCTTTTTATGGGAGCAGAAAATGGCTGTGAAAAATGAGTGCCATCTTAGATTTTCAAGTGGTTAATCAGGCAGAATAGACAAGTGGTGAATTGGTTTGGCTCAAACGTGGCATCTAGCAGAGAGCTGGTCCAGCCAGAGGACAGAGGGAGATTGTGGACTCCGTCTGTGGGATAGATATGGTAGACGGGTTTCTGACAGTCAATTTGTGCCAAATTTGGTACTTGCATCATCAATTCTTCTCATATTTGACGACACTTCTGGTTTGTGTCTGAGCACCATGACTCTGCAGTCTTGATCCACAGCCACATTGAGGGTCTTTCTGCAGCTTCGCTGATGGTTTTGGGGTCTTCCCTCTCCTGCACCCCCCTCATGCCAAGAAACCTGAGTGCCTGCAGCTGAGTTGCCCAAGAAACACCACCAAACACCATCGAAAAAAGGGTCCTCAAGGGCTTGCTTACAACAGGGAGCCAGGGTAATAGGGCAGAACGATTTTAGGACTTTTTCTGGCAGATATTGTGATTTCAATTCGATTCACAATTTTCTTCAAATCAAGCTTCAGGGCAATCTTCACTATGTTTACAGTATAGACAACAGTAAGGAAATCAGTGATCAAAAGCACATAACACATTATTCATCATCTGATATTGATGATAAATAATCTGTCTTCATTTTTTAAGGGATACTCCAACTTCTATTCCTAAACAGAGGCTTTGTGTTGTTGACCTACTTACCAGCACTTCCGTAAATGCAAATTGCTGCAAATTTGTAAAATAGTTGACTCAACAGATCCTGGGTCGATCAGAGCGCTGCAAAAAATTGCAGTTTTGGTGATCACATGATTGCGTTGTCCGAAATAGCAATTTCGATCTGAAAATGATAAATCTTTCAGCTCTATTGGCTTCGATTAATTTTTTTCTGCATAATTATGAATGTTAACAAAAATGTAAACACAATGTTCTTTGCGTTATAAGACTACAGCCAAACAAAAACACTCCTGACTGAAGATGCTTTTAGAAGTTTAGAAATCTTTTCATCTAATTCGTAACTCGGCACAACTTTTTACTCCAGAACATTTAATAAAAGGAAAATATGAAAAATTCCCAATTTTCACCATCAGTGAGCATCATCCATGAGAAACGTGTGCCTCACAATCGCATTAAACAGAAATCAGGCCTCATCTCTGTTACAGCAGCTTCTTAATATCCTAAACCCTGCATGCAGATGAAAATTTAATCTGCTCACTTATTCTGCTAATGGAGGTGGAAATTAGATTAGGCCGTATCTCAGCTCCGAGCCATCTGGGACGGGACCGGCGCTGCAAACTTTTACTGCTCTGTTTGTGAGGAGGAGATGGTGAAATTACCCGCCGAATATAACCGATAACCCACATGGAGGGATCCGAGTGATGACTCTGCTGAGTGCCCTGCATCTTTGGGCTTTAATTTTCAAAATAACTTAGAATAATTTTTTTATCGGCTTTGAATCTGCAGAACTTTACATGTTAAAGTGACCGTAGTTGGTTTATGAAGATTTTTATCATGTCTCCTGTGAGAAATGTTAAGGTTCTGCCTGTAACTCCTAAATGTAGCACCACTGGAAGAGAATTTAAAGTGCTGCACAGCTGTATGCACTCATAAGCAGCAAAACACAAGATAATGACCATATTGTTTTCACTGTTCTGTATTTTGAAATCACCCGGAAACTCTGCATGTTTCTCTGTTTCTGGTCGATCTGCTTTGCACATATCATACATCCAAACCATATATTCCCATATACAGTTTGTTAAAGATATTGTGATTGAAGAGAGAAAATTAAATCAAAAGTCCCTTTAGTGAATCTGCTGCAGTCCAAGCAGTTGACAATTCAAGATAGATAACATCCATAACTGAACCCAGAGAATAAGGGCCTGTTTACACGACAGCGTTGTCACCAGAAACAGAAAGGTTTTCCTTTGCATTTCCAAAAGCGCTCCACTTTCACACGGATCCGCGAGAACGACTGAAAACGCTGTAGCGTGCATGCCAGGCCAGTAGTTGGCAATGTAAGTTTGTAGTGTCCTTGGTGAATATAACAAATGCATCTCCGCTTGTCAGAGTATTGACACAGAAAAATCCACATTTTGTTGGAGAACTGATAACAAACCAAACACAGTTAGCAGCACACATGTTGCTCTGTAGTCGGAAATAGCTGTTGTTGTTATTCCTTGGTGCGTGTGCTACCTTTATCTGAAAGAGTACTGTGCATCGCCATTTTCTCTGATGATGGGGATTCCTGTTAAGACGGAAACGGATATGAAAACATTTTCAAAACTTTTCACTCTGGACCCTGTTTTTAAAAGTTTGCGGATTCAGGCACTCTGTTTTCGTGTAAATGGACGACTCTTTGATTCACTGTGTAGTCCTTCTTGATCGTTGCAGGTGATCATCGACATCCAGGTGTATTGACTGCAGCAGGAGGATGTGTGTGCTGTTCATTTGAGAGTCTGCATGCCTTTATATCAGCAGCACACTGAGCCCCCTGTGAATGTCTCCATATTTACAGACCAATTATCTCTCTGAGGGAGGGTTGGCGTGACCGCGGGCCTCTTCAGCATGCTACAGGAAGGTCAGCGATGTCAATGGGGGCTAATTAAGCAGCCACTGCTCGAGAGGTGGTCGAGTGTGAGTCACCCGCTACTTTAGTCATCACATGAATGTCTTATTTCTTTAATTTTTCAAGGACGTTTTAGCTTCTCAAAGCAAAGACGGTTTCCTGGAGCGTTCTGACCTCTCCTGCTGACACTTGAAAATGCCCCTGGTGGATCTTCTTGCTGCTTTTGAAGCTTCTTTTTACTCGTGTTTACAGTAAAACAACGCTGGAAGAAAACAAGCTAATTCAAGGTTAGAGAGCGCAGATGCTCGCCTCCCACAATCAGATGGTCTTCGGGGATAATGACCTGTCAAAGACCTGCGGACCTCCTGTCCTTACATCATCTTTGAGGTCTGAGACTTCTCGTCATGGTCTGCCATCACAGTAATCCGCCGGCCTGCAGCTCCATTAGGCAATGAAACAAGTAGTCCGACTGAGCGGCCGGAGGGGGTTAATCCTCCAGCAGCTCGTCTGTAAAGGGCCTCAGCTGCCACCCGGCAAACCTTTGAAACCTCTGTCAGTTTATGGGGACTTCAGACGGGCCTTCCTCCCTGACCCTTATTGATTCAGGTCTGTGCCGCGCCCTCTTCAGGTCCCCAACCACCCACACACACACACACACACAAATGCTCCATCTCCAAAGAGCTCGGGCCCTCGAGCTACAGCACCGGGGTGCCGTAATGTTTCAATTACTGATGCCTGTCATTGTTCAGTGACAGGAGGGATCCGTCTCAACAGTCTGGCCTCAAAAATCTATATTTAAGGGAGGAGAAAGGCGACTAATGTTACAGGAACTGACCACAATGTGCAGCCTCACATTTCCACTCAGGGTTTTGTCTCTTTTAGTGAACTGTGTTTGTCTTACTCTATGTTATTTGCAGCCCAGATTCATAAATTCATGATCTCAGGATCAATCAGCAGATCGATTCAGTGAGATACTAAAAGGTTAATAAAGTGGTGGTCAATAAATCTTTGTCTTCTTGGATCAAGATGACATGCACAACCTATTTAAATCCTTATTTTAATTGACGACAGGTTTCACCCACTTCTTTTAAACTCTTTTAAACTCTTTTGATACATCTGGTGTTGTTCAGGTCAAGTTTAGTTGTGTGGTACACTGCGATGTTGTTTGTGTCAGTGTTTATTTGTTTGTAGTTTTTGGATGTGCTGTCACTGCAGACCAAATTTCCCCTGGAGGGACAGTAAGCTCTGAACTGAACTGAAAGAGAACGATATTGAGGACAAACAGACAAGAGGCTGCACGTGTTCAAGCCGGTGGCAGACCAAGCCAAGCGAGCGATGCTGGTGACAGACAGGCACAGGCTCATCCCCATGACGGGACGTAGTTATGACATTTCTACAGAGCTGAAGGGGAATGACTGTGAAATTTCATTTGAAAAAAGTGTTTTATTGGACACAAAAAAAAGGACAGCCTTGACATGCTGAGTCAAGTCAAGTGTTGTACATGCTAATTTAGAATTGTTGATAAAGAGGAACCTGTCAAAAATTCAAATCTCTTTTTGTCTTTTCTTTTATTTACACACTGTTTTATGCATTTACAACTTACTGCTAGTATATTTCATTTTTACCTGAAAAAGGTGCAAAATATTTTACTCAAAGGGCATTTACTGACACATTTATTGACAAAAAAGGCAAAAAAAAATAAAGGCCAGGCGGCCATTTATATTCATGGTAGTAAAAGGGTTAATAAAAATAATAAAGTGCTGCACTGGACCACTGGCATTATTCCTACCTGTCAAGATGTTGAGCGTCATGATGCAACACATGCTGCTGAGGCTCCTCTTTTTGGGTTTTCAGAATATGGTTACCCTAAATTAATGTGCACTCTCTCGCTGTTTCAGCATCAACTGAGACTCTAAAATCTTTGTCCAGGCCTAAGATGAATGTGAGTTAACTTGATCTTTGACTTAATCCCTTTAGGAGCTTGTGCCAGCCTCATTTTCTTAACATTAATAAGAGAAATAAAAGTTCCTTCACAAGAGCCAGCATGTTCATCGAAAGCACGTTCTCTCCTCATGAATCTACTCCACTCTCCTCAGGTCAGAGGTCATGAACGGCCGCATGAGCAGCTGATTTGAGTGTGTTGCAGAGCGACATGACAGATAGCGTAAACAGACCTTCAGAGCGTCCCCTCCTCTAAGACTTCCTTCAAACGTCTCTGTGAACAGGACTTCAGGCAGATGGATGGACTTGAGTGTCCGATCAATACTCGTCTGTGTGTGCGTGAAACGAACCGGCCGCTCGTCCATCAGCGGCTCACTTCTCTCAAACCCAACGTGAAAAGCTCCGTTTCTATGGAGATCAAGGACCGGGTCAGTTTTAAATCAATTACCCCTCCAACACGCCGCATTTGGGGACGACTGTTTTGTAAATGCTGCGTTATTTATAAACTGAATGCCTCCGCTCGAGCTTTCTCTCTTTTTTTTTCTAACAAAGCTATTAGGATGACTCATTCTGATGTGTTTCAGTTTAATGCTGGCGATCGTTTTGTTTGGAGTGGGCGTCAATTTTCTGAAAATGGGGTTTGTGGAGGCCTCATTTAGGCTTTTTATATAATTATGGTGAAATGGTGTAATTCTGTACGTGGTTAAAATGAAGAGGTAATGCTCTGTGACGACCTGCAGCTCATCCTGATGCTTTCAGTGCAGCCGACAGACAAAAACCACAGGATGGACGAAGAAAGGAACGCCATGTCACAGCTCATTCTTTAAAAATGAAATTACGCAGAATATTCTTCAGTGTTTTGTCATTAAAACCCAGTGATTACAGAGTTGAAGAAAAGCACAAAGTAAAAGAATGTGAGGGAGATTTCTTCAGTTTCTGCAGAGAAGCCATTAATATCAAAACTAAACAGTCAGCCTGATCAACTGCTAATGAATGCAAATAGCTAATCAGACAATCACATGGCAGCCACTTAAAGCAGTCAAACATGCAGTCGTGGTCAAGATGACCTGCTGAGGTCAAACGAGCATCAGAATGAAGAAAAAGTGGATTTAAGTGACTTTGAAAGTGGCATAGTTGTTAGTCTGAGAATTTAATTAAATTAATGTTGATCTGCAGGGATTTTCACAATCTTGGGTTTACAGAGAATGGTCTGAAAAATAGAAAATATCCAGTGAGCAGCAGCGGCCAAAATGCCTTCTTGATGGATTTGATAGAAAGGCAGCAGGGACTCAAATAACCACTCACTACAGCCAAGGTCTGCAGAAGACCATTTCTGAACACACAAAACATCCAGTCTTGAAGAGATGGGCTACAGCAGCAGAAGACCACACCAGGTGTCACTCCTGTCAGCTGAGACACAACCTGGACGACCACTTTCCATAAAGAGCAAGAAAGACACGGGAAGAGGCGGGTCAGCAGGAGGGCCAGTGAAGAAGTGTTAATTTTGTTGAGTAATTATTTTCATCATAGTTTCATCAACAACCTTTTTTCCCCTGATGAAAACTAGACAGTAACTAATAAAAACAAGTGCACATGGACAAAAACTCAAACTAAATTAATTGACATTTTCATCAACAAATAAAAACTAGACTCAAATGTTTGACAGAGACTTAATCCAATCAGACCTAATTTGGTCATGTAGAAAGTAGAGACAAGTTAGGAATATATCCAATCACAGCTGCCTTAGCTTGGTGGTGGTGGGATAAGTTGTGGAGCGATCCAATCAGAGCTCCTCTCTTTATGAATTGATATATTCATGTAGAGCAGGTTCACTGTTTGTTGTCAGTTCTGGTATTGTAACTGAGATGCTCTGCCAGGTAGCCTAAATAAAGGTGACTGCATTTCACACAAAAGTTCAATTTGTTTCTGTTCATTTATACATTCAGACTTTACTAGCATTCAGTAAAGGGTTATTAGATGTTTGATTTTATCCAAGTGTAAAACATGACTTCAGAAATTCAAGGAAACATAAAAACTGCCTTACCCTTTACACTTCGTATTTTAGTCGACTAAATTTACAGCAGATTTCATCGACTAAAATGTTGTGAAATTTCATCAACTAAAGCTAGACTAAAATTAAAACAGTTTAGATGACTAAATTATGACTAAAACTAAAAGATATTTTAGGCAAAAGACTGTAAGTAAAACTAAATTAAAAGTGCTGTCAACATTAACACTGTTCTGAAGGTGAAGGAGGTCCAACCTGGGACTAACACGATGTGCCTAATAAAGAATAACACAGAACAGTTTGGTAAGACTGTAAATGCTGTCACGTTAGCAGAGGATCATCATATGTCCTCTTGCTGTTTTCATAAAATACATCTATGACTTCATTTGACAACAAACAACAGCAACACTATCAAAACTCTGTGATTGGTCGAGGTAAATGAAATCACTCTTCTGACAGCTCAGTATGTGAGTGATGAAGGCTGATGATATCGGGGTAGTCTCTCTCTGCACATTTCTGTCACATCAGCATATCCCGCCCCCCCTCTCCTCGGTGTCTCAGGTGTTTCCCTCCTCGGCCTTGTGGAGTTTTCTTTCACTGATTCGTCATGCTCTGCCAGGCCGGCTGCGCAGGCGCGTGCCAGCTCGCCGAGGAGGGCCGGGCCGGTTCACCAGACGGCTACTCAACCTGACAGCCTGGCCCCCGTCAGCGAGGCGTCCCAGGAGCAACCGTCAGCCCTGGCAACTGGGCCCTGACTCCGCCCACAACCTGAGACAAGAATAGATGGAAAATCACCCTGACCTCCTCCTCTCTGCGGCTTTTCATCAGCTGCAGTCATCAGGAGGGAAGACTGATGAGATGAGTGGAGGGCTTTAAAGACACACATGCACATGAGATGGACTGAGGCAAAGTGGAAAAGTCTGCTGTGGTCTGAGTCCACATTTCAGACTGTTTTTGGACATCACGGATGTGGTGTCCTCTGGGCTAAAGAGGAAAAGGACCATCCAGACTGTTATCAGAGCAAAGGTCAAAAGACAGCATCTGTGATGGTATGGGGGGGTGTTAGTGCCCATGGCATGGGTAACCTGCACACCTGTGAAGGCTCCATTAATGCTGAAGGTACATACAGGTTTAGGAGCAACATGCTGCCATCCATCTTTTTCAGGGACGTCCCTGTTTATTTCAGAGACAATGAAGACACATTCTGCTCAAGTTACAGCAGCAGGGACTAGACTGACCTGCTGCAGTCCACACCTGTCTCCACTGACCTGCTGCAGTCCACACCTGTCTCCACTGAACAGGGACTAGACTGACCTGCTGCAGTCCACATCTGTCTCCACTGAACAGGGACTAGACTGACCTGCTGCAGTCCACACCTGTCTCCACTGAACAGGGACTAGACTGACCTGCTGCAGTCCACACCTGTCTCCACTGAACAGGGACCAGACTGACCTGCTGCAGTCCACACCTGTCTCCACTGAACAGGGACTAGACTGACCTGCTGCAGTCCACACCTGTCTCCGCTGAACAGGGACTAGACTGACCTGCTGCAGTCCACACCTGTCTCCACTGAACAGGGACTAGACTGACCTGCTGCAGTCCACACCTGTCTCCACTGAACAGGGACTAGACTGACCTGCTGCAGTCCACACCTGTCTCCACTGAACAGGTGAGGAGTGTTATGAAAACTCTGCAAATGAAGTTAAATTTCAAGCAAGAATGAGAAAGAATTCACCTACAAAGCTTCAACAATCAGTTTCGGGGAGGCGATGTAACACAGTGGTAAACATGCCCCTGTCCCAGCTCTTTGGAATGAGTTGCAGGCATCAATCAATCAATTTTGTTTGTATAGCAGCAGTTCGTAACAAGTGTTATCTCAAGACACTTTACAACAGAGCAGGATGAAGCCAAACTCTTCATTTAGATACACATATATGCATATATACAAATATAAATAAATATATTTGTATATGCACATACATTCATCCAGAGATGTTTCCATTCAGGCAGAGACAAAGGGACTAAAACCACATTTGATTCTGCTGAATATAGATTTAATCAATCAATCTTTATCTCTATAGCACCAGATTTGTCTTTGTTGAATATAAATTGATAAAAGGTAAGCCCCTTGAGATGTGGCATCCATTTTCAAGAGAAGATAGTTACTATGGATGTATGATTGATACAGCCATGGATAGAGAGATCAATCCAATATTAACATTAATAACTATAATGAATATAATCTGTACAGGAATGATGTTGATTGGTATAGCAGCATCTAAATGGGTTTAACTGGTCTAAAAGTATGAATTGATGTAAAATTGTCATTTCTGTTGGTAGTTGGGTTAGGGTGGAAAAGATCAAATTCAAAATTAGTGAATATTCACAGTAAAATTATATGTATTCTTTTATCAGTTTGAACATTAAATATCTTGTCTTTGTTAGATAGTTTATTAGACATATGTTGAAAAGGATTTGAAATCATTGTGTTCTGTGTTTATTTATGTTTTGGAGACCTTCTTCGATATTGGGGTTCGCACAGGGTTTTTTCCAGGTGTGATCTCGCCCCCTGCAGACTTCCTGCAGGTCGTTCATCAGTGACTTGAGAACAACCTGAATTCTTGGACTGGAGAGCTCCTCAGACCGGATCCCTCAGACTCTCTGTAGGCAGATCCTGAGTTGGCCTGCCTCCTGCCTCTCTGGTCGCCATATAACGCACACATTTCTGCATAGATACTAAATAGGCGTTTGTCTGGTGTGAGTGTGAAGCAGGCTCTGCTCTGATGCAGCCTGGTGGCTCCAGTGAGGGCCCGCTCCAGTCCCCTCATTACAGATTCATCCTGAACAGCTTGTTATTATCGCTGGCCTCTGGATGTGTGAATAGATTTACAAGCATTAGGGCCGGGCCATTGTGAGGGGCATGTGTGGAGGAGGTCCTGGCCCCTTTGTGTTCAACCAGGGCCCTCAAATCAGCTGCAGCCCCCCCACCCACCACCCTCCATCCCCCGGCCCCACCCATTACTCCAGCCCTGTGAACAAAAGCTTACAGAAACACACTGATGTTCTGCAGGATTCTGGGCATTGCAGAACAGACGTGTGCTTTCAGCCTCAGCAGCTGCAGAGGATCCTGCAGAGAGGACGAGCTGAAGAACTGAAACTGGACCACCATCAACTCAATTAAAGGGGAATTTATGACGTCAGAATGGAAACAGTTTCACGTCTTTGAGGATCAGTGTTTTTTACTTTGACCCCTGCTGGTTGATCAGTGCAGAGGCAAAGAGTCAAGGATCAATATTTGAGCAGCTACTTAACTCAAATAAATAAATATAACCTACGACATATCATCTTCTTAATGGAGACTGTATACCTTTGTTATTTTCACCAGTACCCAGCAGAACTCAGGACTCAGTGAAGTTGGGATGTTGTGCAAAAACAGAACACAACTAGAAATCACTCAGAGAGCACAAACCTCCACTGAGGCAGCTCACATACTGCTGTTACATCTATAAGCAATAGTTCATGATAAAGTTACCATCATAATATGATTCATGACCCTGAAAACCCACACCCAGCACTCAGAATCATGTTAATATCATTATTAGTTAGACAGTTATTAAGCAAAAACGATTGTTTGCTAATGGTAGTTATCTGGATCACCACCAAAATCGAATCATTTCTAACTTAGGCCGTTACCAACATCTCCTGGAAGTTTCAGCAAAATCCATCCAGTAGTTTTTGAGTAATCTTGCTAACAAACAAACAGACAAACATACGCCGGCAATAACGTAACTTCCTTGGTGTAGGTAAAAATTTCAAACCCTTTTCAACCTATTTTCAATTAAAACACGACAAAGGCAATATAATTATCCAAATTTTATCCAATGCACACTGTACCTTTTTTTAATTTATATTGTTTTTTTTTTAAATTAAAAAACACTGCATCTTCTGTATGCATCGTAGGCTATATGTATACCTAATTCAATTTGCTGTTTATATTTTATTTCATCCTGATTCGTTACTCTTATTCTAATTACAAGTTGATTGTTTTTTCACCAATTTGGGAAAGTCAAATTCCTTGTATGTGCAAATATACTTGGCAAAAAATACAAATTCTGGCTCTGATTCTGATAAGCAGGGATGTCCCTGAAAAAGATTTCCCTCGCATGGCAGGATAAGTTTTACCCATGTCATGGGCACTAACCCTCCCTCATACCATGGCAGATGCTGGCCTTTGAACGTTGCGCTGACAATGATCAATAATCAGTGGACACTTTAGATCAACAAGACTGATCATCTACAGATGATGAAGCAGCTGGTGAAAGCAGAGTGAGTTCCCGTGGACGTCTGTGTTTTGGTTTAGAAACAAGCCTGTGGCTCCTCTGATATTGTGAGCTAAATTACGTACACGTGTGTTTGTTTGTTACCCTCACCTGCTTCACTGTCTCACATAAACCTAAGCCGCAAAGGCTGGGAGCAGCTGTGTTCAGCTGTTATTGGTGATTTACACCTGTGCGACAATCAAGCTAACAAATCCAAATGTACATCCCAAACTCAGAGGCTTTGGCTTCATAAGAATGATTGTCAGTGACTTTTGCCGCCTCTAACATCACCTCCTGAAGTTGGACAGAGTTAGAGCTTTCTGATGAAACTTTACAAACTTTGTGTCACACTCTGAAGCGTCCACTGTTTGAGGGCTGGTGTTTTTTCTTAATCCTGAAGCCCTTCTTGGTTGTAAATGAAAAAGCGAACATCTCTACAGTGAATTTCCTCCCTCCTCTGTGCTGTTGTTGGGCAGAGTTAATTAGCTCTCCCATTTTGAGAGCCTTTCAAAGTGAACAAGGCGATTAAGGTTGGAGTTGAGCCGGGCTCATCGGAGGGGAGATGGGTATCAGAGCCAGCTGGATCCTATAAAGCTGATCATCTGCAGACCCTGACCTTGGACATGACGTCAAACAGCCAAACACACCGGACTTACATTTCACCTCCATCACTGAGGGATGGTTTTCAGCCTGAGATTAGACAGGACGGATGATGTTGAAGGGATGAAGGAAGTGCTCTATGGTAAAATGTATTTGAGTGTGTTCACACCACCAAACAGAGAGTTTTATATTAAAGGTAAATTTCATTTTTTTCCTGTTTCAGCCTTAAATCTCTACTGTTTATGTGCTGGTTTAATATTACTATTTATATCACTATCTTTACAAATGACACAAGACATATTAATTTTTAAAGATAATTTTTGGGACATTTTTGGCCTTTTTTTGGTAGAGTAACAGCATACGGACTCAGACAGAGGGGGAGACATGCTACAAATGGGCCTGGAGCTGGACTTAACCCAGGCTGCCTGCATGAGGCCAAAGCCCCAAAAGATGCACAGATGCTATCACTACGCCACACTGGCGCCCAAGAAATGCTAATATAAATGAAAATTTAGTGCATCACCCTCCTAATAAAATATGAACCCAATCAGCCGGATGGTGGCTTGTAGTTAAGGACAGAGTAACTGGGCCACCATGATGCATGTCCTGTCATTCATCCATCATCTACCACTTATCATATGGGGCCTGGAGCCTGTCCCAGCTGACAATGGACGGAGGGAGGGTACACGCCGCACACTCACAACTACAGGCAATTTAGAGTCACCAAGTCACTTAACAAGCGTATTTTGGTAGCCTGACTAACCAGAAGGATTTTTCAATAAATTTCACAAGTCCTTCTGGGAAAGAGTCCATAGAGAGAGTTTGGGAATGGGCAGAAACTTTTGCAAAGGCATATCCAGCAGCGGATTGGACCATTGTCCTGTCAATCACATTCAATATGGTTTATTACGTCAGTCAGATAATGATGTAGGCGGGCACTACTGCTGCAGTTTTTACAAAACATGAGCCGCTTCGCAGAACAAACTTTAGCAAAACATGTCAAAGTGGAGTGAAGATAGGCTTCTACAGAGAAATTCCTGAGAGCAGAGTTGCCAGGTCCGCTTATTATAAGCGCCTTTGGGCTTCTTTTTTTGAAAAGTTGCTTGTAAATATTGGCCGTTGCTGGTCGTGTATTTGGGCTTGTTGTGCCCCCAAACCCAGGAGGGATGATGCTCACTCTACGACCAATATGAACTCAATTCAGAAGTTACACAAACTATCGTCTCTCACTCCAAACACAAATGTGAATTTTACTGTAAAAAGAGGCAAAAATGTTTCCACCTAAAGGAAATCCTTATAGCCAGAATTAAATGAATTTCTAATGTAGCTGTTACTGTTTTCACCATAATAAAGCTGTAGAGCATCAACATAAAACTTAGATAAAAGCCTGACTATGTCCGTTTGGTTACAAGGATTAAGGTTAGACAGACTGTTTAGTGATAACAGAGTTATAAATAACATTAGCCCCTCCAGTTAAAGAAGTTAATGAAGAGCCAAATAAGAAAAATGTCACTGAAATTGAAATGTAATGTAGATGAAAATCAAAACACACTTTATGTAGATTTTGCTTTTAAAAAAAGTCAAAATCACATTAGGAAAAATAGGTGGAGGTTAAAGCTTGTTTTTATCGACCGGGTTGCTTATTTCAGTAGAATAATCTGGCAACACTGTGTGAGAGCTGAGGGAGGGTGAGGGAGGCTGGTGGCGAGGGCGAGCTGTTAGTATTTTGTGTATTCTGTCTGCCATGTCTTTGTTCAGGTTCAGGTCACTTTATTCGTACCCCTGGTAAACTTGATTTGATACAGACGTCCATTATTACACAGAAATTACAAAACAGATGAAGCAGCATAACAGAGGAAAACTTTAAACATATTAATGGCAATTAAAATCCATAAAACCAGAAAAAAATCTATGAAAATAATAAAATAAAGTGCTTAAAGTTTGTAAAAAAAAAAAAAAAAAAAAAGGGCAAAAGCCAGAGTAAAAACAAATTAAATGTTATATTATATTTGTGTTTTTATCTGCCCTTGTCTGAGATGATGCATGTGAAGGGGCTATTCTTCAATAAAAATGTCTTTTTTGTCAGTTGATGGAGGGGCACAGACCTCAAACTGGCTGATTTTATTTAATTAGGAATACCTAATAACTAGATTAATTAATCTTTCAAACACAGATTATGAAACTGTCTCATCACCTAAAGGATTAATGCCCTGTTTATTTCTATCCCTTACACTCTGTGTTACATCTTAGACATTTTCTTTACTGTTGTCAGGCTTAAGGTTACTGCAGGCTGAGCTGAGCTTGACAATACTCCAGGACAGTAGGTACATCATATAGAAAATGAACACTTAAATCCAGCTTTGTTAGAGCCATAGAAAACTCTGGGAAAGTAGAAAAGAAAAATCAATATTCCTCATCAGAGGAGCGCACATGTCTGGATATTTATTTACAGACATTTGAAGCAGAAACATAGAAGAAGAAGAAGAAGAAGAAGAAGAAGAAGAAGAAGAAGAAACCTTTATTTGTCCCACACGGGGAAATTTGCAATGTTACAGCAGCAAAGGGGACAGCGTTGATAAAGAATACGTATAAAAATTGTATAAAACATGTCCAAGATTCTATGAGCCAACCTGATTTTTCTTTGTAAAAGCAAAGTTTCTGCAAAAATGATCCTCTACTCTTCTTCCATAGTGAGTTTAAAATCCTCGTGACTTAAGCTGTCACTCTTAAAAGCCTGATGAACCAACAGCAGAGGTCAACAGTATCACCCTCTCTGCTGTGACTGGAGGATGGCCTGTTCATTGTGCGGCACAGAAACTTGCGGTTCATTCATTAAATCACAAACACGAGGATTAAACTCCTCACAGTGAACAGGAGCAAACACTCTGCATGTATCAGCACATCAAACCCAGCTCTTCCTCCTGCTGCCTCCTCTTCATCTCCCTCCACTTGTTGACTCTCGCTCGCCTGCCTCTGACACCGACACCTGCCGCTCTGGAAAATGCCCCCGAGCTTTGTTTGACTTCCCCCGGCCTGTGGGCTGTGTTTACTCTGCCTGCTCCTGCCCTTTCTCCTCCTTTGTCTGAGCGCGTTGGAGATAAGAGGAGGCGCGTGCAGCAGCCAGGAGAGAGGGGAGGAAGAGGAGGGGAGGTGATGGGTTAGAGGAGAAGAGTGTCTGAAGCAAACATCGTCTCATCGAGGATTAATATTCAATAAATAAGAGAGGAGGGCTGATAGTAACGAGAATCTTGTAATCTGAAAGTGATGGTGAACTTTGGGGGTTTCAGTTTACGCACTGATCAACAATCTGGACTGGATGATTCTCTTATTGACATCTTTTTATGAACCAGTTTTTGGACTTTTTATTGTAAAGATATGAGAGTATAAAGAGCTGGGATCTGGACGTAAAGAGAGTTAACAGGTGGATTATTTCAACCTGTGCCAATGAAAGCCAGGATCACCTGATTAATGAAGGGATGCCTGGATGGATAAAAAGAAACATGAATGAATGAATAAATGGATGTGAGAAGAGTTCAGTGGTTTAACAGTTGGATGGATTAAAGAGTTAACTTATATATGGATGGATGTGTGGTTGGATGCTGAACAAATATTTTTAGAGATGGGTACATGGATAGTGGACAAATAGATGGATGGAGGAATAATCTGATGGATGGATGGATGGATGTTTATTGGATCAGATGAATAAACCGATCGATGAATGAACGGTTAGAAAGTCTTGACAGCCAGCTGAATGGATGGACGAAGAGATAACCAATGGAAGCTTGGATGGATGCATGGATAGATGGATGAGCTGGAGGATGGATGAATGAAGAAATGAGATATAGCTTCATAAGATATAAGAGAATGAGGGCCTTTTACGATCTGGACTGTAAACATGGTGTTAATGCTGAAAATCTGGATTACTATATAAACAAACTATGATTTCACACTTTCACAAAATGCCCCCCCCCCCATACATTCACACACAGGCTGTAACTTCACTCCCTGTCCTCACTAACAGCGTTAGAGAGCAGCGACTGTCTGATTAAAGCAGACAAATCAAATCACAGGGCGATGCTCTCGTGTCTGATAACAAGTCTGACGTGAAGAAAACAGGGACAGGCAGAGGATCAGCCAATAAAGCATCTGCTGAGGAGAACATTAACACGTGTAGATCATGGCTGATATGACAGCATGTCCAGGGTACGAGGTTAGAGGAATAATATATACCAGTCTGCATACATGAATATGATTATGCTCTGGTTACCAGATTTGATCTGAGACATAAAGACGTTTTTCAAATTCAATTCAGAAAGAAAAACGTCCGTTCGTGTTTGAAGTCCTCGGCCCACAGGAGTGTTGATGCTGAACATCTCCATCCACACATTTCCAACACCAAGCAAACACAGTAATGAATGACGCTGCTGTCATCACCACTGCTGGCTCATACATCTCATGACTCCAGCAGGGCTGTTTCACTCCTTCTGTGTCACATATAATCACAAAATTCTCAAATTTCTCACAAAAATGACTTTTTCCTTGGTCATGGTCACCTCCACAGCCCCAGCTACAGAGGGGAGCTGACAGATATCTACACGGCTGAAGGTTTCTGTGAACCTTCAAACGTTAAATAAGGAGCAAAGCAATGATTTCCAAGGTCCACAGCATGAGGATCAAGATCCATCATCAAAAAACGATAAAATGGCCAAACACGTTTAGAATAACCTAGAAGTTCTGTTTTATCTTACACTCTTCTTTATAGATATATTTTTATACTTTCATCATCTTTAAATATGCCTGTGCTTGATGAATGAACTGTCACACTATTTGGTGGATTACTAACATTCATCAAGAGATATTATTGTTTAAGGATTTAGTGTAGTGCAGATGTTCTCTTATGGACAATGTCAACACAAAAGAAAACTGCATACACTGGTCATTTGAGAGATGTGAATATTGTCGATCGGATTGAAGGATGGCAGGGTTTTCACTTTTATTTATTTATTTTTTTAATTGTATTTTACTAATCTTTTATTTATTTATTTTATTAGCACTATTTTTATTTTATCTATTTTCTATTTTATTCTTTTTTATTATTATTATTATTTTATTTATTTATTTTGGTTTTCGTTTGTGATTCCACATGATGATGGCATGTTGTGTCGTTTGTTTGCTGGTCTTGTAAAATGTAAAATGTTCAATAAAATCTCTTGTTAAAAAAAAAAAGATTCATCATCAAGTTGTTGCTGATTGATTAGTGATTACATAATACACCGATGAAAAGTGGGGAAGGACAAGATAAGCTTTGCTTCTTCCTTCTCCATTTTGAACATCGAACAGCATTAATATTTAAAGAATTTCTGTAAATAATGTTTTTATTTTTTGTTGTTTTGTTTGTTATTTAGCTTTAATATTTTATTATTCCCATGTTTGAAATAAAGATTATCAAATCAAATTAAATCAAAAGTTTCAAAAAGTAAACTTTACCATATTCACAAACTTCCTCTCGCTGCACACGAGGCAAATCCCGTCTGTCTTTGTTTTTTCTTTAAGGAGAAATCCAAGCTTATATTTTTGTCTGTTTGTTTTTCTGTTTGTCTTTAAGCAAGATAACAAGAACACTGAAAAAAACGTTTTCCCTGACTACGCTGATTCCTGTTTACACGGAGACGGAAACCGAAACGTTTTCAAAACTTTTCACTCTGGATCCCGGTTTCAAGAGTTTGCAGATTCAGGCACTCTGGGCACCGTTTTCGTGTAAACAGAAGGCGTAATCTCAACGAAAACTCTCTGTTTTCGACCGTTTTCATTATCGTGTGAACGACTGGCGCCCCGATGTCCTTCTAGAAACAGGAAGTGCCCCGCTGGTCAAACAGCTCCGTGTGTGTTTGCAGCTCCGGCTGTGAATGTTTCTAATGTACAGTTTAAGTCCTGCAGCTCCAGCAGCTGCTGCTTTCTCTGCTTCACTCTCTGTTCTCGTTATTTCTGCTGCTGAGCTCCATTATACTCTGTGTGTGTGTGTATACGAGTGTGTGTATATGAGTGTGTGTACACGAGTGTGTGTATATGAGTGTGTGTATACGAGTGTGTGTATACGAGTGTGTGTATATGAGTGTGTGTTATCTGTGGCTCTTATCTGCAGCCTGCTCCCCAGCTGGCTCACACCTGTCAGAGCCACAGAGAGGGAGACGCAGACTGATGGCCTTCCTCTGAGTGTGTGTAGTGAGTGTGTAGTGAGTGTGTAGTGAGTGTGTAGTGAAGTGTGTAGCAGCAGCTATAGAGGGGGAAAGTGCCACGGCGTGATGGAGGGTAAAGGTGAAGGTGAGAGCGCAGATTCTCCTCCAGCTGCTGTGAAAATCTGGAGCATCTTCTAAAAAACGAGCTCTTTGAGGGAAATATTTCTGTTTTAGAATATTTCATCTCGTCTAAAAATTAAAAACCTGCTGGGACAGTGAAGCTGGAGCTCTGCGGGTGACCTGTGGGCTGTCAGTCATATATCAGTGCCTGTAGAGGCTCTCAGAGGAGCAGAGACAAAGAGAAGAAAGACTGCAGGAATGTCTTTCAGATGCACAAAGGTTTTGTGAGTGCTGACCTGCAGTAGACCTTTGGCCTGACCTTTGACCCCTGCTGAACACAGTGACAGTATATGCTTTATTTTAAGAAAAGAGCCAAAGGGGCTGCAGATGAGGCCCTCGGTCTGATCTGAGACTGTAAACCACCCTGAGAGCTTCAACAGTGTCAGCAGCTGTGCAGTCAAAGCAACGTCCTACAAACTAAAGTTTCCTTCATTTCTTAACATAAAATTGCAAGAAATCTAAGGATTTCATCACCTACAGTCCATAAAATCATCAAAAGATTCAGAGAATCCAGAGAAAGGCTCCAAACCAACATTGAATGCCTGTGACCTGTGATCCCTCAGGCAGCACTGCATTATAAAGCAGCATCATTCTGTAAAGGATATCAGCACGTGGGCTCAGGAACACTTCAGAAAACCATTGTCAGTTAACACAGTTCATCTCTACATCTACAAGGTCAAGGTCAAACTCTACCATGCAAAGACAAAGACAAATATCAACAACATCCAGAAACACCGCCGGCTTCTCTGGGCCGAGCTCATCTGAGACGGACTGAGGCAAAGTGGAAAAGTCTGCTGTGGTCTGAGTCCACATTTCAGACTGTTTTTGGACATCATGGACGTGGTGTCCTCAGGGCTAAAGAGGAAAAGGACCATCCAGACTGTTATCAGAGCAAAGGTCAAAAGACAGCATCTGTGATGGTATGGAGGGGTGTTAGTGCCCATGGCATGGGTAACCTGCACATCTGTGAAGGCTCCATTAATGCTGAAGGTACATACAGGTTTAGGAGCAACATGCTGCCATCCATCTTTTTCAGGGACGTCCCTGCTTATCTCAGAGACAATGAAGACACATTCTGCTCGAGTTACAACAGCGTGGCTTTAGTCCACAAAAAAGGAAAGGTGATGCAACACACACGGTAAACATGCCTCGGTCCCAGCTTTTTTGGAACATGCTGCAGACATCAAAATGAGTGAGTATTTGCAATAAAAACAATACATTTTATCAGTTTGAACCTTCAATATCTTGTCTTTGTAAAGTACTTTATTGAATAAAGGCCAAAAATGACTTGCAAATCACTGTATTCTGTTTTTATTTACACAATATTCAAACTCATGGAATTGGGGTTCGTAAACAGCTGTTTACCTCAACTTCCCCTGTGTTTTGTTGTCCTTGTCCCACCTTTTTCAGAACATCTTGCAGGTCTGGGGTGTATAGGCGCCCTCAATCGTCAGAAAAACTAGAAAAGAGCTCCACAAGCTGAAGTCCATTTTTTTAGGAGTGGTTCTTTGAGCTCCTGTTGCTTCTCAATCCTCTGACCTCTGGCATAAACAAGGCTGTTGGTCCAAAGAACTGCTGCTCATGGATATTTTCTCTTTTTTGGACCATTCTCTCTAAATTTTAGAGATGGTTCTGTGTGAAAATCCCAGGAGATCAGCAGACCATGCCACGTTCTCTGATGCTCAGCTTGAACTTCAGCAGGTCCCCTTGACCATGCTTACATGTCTAAATGAATTGAGTAGCTGCCATATGATTGGCTGATTGATGAGCAGCTAAAAGGGAGTTCCTAATTAAATGGCTTTTGTGATTATTTTTGCTGAAAACACCCACATGACAGCATGAAACTGTTTCTCAGTTTGGTTTTTTATTATTTTTGGACATTTAGCAAAGTACTGCAGAAACATCCAAAGCAGTATAAGAGCTAACAGTTACAAACGAAGCAGAAACAAAATAAATACAAATCAAACATCATGATTGCATTCAGTTATTCAAGAGCATCAGATAAAACTTGTGATTGCAGTGATGTTGAACACGCCGTCCTCACACTCACCTTAATTTATATAAATTAACAAAAATCAAACAATTGGGCTACATCTGAAAAACAGCGACAGATCACTGAGAGCACACACAGCAATAATTTACACAAATAATTTAATAAATACATAAATAAATAGAAAACAGGATACACTGTATTGTGGTCATACAGACAGCTCTGTAGAAAGTGAACTTAAATCCAGCCAGTGATAAATAAGAAACAATCAGTCAGTTTAAGGCAGTTTTACAGCAGGAGTCTCTAATCCAAAGGCATTACCGGCTACACTAGTTTAACTCTGGTTTGTTTTCAGGCAACAGCTACTGATCCATGGATCCACCAGCTAGTTTTAAAGCTAATCAGAGTGAGAGAAGGTCGTCTGCGGCCCGTCCGTCCGTCAGTCCGTCCGTCTTTTTCATCGGCTACAGGTCGCCCCCTCTCTTAGGTCTAGAAGCTAATAGCACTTGTGCAGAGATGCTAGAAAAATAAATTAACAGTCTAACGCTTTAAGTGTCAGAGAGATGACGTCAGAGAGGATTTAAAAGGAGGGGAGAGCGGGGTATTAAAGGCCAGGAGGTCGAACACACACATGCACCCAGAACCTGCTGAAGTGTCCTCGGGCAAGGCACTGAACCCCCGCCAGCTGATCTGAGGGAATCAGGAGTGCCAGAGATTTCAGGAGTTACACTGCAAAAACATCGATACATTCTCTTTTTGTGTTAAAACATTGCATTATTTGACTGTTTTTTTATTATTTAAAAGTGCAAATACCATAAATTCCATAATAAAGGTTGCTCTGGTAAATAAACTGGAGTAGGAGCCTTTATTTCCACTCAGCAGGGTCCACGATGTGCAGTTTCAGAGCACTGCATCGCCCTTTTAGTCTCCACCTTTCTGTTTCTCATACTACGGTGGTCGAGCTCTCAGCCTGCAAGGACTGTTGTGAAGCACAGCCAATCACAGGGCTGACGTAGCAACCATTCAGTTACACCTGAGGGCATTTTACAGTCACCAAATCAACCCTAACAAGCATGTTTCTGGCCTGTGGGAGGAAACTGGAGTCACCCACACATGCACAAGGAGAACAGAGGGGCCCTGACCAACCAGGGAGTCAAACCAAAAACCCTCCAGGCATGAGCACTTCCTGCAGCCCCATCGTGCAGCCATGTAATAATGTCAGAATTTTACCAGGGACATTTTGAGTTATTCCAACATTAAAAGCCTTTGCTTGCCAGACGCGATTTTTATAATAACGTGTAATGAACATGTAATTTTAAATTTTTTAATCTGTAGCGACTCAAAACAAGTTTACACACCAGACACTTAATTCTGCAGAGCGATAAAGCAGCTCTTATTCTGTTCTGTTCTGAATCTGACCAATGGGAGCACTTGCTGGAGGCACAAACGTCACAATCAATACTTTCAACATGGCGGCCTGATAGATGGTGTGTTTAAATTACAGCAGCCCGTTTTATTTGACCAAAGTCTTAAAAATGCCAAAAATAATGAAGAATTATCATAAATTATAAATTATAAAGATAATATATAGAGGACATGACATTAATTTGCATCCTCCTTGGTGTATAAAGGCCTTAAGAGATTTCAAGGTACTTTCTTTTAACATTTAAAATGCCTTTATTTCTACAGTAGGGTCATTTTTCACTGAAAAAATGGCTTTTCAGAATTTTTAATGTCAGTCAATATTTTGGGAAAATTGCCACGCAAATTAAAAAACTGCCATGCCAGCTGATAAAGGAGATGAAATAACAATGCAAAAAAGATGTTTTTCAAGGCCTAAATGTCCATGCGATAGAAATACAGGTATTTAAATTATTTTAAAAGTGCCCCTTGGTGTCTTTCTTCTTAATTTTATGACTTTTAGAAACCCAACCCAAAGGGAACCTTAAACAAACTCTGTTTTGGGTCCAGGAAGTGCCCCGCTCTACTGACTTGTGCAGTTTAAACTATTTCTTGGATTTGATCGAGCAGATTTGAAAATAAAGACTCAAACTAAAAAGTCGATCAGATAATTCTCTTTTTACAAACTCTACATTCATGTCTTAGTTGCATTTCCTTAGACTATCAGAACGTTTTCCGTGAAGGAATTTTTAATGCAAGTTCAGCATTTTTGCAGTGTAACTCTTGAATCCTCGACTGAATCAGGCTGGACTTTGCTGCCTTGTTATCTCGAAGGATTAGGGCCACTGATTCTTCTCCTCACTCAGATTTCTGACTTGTCCTCTCACAGGTTTGACTCAGACTGTGTCCATCATTCGCTCTGACAGAGACATCACTTTGAGGTGTTGTGCTGGTGTTGGTCATGGTGTGTGATGGTAAAGGTCAACGTGACAAAGCTCCATGATGATTTCTGTAACTACCTCTGAGGCTGGCACAGAAAGGGGATCACTCCGCCCTGTAGATCAGCCCACTAACTATGATCCAAAATCATGAGAATACAAATTTTTATATGCGACAAATTCACAGGTATCTATTTGACTGGACAACAATTTTATCTTAAAAAAGAGTTTAATGGACAGGATCTTCAGACGAGGGGAAAGCGTTTTGGTTCAGAAACCTCAGAATTTCATCTGTGCTGTTTGCAGATGATGTGGTACTGTTGGATTAGGACCAGCACCTCCAAATCTGAGGTCATGATGTTGTGCAGAAAAACAGGGGATTTGATCCCTCAAGGTGAAGTGTGAGGGTGTGTAAGAGAGACTGGTGGAGTTTGGTGTGGCACCTGGAGTGCTGTAGTGTTGGACTGGACCGTCACGGTGAAGAGGGAGCTTAGCCAGAAGACAAAGCATCAAATTTGCCAGTTTATATTCATCCAAACCCTCACCAACGGTCATGAACTTTGAGTAATGACCTTAAGACCAGAGAAGTGAGATTTCTCCTTAGAGAGAGGAGCATGGGCATCAGGAAGGAAGGTCGCCTCCCTGTGGAGGTCTTCCAGGCAAGTCCAACAGGCAGGAGACCCTGAGGCAGGCCCCGAACCCTGGAAAATGTTCTTCTGGGCAACAGAAGGATTTTGACGGATGGTACTAACCTGCCCTCAAATATATTGTAGCTCCAAGACTATCTTGTGGTGGAGTTTGCCGAACAGTCAACAATATTTAAGTTGGAGTTACAGTGCTGTAGTGTGTGATTACACATGCTCAATAGATCTTGGCATCTGAATCTCGGGCTGGAAATGTCTAAAATTGAAGTCACATGATGCAAAAATGAGAACTGCTGAGTCAGGACCCAAAAATGGAACATGATATTAATTTCTGCAAGTCGCCAAATGCACCTGGAAAAGTTCTGTGACAAACTGAAGCAACTTTTCCCTCAACAATGTATGAATTCTGTTTTTTAGACATTTTGATCGTGGGTTCTGCTCAGATACTGAGGTCAATCTGTGAACTCCTTGGACTGGCTGTGTTTTTTCTCCAACGTTCGTTTGATCCTGACACTTTTTAGTGCTTCACTTCATCTGAGGTCCAACAAAACCACTGTCATGTTAAATAGATTCAAGTGGTTCTCATAAAAGGAGGCCGTATGTGGTCATGTGACTTAACACGAGAATGTGGTGAGAGGAGCATGTTTTGTGGGGTTTTGGACACAGCTCTTTGAAAAGGTCAGAAGAAAAGCTCTTGTCATACTTTCAGTGGCCCTAATCCTCTCCCGTCGTACCCAACGCTGTGACTACAGCCCTAAAGTCCTGAATCAGCAGGCGGGGCGGAGCGGCATCTGCAGCAGGATGACCTGCCGGTTCTCGGACGGGTGGCACTTATTGATGTGTCTGGTGAGTCCCGGCGAGCTGTAGAAGACGGCGGGGCAGTATTTGCAGGGGTAGACCTGCGAGGAGTGCAGCAGGCGGATGTGTCGCTCCTGGCTGCCTCTGTTGGAGAATCCCTCCCCGCACACCGGGCACAGGTGGCAGCCGGAGGCGCTCAGGTTGAGCGGCGCCGCGCTCTGCTCGCAGCCCGGCGCGTCGTCATCCTCCGCTGGCTTCGGAGAGCCGTGCTGGGACGCCAGGTGTTTTCTCAGGTACGCTTGGCGTTTGAACTTTTTTCCACAGTGGTTACAATCGTACAGCCCCTCCTCTGAGCCGGACTCAGACGGTCCCGGGCTGGGCGAGTCCCTGTCACTCGAGTCCTTTATGTCGTCTGTTTTACTGGCTGCAGCCTTCTCGCTCTCCAAACTCTGCACACCTGGAGACAGAAGGAACAACTCATTACAGAGGAAAGGTAGACCGACTGTGACCGGAAATGTTCTCTGTATGTGCTCTGAGCTCACAGAAACATCTGAACATGTCTGTTTTTGAAGAGTTTAAGGCAACAGCTGCTGACGGGAATGTTTTTATGTGAAGGTCCACAGCCAATACGAGGCCCCTCACTGTCCGTGCAAACATACATCTGCTTTTTAATGATATCAGGACATTTTTAGGTTTTTCAGGCTCAAATATGTAATGATGTTGTGTCATATGTCAAACCAAGTCATTAAGAGAGCTTCCACTATAACTGATTTTTGTAGACTTAACAGTGTTTTACTGTGATATCTACAGCTGCCTACTGTAAAAGGTCTATACAGTAAGTTACTGTGAATTGCAATGGATTGTGGGAAAGCATACTGATTTCTGTAAACTTTACCGTAATATTTACAGTTACCTACTGTAAAATATCTATACAGTAAATAACTGAAAAGAGCAATGGATCACCATGGCTCCAGCCTACTCCATTGTATAGTGGCTTGAGATAACATTTGTTATGCTTTGGCACCATACAAATAAAGATTAGTTGATTAATTGCTAGAAAAATTTAGACACTACCAAAATTCAATTTCCCCTGGAAAAAGAGAAAAAATTTCTTTTAGTAAATGTTTCACATTTGTTTAACAAATGCTTGAGAATAATATTTGATTCAATGAAAATGTGTGTATGTGATTTTCTTTCTTTACAAAACTATGCATTGCTATACGTGACCATTTAAATAGTTAAAGGTATAGCAAAATAAATTATATTACAGCAAGTTCACTGTAATTTAAATTGTATCAAAGTTGTGCAGAATAATATACTGCAATGATACTGTACATGAAAATACAGTAATTATGCTGTTAAATAAAATAGAGTGATGCTACTGTAAACAACCTCTTTGCAGTGTAGCAACAGCTTAGCAACATTTCCACTAAGTTGCCAACTTATTTGTGCAGTTTAGACAGTGTGCAGGAGTTTACCTACAACATTTTGAGAATTAAGAACAATAAAGTATGAAATATTGAGTGTTTAGCACCTCTATTTTTGCCTGTTTTTACTGCAAATCATCCACTTTTCACTCGGCACGTCTTGCAAATCATAAAGACATGTGGTCCAGATCTGATAAAACTATTACTGAAGCTGTTAGCCTCTACTGCGTGTGAATCCTGCCTCTTCCTGCTTCAGACGAAGCTGATTGGGTCGTGCCTCTGCAGACCGCGCTCAGTTGTTTTGTACGAAGGTTTACAGGATGGATCTGACTGATCACAGGGCGTTATTGTCTTAAAAGAGATTTAAAAGTTCAATGAGTAATTCCTGTGTCATTATAAGACATGCAGTAAGTAATGAAGAGATAAAATAGATGGCACGTACACCCCAAAGTGGTTCATTTATTCTTGGCCTATGTTGCCAACATCAGTTTGTAGTGCTGAAACACTGCTCCACTGTATGGGATGGATGTGATGTTCAAATATCTGAACTACCCTGATAGATAAAAAAATATTTCTATCACTATTGAAACATTTCTAAAACATCTTTTTACAAACTAGGCAGTGCTCCCTCTCTTTTGGTTAAAATATGACAAAAGATCTTCAAGTTAATCCTTTAAAAGGCCCTCTAAAAGCCTAAATTACACTTTAATTGGCACAACTTGCTCCCACCAGGTTGGATCCCTTTTGCCTTCAAACTGCTTTAATTCTTAAATCAAGAATCAAGCTGCTGAAAATATTCCTCAGAGATTTTGGTCCAATATGACATGATAGCATCACAGATGCTGCAGATTCTTCAGCAGCAATCCTCAGGTAGGCTGTGGGCTTTAAACCATGCTCAGGTGGGACTAAGGGGCCCAAAGTGTCCATCACACCAGCAGCAGCCTCAATCTTCTATCATCCAGTTTGGGTGAGCTGTCTCACCTGAGCATGGCTTAAACCCCACAGCCTACCTGAGGACTGCTGCTGAAGAATCTGCAGCATCTGTGAAGCTATCATGTAAAAAAGGACCAATGACTGAGTTCACTGTACTCCAGTGGCCTCCACAGTCACCACATCTCAATCCAATAGAGCACCTTTGGGATGTGATGCTGTCATGGAGGTATGGCCCAACATCTCTGAGGGATGTTTCAGCTCGTTGTAGAATTAAGGAGCTCTGAAGGCAGAGGGTGGTCCTACCCCTGGTACTACTGCTACTAGCAGCCTGTACCTAATAAAGTGGCCGGAGAGTGAAATAAAAGACATTTTCAGGGGCTTTTGGGGTATAAACTTAACGGTAGATTCTTCTTTTTCAGCCTCATTTTAACAGAGTTTGGAAACTTAAAACTAAAACATGTATAAACTGAACAAAAGAAGCAAAAATAAAGCTTTTATCATAATGAATTCATCGAACATTCATCTGTTTTAACTCAAAAGTCAATAAAAATCATAATTTGATGAACTCAAAACAGAATTAAAGCAGATTAAAGTCACTTTTCTCTGCCATTTAACACATCTTTGTATTTAATGCTGTGGTCTGATACGCTGATTTTTCTGAACTGATTATCTCCAAAAACAATACTGATATTGTTCAGCCAAAAGTCTGCAGTCTCCTCTTTACTAAAAAGAGCCTGATCTTCACTTTTTGACATTTTATTTGTGTTGGAATTTCATTGTCTAAAAATAATAATGTTGTTTTATCAATGCAGACATTAAGGTAAAAGGTTTAAATAGATTCACACATTCTGCAGATACTTCAGCCGATATAAGGTATGAACAGCTGTAATGATCAATTTAAGTTCTTCAATCTGTGGATTATTAAGCTTTTGAAGCTGAACTGATATTGCACTGATAATATAATGCATCCCTGCATATATTTACTAACATTTATCTCCAATGGAATATACAGATGCTTCATTAGGCCTGCAGGATATGAGAAATTTCAGGATGTGTGAGGACAGAGTTTAATATTGTGATGATATGAACTGCCATATATAAATATATAAAAGAGTGCATTTAACTTAACTTAGCGTCCTGTGTTCTACATACATTGCAGCTAAAACGTGTTTTTTTTCTGAATCTAAAAGAAACTTTTTCTCCACAAAACAAAAAGTTGCTTCATCTGATGGCACTAAAAGGTGTGAAAACAGGACCTTTGGATCTTGAAACTCTAGCACATTATGACATTTTATCTAAATTTATAGGCTGAACTTAGACTGCAGAGATGCGTTTATGAGGCTCATATTGTGGTTACAGAAAAAATGCCCAGCCCTACATCATATCATAGCCTAATGCTGAATGTAAGAAACTTAAAGGAATAACTAAGTTGACGAATTAGTCCTAACAAAGTAAAAACATTTAATCTGACTAAACCAAGAACATGTAGAGGTCTATTTCAGCTCCGGTCCGTGCAGGGTATCGTATCGGATTATCAGGACCATAATTTGGCAGATTCTGTGGTTTTCATTAATGTTGTTGGTATTTAAAGTGGACTTGGGGCTCAGGCCGCCAGCTGCCCATCCCAGACTGAGACAATGGTGAGAGGTGTTCGCAGCAGCTGTTGCTTCAAACTCTCTCACTGATCACGATCCCGTCCTGGCCGATCATGGATCGATATTTAAGGGGAAACTGAACCGTACCTGCTCCGCTCTGCTGCTTCGGTTTGTGCCACCGCCGGTGCGAGGCCAGGTTGGCGGGGCAGCTGAAGACCTTGTCACACTCGGGGCACCGGTACTCGACCCGGACGATCCGGGAGCACTTGTGCTGCGCCAGAGCGAAGGGGTCCGCGTACGCCTCCCGGCACAGCTGGCACACGAACTCCCCCAGAGGGTGGCCCTCTCCCCCGGCGGGCTTCTTCTCCATCGGAGCATCTTTGATTTTCAGCCCGAGGACCGGGGACGTGGTGACGTCGTCCTCAAAGTGCAGTTTGCGGATCGCTTTGGTTTTCTTGGACGCGGGTTTGTTTTTGCGCTCGGGCTCGCTGGAGGCTCGTTTGGTCCCGGCTGTGGGGAGGGTCCCGGTGGATGTGGAGGTGTTGGAGCTGCTGGTGGTCCCGGTTCTGCTGCTGTTGCTGGAGCAGATCTTCAGATCCACGGGGGCGAACAGGTGATCCAGGGTGAGCGCTGCTGGTGTGGGGAAGGACTCCGCGGTGACCGGGGAGCCCAGGTTGAAGCGCCTCTCCAGGTAGGACCTGTCGTGCTCGCGGCTGACGGGCCGGGTGGGGCTGTACAGAGCCTGGTACACCAGCTCCGGGTTCCCGAACTGCACCGGTTTGACGTCCTGCTCCGGAGCCGCCGCCCCGCAGGTGGGCGTCGGCGTGTGTGCGCGCAGCGGGACGGCGGAGGATGGAGCGTCAGGCACCGGCTGCTCCGCGTCCTCATCATCGGAGCGCACCCGGTACGACACCGGGTTGGTCCTCTTGTTCCGTTTGACTAAAAATCCTCGGGGCATGTTGGAGGGAGAGCTGAAGGCACTTTGGAGACCAGAGACCCACTTTCAGCCGCGCGCGCGCTCAAACATCTGAAGCGTCTTCCTGCTGCCGCGTCCTTCCTCTTCTCCTCCGAGGAGCTTTCACCACAACATAGCTGCACTCTTTTTAAGGCCACATGATGACATTGTTCCCGTCACCCCCCTCGCTGCCTCATCTCCGACCAATCAGAGGCAGGGGCGGTGTGAGTCATTTGGAGTCCCCAGGCAACGGCCGCTGTCCCATGAATTCTCCTCCGTCTGTAGGGATGTGTCCGATACGAGGATATTTTTACACCTTCAAGGGATTTTCAAGTCCAGGAACTTGATAAGGTTTAGAGATACTTTAGTCAAAATTAAGAGGGATGGAGAGAACTCTCTAAATTACACAAATATGTGGAACGATTTGGAAAATCTGGCGTATCAGCTGAAATCTGCCCACTTTTCCAAACGTACTGTCTAAACTGCAGTAACATGCTTCCAACATTTTTTTTTTATTTCAGGCTCCTTTTTACTGACCCTTTATTACTCCTAATCAGATCCACCGAATTTTTCAAATGTTGCCAACCCCCGTTGTTCAGCATGAAACAGGCAGGAGTTTCAGCACTAATTTGAAGAAAAAAGACAGCAGTGTCTTAATTGCACTGATCTGTTGCCAGCTACTGTCCGTAATATTCTAGCAAAAACACTTTCAATCTTCCTGTCTTGCAAGTTCCACCAATTTTTCATTTTTCAATATATCTGTGAAAATTACAAAGTGTGCAGGAGTTTACCTGCACCACATTTTTACAAAAAAAGAGGGACAACAGCATCTTATCGTCACAAATGTGTTGCCAACAATTGCACGCAATTTTTAACAAATAAAAATTGTTTTTTTTTAGACCTCGCGGTTCTTACACTTACTTTTTCAAATGTGGGCGCCATGGTAGAGCAGCTTAATTACTTGAAATATTTAAAATCCAAAGACTGTGTAGATTTGCTATTAGAAATAATGCACAATGTAAATACTTGTATGCTTATTTTTGGCTGCAATATTTCTAAATGAGAGAGATATCAGAGTGTAAAATAATAAGAAATGCTGTTTTGGACAATTAAAGCGATCTCTTTACCCCACCTCCTCACCAGATACACCAATGCTTCAAACATGGCCAACTTTGCACACCTTTTCAGTTGATGGCAACATGTTTGAACAACTAAATTACTTGAAATATTTGAACCAAAAGAGAGGCAACACTGTCTAAGTTTCAATAATGCATTGCCAACATTTCTCTCTTATTTTTTAACCCATGCCCCTCACCAGTTCCCTACATTCCACCAATGTTGCCAACCTGATTGAGCAATTTCGACAGGTTCAGTAGCTTGTTTGTTTTGACCAAAAAGGAGGATGCAGGGTCCAAATTGTACTGATATATGCTGACATTTTTTTTTTTTTTTTGCAGTCATGGACAAATAAAGTCAATATTTTGACCCTCACTCCTGCACTGCAAAAACTCAGATCTCAGCAAGTGTGTTTGTCTATTTTCAAGTCAGAAATGTCTAAAACACTCATTTTATTCCATAATCACTTAACAAGTCTGGATGAATATCAAGGCAAAAATAAGGCATTGAACTGCTTGTAATGATAAGAAAATATCTGCCAGTGAAACAAGGAAAGTTTGACTCAGTGAGGGTCTAAAATTAAGGTTTAACACCATTTTAAGACACCCTTTAAGTCAAATTTGTCTTGTCTCAATAGCAGATTATTTTACTGGTTATGAGCAACTCAGGCTTTATTTTGAGTTTTTTATAACTCTAATTAAGATCTTAATCCAGACATATCAGGTAATTGTGGCTTAGAATCAGTCTAGTGAGACATTTTTGACTTGACATTGGACAAATACTTTCACCTAGATTTGAGATTTCTTTTCCAAATATTGCCAAAATATTTGCACAGTTTAGACAGTAAAGAACAGAACATTTCTGAAGAAAGAAAGATTCCTCTGAGTCTAAGTTGCTTAAACATGTTGGAAATATTTGGAAATGTTGGTTGAATTGGTGCTGTGAACCCTTTTGCTCCTCCTCTGCAGTCAATGAGTCAAAAACTATCAATGATCAAATATCTGTTTTCAAACTCTGTCCTCAATGACTTCATCTTTGGGCCCCTCAAAGCACGAGGCCCCTTCTCTGCCTGTCAGTGAAAGCCCTCTGATCAGCAGCAGGGTCCCCGGTGGATTTGAGGAGTGGGTGTGGGAGGATGGAGAGGCTGATGGAGGGGAGAGTGTGTGTGTGTGTGTGTGTGAGGGGGGGTCTGCAGATTGCAAAGCAGATGTACCTGAGGGTTTTATTGTCCCCCTCCCTCCCCTCCGCTCTCCCTCCCTCCCCCTCCTCCTTCCTCGTTGTCTCGACCCGGGCACACGCCAGGAGCCTCCTGCTTTTACGGTCTGATGAGTTTGTATAGAAATCTACACGTGCCTCGGCTTTGTGTGTCTCCTTTGGGTGGTGGGGCCAGTGATTTGTCCAAAAAAAGAGAGACATCCGTCCTCACTGAGACGTGATTAGGACAAATAACAACAAGGAGGAGCAGGAATTTGAAAGTGAAAACGCACCATGGAGAATTCGGACTGATATTAATTGATTTGAAAACAAACAAAAAGCAGCTCCAAACATGTCCAAGATCACTTCAAATCTGGATGCAGATGAAAACTGCTCAGACTTTTGAGGACGACTCCAGCTCCGGAGTGGAGAAGCGCTTTTACGCACTGAAAACAGAGCCAGTGTTCGACTCTACTGCTCAAATACCAACAAAAAGATAACAAACACGAGCATTTAAAGCACAAAGTCCCTGCAGCATGTGCGCCGGCGTGACAGTTAACTCCGGACATATGAATCCGTCTTTTGCGCATACATAATTAATAGCGAGAGGAGGGTTTCCTGCTTTGCATCACAATAGCTGTGCTTGTGCAAGCTGTAGACCCGCCGTGATTGAAAAGGAAATTGCACAGTTGAGGGAAAAAAGAGGAGAAGAAGAAGAAAAAGTGGGGGCCCCCAGAAAAAAAAGAAGCAATCTGGCCCCTAGATACCGTCGGCGCGTGCTGTGCGTAATCAGTGCGCCTTTCCCCCCCTCCGTCTCCAAATGGGGCAAACGGAGATTATCAGCGAGTTTAAAAACACCGCAAACCCAATTCCTGCAGCTCACATGTGACCCGGGTCAGGACGAGAGTCTGTGCAGAGTGAGGGATGACGGGATGTGGGTTCAGATCAAATATCTGAATGTCTGGAGATCACCAGGTGTCAGTTTTTGATAACTGTTGATCCTGGAATCACGAGAATAATCTGCTTAAATTATAACTGTTGATGTTCAGATTAAAGCTCTCAGATCAGATTGTGAATATCGCAGCTGCACAATTTAAGATCCAAGGGCTTCAGTTATCGAGAAATCTGATTCTATTTTGGACTTTAATAAGTAAATTCGATCTTAAACCCTGATTATTAACATGTATTCACTATTTTCTACAATCCACTGAGTTTATTCACTGATTATTTATTTAACTTCTCCTTCAGAATCAGCAGCTGTGACACCAAATTTTATAGTTTGAGATCTAATGGAGCTAAAATAACTTTAAACAATTAAAACTTCTCTCTAAGGTCTCCATCTAACCCCTAAAAGTTTAATTTTCCTTCAATAGTTTCTTCTATTTCCATAATTTCAATCTGTTAATTCACACTTTATCCACTTTATTAGGTACACCAAAGGGGGCCCCTGAAATATATCCCATCTGTACTTTTATTCTATCAAATCCTTTATTTTTTGCCATAGGTCTGTAAAGATTACTTTCCTCTCAATGCACACAAAAAAAATACCAAACTTTTTTTGTTTTATTGGCAAAAAAAGTTAAATTCTGGCATCCTTTGCATGCTTTACTCCCATAAAATAACACTTATATAAAAAAGAGGCCCTCATAAACAACAACATGGAGTTACTAGTTATGTTTATGCTTTAGTTATACCACATAACCTGTTTAAATATTTGGGTTATACCTAAAGACAAATGAATAATTACAGGGTTAATGATCAGAGATTCACGAGGACTGATTGACTGAGCAGACACCACCGTGGGCCCCACCACCAAGACCAGTCATGCACAGCTGCTTGGACCACATCGACTTCATACACAACAAAAAACACCTTTTAAAAATGATTAAATAAATAGTAGAATATTCTGAGTGTAAATAACTATTTTTTGGATAAAGAAGCAATTTATGATTAATGCTAAACCTGCCAAAAGTGTAGCTGAACACTCTCGTGTCCCTTTTGACATAAAAACAAATTACTGCTGCTATTTTTACAAACTAAAAGAACGATGAGAACAAACTGCATAAAATGTGAATATTTCTGAGGTGAGGTCATTATTTAGCCTGGGCCCTCAGATTCATCCTGACTTTTACCCTCATTACAGCAACACTGCGCCTCTCCAACTGCTGTTATCACAAATAGATTATCAACCAATCACATGGCTGCAACTGAGGGCAATTAGGCATGAGGACATGGTCAAGATGACCTGCTGAAGTTCAAATGGAGCGTCAGAATGGAGAAGAAAGGAGATGTAAGAGACTTTCAATGTGGCATAGTGTTGGTGCAAGAAACTGCTGATCTACTTGGATTTTCACACAAAACCATACAGGGTTTACAGAGAATGGTCTGAAAAAGAGGAAATATCCAGTGAACAGTGGCTCTCTGGACCAAAATGCCTTGTTGAGATAAGCTAGAGGAAGGCAACAGGATTTCATCACAACCAAAGTGTGAAGAAAAGTCTTCTGAACGTTCTTTTTCCATGAATGCTCTCTCTGATTAGGTATTATTACGTAATCAAATGTTATCACAAATCAAACCCTATGATTGGTCAATGTTTAAAAGGCAAAAATGTCAACAAATCAACAAAAGCTGGATAAAAATCTCTGGCATTCCCGCTTCTACGTGCACAGACCTCTCATCCATAACGTGCCAACTGTAACTGAACTCTCCCCTTGGTGACTCTGCGGCAGCGTGACCAATCACAGCGCTCGCTGAGGCGGCTGCAGATGAAAGCTGTGAGGAGTGTGTGTGTGTGTGTGTGTGTGTGTGGGGGGGTGTCACTCTACAGCTGTATGATAATGAGGCTGAGCTGAGGCCTGTCGGGGAAATAACCGCACACACACACACACATGCAGAACAACAACATATGTCCACACCTACATCAGCCTGCAGGCTCTTGCACGCACACACCCACCCACACACACACACACACACACACACACTGCTGGTGTCTGTCAGCTATGAGAGGATTCCTGCATCATCTGTGAGGGTTCAAGTGTCATCACGCAGAGAACAAAACAGATCAGCAGGTCATCACATGAACATCAAGACAGTTTCTGCAGCTTTAATTTAACCTGGATTTATTTTGTAATAATACTTTGATAGACCATTACCAGAGTATTTATGCTGTTGTGATGTGAAATAAATTAATCTAAAGTATCATGGTCACTGAGATGAAATAAAAAATCAGGACAGATTTTTTTTTACAGATTTATGTCCAAATCCCACAGAGATCAGTGATGAATGCTTCTACACATCTGAATGTGGTTCACTCATCTTCAGCTATAAGAGGAAAAATAACAACAAACCTACAGAAAAACTATTCCCACATATACTCCCCTGACTCATCTGTGCTGCACAGATTCATTTTCACAAATCCTGAAGTCAGATTCTTTCTCAAATGTCACATCAGTTTTTGTACACTTGCTTTTTAACTCTTTTGCGGCTAACAGGTAACTGTCCCACCTCTTGTTGACCTTTGGTTGCCCCTGATTGGACTCTACTGCCAAGAAAACAAGGGAGGAAGAAGGGGGAATCCGATTGGCTGATAAACTGTTGTAACTTTCTTAAAGGCTCAAAATGGAGGTCCAGTGGCATCGCTGCAACATTTTTCATCAAGAAAAAGTGGTTTAAAAATCCCCAAATACAGATTTTTTTCCCTCATGGATCCACAAATGTAAACTTCACGGCTTGATTGAAACTTTTTGTGGGTATTATATTTGACTGGAGCCCTCCAGACATGAACAAAAGAGTGAGCTTCCAAACACAAGTGTCCCCATAAAGATCAGAAACGTGCAGCTGATATACGTGTTACAGGGGTGCCGGCAATCCCATGGAGTTAGGAGGTTTAGACTTCTTAAACTGTGAATCAAGATTAACAAACATCTGAACTATAAATAAATCAACCACTAAATATTCCGTTATTAACTTTATAATGATTTTTTTCTACAGTGTGTCAGATGTGGTTCTCAATATTTGGCCTAAAAGACTTTAGAGAAATATTTTTCTTTACACATAAATTATTTGTGCTTTTGGTTTTAAGCTTTTTAAGTAAATAATTGTTTCTGACAGGAGTTTAAATTATAAATGGACTTTGTTAGTGAATATGACTGCCTGATTTCTATAGAAATCATCCAGTTTCGCTGTATTCAATGCAGGTCGATGTACCTAAAGCAGGGAGAAAAGTTGTGCCTCTAAACTCCAGGAAGAAAAGCTAGTCGAGTGTCTCTGCAACTGTCCTGTCTAAAAGGGTCTTATATTTATTCAATATTTTATTCCTCATATTTAATACTTTGTACTTAGCATTTTTTAATCTATTTTTATCACTTTTCCCCGCAATTTACCTTTCTTGATTAAGTTTTATGCTATTGACTGAATATTCGGATTTACTTATTGCCCTGCTAAACTTTTTGAAGTTTATTTGTGCTAAAGTTTTATGTATATTCTACGTTCTGCTCCTACTCTGCTTTACAGCTGCACAGCTAATTGCCCCATTGGGGATAAATAAATAAAAAGTGGAGTATCACCTTCCTGACGGCCCCCTGACTACTTATAGGCAGATTTTAGACGTTCATCAACGTAGATGAAACACATGGGTGTCGCTTTGCCCTGCTGACTGTTGTACAAATGTATTTCAACGTCACTCAGTGAACGCCGTATAAAGTGGACATATACGCCATTTCATCACGTGCAGCTGCAGCTGGTCTCTTAAACTCAAAACATAAAGAAGGAGTGAAGTAAATCAAATCTTTGTTTGATATTTCAGAGCATTTACAAGAACAAAACCAGCCAGTAAAACATTTCTTTGACTCTAAGACCTTAGAAGTGTTGCAGGCGTCCTCAGTTAGGCCTTTTATTGTGCATATATTGAAGTAACTTAACGTCACAGCTGTCCCGGATAGGCGAACATGGGCAGCAGGTTCCTGTTGTAGGTCAGGTACTTCACGGCGCTGTCCCTCAGAGCTGCTCGAGTCTCAGGGTCTCTGATTCGGTCCCTGGGGGAGATTTTTAAGTCATCTTCATCCTCTGACTGGTCATCATGGTCCTGCAAAGAAGAGCATTAGAGAGTTTGTACCCTCGTAGACCTCAAACTGGATTACGATGAACAAAAACAGGAGCTCATACTTTAGCTGAAATCATCTGCTGGAGCTCCTGCTCAAAGTCGGAGAACCTGTCGGAGAACACGGCCATGGACCAGCTCTGTCTGAAGAAACTGAAGGAGACACAAACATTCAAATTCAATCTTAATATAAAACAATAAATCACACACTGGACTGAATTCTAGAAACTAACCAATCAAAATCAAGAAGAGTAGAGTCAAGCTGAGCCAATACCACAAACAAAAGCCCTTTCAGACCTGACATCAGCCCTTAAACCTGATCCTGGTATCAGTTATCTGTTTATCCCACGTACACAGAATGTCATTCCTTTGCATGCAATAAAAAAAATCAGGTTTATTTGATATTTCATGATTCAGGTATGACAAAGAAGCTCAATAATCAAACTCAACTGCTAGCAAAGCATTGCACTTCTCCAGACTAGCATGGTAGAGTAGAATAGAAGAATAGAATAAACCTTTATTCGTCCCACACGGGGAAATCTGCAGTGTTACAGCAGCAAAGGGGACAGCGATGATAGATAAGAAATAGACTAAAAAAACAGCATGTGCATTATTATAAATATACAGACTAGAAAAATAAAACTAACAACCGCACTCCAAGAACTATTTGGACATTTACAAAGTAACTGCACATGAGAATAATGCAGATTGTTGGAGAATGGCACAGTTTATGGCGAGTAGGTGTGTTTGGTCTACTGGGAGCAGCGCTGGTTGGTTGGCAGTCTAACAGCAGCAGGAAGGACAGACCTGCGGTAACACTCCATAAACGGTAAAAGAACGAGATTAAGCCATGTGACGTCAGCTGTTTGAACATCATTGATCATCATCAGCTGTTGATCCTGGAATCACGAGAATAATCTGCTTAAATTATAACTGTTGATGTTCAGATTACAGCTCTCAGATCAGATCATGAATTTATTACAGCTGCACAATTTACACTTTTCTTTCAATAGTTTCTTCTATTTACATAATTTCAATCTGTTAATTCTCAATTTACCCACTTTAGGTACACCAAAGGAGGGCCCAAAAATATATTACATTAACAGTACTTTTATTATATCAAATTCTTCACTTTTTGTCATAGGTCTTTATAGATTAATTTGTTGAAGACCTGGTGCCATAGATGGAGACTGGCAATAAATCAGAAGAAAACACAGATAATTCATTTCAGAAAGAAAGTTATTCCAAGAAGTAGGAAAACTTTCTTTCTTGGGGCTTCTATTTTAGAATACACATCTGAATATAAGTATCTGGGTTTTTGTCTTGATGAGTTTATGACCTATGAAGCCGGTATGAAGCTTCTGTCTGGTTCAGCACTGGGGGCTGTTGTTAATAAGCTTATAATCTGTAAAGATCTTGAGTATGCCACCTACACACATCTGTAGGAAGCCTGTGTTTCTCCTGTATTAAATTATGCAGCAGGAATATGGGGATACAAAGAAAGCAAAAGTTCAGATGCCATTCAAAACAGAGCGATACCATGTTTTTTAGGTATCCATAAATTTGCCCCTATTCTAGCTGCTCAGGGTGACATGGGTTGGATTCCTGGATCAATACTGAGAAAATGCGAAATGATCAGACTTTGGAATCGATTCATTAATATGGCAGAAAATAGGATTAATAAGAAGATTTTCATTTTTAGTAAAATGCAGAACTCTCCCTGGGCTACAGAACTCCTTTCTATTTTTGAGGAAGCAGAATTACAGTATGTTTACCGAAACAATCTTGTTTGCAGTGTGAACAGAATTAGGGAGAAGCTGGTTGCTAAGTTTGAGAAAAAATGGTTGAATGAAATTTTGTTAAAGGCAAAATTAAGAACATACATCCAAATCAAACACAGTTATGGCCATGAGTCTTACGTAACAGCTAATTTAACAAGAAGTCAGAGATCTTTAGTTGCTCAGTTGAGAACAGGAATCCTCCACTAGCTCTTGGAGTTGGCAGATATAAAAACATCCAGGAGGAACACAGACTTTGTGAATTATGTGAATTAGGTTTAGTTGAGAATGAACCACATTTTCTTTTGTACTGTCCCTTTTACGATGAGTTGAGAGCTCCTCTGATGAATGAAATGTACGTTAAAAGTCCTGACATGTTTTGGTGTACTGACGATGACAGACTGAAATGGTTGTTTAGTTATAATATTTACAAGTTGGCCTCTTTTGTATCCAGAGCCTGGAAAAAACGGCAGGATGGTTTATTTTTGTGAGATTATTTCTTTTTGTAAGCGTCTAAAATGATCTCTGAACTTGATTATTGAATAATGGTGTCTTGTAAGCCCGTTGGGCTGGGCATATTGTATATGCATGACACAATAATAAAAATCAAATCAAATATAGATCACTTTTCTCTCCACATACAAAAAAATACCAAACTTTTCTTGTTTTATTGGCAAAAAAGTCAAATTCTGGCATCCTATGCATGCTTAACTCCATTAAGATAACATTTATATAACAAAAGAGGTCCTCGTAAACAACAACATGGAGTTATTAGTTATGTTTATGCTTTAGTTATACCAAATTACTTGTTTAAATATCTGGGTTATATATAAAGACAAATGGATAATTACAGGGTTAGATACGTGAGGACTGATTGACTATATAATAACTAAAATGTGAAGACGAAGCCATGTGACGTCAGCTGTTTGAACATCATAAAAGCCTTAAAAAGTTGTTGATTCCCGCTGATGCTGCCATACTGCACGTTTGGATGGACGGGGGAATTCTGGCCAAAAATCAGACTGAATATCTTGTGGTGTAAGCCCTGCTCCAGTGCGGCACAAACAGTACGATAACCATCAGTTCAGTGAGCGGTTGGCACTGACTGAGTCTGCTGACTTTTGCCAAAGTTTTGTTTCTCTTTTAATAAATTAGGCACACCTCTAACTCCTGACCTTTTTGGGACTTTAACTGGCCTTTTAAAATGGTCTTAAGTAGAGATGCATGATATTGGATTTTTGCCAATATGCCGATATGTTTTAATTCATTATCGCCAATACTGATATTTCTGGTCAAGAGTTCAACCTCTGTACTGAACAAAAATGGACTTGTCTCTTTCAGTGTTACAGTATATTTTAGTGAGGAACAGATATAAAACAAGAAAAACAGCATTTAACTCTTGCAAAAATGAAACCCTTGATTTTTAAATATACCTATGCAGTGAGAAGAAGATGCATCAATATTGTACATTTGTGTAATTTGCAGATATTTCAGCCAATATATATCGGCTGAAATATCTGCAAAAATTTCAATAACAGCCCATACCGATACTTTACTTTTTAGGCTGATATCGGCCGATACCGATATCAAACCGATAATATCATGCATCCCCAGTCTTAGGGTTTGAGTTCTCTACATTCAAAGCCAAGAGGAAAGAGTGAAACAGTCTGTTTGAACCCAAACCTTTAGTTTAACACACACCCTCAGCAGCTCGCTCTAACTGCACTGACTCAATGACCCCAGCCGCCTCACGGTCAATCAATTACTTTAACGGCTCACGGCGCTCCGCCATCCTCCACAATGACTTTATGAGTCAGCTGAGTGAGCGGCGTGACCAGGAACCCGTCTCTGCGGTGCGGAGGCTCTGGCTTTGTCTCACCCCCCGACCGGCCGCAGAGACAGATTGGGGGGCTGCATAAACAGATTAGGAGGCCGGGGGACAATAGCCGTCCATTTCTGGGGGTCATTTGTGCTGAAACCTCAGAAGCAGGTCACCCGCTGTTTGACAAACACGCACACACACGCCAAAGTCACACCAGCAAACGCACAGACAGAACGAGGACAAAAGACAGCGAAGGCCGAAATCTCTCTTGCCTGTTCGGACCACTTATGTGTTATTTTAACGGCGAGGTCATCAGTCAGCAGATGCATGATGGGAGTTTTTACTACCTGCAGATTTCTGGAAACGTTTCCTCTTTCAGACTCAAATTGGCTTCAGAAATGCTGAAAGTGGCTCTTTTCTTCGTACAAAAACTGGTTAGATTGTTTTATTTTTTAAACTGAACCACCTGCAGCTTACGGCATGTTCAGACGAAATCATGAATCTGGATGAAGCCACGTGTCTGCCAGCAACAATGGGATAAGCATGAATGAAACGGCTCTTCTGTTGCTGTTTAAAACTTGTTAAGATGAAGTCAAACATTAAGCTGGTAAAGTTTGTTTGGTTGTTATGTTAACAATCCAAAACCAGACAATGATGCTCTGATCATCTCTGAAATCTGTTGTACTGTGAGTCTTCTGTTTTTTAATCCTCATTTACTGGAATAATAATAAAGACTTCTGTGTTCACAAAGAAGAATAAAGAAATAAGCCGAGATAACGAGGGACTTGAATCAAACTCTTTCCTGCTGTTTCTTAAACAGAATTGTTCGCTCAATAAAGAAGACGAAGAAAGTTTGAGTCCTGTTTCCTCCGTTTTCAGTGTATTTTGCCAAAGTTGAAGATGATTGGAGTGATGATGACGGTGCTTTTGGTTACAAAAATCAATTTGCTCAAACTTAGAGGACTGGAAGATTTTAACAAACATAAGAACACAGCGGCGCTCTCCTTAGGGCGGCAGTAGCTCAGTCCAGAAGGACCTGGTTTTGGGACTGGAGGGTGGCGGTTCAAGTCCTGACTGAACCATGTGTGGAAGTTGGTTTGGTAGCTGGAGAGGAGCCAGCTGACCTCCTGGGCACTGCCAAAGTGTCCTTGAGCAAGGCATCACTCTGACATGTCTGCATTACTGCATGATCTCAGGACCTGTTCATGCATCTCTTTTTTTAAGGATTATTTTTTGGGCATTTTGTGCTTTTATTGACAGGACAGAGAGAGACAGTGGACAGGCTGATGGCGGGGGGTGAGAGAGAGTAGAGGAGATGCTACAGATGCTTCAGTCTGTCACATACATGTTGGCCTTCGTGGTTTCCTGATTGAAGTGTAGCTCCCGACCATAACACTCCCATATGTATATGGGTCTTTCCTGGATGCTTAACACTCCACCAAACCAGCACCCCCTTGTTTGTGTATCTCAGCCTGTTTGTGCAGCACGTTTCAACAACAGAGTGTAAAGAACTGGATTTCCTCATGAGGGATTATTAAAGAAAGTCTTCTTCTTCTTCTCTGCGTCTAACTGCTGCTAGTTTAGGACAAAGACACGCCTCTCTGCTCGCCACAGCACATGGCGTAAATAAGCATCAGGTGGAAAGTAAAAAAGCCAATTTGAACTGCAGTAATAAACATGTTTTTAAAGTTATTTTCCCGTCTTTTTGTCTTTTATTGATAGTGCAGGGACAGTGGATAGACTCTGTAAGTCTGGTAGAAAGGGAGGAGGACCGGCAGCAAACTGGCTTCAGATCAGAGTCAAAAACTAACTAAACAAATCTAAAAACTGTGGCCACTTTGATTTATAAAACCGTTTAACTGTTCGTTACGACAAAAAGCCAATGAACCAATCACATGGCAGCATTTCTATGCTTTCATGCATGTAGACATGCTCAAGACGAAGTGCTGAAGCTCAACCCGAGCATCAGAATGGAGCAGGAAGGTGATTTAAGTGACTGAACGTGGCATGGTCTGCTGGGATAGTCCAGATCCACGTCAGACTGATCGTCTCATTTCAAACAGCCTGTAAACACACCTCAGGCCCTCGCCCCCTCACCTGTACAGATCAGGGATCAGGCCCTTGTAGTAGAGGGTGGACAGCTGTCCAAGCAGCTGCTGGTGTTTCCCGTACAGACTCAGGTAATTGGAGAAGGGGAGGGGCTGCAGGGAGAAACAGGTGAGGGTCTCCACCAGGTCGTAGCAGTCCAGACGTAAACAGAAGAAGTTTCCCGTTTCCACTCGGCCCGTCGTGATGCCTTTGTCCTGCAGCTTTAGACGATGAACATGAATGTTAGAGGGAGAACTAACAGGAGAGATATATGGTACAATACTTCAGTATCTTTATTTTTCCTCTGCCAGCCTCTTGGGGTGGCTAAGATACTGTGGCTTCTTCTTTAGGGGCTCTCATGGTTTCCAGTTCTGATTCTGACTCTGATATCCTCGTTTCCCAACATTTAGGTTAAATGTTGGCTTAACTGTCTGAGGGTGGATTTCTGTAAGGCCGATCAAATAAGAAGTCATTCATTACTCATAAAAAATACTTCAATCCCAACTGCTTTGGGGATTGCACCAATAAGTATGAGGATTTAGCAACAAAAAGATACCGTCAATTCTTCCCCTAATGCTATCTGACCGTGGTAATATTCAGAGGGCCAGACGAAAAGCTGCGGAGGGCCTGATGTGGCCCCCAGGCTGCCAGTTGATCACTTTTCTAAAGTTTGAGTTCTTTTGTAGTTTTTAATGTTTATTTTAATTCTTTAATAAAAGAAAGCACTTCAATCTAAAAAAAAAAAGCCAGATCCTAAAGGAAAAAGAGCAGAAAGAAAAATAATCTTCTATGACCTTCTCCTTTTTTACACTAATTAACAATGTTCAAAATAAAACACAAAACTTCAAATCAAACAGCTGCAGGCCAAAGACACCCTCTCTTCCCTCTATGAGATAGTTATTCAGATTATTATTAGACAAAGAAGGTCAAAAATAATGAACCCTTAAATATGACACAAACAGAATAAAACTTTGCCTTCATATCCCATCATATTTTCTCAACATGTTGATTTTAATCTCATTCTAAAAATAAAGCTCAACTTTGATTCTTCGGTTTCTCCGTCAAGATGCAACAATCCAGATATTTGGCTCCAAGTCTCTGCTTTAAAAACAGGATTTATCTGCTGCTGTTAGTAAAATACCACTGTATTAATAAATCCATCTGTTCAAAACAAACCTACATGTTTGAGAGGAGCACCTGCCGGCACGCTTGGAGACGGTTTGGTGAAGTGAAGGTAGTTATAACCTCCAGGCAGCCTCCCACCTGAGGACAGAGGGAGCACAAGACAGGGCGTGATGTTAAAGTTGCTTGAATGAATTCATTTTCAGACCAAACTGCTTTGATTTTATGACCTGAGGAAAGTTTCAAGAGCTTATTTCCTTTTTGTGAGTTATAAGGCCTGAGCTGCATGTAATAAGTAAAATAATCTGCCAATGAGACAAGCAAAATTGAGCTTGAAGGGTTTCTTAAAATGAAATTTTCTATCCAGAGTAGTTATTAAAGCTGAATTTAAGACCCTCACTCAGTAAAATTGTACTTGTTTTATTGGCAGATCATTACAGGCGATTCAATAACTTAGTTTTTGAATTTAACCCCTTGTAGTAAGACATTAATATTGACTTGAAATAAGGGCTTTAGATATTTTTGACCTGTAATTAGACAAACATGCTTGCCAAGATCTGAGTTTTTACTGTGTAGGGAGCCCACATTCTGCTTTTTGGGGTTTAAACATCTTTCAGTGTTTTTAAGTCATCTTCTCTGCGTGACGGAGCAACTCTACAAACAAGAGAAACAGTCTGAGACCTCTTTCCCTCTTTGTGGCATCAGTAGCTATCTGAAACGTCTCGTCCAACCATGATGCATCAGCAGTTTAGGCCCATTGGCACATCTCGAATCGGGGAGCAGCTTGTGGTTAAGTGTTTTGCCCAAGGACACGTCAACATGAGACAGCTGGAGCCGGGCTCAGACCCTCGACCTTCCAACTGATGGTGGAGCGAAATACCAGACTGAGCCCCATGCATGGTGTCCACTGCAGTGACAGATATTTGGAATAAACTTTATACGCCTTAGGTTGCAGTACCACGTCCCAACTACCAGGTGGTGAACTAACAAATCATTGTCTCAAGTTCCACAAAAATATGGTCTTTTACTATATTGAGTTGTTGCATCAGAAATCCAAAAAGGCTGACGAAGGAGGAATGCACCACGCCCTTCAGGAATAAGTGTTAAATCCTTCTAATCTCAAAGAATCAGGCAGGTGAAATATATATTCTGATTGAATAAGATGTTAGAAACACTTGAATGCAGATTTTAAAAATACTTTCTTGTATATTTTTTCTGTGACCAAAAATTCATCTGTCCACTCCAGGGGACATTATGCACATTCTGCGTATTATACCTGCATTCAGATTTCACCTAATTCTGTATTTTTTATTTCAAATGTTGGTATAATTCACTTATCTACATCTTTGTCTGAAGTATTACTTACTGTAATAACTTAATCCTCTAAAATATCACATTCTCTCTAAGAGAGACGTAAGGGCAGCAAGAGCTACAGGGTGACATCGCATATCTGTCATTTTTGTCATAGTCATATCATTTACTCTTAATAATGTTTGAAGCAGATAAGTGTTCGTAGATCTATATTAAGATCTGTTACATTGCTCTTTATACTGTTGATGCATCAATCTTTATTCATCAATCAGTCTTTATTTGTATAGCTCCAGTTCATAACAGTATTATCTCAAGACACTTTACAACAGAGCAGGCTGAAGACACACTCTTCATTTACAGACACACATATATGCATATATACAAATATATAATAAGTTTATCTGTATATACACAAACAGACATTCAGAGAAATATCCATCCAAGGCAGCAACAAAGGGACTAAAATCACATTTGTCTCTGCTGAATATAGATTCAATCAATCAATCTTTATTTATACAGCACCATATTTGTCTTTGTTGAATATGAATTTATTAAAAGTAAGCCCTTGAAATGTAGCATCTCATTTTCAAGAGCGTCTTCATGTCTGTATGGTTGTAAAGGTAGTTACTATGGATGAATAATCAATACAACCATGGACAGAGAGATCAATCTAATATTAACATTAATATCTATAATAAATAGAATCTGGAGAGGAAAGACGTTGATTAATATTGCAGTATCTAGCTGAACTGCCATTAAAATGGTTTAACTGGTCTTAACTGGTCTAAAAGTATGAATTTGATGGTCTATGCATGGTTTTCACTGTAGTGGACCTCCCTGAAATTTAACAAATTAGAAAAAAAAATCATTTTGGCCATGATTTTTAACTTGTTTTAGATTTTAAAATGATTTAATAACTCAATCATCAAAGGGTTAAGGACAAGTACAAGTATCCTTTAAATAACCTGTTGACAATAACAGGTTGGATGGATGGTTGGATGGATGGATGGATGACAGTATGTCTGGCTGTAGAGAGGCCTAAAGAGCATCTGTGGTGATAAACTGCAGTAAACTCGCCTCCTCCCAGGCAGCGGTGCTGGTGTGCTGGTCTCAGGCTGTGATGAGGCTCCTCTCCTCTCCATGAACACTGAACACTAAAAAGTTCATGTGTTTTCCTGCGGCGGGAGAAGAGCGAAGCGGAGTGGCTGTTGTGTTGATGTAACCTGCGGGGTGGCCTTGGTTACTCCGTGAATACACAGCGGCACAATACGCCATTGTTACACCTCACTCGCGTTTGAGTGTCCGCCACAATAACATCTGCCGTGGGCGGGCGGGTGAAAGACTGAAAAATGTTCCACAAAAGCATAATGGAAAAATATTGGCAGAGGAAGATGACAACTAAAAGCAAAAACGTGGATGGAGAGAAGGACATGGAGGACGGGATAGAGGTGACAGACCCTGAAAACGCATCGATCTCTGAGCTCTGCAGATGAATTTTTGAGTTGATTGAGTTTTCTCTTTATGGTTAACTAAACTCAGACCTAAAACTCAAACAACAGAAAACATGGACCAAAGATGAAGCTGAACAGAGCCTCAGAGGCCCACCCTCTCTGTCTGAATCATTAATAATCACAAAAGGTGAAGAGGGTGTTCGTTTATATTCACAGCATGACGGGAAATACCAGCGAGTCCTCTGAAACTCTGTTATTGTGTTAAACAGCTGGATCCATATCACACACACACGGCTCAAAGCAGACTGGATATTAGTCATCCTTTAGTCAGATGATTTAGACAGAAGATCACAGACGATGAAAAAGCTGGACGGAGGGTAGACTAGAGCTGAAGATCATCCGAGGAAGACTGTGCCTTCACGTCCAGTGATTAACCGGACAGGACTCAGTGAATCTTGGTAAAATGGTCACAAACTCTTCAGTCGTGTCACTCAGAGATTTAAAAAGAGCGTAAGTTACATTTTTATCAATCAGATTGTGTTTAAAGTAGTAACCCTAAAATAATCAAACACACTTTCACGACTTCAGAAGTTAATCATGTTCCTGTAAACTCGGGATAATGGAGTGCCGTTTGGGCATAAAAGTGATATCAGTGAAGTCAACCATAGTTCAGCTCGTCTAGTGCTCAAATATGAAGAACGTACTCAATTTTAGTCAACTAGTGCACGAGTAGACTTTACCTGTGAAGCAAAAAGTTTCACTAGTGCTACTAGTAAGCTTTATATGCTGAAAAGGGGACAGGGAAAATGAAATTCAGGCTTCCCATTGGCTTTCGAAAATATTACAACCAATCAGGTTGGCTGGTTATAATCCCTCCTACTTCATTTGCATCAGATCTAGTAGTACTACTGGTGAATCTTTTGGCTTTACTAGTACTACTAGTAGACTAAAAACAGTCTACTAGTACTTCAAGTTTACTAGTGCCACAAGTAAAAAGAAATTTTGTTTTACAAGTAAAAGTTTTTGGCGCACTAGTGCACAAGTAGACCTTACTAGTAGACAATTATGTGTCACTAGTAGTACTAGTAGACTTAAAAAATGTTACAAGTAAAACTCAAAGCTTTGCTAGGAGGGGTTATAACCAAATCCAGCACCCTGATTGGTTGTAATATTCTTGAAAGCCAATGAGAAGCCTGGATTTGCTTTTCCCCGCGCCCTTATTAGCATATAAGGCTTAGTAGTAGTACTAGTGAACATTTTTCAATCTGCTAGTATCATGGGCGGATCTAGGGTTTTTCTAAATAAGGGGCCATCAAGGGGCCACATTTCTCACTGAGGGCCCAAGTGTTTGTGTGACATGCATGCAGTCACATTTCTGATAAAGCACACCCAGCGACACCTTTTTCAAAGATTTTAATAAAACGGTGTAGACATTAAAACTCATCTTTAATTTCACATTTGAGGATGTGAGCATCTTCAAAGGAAATAAAATAGTACTGAAAAACGTGTTTCACAATTTCATTTTCAAAAACATGTAAACATTTTTATCTTATATTTTATGTTCATTCAAATGATCGTCTTCTTCTGTCAGCTTTATTGACGGTGGACCTGCCTCTTTCGTGTACTACTGCCATTTACGGTTGGCAATGGAATTGCATTCACCTATAATCTGATTGTCATTCTCAGATGAGTGACAGGACAGGGGCACTTCAGGGGGCCAATTAGATTTCAGATGGGGCCAATGCCTCTGTGGCCCCGCCCCTAGAACTGACCACTGACTAGTAGTATTAGTGACACTTTTTGATTCACTAGTAAAGTCTACTAGTGCACTAGTTGACCAAAACTGAGTACATGTACTCCATATCTGAGTTCTAGTAGAGCTGAATATCACTGATTTCACATTTATGCTCAAACGTCGTCCATACGGGACAAACCTCGTATCTTGGCCTGCTTGTACAGTGGGACCAGACGACTCTCCTCAGGCTCACGTTCATCCACGGGCTCCAGCGTCGGGTCAAAGAGCGCCAGCAACGTGGCTGCCAGCTCCTGTCCCACCTCCTTGGAGTTGAAGTTGGCGTGCGACCACTCGTCTGCGTGATAGCAGCGGGAGAACTTGGTGAGAGGTCCGGCGCCGAAAATGGACGGATCACAGGTTTGGAAATGGGAGTCGATGACGAGTCTGCCGTCAAAGACCAGGAAGGAGCTGCTGATGCTCCTGAAGGCGTCGTAGTCGACTCCTTTGTTGTGGAGGTTGATGAATACCTGAAGGAGGAAAATAGAAAATGTAATTTAAATAAGATTTAAACTGTTTAGATCATGTAGCACAAATAAACTTTTTAACTTCACAGGCATTCAGGTGGATAACAGGAAACTTTATCAACCAACTATACCCCTCAAATAAAATTTTGGAAACATTATTTCGAAGACAAGTAAAATCATCTTGATTAAAACAAACACATTTCCACATTATAGAGGTCATTGAAAGACTGTTTTAACACATCTATGAGTTTGATTTAATCAGTTTGTCATTCTAATACACTGAAGTTTATTTTTTGTTAGAAAACATTAAAATAATCAAAGCGAGGTCACCCTTTTCAGGATGTTAATCAGCTTATCCAGTGGATCACACTGTCCCTGTCTCCCCTACTTTGATATCAAACTTGTCCATTGATTCTTCTGATATTGAGCACTTCAGAGTCAGCTCTAGTTTGATTGTTGATGATAGTTAACTTAAATTTGTTTCTGTTGTTTTATTTAGTTAACAGCAGCGTAGGTTTTTTATCTGCTCTGTGGGGAATGTAGCTTGTTGGGAAGCCACTGCTCTACTTGATAAATAAAATAATCAAGATACTGAAAAGCTTTCCGACTGAATAAACAACAAGTCTACCACAGAGCAACTGGAAAATATATTTAAGCTACCAACAGTAGTGACGTTACTGTCCATCACTGACTGTAAAACACACACAAATTTATTGTTTTTTTGTACAGATGTAAGTTTGATTAATTAGCAAAAAATGCTCCTTTTATTCAAGCTCTTTGGTGGTAACTCCTTATTACTTTAAAAAGTCCCTGAAGGCAATCAGGTGCTCCCACGCACCTTGTTGGTCACTCCTGCTCTTAATGTTGGAGTTTCCATATATTCATGTGTATTTTGTTGCTTTTTGGTTTTATCACATGTAACTGCTTTTTTTCAGTTCAATTTAAAGAGCTTAATTGGCATGAATAAGGGTCATATTACCAAAGTATTTAATAAAACAATATATAATAAATATAAAAAATATAAAATTAAAAATATAAACAATATTGTAAAAACGAATCAGATAAGCTCGACATGATTTAATCTTCTCTGTGTGATAATATATGTAATTTATTCCTCCAGAATAAAATCAGGATGACAACCTGATGGTCTTGAAGGTGTTTTTTGTTTTTCTCTTCTTCTTAAAAATATGATTTGAACCTCAATAATCTCTCAGCTCATACTGCGCTGGAATGAAGAGGCATTAAACAATACTTCATTATCCATCTGCTGTTTGTGCTTTAGACAAAAAATACCAGAACAATTGCATCCAGTCAGTAAATCCTGCTCTGTGTGAGACGATAAAAATGAGAAAAAACTAAATAATGTCCCACAAACTGAGTCCAACAGAAGAAACATCACCTATCAGCAGCTGCACAGCCGTGAGCACTTCAGCTCCTCCAGGCTCTCTGCCCACCATCGTCTGTTTTTAGGATTTTTATTACAATCAAAAACTTGATAAAACTTAATGGAGACTCCGCTGCACTCATGTCAGCTATGGTTAAATGCACAGTATGTAAATTCCACCATATTTCACAGTTACACAGCTTTATATATTCATTTTTGACGACTGAGTGTGTCCTCACTTACTGATGTTTAAAAAACCTTCTGGTTTTCTCCTCCTGAGTAGCCCTGATCCACCCGTATTCTCCCTCATGAGCCCTGTCTACTCTGTGGTGATTGGTCAGTTCAGGTCTTTCACTCCTCTGCATATCTTCTCTGCTCTGCCCTGGGCTTGCTACCCAAAGCTAATGGGCTTAAACTGCTGATGAAACAATGGTATGATGTCACACTGGTAGGTCTATAGCTGTCTCTGGCAGGTAAAGGCCTTAAGTTCCAAATTAGTTTAGGTTAGCAGTTAGCTCATGCTTGTTTGTCCTTTGTTAAGTAGCAGGCTGATATTTATTTACCCAGTAAACTATCGATGAGTTAGCTTGCAGTTAAGTCCTGATTCTTCCCTCACAAACTAGCAGTGAATTCCTCATTTGTTACCCGGTTAATGAGCAGCCAATGACTCATTTTTCCCTGTTAATTAGCGATTTAATCCTTATTTGTTTTTTCAGGTTAACTCCCACTAAATCACACATTAGTTAATTTGTGACTCCAAAGATTTTTGTGTCTGTTATTCAGCATTTAGCTCATTTGATCAGTGGCTCCTGGTGTGATCAGGCCTTAAGGCAGGTCTGGGTGAGCATCGGGAATTTGTGCATCTAATAACTATAACTACAAATTTACAACAACCAAAGGATGGTTAATTCAACCTATCAGTTAATTATGTTAACCCTTTTCTATATACAACTCAGTGGAGAAAACTATTACTTTCTTTGATTCTGAGTTCATGAAAGTTCACCAAGTTTCAGATAAATGAAATAAATATTTCACAAGCATAAGATATTGTACACTGTAAGTGATTTTTTAAAAAAACTTAACAGTATTTTACCGTAATATCTACTGTAAAGACCTATACAGCAAATTACTGTAAATGGCAAAAGGTTGTAGGAAAACAAACTGACTTCTGCAAAATTAACAGCATTTTACCAAAAAATCTACAGTTTCCTACTGTAAAATGTCTATACAATTAATTAATGAAAAGGGCAATGGATCAAGAGAAAATTTAATTTTGGCCAAGAAAACTGAGCAATTGCAGGCAAAACTGCTTTGAGTAAATGTTTCACATTTTTGAGTTTGAGTTTGAGTAAATGTATTTCATAGGATAAAATACTGATGTATCTGATTTTTTTTTAATGATATCTTTCTAATAAATGATCAGTAAAATAGTTACAAATATAGTAGCACAAAATAAAATACAGCACTGTAATTTAAAATGCATTAAGAAAAGTAGTAATATAAAATATGGCAATGATACTGTGAATGAAAAAACAGTGAGGATGCTGTTTTAGAAAATACAGAAATTATTCTGTCAGTTGAAAGGGAGTAATGATACCTCGAATAAAAGTACAGGAGTAAAACTGTTATAGCAAACACAGTAATATGCTGTAAATTAGAGTAATGCTACTGTAAAGACATTCACAGTAACTTACTGGCATCTTGTTGCCAGTAAGTTACTGTAAAGTTTACAATAACCTTTTTACAGTCTAGGGTATTAAACAGTTTAGACAGCTGTGATTTTAGCATGAATCCATGCAACAACAAAGCTGTCCAAACATAAATCACTGCTGTGGATTAACCTGCAGTCACTCGTCGTCCCTGGTCCTTGCAGCTCGTCTCTGGTGGTAATATCTGTCAGTCACTCACTCATTTTTCGCCTGGTGACCATGTTTAGTGTTTCCAGTCATGAAGGAGCTCCCAGCAGGGAAACTTACTCCACACTGCAGCTGGAGGGGCTCTGTGTTGGTTGTAAATGTCACAGAGGTGAGAGGATCAGCAGCTCCTCCGCCGTTCATCTGAGCCAGCAGGCAGTGGTGATGGACCTGGACCTGGGCCTCCTCCATGGCCCAGTAAACGGCCTTTTTGACTTGAGGCTCACTGAAGCAGGACACTCCGGGGTCGAGGGGCGGCTGGACAAGATGGATACGATGTCCCTGAACCCCGAGGCTGAGCAGAGCCTCCACGGTGGTGAAGGAATCGAGGGTGTTTCCGTAGACGATGGCGTGACCTGGAGAAACACATGGAGACGATGTTAGGTCGGGTCAGTGTGGACTCACGGTGCTACGAATCAAATCAGAGAAGAAGAATGAAGACTGACAGCTTCACAGACTAGGAACTGGATGGTGATTTTAGATAAATGGTCTGAAATGTACTTTATGTCACAGTCCACCTCTTAGAAGATAAAAATATCTGAAGTAAAGGTCAGCAGTGTGAGCGCTCAGCTGATTTCTTTGTTAATATTTGATCATCGAGTGTTTTTGTGATTGACTTATTTTAAAAATCAGACAGGTTGGGATCAGTAAAGAACAGTATGATCTCTGCAACAAATAACGTCAAAGATTTTAGCAGAAAAACTAAAATCTGCAGTTATTTGACTGAAAACCTATAAAGGAAATTTCTGAGCTCAGCAGTCCAAATTTTCTAATTAAGGACCCTCATCAATTAAAGCAGTTCTGTTAATGATTTATTTATTTATTAATTACACCACTGTGTTCTTTAACCCTTACAACTCCAAGCCATTTTTTGCCATCTTTTTATTTTATTATTATTTTTTCTTCTGTAATAATGCAGGTAGAACCATAACTACTTCAAGCACAACCAAGTTTAGATAAGATCCAACCCAATTCCAATCCAATTTTATTTGTAAATCACTTTAAAAACAACTACAGTGGACCAAAGTGCTGTACAGGATGAAATAAAATAAAATGAAATAAAATAAAATAAAATAAAATAAAAGATATAATACAAGATAAGAAATGAGATAAGAAAAGATAAAATAAGAAAAGATAAGATAAGTTAAGATAAGATAATCCTTCATTGATCCCCAGAAGGGGAAGTCTGAGTTGCAGCAGTGCAGGGGTAAGTACAAGGGTAAAGCAGCATGCATTAAAGGTCAATATAATAACATATAATAATATATAATATAATAGATCTTAGATAAATAAACATCTTTTTTTCAGGAAGGGCCAGGACACCAGAATATATATGCTGCAATGTTTTCAGATGAATGTATTTAAAGTTGTTTGACCAACGAGACAAAAAAAAAATCTAATTGGAATTCAGATTCATCAGAACTTGACAAAAATCCAAAAGTCAATAATGAACCAACATCTGAATATGTGAGTATATGTATTATTTTTCTTCATGTATGATGGAGGTGCCATTCCCTTTTTTAATTACGTTTGTCACTTTTTAATTTCTTTTTTAATTTTAAGTAGTTTTATCATCAGTTTGTACTGAATGGATATATACCCCTCATACAGAAATATTAGGCAAGTCAATATGCACAGCTCTTAAAATAAAAAAAAAAACTCATCCAAGTAAAAGCATTTCTGTTTCCACGTTGATCCACGTTACAGCTTTTCCTCTACATGCTCTGAGTTCAGCGTCGGCTGTGCAGCTGAAGACCACGCTGACCCTCAGAGGCTGAACAGGCTGAATGTCTCTGTCCGTGGTGCTGAATGAAAGGAGCTGCAACTGAACCATCAAGGCCAGGAACACAAACCCAGCATCAGTTTATTTACTCTGCACTGCTCACTTCTGCTGTGCACTCCTCACACCACAAGCACAGAGGAGGAAACAAGTTCTCATGATGACAGTAAACTAAAACAGCTCCGTCCAGACATCTCCGACATTCTTCACAGTTATTAGTGAAAACATGGAAAACTCTCACAGTGTTTACAAATCCTTTAAAACATTCCTGGATCTCCATCCTGATTTGGATCACCACCAAAATCTACTCACTTCCTTCTTATGCCCTCAACAACATTACCAGAAAAGTGGAAAAGTCTGCTGTGGTCTGAGTCCACATTTCAGACTGTTTTTGGACATCATGGACGTGGTGTCCTCAGGGCTAAAGAGGAAAAGGACCATCCAGACTGTTATCAGAGCAAAGGTCAAAAGACAGCATCTGTGATGGCATGAGGGGGGTGTTAGTGCCCATGGCATGGGTAACCTGCACATCTGTGAAGGCTCCATTAATGCTGAAAGGTAGACCTGTCTCCTGTTGAAGATGTGTGGAGCATTATGAAGCACAAAATAGGACAACAGAGACCCCAGACTGTTGAGCAACTGAAGTTGTACATTAAGGAATAATGCATATTTCTATACATAAAAGTTTTGATTACTATTATTATTATCAGTTTTAAGTGCTCATTTGGGCACTGAATGAGACATTAATAAGAAAATACACTTCTGATTTACTGTCAATAGTGATGCACGGGATCTTGGATTTTTGCCGATGTCCAATATGCTGATATTTTTTAATTAATTATTGCTGATACCAATGCTGATATTTCTGGTCAAGAGTACAAGGTCTGTGCTTAACAAAAATGGACTTGTTTGTTTCAGTGTAACAGTATATTTTGTGAGGAACAGACATCAAACAAGAAAAACAACATTTAACTTTTAAATGTCCCATGCAGTGATGAGAAGGTGCATCAATACTGTACGTTTGTGTAATTTGCTGATATTACAGTCGATATATGGGCGATACGTGTAACTGATATACGGGCTGTGAATATCTGCAAAAAATTCAATATCGGCCGACACCGATACCTAACTATTTAGGCTGATATCAGCCGATACCGATTCTAAGCCGATAATATCATGCATCCCTAATTGTCAAGTAAATTAATGTTTGGTTCATCTTCTGCAGCCATGCCATTACAGTGTAATGTAGTGTCATAAAGCAGTGAAGGAGACCGATTTGATGTATGATTTGTATTTTCTTGGATTTGTTATAAAGAATTTATTTTGTGACATTGATATTGAGACAGAACAGGAACACAGTCTGTTCACTGTGATTCTCTTTAGTCATCATGATTAAAATATGGAAATAAACAGGGTGTCTGCCGCAGTGAATTAGCATTTATTAATGGTTTTCCTTTATTACTGGGATCAACTAATTAGTATGTATAAAGGCTCCCTCTGGATGTGGGCACAATTCCTTCAGAGGGCAGATTAATTTTGCTTAATGACACCGTGTGCGCGCTCGTGCTCCGAGCGGCTCGGCTCTCAGAAAGTGATATGATAATGGAGGGTGGATGGAAGAGGCCGACCTTATTCACCCAGATGAAAGATTTCTTTGCAGCTAATTAGCAGCTAATTATACCGGAGCACTTCAGCGCTGACTGGCTGAGTAATGACAGACTGCTGCAGATTAATTTCATGTTCCCGGAGTGTGTGTGTGAGTGTGTGTGCAGTAATCACTTACCCTCCAGCTCCACAAAGTTGGCACAGAGCCAGCGGTGAGCGACCCTGCAGTCATGAAGGTCGTTGAGGGTGAAGAGGTTGGAGGGGACGGGCTCGGTGTGTCTGCTGGGGGAGGACCGACGATTCTGCAGCTGGGGGTTCGAGACCGGCTGAGTCTGATCCACCGCAGAGGGACGAGGAGCCTTCAACAAAAATAAGATTGATTAATTCAAGTCATACAAAAGTGCTTTTTGAACACCTGAATCAGCTTCAGACCAATCAGCAATCTCAACTAACTACAAGCCCCAATTCAAGCCCCGACAGCTACGTTGGCGAAAGTTTAAAATCCGTCTATATGAAGTCAGTGGGCCATTGAGAAATGTTAAACTCCACCAACACAACTTTTTCTCCACTTCAGAATGACCCCAGGAATGCATTTTCTCCAAAATGTTTGTGATTTCTCAAAGTCGGTAAAGGTCAGCTAATATACATTGATGTGTGAACGTGGCTGCTTTATGCTTTATGTGCATTCCATTCTATTAGATTATTTTTTGGCATTTTGAGCCTTTATTGATAAGAGGGAGAGAGAGAGACAGTGGATAGGCGTGTGAAGGGGGTGAGAGAGAGTAGGGCAGGACGCTCTGCAAACAGGCCACAGGCTGGATTTGAACCCGGGCCGGCGGAAGCATGTATGTGGGTCATGCCTGGTTTCTAACTACTCCATCAAACCAGCACTCCATGCATCCCATTTATGTCAGAGCTGGGAGGAGCATCACATCCCAGTAACAAGCTGGTAAACTCTGGGCACCCGAAGATCGTCCAACGTCCTGCGGGGGAGTTCCAACCAAAGCGAACATTCCCCATAGTGTTTCCTGATTTAAAACCTGGATGTCCCATCCTCCGTGATCAACTGGATGCACCATTACAGCAGCTTCTCACTGTTGTCATGCCCGTAGCTCCCGCCTCTCTCTGATTGGTCCGAGTCTCTGCGGACCAAGCTCAATCATCCTGCATCCTAAAGTGTGCAGAATGGACTGAAACCTATCCCCCCCCCCAATCCAAGTCCCTCCATACCTGTTGGCAGATCTGATCGTCTCACCTGGTACTGCAGGCCCGTGCAGAGGACCAGGCAGTCATAGTTCACCTTCCTCCCACCAGAAACACGGACATATTTGGACTTCCTGTTGATGCCCACCATCTTCCCGGTCACCATGGTGACAGAGGAGTGAAGAGGCAGCTGGGCCAAATCTCTGCTGCTGTAGGCATGGCTGAGGGAGGAGGTGAAATACTGAGACATTCCCTCTGAGGCGCTCACATCATCACCACAGACTCAGGTTTTTATTCGTGTGTGATGCAAAGACACAAATGTCATTTTCTTTTATTCATTTTTACGTTAAATGTTAATTCATTCTCTCACCTCGTGGAGAGAAATCTGATTTCTTCATGGCTGTAGTCGGGTGGAAAACCGTGAGAGGAGATCAGGGTCAGGTTGCTGAACGTCAGGTGAGGGCTGTGAGAAAATAAAACAACACTGAAAAGGACGAAATACCATCGGAACAGGTCATACAGGAGAGGAATGTTTTCAAGGGAAGGATGAGTTTCATTTTATTGAGCGACCATGATCCATGCTTCATTCAGAGAGCAGGTAGAGTCAGAGGTGTCAAGAGGAACATTATGAAGCTGAAAAACAGACTGAGTGCTTCCTTTAGAGCCAGAAAGGTCTGTGGTAAACAGACTTTGGTAAATTCTGCACTATTCCACCAAACCTCTGAAAAGAAAATGAGCTTAAATACAAATATTCAAAGAGGATTTACAGAGAAATCGGAGGTCGACTCTGTGGATGGTCCAAACAGAAACTCCAAACTGGAGGAATAATCCTTGATCATCAAGGATGCTCAAGCATGAACACTGTCTAACAGGCCATCATGTCAAGATACAACAAGTAACAGAACTAAATCTGTTTTTATTGAAGCAGATGCCAAGGTAGAGTCTAGAGGTGGAGAGACTGAAACACAAATGTACAAAGTGACAGTGAATGACAGAAATCCCCAAAAGCTGCCTCATATTTATATGGATTATATGTTTTGTAGTGTACACATGTATTATATATTTGCATAGATGATAAAGCAGATTATATTTTTATATGACCAATGAGAAACAGTAATAAGGGGTAGGAATTCAAAAAGGATTTACTTCTTCCTGCTCCTTTTCGAACGTGTTTAAATACTTTCTTTTTCTTTGCATGTGAATATTTCTCTATTTTTATTTCTTTGTATACATGTTCAAAACATGACCTGCAAGGTGTAATGGCTTCATTCTTGAGGCATGTTGGATGTTTGTTCACACAGTAAATCTCTGAGACACCATATCTGGTTTTAAAGTTTATCATTCATTCTCTCTGGTGATGTTCACCTCACAGAGGTATGAACCATGAAGCAGAAGTTCTGGCTCAGTTTTTAACGTCTGTGATTTTTCCACTGACTTACAACGATGAAAGTTTCTCCCAAAAAAGTACACTATAAGAGGAAAAGGAGAGAAATCTCAGGTGAATGCTTCCTGGCTCTCAGCTTGCCGACCCATTTGTGACTGTGAGCCTGAGAGACGGTGACCTACCCTCCTGCCTCTTTGTGTGTTTACTGTCCACAGTATACAGCGTCCTTTGTGATGCAAATGTCCTTCTTTGTCTGGGCCTGCAGGATGCATTATGCAGCTGATAAGAGCGGCTCTGGTTCCTTCAGGCGCTGAAAAGCAGAATGTGTACCTCAGTGTCCAGCCTTATCACCGCGACGCCTCTGATCGCCCCCTGCGCGGCTCTTATCTCAGCTTCCTGCTAAATTAACGCCCAGCGGCACAGATCTACAACAGCAGACACTGGAACAGCTAAACTGAGCAGATAGAGGGACAATGGGAGCTGTGTTTAACTCACTGAAGTATCTGGACATTCAGTCTGTCTCAGCCTGCAGAGCTGAGCACAGCTCCTGTGCTGTGAGAGCAGGGAGGATATTTAACAAACTCAAAGGAACCAGACTCACACTCACTCACTGGCTACTTTGTTAGATATAACCATTCAACTGCTCGCTAACTCAGCAATCACATGGGTGCAACTCAGTGCAGAGGATTGTAAAAATGTCTCATTCAGATGGTAGGCTCAGAGTTTGGTGTGAACATCATGGAGCATGGATCCATCCTGCCTTGGATCAGCGGTTCAGGCTGCACTTTGGGCCCCTTAGTCCCACCTGAGCATGGTTCAAACCCCACAGCCTACCTGAGGACTGTTGCTGACCATGTCCATCCCCTTTATGACCACAGTGGACCATCTTCTGATGGAGACTTCATGTCTCAAAGCTCAGATCATCTCACACTGGTTTCTTCACTGTACTGCAGTGGCCTCCACAGTCGCCAGATCTCAATCCAATAGAGCAGCTTTGGGATGTGGTGGAGCAGGAGATTCTCATCATGGATGCTCAGCTGACAAATCTGCAGCAGCTGTGTGATGCTGTTTTTGCATCCATTAAGTTCACATCTGACCAATGAGAGCACTCGCTGTCGGCACAGATCTCACTGGTGATGGAGTGTTTGTATCACAGCAGCATCTTTTATTTGACCAAAGCCTTGAAATGTCAGTGAAGATGAATTTAAAAACAATACATGGCATGAATTTTTCATGTATAAACATCATACTTGCCAATCTGCATCACTCGTAATGTGAAGAGAAAGACGCATCGAAAATCACATCTGAAATATTCGCAGTTTCGTGCCTTTAAATTGCATTCCCCTTGGTGTGTGAAGGCCTAAAGACACAACGAAAGTTACAACTTCTAACTAGCTTTAACATGGCTTTAATGTGGATTTTACACCAAAACAAGAACCAAAAGACAGAACTAGTGATGGGCGTTAACAGACTTTTTTTTACATACACACAGATACCAATCTTCTCAACACTTCACGCCTAATATTAAGGGATTTGAGGTTTTTCATCAAGTTTAAGACCAAAGAAGATGCATTTAGGAGATATTCCACTTTTGAATACTTAAGTGAGATCTGTTTTTTTATGAATTGATAATTATTCTGTAAATACAAATACAAATAAAGCAGCTGCATAGCACCTGTAGGCCTGTGTTGCTTCCATTTATAAAACATGCTTAAGCTGAACAAAATAAAAGTTTTAGAGATTTGCCAATCATACAACTGTATGCTGTCATTAATTTATTAATTTGCTACAGAAACACAAGAGATACGTCTGATTGGTCTCCACAGTCCATGACACAGAAAGTGACACGGCCTTGGCACAAAGAGAGAGAAAGACTGAAAACCCTAAGAAGACTTTCACAGAAAAAACATGTTGTATCGACTACTCCATTCTAGTGCAGTAATCGATACCAGACGAGTAGTTCTAAACGAATCAATGCTAGATAGAACTTCAATTTGCTTTTGCACGGACCAACATGATGTAGCTCTTTGTGATTATCCCTAAGCATTAACGACATTATAACCAAAGTGAAAACTATCTCAAGATGTGAACAAATACTCTAAAAAGTCCTGAGTTGGTTCTTGTGTCAGGATCAACATTGCCTGAAAATCTCATCAAAATCCTGTGATGAGTTTTTGAGTTATTTTGCGCACAAACAGACAAAGAAACAAAAAAATGCCAGCAAAAAAAATAAAGTTAAAAAAAACAAGATGGTGTTTTTTTATTAACGGTGTGCACAAGTGCACCAAATAGACTGTGGATGACTATTTGTCTATAGGTGTCATTAACACAAGAACCAGGTTACAGTTCATTATTGTGTTTGAATTTATTATTTTATTTTGATTTCTGTTATCATGGGTCCAAAATTATAAAACCTGAAAGAAGTGCCAAGAGTAAACATGTTTTGGCATTTATGTAGTTGCATTACCATCAGAGTTTGAATCCTTTATTCAGTCTCACTTTATCTTTGAGCTAATCATTTTTCTTTCATAAACATTTGAGGACGTTTTAAGGCTGTTCTCCATTAAAATCTGCTGATATGATGATCAAACCAGAGCTCACAGACAGATCAGGGCCTGTAAGCGGTGATCTGGTGTGATTAGTGATGTGATCCTGTCCTTTTGACGTAAACATGCACGTATTAATAACAACAGTGCAGCAGCAGACAATGAGTGCAGTCAAACTTTCCTGGTTAATCTGTGCCAGAAGGTGGATTTACGGCGCTGCGCTGAGGCATTAAGGCCTATTATTGGTGTCTGGATGCGTCTGCATCAGAAGTCCTGGATTTGTGGTGTTATCAGGCGCTGACAGACGGCTGCGGTGACCCTGCAGCCTGACCACGGCGAGCAGAGGGCCGGGCCGCCGCAGAGCTCTTTATCTGTCTGACCCCGTCCCACACAGTAATGGAGTTTGAGGGGGGGTTCGAATCAATGAGCACATGGAAAGCTGTGTTTTGTTGGGGGGGTGGACGTTTGGGCAGGGCTGATAAGGGGGGCCCAGCAGGCCGAAACTGACCCATAACTCACCCTCTCAATGCGCCGCTGCCGCGCCATCGGTCCAGCGGACACTAACCGCCTCATTAGTCAACTCATTAGTGACAGCAAACACAGATCGCCGCAGCAGATCCCTGACGGGGGAAACAGTGGAGTGGCTAATTAAAGGGGCCAGCGCGGCCCTGCTGAATGCCAGGCCTCGCACAGCTGCGTGCCCCCGCCCCGCCGTCGCAGAGGTGCCAGGCTTCGCCCGTTTCAGCGAGCTGTGAGATCTCAGTCAGACAAAACCTGCATGGTTGCCTGGCAGCTATCGGCAGGTTCTGAATCAGCGGCTCGATTCTTCTTTTATCTGTCGGAGCGGTTAATCTCACAAAGAGGACGACGGCGAACACGCAAGACGTCCGACCCCGAGTCAAGTGACATTTGCAGACTGGATTCCTGGAATAAAAGGCGATAGAGAAATGAAGGAGATGCTTCATCGTAGGATGCTCAGGGTGTCTGTGGAATCTGGAGGATTTCTCCTCATGCATCAGAACATTTATGATCATTTTACCGTGATAATTATATTTTAAACCCACTCTGACCTGTTCTCATACAGTCTTCACTGTCTCTGTGCATGCCATGACTCAGCAGCTGCACTGGAATATTAAATAAAAATGTTTTTATGTCTCTCTGTTAACTGAGTTAAAACACAAAAGACTTCATAATGAAACTGTGAGGCTCAACATGGCTGATGGTGGTTATTTCATTTTGGTTAAACTGGTAAATATGTTTGTTGTTGTTGTTTTGTCACTTAGTCCAAGATGAAAAACTGACTTTCCATGAGAACATTTTTAAAAATCGATGTTCCCTTGAGCTGCTTTAACCCCTGATGAGGATCATTTGGTATCAAACTTCAAAATTAAAACATAAAACGTCAACTAGTGTCTTTGAGCCAACAGCGTCCATAAATGTTATTATGAAGCAGCTGATGAAAACAGAGTGAGTCCTCATATACGAGGTGTGTCAGAAAAGTTCCAGGACTGGTCTGACAAAAGATTTATTTCAAACCCAAACTTCAAACTAAGAGTTTTCCCCTTCAAAGTAACCCCAGCATGTCTACAAAGAGATACTGAGGCGTTTGCTTCGTTCAGTGCGCGAGAAGAGGCGAGAGTTGTGGCAGGACAAGTCGTGGCTGCTTCACCATGACAACGCGCCTGCTCACAATGTCCTGAGCATCCGACAGTTCCTGACTGAGAAGAACATCGCCGTGCTGGAGCAACCTCCCTACTCACCAGACCTGGCCGTGGCGATGGAGCTGCGGAGGATCCCGGAAGAATCCTTCCAGGAGTGCATGAAAGCGTGGCAGAGAAGGATGGGAAAGTGCATTAGACTCCAGGGGGAAAACTTGTAGTTTGGATTCTAAATAAATCCTCTGTGACACCAGTCCTGGAACTTTTCTGACACACCTCGTACATCTCTTTGCTTTGGCTTAGAAAAGCCCACAGCTCTGTCTATTCCAACACCGTCTCAGAGATGGTGCTGCAGATTTGTCGCCTGAATATCCATGATAAGAATCTCCTGCTCCACCACATCCCAAAGGTGCACTACTGGATTGAGATCTGGTGACTGTGGAGGCCACTGAAGTACAGTGAAGAAACCAGTGTGAGATGATCTGAGCTTTGAGACATGAAGTCTCCATCAGAAGATCCACTGTGGTCATAAAGGAATGGACATGGTCAGCAACAATCCTCAGGTAGGCTGTGGGGTTTGAACCATGCTCAGGTGGGACTAAGGGACCACCAGCAGCAGCTTGGGTCCAAGGCAGGATGGATCCATGCTCTATGATGTTCACACCAAACTCTGAGCCTACATCTGAATCGTCAGACCTTGCTTGTAACAAGTGGAGTTCCTGTTGCCTCTCTATCATCTCCAACCACTCTGACCATTCTCCTCTGCCCTCTGCCACTCTCACTGAATATTTTCTCTCTCACAGATCATTCTGTGTGACTCCTTGTTTGGTTTTGGATTCCTTAAACACCCATGGCGAACCAAACTCTTGTGTAATTGGAGGCAGACTGAGACAAAAGCTCAGGTCTCTAAGCTTTAACAAAATCAACCAAACTGAACGAACATGTGAGGTCTCAAAGTGACTCCAGTTAAATCTGAGTAGTTGAAGTCTGTACTCTCCATCTCTGTGACCGGGTTGTGTCTGGAGCAGTGTGAGCACAGGACATGGGGGGGGGTCAATCCTGCCTTGGCATGGCACAGCACCCTTTGGCTGAGCCCTGATACCATAGTGCCGGGCTAACGTGTTGTTTTCATGTGTGTTTTGTTCTCTGAGGACTTGGAGATGACGGGGTGCTCACCATCTCTCTGCACAGATGGTGAGAGGTGTCTGTGGGTGGGTGGGTTAATAGGGGCCCAACAGATATTGTTTGCCCCGGGGCCCCTTAAGAGGTTAATCCTGTCGGAGTGTCAGAGGAAGACGTGGCGTTATTTGTCACTTCTGCTGCTGATGGATGAAATGTCATGATAATCAGACTGGTATGTATATCTATAGGGAGGACTGGAATGAGGCGGACTCACCAAAAACAAAGCACCTCCAGGAAGGATAATCCGGTGTCTGACGCCCCCACCACCACGATCTGAGCGTTTATGGTGACCTTTGGCTCCATGATTAACTTCCTGCTGATGAGGCTGAGAGCGAACGGTGCCTGAGAGAGAGAGAGAGAGAGAGAGAATCTGCTGCCTTTTCTGAAAATATAATAACCCATAAAAGCAGGTGCCCTCAATTATTAACCCACAAAAAGCAGCACAGATGATGTGTCCCATCACTGCATTTCCAGATATGGAAAGTCTGACACCTCTGAAACTTGTTGAATATCAACAACTAGATTTGAGCAATTAATTGACTTTCACTTTCAATTACAACTACTGCCTCCCAAAATTGCTAAAAATGAATTACCAAGATCATCTATTATTATCAGTGATGCACCGAGTGGGAAATTCAGATACCAACGACTAAAGTAACAATTTAAGAAAATACTGATGTTTTTCCAACTTCCCCTTTTGGCTTTATTCCTCAAAACATCAATATTTTCTCTCCTTTTCTGTCAAGAAAACAATGAAGAGTGAGCCCAAGAGGTTGTTTTTACTGCCCAATGATGAAAACTTTCTCTAAATCAACTGCTAGACAACAGAAAATCTTCTGAGTATCTGTTTGTCATTCATTTTCTGATAGCTTGTGCTTGTGAGTATTGTCTGATCCAGATGTTGAACTGATGTGAATGTGCATCCCTAAATAACGTTTTTAAGTAACCAAATATTCACATTTATTGCTTCTTCGTCAATGTTTTGACTGAAAGTGTTCAGCGTGTTTTAAGTTCAATGATTGCATTGTATGTTTTAAATCAGTTACTAATCATGTTTTATATTCCACATCTCGATATCTGTAAAAATAATCATTATTCTAACATTTGCTTTAATCAAGCAGCTCGATCAACCATATTTCTTTTTATTTTATTTTACAGGCAGCAAGTTTTCCAAAAGACACCAGAGACTTCAAGGAACAATTCCAGGTTGCGGTGTTATCATAACAGCTAATTAAATAAGTTAATAAATGCCCTAACAGAGGGGCCATTTCCAATGACATTTAATTTCAAAATAAACATATACATCTTAAAAACTTCATAAACTGCTGTCTTTAGCAGGAGAGGACAATAACGATTAACCAGATGAAACAGGAGCACAGTGATCAAAACTCTGAGCCAGGCTGTTAAAACCACTTTTACATTAATTATCAAACGATCCCACAGGAATCACAGGAACACTTTGTCCTCATTTCCTGATTCCTCTGTCGCCCAGTGTCTCTGGTCCCCGCCCAGCGATCTGACGCAGCTAATGGCTCCTTCATCATCTATAATTAGGCAGATTGGCCCCACAATGCACCTTGTTGGCTGAAAACAGTGCTGAGAATAAAGGGGGGGAAACCCGAGGGTGAAATTAACCTTTGTGTAATATTCCAATAATAAGGGAGCATGTGCATGACATCTGTCCCAGACTGAGAGGGTTTGATTAGAGGAAAACAAAAGGGCATATGCTTATTAATGAGCGCATCTATTTAAAATATGACAGAGCTTATATACTTTAACTGTGAATTAAGACAATCAGATATTAAGATACCTCCAACATCTCTGCAGCTCTTCAGTCAGATTTTTAAAGGGAACTTTCCAGAAATATTCTGTGTTTTCCTATGATAAATTTGGATTTTTAACACATTTTCCCATAAACCTGCTTGTTTTTATATTGTTACATTGTGGCCATCAGACAGCAAATGTGATAAACACATGGTGTAGTAATGCACGTCTTTGTAGACTTAAAAAATGAAGCTGTGGCTGACAGAAGGGTTTCTTAGAGTCTCATGTATGAAATTAATCATTTTAATCTGCTACGGTTCAAAACGTAATTCCCAAATACCTATCTATCTATACATCTATCTATCTATCCATCCATCTTTCCATCTTTTTATCAATCAATCAAACCATCATCTATCCATCCATCTATGTATCCATCCATCCAACTAACGATATATCCATCCTTCAATCCATCCATCCATCCATCTAAAAGTGGATCAGTGATGTCTCCTTGTGGTTGCAGCATGCTTATTTTAACAGCTTTTCTCTGTCTCACTGACAGGATGTTGAGTCTTTAAGGTAAAACACTGAGCAAACTGTACATATTAAAAAAAAACATTTAAGATTTTTGTAAATTCCTGGACTCAGAACATGAACGTGGAGGCTCATTTTACTCAGTGACAGCTGGTTTGGCTTCGAGCAGAAGGACATTCACAAAAGAATATGATATGAGCAGTGATGAGTGTCACGCAGACGCTGCACTGTGACATTTATTGAGACTGACTTTTACGTCATATGTAAAATCCTGTTTAAGTCAGAGGGAGATTAAATGCCTGCATGCATCTGTCTGAATTCTGCAGGAATCACCCAGAGGCGCCCACGTGAACAAAGCTGTGTCTCATCTGCATGTGCGGTGCAGAAGGTGCAGCAGGTGCAGCAGGTGCAGCAGGTGCAGCGGTGCTTTTCACGCCGCGACGCCTCACCTTCCCTGAGCACAATGGCAGCCGCTCGCTGTAATTCGATCCTGTTGGTATTGACAGAGAGGAACAGGTGCTTTAAATTTGATTAATGGTCCTGAAGGCGAGGCCCTTATCTGCATGGAGCGAGGTGAGGGGGGGCAGGAGGGCTCTGATGGAGAGGGATGAGCATGAGAGCGAGCCGTGATGCATCAGGTTAGAGAGCGCTGCTGGGAGAGGGTAAATATTTAAATAAAGAGTAAATCACATCCACACTGAGAGTGGCAGGGATGCAGATTCTATTTCTCCTGATAGCATTCAAGCAACAGCCTCAGATTTAGAAAAATCCACCTGCTGCCTTAATCTTCAATCTTTTTCTTAATTAATATTAAACAAGAACTTTCACCGGGCAGGTAAGTCGGGCTATTTCATGAACATGCCCATAATTAAAAAAAATATCTCTGCAGCAACAAGATCTCAATGAAAAATGAAGATCTTCATCGTGACGGGCACACTTGTGAGATGTGTTCAAATGTAGGAGTATAACTGTAAAAACTCACCAGACCCTTTGATTGGTACACCTGTTTAACTGCTCATAAATGCAAGAAGCTAACAAGCCAATCACATGGCAGCAACTCAGTGTTTTAAGGCATGTTGACATGGTCAAGATGACCAGATGATGTTTAAACTGAGCATCAGAATGGAGAAGAAAGGGGACTAAAGTGACTTTGCGCTGAAAAAACTCAGATCTAGGTGAGAGTATTTGTCCAATTTCAAGACAAAAAAATCTCATTAGATTTTATTCTAATTCACAATTTCCTGACATGTCTGGATTAAGATCTTTACTGACGATTTAAAAACTAAAAATAAGGCCTGAGTTGCTTGTATATAATTAGTAAAATAATCTGCCAATAAGACAAGACAAACTTAACTTGAGCAGATATTAAACCTTAATTTAAGACCCTCCCTGAGTCAAACTTTTCTTGTTTCATTGGCAGATATTTTCTCATCTTTACAAATGATTCAATGCTTTATTTTTGCCTTTCATTCCTTAAGTTATGATATTTATCTTGACTGGTTAAGTGAAAGTAGATTAGAATAAGTGTTTTGGATATTTTTGACTTGACAACAGACAAACACCCTGGTCTAGATCTGAGTTTTTGCAGTGTGGCAGGGCTGGTCTGAGTATTTTAGAAGCTGATGATCTACTTAAGGGATTAAAGATATGGTCTAAAAAGAGAAAATATCCATTGAGCAGCAGCTCTCAGGGCCAAAAAGCCTTTTTGAGGGGCTTGAGAAGATAGAAACAAGAACTCAAATGACAAGTGGTTTAATCCAAGGTATTAGAAGACCATTTCTGTCCAATTGAAGCAGAGGGTCTACAGCAGCAGAAGGTCATACCAGGTGCCACTCCTGTCAGCTAAGAGCAGAAAACTGGTTTAAGTTCACTGTACTGCAGTGGCCTCCACAGTCACCAGATCTCAATGCAGTAAAGAACCCTTGAGATATGGATCAACATCTCTGTGGGATGTTTCCAGCACCACAAAGAATCAAGGAGCTCTGAGAGGGACGGAGGTCCAACCTGGTATTAGGAAGGTGTACCTAATAAAGTGGCCAGAGTGTGTTTGTAAAATCGTTTGAGGACAAAGTGAAACACTCTCGTGCCTTTTCAGAAATCAGAAATCATGATCACTGGATTCATGATTCTGAAGTAGATTATCTGATTTAGGGTGAACAGCACCTGTTCATCTTTTCAAAGACAAACTCAAGACCTACACTTTTAGTCTGACTTTTAGTTGATTATATTTACTTTTATTATTTAATCCTATTTATTTATTTATTTATTTCAACCCTCATAATATGTTTTATTTTTCAATTTCAGTTCAGATTTATTGTTTGAAATGTTATTCTCTGTTAATCGATTTTCTTTTCATTAGCCTGCTTTAGTAGATTTTATTGGCTATCTCATTTTACCGTATTATTATTTTAAATTTTATTTTATTTAGTTACTTTTTTTTCCTATAGCAATTTTTAAAATCTAATTCTCATCATGATTTTGTTATTGTCATTTTAGTCTTATCTCCTGTGTTTCCTCTAATTCTGTTTTCTCCTAGAATCTCCTCTTAATGTCTTTGTGTGTGCGCGCCATGTGGATTGTGAGGGTGGGTGGGGTTTTGTATTGTCATTGTAGTCAATTTTCTAATTTTTATTTATTTTTTTTATTTCTTTTCTTTTTTATGTAAAGCACTTTGTGCTACAAGACTTTGTAGGAAAGTGCGATACAAATAAAGTTTGATTTAAGATTGATTAAACATGACCTTACCTTCTTTACTTTGGTAAAAAAATAAAAAACTTAAAAATCAAAATTCATATGGGTGGACTCTATTTCCTCTTGCTCTTTAGCAAATTCATTTTGCTAATAAATGAAAAAACAAAATTTTTGTGCAACATTTTTTGACCATTAAGGAGAAAATCCCTTTAATTTTCTATTTTCTAACCAAAATTAAACACTCACTTTCTCTCCTTATTTTAATGTCCCTCAAACTCTTGATTTAAAGGACCAAGCAGCACACAAACCTGATGATTTCCATTCCATCATACTGTGTTTTCCACATTTCTTTGCAGCTGTCATACCAGTGAATAAAGCCTGTGTGGTGTCACTCCTCCCTTTAGAAACAGCGCCCCCTAGTGGTCCCGTCATCACCCTGCTGCTTCCATCTACACCCCTGCCAGCTGCTGCAGTGCCCACCTGGTCCTCGGTGATCTGCCTGGACGGGGCGTTGATGCCAAGCTCCTCCAGCGGGTAGATGATCTGGCGTCGCGGGCGAACTGGGACCGCGCAGTGGAGGACCGAATCCAGATGGTGGATGCAGGAATTCTGTGTGCAGAAGAAGAGGGCAGGAAGTCAGTGAGTTCAGAGAGGGGTCAGAGGTGAAGCAGCAGCAGGGTTCAGGGTGATAATGAGCTGCTGAAGAGGTTAGAGGATGGCAGATTTACTCTGGGATATAGGGCTGGGAAATAAATCAGATCTTAAAGATATACTGTGTGTATTCCAGCCTCACTCTGCTCCATCCACTCCCTGGTAATCTTCTGCTGTTATCCTATTTGCACGTCATCATCATCTCAGCCTGGAGTTTGTAGAAGGTAATTATCGGAGGAAGTGGAGGCCTCGACTTGTTGAGGAAATGTCTTATAATGGTTTGGAGAGGTGGAGCTGGCAGCATGGTCGGCACCTGCTGCCCCGACCCCGGGGACAGACGCCTGCAGAGGCCCGATCACTGCAAAAACGAACCTGTTAAAACTTCACGTGAGCGAGTCTTTTCATAAGGCTAATGTCCCGACATGTCTGGATTAAGATCTTATTTGAAGATATAGAAAATAAAAATAAGGCCTGAGTTGCTTGTAACAATAAGTAAAATAATCTTCCAATAAGACAAGACAAATTTAACTTGAGCAGAAATTGAACTTTAATTTCAGACCCTCACTGAGTCAAACTCTCCTGTTTCATTGGCAGATATTTTCTTTTCATTACATGCAATTCCTTATTTTTGCCTTTCATTCCTTAAAGTAAGATATTGATTTATTTATTATATTTATCTGGACTGGCGAAGTGAATGTGGATTAGAATAAGTGTTTTGGATAATTTTGACTTGATAGTAGACGAACACACTTGCCTAGATCTGAGTTTTTGCAGTGTGGAGGTACCTTTTATTACTAGGTAAGTGTATCTGCAGGTGCTGTAGTGTTTGTGCCACAGCAGCTTTTCTGAGCCATGAAAGAGAGGCCACTGGCTGATAAACTACGAGGAATGGAAACTGCTTAAACAACACAACAACCGGTCCAACTTTCAGCTCGGATCTCTGCTTCTGATCAAACTCAGCAAAGGCCTGATTATCTGTTGGTCCTAAAGATGATCTAACCTGATCATCCTGTGGTGTGAGGAATGTTCAGAGTAGGGCTGGACAATTAATCGAAAAATAATCTAAACTGACATTTAGACCCTCTGATCGGAGTAATTTTACTTATGATTATTTTCCTTGTGTAAGTCACGTGACCACGCCCCCTCCATACAGTCTGCGTTCACTTTCTCCAAGAGCGAAGGACGTGTTGCCAACATGGAGGAGACAAGCGCCAACCTATCAGAGGACCCTGTAGCCAAGAAAAATGCTGTCTCTGTTGTTTGAGCACATTTTGGATTCTGTGCAGAGGACATCGAGCAGAAAGAAGTTAAGTGTAAATACTGCAGGAAGACCGTTTCGACGGTAACACCACCAATTTGTTCCAGTATAGCATAAAACAGTCATTCATGAATCGTAATCGAGGTAAGAGCTTCAATTAATCGTGATACTGAGATTAGGTAATATCGCCCAGGCCTAGTTCAGAGTCATTTCATCCTCTCTGAAGCGGATCAGGGCCCTGACTTAAAATCATAAATATTAAACATGTTCAATATTTATGAACAGAAGTCCTGATGTGTGTGGAGCTCTGAGGACAGCTGAGCATGTCTTCTGTGTCTGTCATATGGACCAGAGCTCAGCCAATCAGGGAGCGAGCTGGCTGGAGCAGGAAGCAAATGTAGCCATGGCAACGAGAGTAAAGGTGAAGCATAAAGTTAGACGGATGTCAAAATGGAAGTCTGACTTGTTGATTTGTTTTAAAGAACTTGAACGTCCAAACAGCGTAACCTGTAAATGACAACAATCTGATGAGGAGAGGAGCTGAAATCAGGTTTATTTACATTGAAGTCACATGTCTGTGAGGGCAGAGCTGCAGAGCTGCAGAGCTGCGGCCTGCTTGGTAAATTAATCTGTTGGTTTGTGGTGTCCTGTGTCTCTCTCACTCGCTACAGGAACAAAACTGATCAATCTGACATTATCTGTCTTCATATGTGGCTCTCTCTGTTTCAACACTGATCAAGAATTTAAAAATCTTTATGTGTGGACCTGACCTACGTCTGTTGACAGGATAACTATGGATGAGTTTTCTAAGATGTTACTGATACCAACACCATTACCTTTATTTTTTATTCCTGTGGATTTTCTAAGTGTGGAAAAGTGGGCCGAGGTTATATGTAGCAGCAACGCCAAACATGTTTGTGCTGTGTAGATAAATGGGAGAGGCTGCTTTCAAGGAACACATTTCTACATTTTAAAACCTTTTTTCATAATTCTGTACCAATTTAAAACACATTTTAAGCGAAATGAAATTGCTATTTAGGTTTTTGTTTTGTGAACAAGGTTAAAAAGGTGAAAATTCAACAATAGTGACTTCAAATGCATTTACATTTCCAAAATCAATAAAACAGCTTGTCAGGAATCAGAAATCAAAAATGTATCCCTGTCTTGGTACTTTTATCCCTGTGGTGACACATTTTGCTGCCATTATGTCAACCAGCAAAGCAAAGCTTCAGTTGACACTTCTGCTCCATGATGGGACTCCAAACATCGAACATGAACAACAACAAATTAATGGCTGGACCTGTTTGGTTTCAGAGGACGACTGCTGGATCCTGTGGCAGCTCATTTTGTGACTACCCCGTACCAGAGCCAGCCCTGATTACTTTAGAAAAAGTTAACTTAACTTCTGTTGTAATCAAAAGCATGATATTCTCATTGGTTTGTACTGTGAACAATCTTTAAACTGAGCATGAGGCCTGATTTCTGGCTAAATTATACTGACACAAATAGTATTTTCTGACCCTTAATCTCATTCAAAGAAGTCCTGAGTATCTGAGCATAAAGAATTTCCCAGCCCGAGCAGCGCAGCTCCTTTTGTCTTGTTTTCCTGACGCAGAGGTGATCCAGTATTTCTACTCAGACAGAAACTCCAGGATGAACTCAAATCTGAAACAGAACTTCTGTGTTACCTGTCCTCCACCCTGTCACATCAGACACATCCCAAAACTTACAGAGAAACCAGATCACTGCTGTTTAAAACCTCCTGCTGAAGGACATTAGACGGACAAGACCAACTCAGGGGGAATGAAATCGTATAAAGTTAAGCTTATGACCTCAACAACAAACATCCCTCATGATTAACGTGTAAAATAAGAGTTTATATTAATCAACACATCCATCCTGTGACTGCATGACACACAATAAAACTCACAACAAAACTCTAATATCTGCACCTGCACCCCCCTCCCTCCCTAAATGGTTTACTCCAGCTGCTCTTAAGAGGGAGTGTTGGAGTTTCCTCACAGCGCCCCCTGCTGAGAAAACCAAGAAGTGAGCGCTGCTCCTCTTAGTATGGATTACACGAGTTAAACAAAGCAGCCCAAACTAGAACTGCATCCTGAAAATGACTTTGAGGCGCCTGTTAAATAAATTCTTGATGGTCTGACGCTTCTCGTCGAGCTAACTCTATTGACAATGTGCAATTCATCCATGTGCAATCACTTACATTCATCTGCAATTACTTGGTGAATGTGTAAATAATCCTTATAGGATTTGCTTTTTAGTTTCTGTATTCAAGCCCTTCTTTTATATTTATACTGGTAGAATAATGTAAATACTACTATTTTTCATGCTATTTTTTATACCATTTTTGTACTTATTCTTTATCAACGCTGTCCCCTTTGCTGCTGTAACACTGCAAATTTCCCTGTGTGGGACGAATAAACGTTTATTCTATTCTATTCTTCTATTGTACAAATAAAGAGCAAGAACATCTAAATTTAGATTCCTCCTTATATTACCGTTTTTTGCAGTGTGCAGCTTAATGATCCTGGCACCATCAGAGCAGACAGAAGATAGAAGGGGACTGTTAACGAGGCCCACTGAGGGCCCCGGGGTCCCTGATCACCCACCTCCTGGCTGTGGTCCGAGGCGTAGGTCCTGAAGTACAGGCAGGATCTGTGGGCCAGCCGGAGGACCTCCTTGAACACGTGCTTGGAAAATTGCTGGAAGGACGGTTTGAGGACAAAGTGGCGTATCTGAGCATGCTCCTCGTAGCGGTGGTGGCTGAAGTAGATGAAGTTCTCGATGTTGAAGCGGGCGCGGATGTACTCGATGTCCTTGAGAAGGGCGATTAAATAACAGAGTCAGAGGAACATCTGCAGGAGGAACACTTTAGTGATGGATTTACTTCATTTGATTTGATCTTTTTGGTTCCTTTCCAACAACTACAACTAAAATGTGTCGGTCTATGTGGCTTTTTCTAAATTTTTGCTCATTTTTACGTCCACCAAGGAGGTTATGTTTTTCCTGGCATTTGTTTGTTTGTTTGTTTATTAGCAAGATCACACAAAAACCACTGGACAGATTTTGCTGAAATTTTCAGGAGATGTTGGTAATGGTCCAGTTTAGAAATAATTAGATTTTGGTGGTGATACATATATTTGTCTGGATGCAAAAACTTCCCAAAATTTCAAATAATCCCATAAGTGGTAATAACTGTAAATAACTGTGTATATATTTTAGTCTATTTTATTTTATTCTGTATTTTTATGTCTGATTTTATTTTTATTAACAATGCATGCACCTTTACTTTTATTATTATCTTTTTACTTATTTGTCTGTTTGTACTTTGCACCAAGAGCACCAGAGCAAATTCCTTGTAAGTGTAAAAACCTACTTGGCGATAAATCTGATTCTGATTCTGATAAGATTTTTTTATCCAGAGCAGATTTTAAACCTGAATTTCAGACCCTCACTGACTCAAACTTTGCTTGTTTCACTGGCAGATATTTTCTTAACCATTTCAAGCTTTGCCTAATTGCCTAATTGCCTAATTTTGCCTTTTATTCCTTGTAGTAAGATTTTTATCTGGACTTGCTGAGATGTGAGTTTTTGCAGTGTGGGAGAAATTCATCTGGATCCAATCCAGGCTGACGTCACAAGAAAACATTGAACTTTATAATGGGAAATCCCATTGACAACATTCAATAACTCATATAAAATCAAACTATTAAGTGATGTTTCCAAAACTTGTTGCGTTACAGGATAACAGCCTCCATGTATGTGCTGAGTTTGGTCTGGATCCTGGCTCTGTTCTGGATCTGGTGATCCAGAGTTGTATCCTCTACAGGGGTTGTGGAAAAGCCACTGCTGTAACTGAGCTGCTTGGTGGAGGTCTGTGCTCTCTGAGTGCTTTTCTAGTTATTAGATTAAAACTTGCTGACAGAGATTTCTTTATTAAAATATACCCTCTGCTTTGATCTTCCTGTTTACCTCTTTTTAAGGATCAAGACATGATTTCATTTTAAAACCTTTAAATACTCCACACTCACTGCCAGAATAAGAAAATGATCTGCAACATGCTTGTAAGACTTCCAGTTCTACCTGTAACTCACCAGCTCATCCATGATGATCAGAACCCCCACGACCCGACGCTTCACCTGAACCACGAAGGCCTGCAGCGTGACCCCGCCCTGACGGAAACAAGAACACATCATATGTTTATTTACATGCGTGTTACACTCGGCATCCTCTTCCTGCATCTTCTGATCCAAGCCCGGTGCCATGAATACACATGAGGAGGCTGCACTCTGGTTTAGAAAGTAATTATGGGTGTTGGAGCTGCAGCAGTGACAGCTGGGGTGTCAGGCAGACTCGAGAAGCTGTTCAGCTGAATTCTCACCAATCTGCTCTCTGGCGTACGCAAGATATTCCCCGTTATTCCAAGACAATCACGGTCAGCGGCCCCTGTCACACTCCAGCGTCCAAAACAATCATCATTTCATTTGTGAATTTAATGGGATCCCAGTTATGGTCGGCCTGATGTCACCTTAAAAAAGGGGATTTCTAAATGAGTGTCTCAGGAAATCCTCCAAATGACAGTTTATCTACAGAGGAGGTATTCGGCTCACACTGATTGTTTATTGGATAAAGACTCAGCCGTGTTTTGGTTGAAACAGTCTCACTGACGATAGCTCGCGGATAAATAAAACTGACATTTAAAGCCTTGTTAGGATGGTGCACTACACAGCAGGAGATAGTTATGGTTGAACCTGTGGCTTAAACTTCATCACAGGCCATTTACATCAACGTAACATAGACGTCCATTAAGTTACATGATAGACAGTGTTATTTTTGATGTCCACGAACATGGAACGAGATCAATGGAAACTTTACACCGTAGGTCATATCCACCCATTCACACCCATTCACTTTCACATTTACTCACTGATGGTTCCAAGTTTCGATGTCAGTTATCATCGGCATAAAGCAACACATCTACGCCCTTTCAGGCTCTTTTACACGCCACTGACGCAGCAGTGGGAGCAACTTGGGGTTAAGAGTGTTGCCCAAGGACACATTGCCATGTGACACCCAGAGTTGGACTCAAACCTGCAACCTCCTGATAACTGACCAAAGTCCCAGGCTGAAATTCTGTCCCACCACACCCCTGACAGTATGGAAGTTTATCTGTGCCATCTGAGTTTCTAAAGCTGAATTTTTTTAGCATCTAAATTAATCTTTGAATTTCAAAACCATCAAATTCTAGCAAACATTTTTATTTCTGCCACTTATTTTTTTTCCTCAATGATAAAATAAATTCAGTGTAAGAAAAAGACTGATGTCTTGAAATATTCAGTTTTTAAAAGTTCAATATCAAAAAGTTTAAATTCGGTGTTAAAAAAAAAAAAATGCAACACCAACAGACAGGGATCGATTGCTTCTCCCTGGTTACCTGGAAGTTGTCTCTTTTCACACTGGATTTTTTGCAGTTGAATTTTTAAGACAATTTTTTGATTTTGAATTTTTCCTTTTTGAAATTAAAAAGATAAAGAATATTTTGTGACATCACTGAATTTAGTTTATCATTGAGAAAAAATTCCAAGTCTGATTCTGATGCTGAAAAAATTCAGCTTTAGAAATTCAAACTCCGATGGCGCAGATATACTTCCATATGACAGAGTCTTTGTACTGACCACGTTTCTCCTGGTTTTACAGAAGCAGTCCAGGTCCTGCAGCAGAGCCTCTCTCAGTCTGAGATCCCTCACCAGGTCAGAGATGGCCAGCCGGTCTGCAGACACCGCTGGCCTCACCACGATGTTCCTGCAGGAAACACCACAAACACATAAACTAATGATCCTCAGAGTCAAACTGATGCTTTAGAGGCAGAAACACAAACCCACTCGAGTGTAGCACGGTGGAAGACGTAGAGTTCATGCTGCAGGGAGCTGGTGGCACAGCGGTGAAGTCTGTGGAAGCTCTGCAGCAGAGGACACACCGGGGACAGGGTTGGTAAGGTGATGACGCAGAAGTCCAGACCCTGACAGACGGACAGACTGACAGTGAGCACAGAATCATCGAAGATCATTTTCATTTATATAACATCAGTTTTCTGGAGAAAGGAAAAGACCTGAGTCCACTTCAATCCCCATTATCAGGATTCAGGAGAGACCCGATGTAGAGGCAACGTGGGCACAAAAACTGGGAGGACAGCTCAAGAACATCAGGACATTTGTCTATTTTCTGTCATTACACATTATGCAGTAGGATTTACAGGGTTTTCTGCATTTTCAGAACATAATACTGCACTCTTTCAAAGAGAGGAAAGATTTTTGTTTGGCTCTCCAGTACTGTGCAGCCCTTAATTTTATATTTAGTCTAGTACTTTATGTATCATTGCTGTTCCCTTTGCTGCTGTAACTCTGCAAATTTCCCCTTGTGGAACAAATGAAGGTTTACTCTATTCTATTCTAATTTTGATCACTATTAAACCAACATGATTCAAACACCTCTAACACATAAATTATGAAGTACAAGGGTCACAAAACCTGCAACAAACACTCCATCAGACCTTATTTTTCAATATATATCAGCAAAAAAAACTAACTTTCATTTAAATTCTGATAGAATTCCAGCTCCATAAACCTGTGTTGTCTGTTTTATGTTTAGAAAGTCCTTCCAATCAAGTTTTATTTTCTCAGACTGGAGCTTATATATAAATATAACATACTTTTTCTACATATCATACCTCCACAGTGTAAAAACTCAGATCTAGGCAAGTGTGCTTGTCTATTTTTAAGTCAAAAATATCCAAAACACTTCTTCTAATTCACATTCACTTAACCAGTCAATATAAATATCTTACTTTAAGCTATGAAAGGCATAAATAAGGCATTGAATTGCTTGTAATGAAGAGGAAATATCTGCCAATGAAACAAGGAAAGTTTGACTCAGTGAGGGTTAAAGGAAGTGAGGAAGTTAAATTTGTCTTGTCTTATTGGCAGATTATTTTAATTATTATGACAAGCAACTCAGGTCATATTTTAGTTTTTATATCTTCAAATAAGATCTTAATCCAGACATGTCAGGAAACTGTGGATTAGAATAAGTCTAGTGAGATTTTTTTGTCTTGAAATTGGACAAATACTCTCACCTAGCTCTGAGTTTTTCCAGTGCATAGATTCAGGAGCATCCTGTTTTCCTCTCTCCCTGATTCATTCTTTTTTTTTTTTTCATTATCTTATAATTTTCTTTATTTAAACAGTCCTGAGTGAAGGTCTCCTGTCTTCCTGCTGGTCTGGATGTTGCATACTCACAGGGAAAAGGTTGAATATATACGGGATGAAGTCAGCTGATCTGTGAGAGAAGCAGAAGAAGAAGAAAAGTTCGGTGAAAATGTGCCTCAGTGCCAAACTGTGAATGAAGCCGAGCTGGTGATCTCTGTGGAGGAACAACTGGCCGGCCAATCTGCCCCCGCCACTTCCAGCTCGACTTGTCGCCTTCAGCTCTGTCACGCTGTCACTTTAAGCGCTCCTCTCATTAATAACATGCTCACTCTCCACGGGACGCCACTCGACTTCATATTCAGCAACAGCTGGGAGGTAAGGCGGCGGGGAGGGGAGCCCAGCAGGGGCCAACCAACAGTCACTCTCTCCACACTAACACGGCATCTGACTGATGGAGCTCTGGACGGCTGCCACGGCGCCGTGAGAGCCAGGACGGAAATATGTGTGAGGACATAAGTGAAAAACTTTGGTCTGCTGACAGGTTGGGTCTCACTCTTTAAATACAGTAGATTTAACTGGACTTCTGAGTGTTCTATGTCTTGTTTGGCATTTTGTTTATGTTAAAATATAACTGAGAGCAGCATTATATGACATTTTCACTCATTTATATGCTGTACATTCAGATCTGGACTGCCAGAAAAACACAAATTAAACCTCAGTTTGACAAACTTGATTAATAACTCTGTTTGTGCCAGCATTTAATGACTGAATTAAGGGTAGACTGGGAGTAAGTTTCCAAAAGTTTGGAAAAGAAAGGGTTGATTTTACCAGTTTCTTTGAATTGTATCCCCTCAAATGCATCTAGTGGCCACTTTATTAAGTACACTGTGCTAGTCCCAGGTTGAACCCCTTGCTGCTGTCAGAGCTCCTTAATTCTTGGTGTCAAAGATTCAACAAGCTGCTGGAAACATCCCTCAGAGATGTTGCTGCAGATTTGTGAGCTGAACATCCATGATGAGAATCTCCTGCTCCACCACATCCCAAATTATTGGACTGAGATCTGCTGACTGTGGAGGTCACTGGAGTACAGAGAACTTAAACCAGTCTAAGATGATCTGAGCTTTGAGACATGAAGATGGTCCACTGTGTCCATAAAGGGATGGACATGGTCAGCAACAATCCTCAGGTAGGCTGTGGGGTTCGAACCATGCTCAGGTGGGACTAAGGGGCCCAAAGTGCAGCCTGAACCGCTGATCCAAGGCAGGACGGATCTATGCTTTATGATGTTCACACCAAACTCTGAGCCTACATCTGAGTGTGGAGCAGAGATCCAGACTCATCAGACCATTTCTACAATCTGCTGTTGTCCAAATAGCCTCAGTTCCCCGTTCTTGGCTAACAGGAGCCACACCTGGTGTGGTCTTCTGCTGCTGTAGTCCATCTGCTTCAAGACTGGACGTGTTGTGTGCTCTGAAACTGTCCATTCTCCTCTGACCTCTGGCATCAACAAGGCATGTTGGCGCAGAGATCTGATGCTCACTGGATATTTCCTCCATTTTAGACCATGCTCGGGAAACGCCAGTAGATTAGCATAACGTGCCCAGTATGTATATATTTTTGATTCTGATTTAAATCAGACCCCCTGATATTTCCAGAGTTGATGACAGTTTAGAAATAAAAGTCTGTGCTCGTACCTCGTTTCAAAGTCCTTGTCGATAGCAAAGAACTGAATACAGAAAGCGTTGGATGTTCCCAGAACACGTCCAGTCCTCTGAGCCTCCTCCTGCTGAACAAAGACACAAAAACACAATCAGGAGTTCATGATTTAAAAATATTCAGGTCATATTTATTTCACAGCTGAGGAGTTCATCTCTCTCTGTTCATTCTTTAATGTAATCATTTCATCATTCTGGCTGTAACTGCATGAAGCAACCAAATCGAGCCGGGATACACCCTTAAGCCTCCTCTTAGTCACATGTTATAACTATAATATATCTATCAAATATCTATGGAGCTACATCAAGGCCTAAAGTGCTGTAATTTGAAATTAAAAAAAGATTGAAAAATAAAACTTGAAACTGAAATTTCAATGTTTGTTCTTCATTAAAAAAAAACTAAGTTAAATTAAAAGTAAGTGTTAGAGATTTTTTCAGTTTAAAGATACTTTTGATTCAGCTCTGTAATTATTTTAATAAAATATTTCATTTTCATTTTTTACTGTGATGTGTCGTTTTTCAGTTGCAGGATTAATATTTTCAGATTCAATTTGGTGTTTTTATTTTCTTTTAACATTCAAGAAAAAACCTTGACATTTCCGTTTCAAATGTTATTTTTTCAGTCTTGTTTTAGCAGCACTTTTGGTCTGAAATTAGCTCCACGGATATCAGGTAATATGAGTGATATCACCTGTTGTGCATCAGCTGTTTGGGCATCTTCCTCTTCTTCTTCCTCTGACGGCTGAGTTTTGTACAAACCGTTAAACTCTCTCACATCAAAGTTCTGGTTCAGGCATTTTAAATCCACGTCAGAGGTGGTGCTAATGAAGCCGACGGCAACCGCACCGAACTGTGAAGAAAACACAAACATCAGTACAGAGTAAAACCTCTTCTGCTTTAATATTTTTAGCCTTCTGACAGTCAAAGAGGTTTTTTTTCTTTATTGAAGTGTGCAAGTTTTATAACTGATCACTGTTTACATTTTGGTCTTCTTGACTTTGTGAAATACAGAAAAGATCAAACAAAGTGACGGAGAGAGACTTCCGTCAACATCCCCCAGCCCTTCCCATGAAACGTAGAAGCCACATTACTACAAATAAATAAATAAAATAATTTAAAAGGAAAAAAAAACAATTTTAGAGAAAAAAGACAACAAAAGACGTAGGAGGGATAATAAAAAAAACGGTTTTTAATCTTGAAAAAATTCAGACAAATTCCTGCACACTGTCCAAAAATGTTGGACACATTGCTGCACCATAACTGGTCAAAATTTTCAAATTAAAATTGAATTCTGTTGCCACTGCAACACATTATTTACAATGAAACAGAGAGCAGAGACCCCAAACTTCACACACAACCCTTTGAGAGAGTCCGACGAGCCGGATAATTTGGATGAGTGGACGCGGCAAAATGGCGTCCACTGCTTTATTTAAAAAATGAGTCCTTAACCCGTTCATGCATGGTGTCCACTACAGTAGACAGATATTTGGGATCCATTTTATACCCTTTAGGTTGCAGTATCATGTCCAACTACCAGGTGGTAAATTCCCAAACCCTTGTCTTAAGTTTCATAAAAATATTATCTTTGCACATGTTTACCATATTTTGATATTGCATCATAAATCCAAAACTGCCAACGAAGGGCAAATAGGATATTATTCCTGTACTCAGATTTCACATCATTTTGTATTTTATTTTAAATTTTGGTGTAATTCACAAGTGAATAGTTTGATTAAACATTAATAATACATATACTTCGGATTTAGCTTTTCCTTTAATAACTCTTAATAAATGTTTGTCAAAGATGTGTTTGTGGATCTTTATTAAGTTCCACTAAATTACTATTTATAACGCTGATGCATGGTGTCCACTGTAATGGACAGATGCAGAACTCCCTCAAAATATAACACTGAAAAAAATGACCATGATTTTTAACTTGTTTGAAAGTAAAAACTAACATTTTAAAAAAGTATTTCTTTGTGGTTTAATAACTCATGCACGAAAGGGTTAAAGCAGGTTTAACCAAGAAGCTTCGTTATCCTGCAGGATAAACTGAACTTAAAGTCACCCATTTTGATTTTTGTTTCACCCTTTAATTTTGGCTGGAACTCGGCAGACATGCGGCTGCATCTGTAGACACTTCACACTCATGTCTAAGGGCAATTTAGAGTCATGAGCATGTTTGTGGTGGGAAACCAGAGTGCCTGGAGAGAACCCACACATCCACGGGGAGATCCTCGCCCACATGCTGCACCACAATGCTGCCCTGATTCATCTGGTGACCATGCAAATTGGTGACTTCAGTAGACTCTATCTGGGGGTCTGTTTGTGTTAGCTTAGCTTCTAGGGCTGTGTAATCTAATATATCAACCACTGACAAAAAGCCCTTCACAATGAAGCATCGGAGAGCTTTAAGTCTGGCTACATCTATCAGCCCAGACGGCTGAGGGTCCTCAGATAACATGGTCACTCTTCAGACCATAACACCGAGACAGTTCAACAGTGCATGGAGAAATGGAGCAGGGATGATGCTGAAGATGAGATCTAACAAATGGACACCTTAACTGTTGCCATGTTTAAAGTTTATTTCTCACACAACAGGTAGTTTCATACAGCCGGAGGTCTTTGTGCGCCCTCTAGAGGTGTCCTCCAGGAACAAGCGTCACACTCAGACAAATATGCTCCTGATGTGAATGGACAAAAACTCCAACACAAAGACAAACAGCGAGTAAGTTTTCAGCCTCTTGCTGCTGTTTGTAGATTCCAAAAAAGCAGATGAAGGCTGATATCACTGAAATTAGTGTGAAAATATCAGCATGTCAGACATCTGCAAAAGTCCGGCTCTGCACACCCCTACTGAGGGATGATAATGGTCCATGTGGCCCGGCCTGTCATCTATGCTGCTGCGGCTCTGAAACTGTGAGGGAGAATACCTGCCTCTCTTTGTGTCCTAAAATACTTCATGGTTAAACTCTGTAGTTTCTCTAAAGGTGAGGCAGCCTGCAGATCAACAAGCTGAACCCTCTGGGACGATGTTTGACTGTTTGTTCTCTCAGAGCTCAACACACTCAGACAAACAGCCCAAAATGCTTCAGATGTCTGGACACAATATGTTCAGTGAGAGCATGTCTTGGCCCGGCATCAGCTCGTATCTGCCATATGCTGCCGTGAACACATGTCAGACCGACTGGCGAGGAGGAGCGACGATCTGTCGTCTCTGAGTCCGGAGGGAGCGAACCCCGGCAGGATGTCTGACAATCAGTCAAAAAATTATATTAAAAAACTGTTTTTCTGTTCACACTGGAGGAAAAGATCTGAAATTACTGGAAACAAATCACATGAGATCAGATGGATGCGGGGGAGCTGCAGTGAGTGAATCCAAATGAAAACGAGGCTTTGAAAGAAGAATTACTGACTGTTTATGGCAGAAAATGGCTTCATGTTTGAACAAACCTCACAAACTGTGGTGTGATTCTCTTCGTTCTGCTTCTCAATGAGCTCAGTCAGGAAGTAGGGGTGCTTCAGTGACAGTTTTTTCGTCTCTTCATCAAAAAGTGGCATGATGTTGTCATGATCTTCAACCCTGTGAAGAAGGACAGGATGAGCAGTCAGTAACTTAAAGCTCCACAATCAAAAACACAACAAGTTAAGTTTAATAAGGCATTTCAAAGGGCTTCACTAACACATCAGAAACAATGACAAAGGAAAAAATCATCAGAATAAACATTTACTAAGAATCAGTGAAACCACAAAAGAGGAAAAACAAAGAAGTTAAAACTAGGACAGCTAAAACAAAAGAGAAAACATAAAGAAGTCATTTGTTGATTAAAAATCAAAACTCAAAATTAAATCATTTTAAGGTTCCAGTGCAGAGCTGTAAATTAAAATAGTTATTTAATTCCATAAACTACTTTTGCTCTTATCTTCAAATGAAGAGAACTGTTTGCATCCACACTTTTTATTATTAATCAAATAAAAACTAATAATAACTAGATAAAATCAACAACATTTTAGTCGTTATTGTTTAACTATGATGGGTGCCTCAGCCATTTTTGGCTCAAGTATGGTATAGAACTCAAATACAGTAGGATGTCGAAAGAACAAATATGATAGATACCAATAATAATGACGTGTGCAGACATACTTGTTTACGACATACATACTCGTAAATAAAATTGAAAAAGAAAAGAGAGAGAGAAGAAAAACAGGAAAAAAAAAAAAGAATAAATAGATAAAGTACTGGTGGGTCTGTTTTGATCTATCATCATAGATATTCCAGCATAGAGCTGTATTGTCCCAGGCAACAAAGTCTCTTCGTCCCACTAGACATAGATTCCCAGAGTGTTCTTGTCCGGACATTTTGAACTAAAGGCCTGTGGGCAAAATCCGGCCCAGGACGCATTGAAATACTGGAAAACAGCCCATAGGAAGTGTTTGGGGAGGGCAGACTCCTTCAGAAGCTCATCCAGCAGGTGATTGGACGATGCTGACTACCTCAACTATTTTTTTTTAACAAGGTATTTTTATGAGTTTCACAAACTTAAAATAAAATCTATCATACAATTAGATACAGTTGTTGCTTTTTAACAAAACATAACCACAAACTTTTGTCCAACTTTCCCTATTACTAACTAGGATTGAACATTGAGTTTTTAATTTTATCTCAACTAATGTACATTCACAGTATGTTTCTTATCTAAGATTTATGTCCTCGTACATTCCTTATCTTTAATATTTTATTTCTTTTTACCTTGCATATTCTACTTACCACATATTTAGTTTTTGTGTTGTATATATTTGCATTTTAACTTTGTACATGTTTTGTTATATTACTATTTCTTCATGTGCATAAGTGTTATACTGACGAGTGAAGAGAATCAATTCATCATTTTTTCTGTTGTCCTGTACATGTGGCAGAAACTGACAATAAAAGTGACTTTGACTTTAGAGAGCCTCTGCCTTTAAGTGTTAAAGGATAATAATGACTAAAAACTACCTGGCTGGCCGGATTTGGAGCCGTGGACAGTGATCTTCTCTGTGGCAGATTAACGCCGAGCACTGGGGGTCGGAGTCAGTCAGGCGCTCCAGAGGCTCAAACATCTCCTCCAGGGCTGGATCTAAAAAACAGCAAAAGCTCCTTCATTAATATTTTATACAGTTTGTAAGTTCAGCTGTGAGTTTGACAAAGTTCTTCACCTAAAGCACCAACATGTGGGCTGAGCAGGCAGATGTAGTCCAGCTCTGCCACAGCGTCGAAGGTGGCCCTGCGAGGAGAAACATCACATGAAGGTTTGAGGACACAGAGAACCCGAGCTCGCACCACTTTACATTTATCTAAAAAAAAAGAGCACATCTGTCCTTGTGTTTCATACCTCAGTATCTCCTTCACGCTCGCTGTTTCAAAATCTGGCCGTGCTACAAAAAGGTGCAGGAAGAGTGTGTTCCAAGGCTGTAGACGGGAGAAAATGGATCCAGTCAGAATCAATAACTCAACAAATTCATTTATAAAGTTCATATTAAAGCAGCAAACGTTGACCACGATAACTATGCATGATAGTTTTATGCTTCTGTGAGATATACATACCACAGAGTGAAAGTTCAGAGATGGGTCACTTGACCTCTGATCTTCAATCTCCCAAATTAAATCAGTTCATTGTCAAGTCAGAGAGGACATTTGGGCAAGTTTGGCCTTGTCCCTCAAAGGTTCTTCACATATCAAGTTCACAAGAAATTACCAAAGACATTTGACCTTGTCCCTGTAAAATCATACCAGACTGTCCTTGAGTCAAAGAGGACATTCATGGGAAATCATCAGTAAAGTCCAAACACTTCATCCTTGCATGCTAATAGATATTTGAGCAAAGTTTGATTAAATTCTCTCTAAGTTTGTTTGAGATCCTGCATTCTTAAGCAAAGAAGGCGACAGATCTGAAGGTTTAAAGCATGAAACCTGCAACAATTCTCATGCAGGAGTTTGCACTTCCTGCTCGGTTGTCTGTTCCTCTGCAGGATCCTGTGACTAAAGCGAGCTCACCTTGCATCTTACAGCCTTGAAGTGTTTCTGCAGGAAATGTTTCCAGAGAGTCTGATCCACCAGATCTCCAACAGGGTGATCGAAGAAGGACGCATGAGCCACAATGTCCTCGTTTTCATTGGCCAGAGTCACAGCCAGGTTGGCCTTCTCTCTGATTGAAAAAAACAGAATGTTATGAGGATGAAATCACAAACATCACAGACAAACCTAAGGTGATTCTTTTTCACGGGGGCTGGAGCCTATCCCAGCTGACATTGGGTGAGAGGCAGGGTAAACCCTGAACCAGTCACCAGCCAATCACAGAGCCACAAAGAGAGACGGACCTTACATGCTGACACTCATACCTAAGGGCAATGTGGAGTCACCAATCAACCTAATGTGCATGTTCTTGGTCTGTGGGAGGAAGCTGGAGTCCTTGGAGAAAAAAAAGGTGTGAGGGTGAATGGTTGTCTGCCTCTGTATGTGGCCCTGTGATTGGCTGGCAACTGGTTCAGGGTGTACCCAGCCTCTCGTCCAATGTTAGCTGGGATAGGCTCCAGCCCCCCCACAGCCCCAAAAGAAATAAACGGTGTAGATAGTGGATGGATGAAAATATTTTTCTCAAGTGTTGATCTATTTATCATCAGAGTGTTTTTTGATTGTTTCTTGGTGAGGTTTACATGGAAACGAGGTTGTGCATCCAGGTGCATGAAAAGATTTATTTTTCTATGACTCAAGACTGTAAAATAGGGCTATTACCAACGTACATATTTGTATTACTCTTTTGAATAAAGAAAGCTGTTCAATAATTAGAATTTAGTTTCAGTGTTGTGATCTTATTTGCATTGATAAGCTCTCTGCTTCACCCTGTCCCTTTACAAACTGGTTTGATGTGGTAACATACATGCCTATGTACTTACATCTATTCAATGTATTTGATGGATATGCACAGTAGTTTGGTGTACATTTGTATTATTTTGTTTTGGCTTTTTTTTCTAAGTTTGAGATGAAGAAAGAAAGACGGAAAGCTTATGGGCCATGCAGTCTAAATTAATTACAAAAATTAGTTGGTAAACAGTAGTGCACATACAAACACGTGTTTTAGCTTTTAAAAGCATGTATAAAGAAGTGATATTAGTCTTACAGAAGATGAATTGTGTTGACTTTTCCAAAAACCTCCTCAGTTTGGGGGCTGATCAGATCATCGATCCCGTGAGCATCAGCTGATTCACTCCTCCTCACGGTCACTGCCTCCTCTAGGCCGCTGCAGGAAGTTATGGTCCTCATCTTTACTGGAAATGGATAATTTTCAGGATTGTACGCACCGCCAAATCAAAAAAATACACTGAGATGTAAAGTTTGATCCGTTAATAAAATTGTAACGGAACTGAAATGTTAATATTTCCTTTCCTTTTAAATTATAAACGTATTGAATCCATTAAATTTTAGTGAAACCACAAAGAAATGAGTTGTTTCGTAAGCCAACGTTTCACCGTCTGTAACCATAGCGACAGAACGCCGAGTGAGCGGTAATGCTGCATTCAAGTACTCATTATATACTCGGAAATGACAGCTTAGCTATTCTTTCCTATCAGTAACCTAGAGATAACTGATGTAACAAGTTGTGTTTGCTGTTACTGCTGTTTTTAAAAAAGTAAAGTAATGTTTCTTTAAAAGTAATGAGCAAGTATGAGCATAAACAACGATACACTTGAAAAAAAAAAGCACAATTAGGTGACTAACACGGAAGTCATAATGCTACCAGCTCCTTTATCCTGCTATATTTCTGATGCTATGATGATTTATGTCTGCTAAATACTCAACTTGGACTATAACAGTGTCGCAGGCCCAAACGTGGGAGAGCTGTAATGTTAGTCTTCTCGATTCCGATTATTTTGACCTCACTTAAACGCACAGTTGGTGTAAACTCGCGAGGCATTCTGGGTACTGTCATGGTGGCTCGTGCTGGATGTGCTGTGAACGTTTCGTAAACTGTTGTTGTTTTGTGTCCTTGTCAACGGTTTTTTGGTAAAATTGGGGCATAAACTTTGGTCCTAAGGAAGCGGCGAGCAAGATGGCGTCCACCGCGGCGGGAAAGCAGCGGATCCCGAAGGTGGCGAAGGTGAGAGAAGCAGTTTAAAGAGCCGCGAGCTAACGAGGCTAAGCTAATGCTAAGCTAATGCTAAGACATAGCGCTGAAAGTTATTATTGTCTTTTAATACCGTTTTGATTAAAGAGAGAAGAATAAACTTGAAGTGATCACTTCTGCTGTAAACTGTTTCATAATAGCAATTCAGCTCAACACAATCGTAATTCAATGTTCTCTCCATATAGTTCAGGGTATAATATTAAACTAACAAAAAGAGTGAAATCAGGAGATTGTTCTTGCAGTTTGCACGTCACGTTAAAGGATGTTGTTGTTGTGTTTCAGGTGAAGAACAAAGCTCCTGCAGAGGTTCAGATCACTGCAGAGCAGCTGCTGAGGGAAGCTAAAGAGAGGGAGCTCGAACTTCTGCCACCGCCACCAAAGCAGAAGATCACTGATGAAGAGGAGCTGAACGACTACAAACTCAGGAAGAGGAAGGTAAGAGCAGAACTCCAGGTGTGGGGTGGTCTTTGGTACTGAAGCTGAACTCTGACGACCTCAATGTGGTGAAGACACTGAGGGTTCACACGCAGATGCTCGGCCTTCATGTGTTGAATGTTTTTACCTGCTGCCAGAGCCTCATCTCTTCTTAGGAGTTTTACCTCGATATAGGATGTAAAGTCTTATTTACCTGGATTTTAATGTAAAAAAAAATCCACAAGAAGAGGGAAAAATCATGTTTTTTTAACAGGTTCTGAAGTATTAAGTTAAAGGAGAACTTCAGTGAAGCTCTCGATAAGTGACCTGATTATTCATTGAGTCGACCAGAGAAAATTAAAATATAAAAGCTTTCAGTGAGATCTGAAGGAGTTTCTCCAAAGAGAGGGCAAACAAGGGATTCGCCAACCTGAAAGGGAGACGCTAGACTACATTTGATCTTACACAGAGCTGCTTCATCCTACAGCAGGGAAACAGAACTACTTTAATCTATATGTTTTGGTGTACTGATGATGACAGACTGAAATGGTTGTTTAGCTATAATATTTACAAGTTGGCCTCTTTTGTATCCAGAGCCTGGGAAAAACGTCAGGATAGTTCATTTTCGTGAGATTATTTCTTTTTGTAAGTGTCTACAATGATCTCTGAACTTGATTGAATAATGGTGTCTTGTAATGGGCTGGGCATATTGTATATGCCTGACACAATAATAAATCAAATCATCAAAATATACACGACTGAGTTCACTGCAAAAACCCAGGTCTTGGCAAGTTTATCAGGCAAAACTAAGTAAAATTTCTGTTGTCTCACTGGCAGATATTTTATCTCACTGAAAGCAATTCAGGCTTTATTTATTGTTTATAAATACTAAAATAAGATGTGTAGATGGACATATCAGGCTGTTTTGCTTACGATAAGTCGTGTGAGCTGTTTAGGCTTGACAAATGAACTCCTTTGATTTGAGTTTTTGCCATGTTTTCTCATTGAAGGGCAAATAATCGGGCAAATAGTCCAGTACTTTTTTCCAGACTCAGTTTTTGTTTGTCTCTTGATTTTCAGCTTCTTTCCAATTTTTTGTTTCAGGGGTTTGAGGACAACATCAGGAAGAACCGCACAGTCATCAGTAACTGGATCAAATACGCACAATGGGAGGAAAGCCTGAAGGAGATCCAGAGGTTTGTGTCAGATCATTTTTCTACTTTATCATAAAAAACTCTTAGATTGTTTGTATTACAAGTTGAAGAAGTTCCAGTAATTTGCTGAAGAGTGAGATGTTGAGCTGCTTAATATTGGCAAAAACCATAATCACCAAAGTCATTTAATAGATTTTGATATCATGATTATGAAACAGGGTTATTCACTGATTTTAAAACAAGCACCACATGGTTTCATTGAACGTATATGATTTTGAAGGTTAAAGAAAGCAAAGCAAAGAAATATACTTGCTAAAATGCAGTTACCTCAAATTTATACTAATAATAAATATGGGAAAAGAAGAAAAATCCTCCTGTTATGGTGCATGGTCATCTTTACCTCGATTACTCTGCTTTCATAATCGTGAAAGGCAGTGATTGTAATTGAGATTGAAACCTGGTTAATTACTTAGCTCTGGTGTGATCCCAAATTTAAGGATGGTAGATATGGACCAAATATCACAGCTAAAATCTTTGCCTAAGTTTGGATATATGGTATTGATTTGGACCCATTTCGGTCGTTTTTTTAGGTCAATATTTACAAATGGTTTCCTCAAAGGCAGAATTGTAAATTTGGAGCGATTCTGGTTCAAATCAAACAATAAAACTACCTTTGTTGTGTTAGTAGTTTTTACTGCTGATATTTCACTGAATATCAGGCTTATTGTTTAATTTTTAGTTGTTTTTAAATCAGAAGAGTTGTACATCATCATTTTAATGCTAAATAATCTTCAGCTGTGTCAGAGTTCTGCCTCATCCTTTAACTTATTTGAAAATATCTCAGCATATCTGAAAGACTCGGCATATCCTGTCCTGTTCTGTTGAGGAAAGAGATTTATATTTAAAGTGAAGTCCCACACGTCTCTACAGTCCTGACTTATCTGTGCATTTTTGACTCCAGGGCTCGCTCCATATACGAGCGAGCGTTAGACGTGGACCACAGGAACATCACCCTGTGGCTGAAGTACGCGGAGATGGAGATGAAGAACCGGCAGGTGAACCACGCCCGCAACATCTGGGACAGAGCCATCACCATCCTCCCTCGAGTCAACCAGTTCTGGTAAGAGTTATAATCACAAACCACTGTTAAACTTGGATTTAAAGGTTTTATTTTTGTGTTTTTAAGATGAATTTAGGAGCAAAGTTTGAATCAGTCATGAACAAAGTGACAAAGATGACAGATGATCAAACCAGAAGAAGAAAAATATTTTAGATTTTAGATTTTCATGGTGGATTCTGAGGTGTTTTTTGTTTCATGTTCACAATTTGATATTTAAAAATGACCCAGCGGGCCCTAATAAGATAGAGGGAGGGTTGCATTTCATTTTAATTACTATTATTTATTTTTGAATATAACTTTTGACCTTACTTTATTGTTAAATTTAAGTGTTAGATTTTATTTGTTTAGTAATAAATATATTTAATATTTGTCTGTACAGTTTCTTTTAATCTTTTAAACATTTTTAAAAAATTTTTAGGTTTTAAATAGTTCCTGTCTGTGGATTCTTGATTTTGTTGCCTTGTCTTTTCTTTATATTTAATCAGTCATTTTGATTTGTATTGCATTTTTTACTTTAGCTATTCTGGTGTGCATAAGTCTGCAAATCCTTCTTGACATCCTAGTGACTATCAATATAATGGCAGTGGAATATTACTTTGTTGATGAACCTCTGCTGAGCGTTTATTTGCTAAGTTGTTGTGAGAAAAATCCTTGATTTTTATTTTTTACCTCTTATCCGTCACTTTTCTGCTTTATAAATAAAGTTGATTGACTGATTTGGCCCCTGCGGCCACATTTTCTACCCCTGCCATAGACAGATATGAAACAACACTAGAAATAAACATAAACAGGTTTTCTGTTATTATTGTCTTTTTAATGTTAGAGTTTTTCTTGACCTAATCTCTCTGTTGTAACACGTATCGATGTTGATATTTCGCATTTTCTCTAAAGGTACAAGTACACGTACATGGAGGAGATGTTGGGGAACCCTGCAGGCTGCAGGCAGGTGTTCGAGCGCTGGATGGAGTGGGAACCTGAGGAACAGGCCTGGCACTCCTACATCAACTTTGAGCTGCGGTACAAGGAAGTGGACAAAGCCCGCACCATCTACGAGCGATATATCCTTTAGTGAAGACCAGGGGGTCAAACCAGAGTCAAGCTCTGTTTTTTACGTGTATGACTGTTAACAGGAAACAGCAGGAGGCATCAGTGTGAAGCCTGTACCTGAAGACTGTAGGAAAAGAGCAGCGAGACTCATCAGTCTTGTGTATCTGGTAGATTATGGTCTCTTCTCTAATCCTTTTTAATTCAGGCTTCGTACTTTCTTTAAGAATCGTCTGTCCTTTTAAAATCTCCTTAACTCCCCTGCACTCGTCATGGTCCACCCTGAGGTGAAGAACTGGATCAAGTACGCTCGTTTTGAGGAGAAGCACGGCTACATCGCTCACGGCAGGAAGGTTTACGAGAGGGCGGTCGAGTTCTTCGGCGAGGATCACCTGGAGGAAAACCTCTTTGTGGCCTTCGCTAAGTTCGAGGAGACGCAGAAGGAGGTTTGTGCCGACCCTCGTGGAGGATCTTCAGTGATACTTTAAGCTGATGAGGCGGTCGTTATCCTAATCAGAACTCCATCAATGATTGACACTTCTGTTTCAGTTTGAGCGTGTCCGAGTGATCTACAAATACGCCCTGGACAGGATCCCCAAACATCAGGCTCAGGAGCTCTTCAAGTTCTACACCATGTTCGAGAAGAAGTTTGGGGACCGCAGGGGGATCGAGGACGTCATCGTCAGCAAAAGGAGGTTCCAGTACGAGGAGGAAGTCAAGGTTTGAGCCCATAGTCTTCATCTTCATCCACATTTATCTGAATGTTCTAATCATCATCACCGAGGTTTTTCTGCTTTATCAGGCAAACCCTCACAACTACGACGCCTGGTTTGATTACCTCCGCCTGGTGGAGAATGACGCAGACGCCGACACGGTGAGAGAGGTTTACGAACGAGCCATCGCCAACATCCCCCCGATCCAGGAGAAGAGACACTGGAGGAGATACATCTACCTGTGGATCAACTACGCCCTGTACGAGGAGCTGGAGGTCAAGGTCAGTCCCTCACAGGATGAATCAGTATTTCAGTTATCAGTCTGTTCTCGAGAACTCTCTCATCAAATCAACGTATTTTCTGAAATATTCAGAAGGCGTTTCAGTCAGAAAACAACACATCTGTTTCTCCTCAGGACCCTGAGAGGACGAGGCAGGTGTACATGGCCTGTCTGGAGCTCATCCCGCATAAGAAGGTGATTTCACAATTTAAGCTTCCAGGAGGGTGATGTGATGTGTCTGCTCTGATAAGGACAAAACTATTATTTTACTGGAAAAGAATGCTTGTGTACGGGCTAAAACTGACAAACTGATTCCTGAGTTTGATTATGGTATATAATAATATATAATATAATTATGGTATGATAAATTCTGATAATCTGGTGCTCTGTTTCAGTTCACATTTGCAAAGATCTGGCTGCTCTGCGCTCAGTTTGAGATCCGACAGAAAAACCTGCAGGGAGCCAGAAAAGTCATGGTAAGATTTACCAAAACTGTTCTAAAATGGTCCGCAGATATTTAAGGGGAAGCCGAGGATCAACTATTTTAATAAGAGCTGTTTGACTTCTGTAAACGTTCTGCTACACAAGTTTTCCTCATTGGGGGAAGCCAGGTCAAAACCTAAATTGTGGAAAATTTTAAACTGCAAAATTCAGTCTGTTTTCTCTTTGACCTCAGGTAAAAAAACTAGTTTATAACTGAAAAAAGAGCTCCACTGTTCTCAAGTCAAAGCATTATTAATCATTAGTTATTATAACCACATAAACATAAGATTGAGATTTAACTTAATCCTGAAAACAGCGTTTTTACTTCTGCCAAGGACGTTATGTTTTAGCCAGTATTAGGGATGTACGATATTTGGGGTGTCAGAAATAATCCTTTAATCGATTCGTTGTGATTCAGGGACAGTAATCATTTAATCTGCAGAGGCTGATGCTCGACTGCAGCATCAGTTTAGTTTATGGCGAAGAAAGTAAGTTTATGAAGATGAGAATTTCTAGTTAATAAAAGAGTTCATGTTTATCTGACTGCTTGCATTTTTTTTTAAATCTAAGAAGTAGCCCTGAGCTGAAATATAGAAAATCACTCAATGTGATGCATCGTGATATCGTAATCGAATCGTGAGAAAAGTGAAGATGAACATCTCTGCACGATAATATGATATCAATATCTGCAGATAACTGCCTCAAAAGCTAAATATTAGTATCGGCAGGTTTGGCATTTCTGCTGATGCATATTAATCTTAAGTTGAGACAGTAAAGTCCCAAATTAGGGTGGATTTTCTGTAAGCAGGGAAGTAAATCAGTGTTTTAGCTTTGAAAGTGCAGATGAAGCTTGATTTTAACGTTATGGCCTCTCTCTATATTCTCTCTTTTGAGCTATCAGGCTGTTATGCTGCTTTTTGATTTCTGCTTGTTGCACTTCTGTGAACATAAATTATTATGAGCTTGTTATTGATAAACTGAAGCTTTTGTCCATGCATGACCCCGTTGGTCTGCCTCTGAGACGATAGTGTGACCACATAAATGTTTGTTAGTTTTTTATTATTTTCTTATGAGACTTGGTAACTGTAGATTGCAGGTTAAGGCTGTTAGCTTTGATTATCACCTAATCTGATGATGGTGGTATGATTTCCAAACATTTTCATGTCTGTATATCAAGAGTTACCTGAAGCTGGTGTTTCCGGATGTTAGTCTGAGTCGAGGTACGATGTGTTCGGAGGCGGCGCTGTAAAAATGGAAAAAAAGCTTTTTACTGATCAAATTAAATCATATCTGCAACAATATGTGACTTGGCTTAAATGCTGCGCTGCACAAAAAGATGAAGCTTAAGTCTCTGTGGTGCACTAAAAGACAGTTTAAACATAGATTTCGTCAAACAGGCTTTCAAATACTTAGGACTTAAAAATGTCAGACTATTCTTCTTTCTGCTCATTCTTATTCAAGAATTGACTTATTTTTGTGCTTAACTGCTTTCTCTGACAAACTTCCTCCAGCAGTCTGCATGATCAGAATTGAAACATCAACACTCACCTGATCACCCTGGCTCTCTCCTCAGGGCACGGCCATCGGTAAATGCCCCAAGAACAAACTCTTCAAGGGCTACATCGAGCTGGAGCTGCAGCTGCGAGAGTTCGACCGCTGCAGGAAGCTGTATGAGAAATACCTGGAGTTCAGTCCGGAGAACTGCTCCACCTGGATCAAGTTCGCCGAGCTGGAGACGATCCTGGGAGACATCGACCGAGCCCGAGGCATCTTCGAGCTCGCCATCGGACAGCCACGCCTCGACATGCCAGAGGTAAACATGGCTGCATGGTTTTCAGTCCACTTTGAAATCATTTAAGACATTTTTAAAACATGGTCTTTTATTTATCACACTTTCTTTGTAATACACAATATGAAACTGTTATATTATTTTTCTGTCAGTGATGGGTGAGATATTGTGCTTTCAAAAATGACATTAAAGGAAAAACTAAGACAGTAATACATGCAGTAAAAGTTTGGCAATCTAGAATTGTTTAAGTTTGTATGAGTATATTTACCGGCCAAGCTTATTGGCTAAGATTATGTTTATCAAAACACTTTCACCTTTTTATTAAGCTGCATTATTATGGCACGCAATTACTGTTATTTCCACTGTCGAATAAGGAGAAAAGGTGCCATCCCGCTGGAGATAAGAGGGTAACGAAGGGGTGGAGCTACAAGCACGCAGGCTGTTGATTGGTCACAAAAATTGTCAAACGCTAAATAGGCCAAGGATTTAGATCAATTTGCCAAACAAGATCAGGGTTTACCACCGAACCAAACCAGTGAAAACAAGGCTTAAGGTACACCTGTTCATCTGCTTTTCAACACAGATAGCTGATCAGCCAATCACATGGACACAACTCAATGCATTAAAGCATGTAAATAAAGTCAAGACAACCTGCCTGAAGGTCAAACTGAGCGTCAGAATGTAGAGCTGATGGGATTTTCATCGCAAACTTTGGGACCCTTAACACTTATCAGTTAAAGTCTTTAACTGACTTTTCGACAGTCAAGACTACACTTCCACACAAGGGGGCACTGTTTGGCTCACAGATACTCATGTGGCTTTCTTTCCAGGTTCTCTGGAAGTCCTACATCGACTTTGAGATCGAGCAGGAGGAGTTTGGAAACACCAGAAACCTCTACAAGAGGCTGCTGCAGCGCACCCAGCATGTCAAGGTGAGAACTGCCGTATACCTTTGGAGAAAATACTCTTTAAACCAGCAAACATACGAGCTGACGGATACAGAGGCTCACATCCTTCTCCTCTTCTCCTCGGTGCAGGTCTGGATCAGCTACGCCAAATTCGAGCTGTCCCTCGAAGGCCCCGACAGGCTGCAGAAGTGCCGGCAGATCTTCGAGGAGGCCAACAAGGGCATGAGGAGCTGTGAGGAGAAGGAGGAGCGTCTGATGCTGCTGGAGTCCTGGAGGGACTTCGAGAGGGAGTTTGGCTCTGAGGGCACCATGGAGAGGGTGAGGAAGCTGCTGCCCGAGAAGGTGAAGAAGAGGAGGAAGCTGACGGCCGAGGACGGGGTAAGAGATGGACATCTTTGGACAGATCTGCTTAGACAGAGTTTAAAGTTCAAACTCATCCCTTCTGTATCTCTGCAGTCGGACGCAGGCTGGGAGGAGTACTACGACTACATCTTCCCCGAGGACGCCGCCAACCAGCCCAACCTCAAACTGCTCGCCATGGCGAAGATGTGGAAGAGGCAGCAGGTGACGGAGGAGGAGGAGGAGCCAGGAAGAGCTCAAGCGGCTGAAGAGACGATGTCACAACCCTCTGACAGACCCTCAGCTGCTCCTCCAGACCAACAGGACGACTCAAGTGACAGAAACGCTGAGGCTGAAGCGGAGCCGCAGACGTACGACGATCGAGACGACGAGGACGAAAGCAGCACCAGCAGTGAGAGCGAGAGCGACGATGATGATGATGATGATGGTGGAGAGAAGGAGAGGAAAGCCAGAGAGAGCAGGAGTGAGGATGAAGAGAAAGATTAGGGTGATAGCACTCGAGGTTACAGACTGAAACCAAGACTGAATTTTCTACTCGTCTAATTCTTTTTTTTAACAAAACCACAAAAGCAGCCGTCGATGAGTCTTTATTGTGCGAGCATGTGTTTCTTCACAGCTGTGGAATCATAAAAACATCTATTAAAGGTCATGGTTGTCGAGTTTCTTCTGCAGATCTTCCTCCATATTCTACAGTTTGAGGAGTTAAAGTCATACCATCAGTGGCTCTCTGATTAAAAAGGTAAACAAATATGTACAAACAGACAGGGGCTGTGATTTTACGTGATTATGATGCAGAGAGCCACAGTTTACTGTTATTCGATGTCCTCTGGTCTGACGGGATGAGGCAGCGGGATGATCGACTTCTTCTCCGTGTCTCTGGATAAAGCTTTCCTCATATCTGCACAAAACAAACAGGCCAGTTTTAGAATAAGAGACCTCAAGCTCAGAAAATGTACAACAATGTTTTTATCACAACTACACAGCAACTAAAAGCACTGGAACTCGTGCATTTCATGTTATTGATTGGTTCATCAAATTTTAGTAATTAAGTAAGTTTTATTTCTATAGCACCATTCACAGGTTAAAAAAAAAAACACAAAGTGCTTCACAATCAAGAGTGAATTAATGAGGATAAATCACTCGAGCGGTGAAGTAAATGTGTTTTCTTAAAATCATCATTAGCTTCAACGCAGCGTAAAGACATACGAAGAGCATAACTGAAGTGCTACAGCCTGGAGGGAGTGAACTCCTGTGTTAGCAGGAGTCTTTGGTCTGATGTAGGGCTGAAAGATTTATCGTTTTCTGACCAAAATTGCAATTTCAGACAACGCAATCAAGTGATCGCCAAAGCTGCAATTTTTTTATGCAGCACTCCTGACTGACCCAGGAGCTGTTGTGTCAACTATTTTACAAACTTGCAGCAAGTTGCATTCACAGAAGTGCTGATCAGCAGGTCAACAACACAAAGCCTCTGATGAGGAGTAGAAGTTGGAGTATCCCTTATATAACGAAAATAGGTTATTTATCATCAATATTAGATGATGAATAATCTGTTTTTGATCATTGATTTCCTTACTGTTGTCTATACTGTAAACACAGTGAATATTGCACTGAAGCTTGATTTGAAGAAAATCGTGAATGGAATTGAAATCAAAATATCAGCAAAACAGGGACACAAGAAGAACAAGGGTGCTTGTCCACGATGGGCTCTGAAAGTCATCGCTAAGATCTAAAATGGACGAGGACAAAATCAACATGAGAGTTAAAGCCTCGCAGCTGCGCAGTCTGCAGACAGTCAAAGGTTAAAAAGTGTGATACAATAATCTAAATGAGATGAAAAATCATCTCAGTTTCAGTTAATATTTCTGAGATGATAAAAGCAGTTTTCCATCATGTGTTTTAACGGCAGTCCAACATCGACTTATCAAACATGACTGTGAGGTGCTGAAGAGACTTCTCTGTGGACGCTGCATCGTCAGGAGCAGTGATCCATGTTTCAGCCTATTGAAAGTTCAGTTCTAAAATGTTTTTCAATCAGTCAAGCAGTTTAAAAACTTTACAGAAGTTTTGAAATTTTACAAAAGTTTGAAATACTGAATCATCTTTAGGGATAAAAACTTGAATTAAATCAGTATTGTCAGATAATTGCTTCAAAACTTAAATACTGTCAGCAACAGATATGTACATTTCTGCTAATATTTCAGCCTTATTGGTATGAAGCTTTTAAAATGTTTGCATCTTCATTTTAAAAAGTAAAAAGCACATTTTGCAATCAATGTAGGTAGCACTGTAAAAAACGTATTTTGTATGTCAGTATCAATATCTGTTTGGGCTTAAAATAAGTGTTAAAATATTGGCATATTTGCAGAAAATTCACTAATGTGCATCTCAAATAATTTTAATATTTTTCTTTAAAGTGATCTACCATCATAGTTAGTATAAAGTCTCTGTGGGGCACAAACCTTCAAAATTTCTATTTTTTAGTAAATGATGAAGAAACTCAACTTCTGAATAAATTAATATTTTATTGTCTTAATTACAGGTGACTTTTTTTGTACTTAATTGGTCATAAGTTTCTAAATCCCTCTCACCAACATTTAAGGTGACTAACAGCACTGTGTTCTTAATAAAAAAGAAGGAAAATTGAGTTAAGAGGTTTTGGCCTGATATCCAAAAAAACATTTAAGACTGATAAAATAAAAAACATACATCAAGGCTATCTTATATGGACCTGAATAAGGTGTGTCTTGAGATTTTGGTTTGGTTTTTGGTAAAAGTTTGAAGACTTCTGATCCAGCCTTTGGCCCTGCAGCAACAGCGCCCTCTGCTGTTTGGACTATGAAGTGACGAGGAGACGATTTCTCAAAGAAAAACGTCTTCAAGTCCAATTACTGCATGTCCTTTAAGACGAAAGTCTCAGTTAAAAGCACCACAGTGTATTTTGGATGCCAACACTCTTACAGGCATGTCTTAGCTCATGGTTTAATTTTGACCCCCTGGGCTACAAGAGTTTTTGCCTTCGACCGGTTTCATTTTGAGGTATTATAGGTAAATTTACAGGGACTATGAGGCACAACTAAGAACCACGTGATTATTTTACTCCTGAATAATTTCCTTCCTTTACTCCAAACAAAAAATCTTCTCCATTAATGGCGTTGATGCAGTTTTAATATAAAGTTAGAGAGTAAAACATCAGAACAATAACACTTTGGAGTGCTGGTGAATGGGATAGTTCAGTATTTTTGAGGTAGGGTCATGAGGTACAGGCGGTATCCTGAACATTAGACACAGTGACAGATCACACAAATACAAGTTATCGTGCATAGTTAAATGAACTTAACATAGAATTCAAGCTAATTTAGCCAATCAACGCAGAATTAAAGCCAATTAAGCTATATATTTTTTAAATCAATGAAACAATGAGTGTTTTCCAATTTTTTAAGCACAAACATTTTACTACTGCCATTTTGTAGATATAGTACTGAGTAATACTTGATATAAGGTTCTAATGCTTCATGAAAGAGATTTAGAGACACTTTTAGAGCAAAGGAAGTTCTTCAATTACTTGCAAAAACCAATAAAAATATTCATCTAGATAATATAGAATTATTTCTATTAGAAATCTGAGTTTTCTTCATGTTTACAATTTGCTGATTTTTGGGAATGACTGGCGGGCCGCATTTAGTGAGGTGGAGGGCCGCATGTGGCCCCTGGGCCGCCAGCTGCCCACCCCTGCATTAGACAAATATTCTGTGGATTATGAAATCCAGGTCGTCTCGAACATTCTGGTTCTGTTGTCTCACCGTAAGCGTCTTCATCCGGTTCTCCGTTACTGGCTGAGTAATACTCGATGACCGTCCTGTAGACGCTGTAGCCCAAACGTTTGTACATGTTCACCGCCACCTGATTGGAGACTCGCACGAAGAGATCAACAAAGAAGCCGCCCTTCCTGCGAAACAAGACCATGGCGAAGAATGAAACCAACACCTAAGTGAGGAGGAGGCCTCAGATATTCACATTTAATATGGTCATCTTTTTTTTATGAAACACTAAACAGGGAGTGAATTAAAAAAAAAAACTTTAAAGAAAAGTTTGACAGAAAAAGTTTTTTGTTTACACATTTTTTATGTTTGAGTGATGTACAAGTGATCAGGAACTTTACATCTGTGCCCCTGTGATATGATGCTACAAACCTCTCTGAGATCTCCTCCAGCATCTCCATCAGTTTGGCGGCGAGCCCGAGGCGCCTGAACTCCGGGGCCACGGACAGAGCCGTGACGTGGCCGTGCCACTCCTCCCGAGCCACAGATCCCTCCGCCTTCCCCATGACTGCAGGAGAAGCACGAGACACGAGTCAGAGACACGGTGAGAGTCACCGCAGCTTCACGGAGAATTTATTTTACTGAAGGGAGACAGAGGAGTGCAGTGATGATCTGCTGATGTGTGAAGAACAAATCAGGAACATCCTGCCTGTGTCACCATGGTTTAGGAGAATTATTCACAAGACATTTTTAGAAATCTTTTCATTATCAGCGTAATAAAGGCCTGTGCTCAAAATATCAATAAGAGAAATTATCGCCACACACCAATTTTCAATGACCTCTGAGATCTTTGAGGACCTGAAATTTAAGTGAGTTGTTGAGTCATTAAAATCTCAGACTTGCTCTTTCTGTTCTTGCAAAAGGCAACAAAAGTCGTCCTCATTCTCCTGAAGGCGTCTTCAATGTCCTCAGTCTACGAATATTCTGAAGGGAAAACACACCAAAGTCTTCTTCTCCTCTTTAATCAGAATCTTATCTAATCCTGATTTCATTTTTAACCCTTGGATTAAAAAAAACACACCCTTTTCCTGTTTTGGCTGTTAAAAGCCACTAACTTTAGCTGCTGTAAAAACATCAAATGTATATTCCTCAAATCCCTTCAACAAGCTCAGTCCTGATCAAAACTAGAACTAATTTTTTAAAAATGGATTTTAAACCTTTAAAAGCCAATTCCACAGGTGATGTCACTGATTTGGTGGAAAAAACACACAAAATGACAGGTTTCAATATAAAAATGACCGGGGCTGGAGATTTTTCACATGCTATCATACTCTTGGATGTGTCAAAGATCAGTAAACACATTGGCTTTGATGCATTATTAGTTTTTGCGCAGCTCCCCATTACTCCCCATTGACTCCCATTATAACTCCCATTATAACCATGTACTTCTTCCCACCAAATCAGTGACACCACCTATGAACTTGGCATTTAAAGGGTTAAAATCCATTTTAAAAAAAAATGTTCAATATTTTTGATCAGAGCTGACCTTAAGAGATTTAAGCAAAAAAAGAAAAAAATGAAAAAAAATATTAATCTGATTTTTCTACAGCAGTCAAAGTTAGTGGCTCTTAACAGCCACACCAGCACCAAAGGGGAGTAAATTTGTCCACAGTGTATTTTTGACCTTTCCAAATGTTTGAAATCACATTTTCAAAATTTATGTAGAATTAAGGTTCCTCACCAATAATGATTTCACTCTCTTAAATAGAGTGACAGTTATGATTAAATAAGTCGTAAATATTACACCCCTAGGGGCCGCAAATGGCCACATACAGACCCAAGGGTTCAGAAGTGCTGGATCAGTTTTCTCACTAAATATGCTTCCATCTCAACTTTAAAACAGACAAGGTGCCTTTTCAACATCAGAATAATTATTAACAAAACTGTAATTTTTAAGCAGGTTCAGTGAGTTCAAACTGGAGCTGATTATTTACCAAAACTTCATAAAACAATATGCATCATAATAAATGTAAATTAAAGACACTAAGAACAGGTTTTACAGAATTACTGAAAACAAGATGGCAGAAACACTGTCAACACAAGATTGTTGGTACCCTTCCCTTAAAGAAAGAAAAACACAGTGGCCACTGAAATATCTTGAAAATGACAAAGTTTTTGACAAAACTTTTAAACCTTTTAATATTCAGACTGACTGACTGCATGTGTGAAAACACCTGTGATGCTGATTACAGGACAGGCCTCAGTTTAACATCCTTATAATCAAAATGTCTTCAGTCTTAAAGGAGACCATCGTTTTAGTCCGGGCTGCTTCATTAGTTTAGTTTTTTTAATTCTGCTGATCCACATTTCAAAAGCTGCATCTGACTTTCACAAGTAAAATTTTCAATACATTTTATTTTTTCCATTACTGTTGTCAGTTTCAAGATATTTTAGTGACCACTGTGTGTTTTTCTGACTTTAACAGAAGGCTCCAACCATTTCGTCCACGTCTGTGCTAACGTTAAACTTACTGTAGCCCATCAGCTCACCACCAGGAGCCTCGGCAACAATGAAGTACTCGGGCCAGTGGGCCAGGTACTGCAGGTAAAACGGGATCCCATACTGGAGAGTGATGGTCAAAGGAAACTGCAGACTTATTTTAGAAAGAGAAGACTGGTTTTACACAAAGATATTTCAGTCAAAGCAAAGGTGGAAACTTTTTCATACAGCAAACAGTCAACAGTGACAAACCAAAGCTGAACTTCATCTGACCCTGGTGAGATGTTCAGAGAAATTGTTCCTGGTGTGACATTAATTATTATTTAAAATGACCAATAAGAGAACAAAAGATTCATAAATAGATTTAATAAATGAAGGATACAGTTTCAGTCAGAGGGTCCAGGTTTCTGTTTGGAGAAACACAGAAAACAAAGGTTAGGTTAAACTGTTCTGCACCATACAGCTAATCAATAATCAATCAAAAGCAAAAGCACTGGGCTGAATAAAATAAATCTTTTATCGTATCTCAGTATTTTGACTCATTAGCCACTTTATAAGGTATGCCTTGACCATAAAGGTATTGGTTTTTAGAACTCAGGATGGATCCATGCTCTCATGTTCACACCAAAATCTGACCTCACCAACCAACGTATTTAAGATCATCCGTGACATCTGAATACAAATCATTATTTTATTTACAGAGCATTTTTATAGTTTACAAAGTGCTTTGACCACAAATTAGAACAGACATGGAAACAAAGCACAAGCATTCAAACCAAGGAACCTAAAAACTCAGATGACAACCTGAAGAACCCAAACAATGAAACTGAAGCAACAGGGAGAACTCAAACACGAGCAGGAGATACAACGAAGAACATCAGAGAATATCAGGAAACCCCAGCAACCTAAAATGAGACCAGGAGGACCAATAATACGGGGATATAAAAGCTATAAATGTGTAAATAAAGAGAATAAAATTTTATAAAATAAAGATATAACATCAGAATCAGAAATAAATCCCAAGGGGAAATTTGGTTGTTTCAGTTCCTCTTATACACAGTGTCACAGTAGGAATATCAGATAAGACATTAAAATCAGATATGAGTCAAACTAAAGAAAAGAAACAAAAAAAAAATAAGTTGTTTTCCTGCCCTAGTGTGTTCAAAAACTGCAAGGTTAAAAATGGGAGGCATGATATTTGGTTTTTGCAGATATGTCAATATTTTTGTTCAGGTGTCTCCTTAACTAAAACTTACCTGTTCCTCCATTTTGAAAATGTGTTAGAAATTTATGTGAACCATCGAAAACAACATTTCACTCTCTGAGAGAAAACACTATGCTTTTTATAGTCAGTGATAATAGAGTGAAGTATTGTGCTACATTCAGAGATTCGGTGGGTATTATATATGTGATATATAAAGCTAATGTGTATTGACCAAAATATCATCTGTAATAGAAATGCACAACATTATTGGTTTGAAATCGGTTTCAGCAGACATGAAATATTCTGCCAATATTTACAGTCGATATATCAGCCATGCACATCGGCCTTTAGGGCTGGGTATTTCATGCAACCACACGATTCAATAAGTATCCCGTTAAGGGTACATTATGGACATTTGTTATTATTTATTATCAGAATTCTTGACAACTTTAAATTTGTTTTTTCATTGCAAAAAGAAAAAAATGTTCTACAACTCAAGACACTTAAATTCAGTTCCTCAAAGACTTTAGGCTTAAGTTAAAATTTTGAACATGTTCTTCATTCACTGTAGACTTTGAACTGTCATACCCATACTTTGAGCACAAGCCTATCGGCCCTGATATCTGCTGAAATATTGTCAGTGTCTAAATGTAGCATAATGCTTCATCTCAGTTTCACTTAAATTAAGATGAAGCATATTAAGAAACCAACATCAATGTTTTTGAGAAAAAGATGTTTTTCTTGCTCCTTATTCAAGTTCCAACCCAAATAAAATGTCACAGAATAAGAAATGGGTCAATTTTAGAGAAGTGAAGACTGCATACTTTAGACCAAACAATATTGGTATCAACAGCAACAATAATGAGTTCAGACATATTGACAAAAGTCCAATATCATACATCCCTAATCTATAACTATTAGCAGAATTTTGATATCTGCCAATACTTAGATTCTGCTTTTTATGCTGAGACCAACGATATCATGCTAATAATATTGTGCATCCCTACTATAAATTATATAATAATCAACATTACTATAATAATAATTAATTTTTATACTCTAAATTCCTAATTTCCCTGAGGGAGTTTCCCAAAAGGCTTAATAATGTTCTATCTAATCTAATCTAATAAAGCAAAGGCAGTAAAAACAACCGACAGCCGAACAGAGACTGAAAAAACAAACACAATAAAACAAAATAAAATCAATTTATCTTACATGAAACTGTCTTTATGATCTAGAATCTTGAAGAAATAAATATAAGGCTTTTGAAACGCCAGTTATTTAACTTTTCTCAAGGTTTCATTGATTAAGTGTATGAATTTACTTTATCAAACATTTTACACTAAATGAGAGAGTACCATAACTCTTCTATGCTAATGCATGCTAATGCATACAAATACGATTCTAAATTAAACCACCGACAGTGGACTGCACATGGATATCAGCCGAATTATTGACACAAACTTATTATTCATATGATGCATCTTTCAGAAATATTGTCCTATTGTACAACTTTATTCAAGCCAACTAGCTAGCTTAAGAGGGTTAAAACAATGAATTATTCCTAAAACGACAGATGTTTCATTGCTAAAATGTATGCCGTTTTATACACAGGACACAACTAAATCTTAATACGTGTCATTCATTGATGAAACCTTTCTTTCTTGCTTATTATAATGAGACAACTTTATTTCTACAATTCTCAACATGGGGTTTGGTTGAGCTAGCCGCTAGCCTGTGTTTGCTAACGCTGCAGCTCACAACAACAGGAAGTTAAGACATAAGTCCCACATTCTCGTTGGACGAAGTGTTTTAAATCGAAGTTTTAAGGCTCAGGTAAGAAGATGATACTCACATGTTGTTGAATTTAAATAAATCATCGCAGGTGAAGGGCCGTAATGTTGTCATCCTGCCTCGCTGCTGTGTGTCTTAAGCCTTACAGAAGAAGAAGAAGACAGAGCGGCATTTATTCTACAGACAGAGAGCAGGAGCGCCCCCTGCTGAGGGGGAGCCTCACGGCCAAATAATATAAGGACTAACATATTCACACAATCTTATGATGAAACTTTGTATAAATCTAATTATGTAGGCTGTTTGAAGATGTTTTAGATCCTATACTGATGATTAATTTATCGTCAATATCTCCTTTTTATTTTATTTTTTTATCTATTATTATTTTATTTCATCGATCTTTATTTTTCCAGTCCCTTCAGATGAACCAACTGTAACAGGAGTTACAAGCGCAGGGCCATGATGGAGGAGTACCGTCGCTACAGGGAAGCAGCGCTGCAAGAACAGAAGAGCATCCGCCTGGAGCTCAGAGGAGGAGTGGACACTGATGAGCTGGACAGCAACGTGGAGTTTTTTTGTTTTTTTTTTTATCAACGAAGAAATCATTCCCCTTGGAGATCTTTGTGTTGAAACGCACATCTCAGATGATTTAAGCAGGTATTTGTAAATACACTGTATGGTATGTTTTAAGTTTGTTTTAAGACATTGCGGTCTAGTATGCATACAGTATGAGTTAACTTTAAGAATACTTTAAGTATATACATAGTATGCTACATGTAATATGCTCAGTAAACCTTAAAGTATACTCAAAGTATAACAACAAGTAAACTAGTAAAATAGCAAAAAATAGTATTTTTTAGTTCATAAAAGTATACTTTAAGTATACTTCAATAAACTAAAATGTGGACTAGAAGTATATACCTAGTGCACTAATAGTATATAGACAAGTGTACTTGTATATTTGAAGGTGCACTTTTGTAAACTTAAAATGATCTTATTAAGTAAACTTAAAGTATACTGTTATCATCTTAAAAAAAATTCCAATTTAGTCAGAGGAAGTATTAAATTATTATACTTTCTAGTACACTACAAGTACATGGTCTGCAGTTTACTTGCTATACTGACACTCAAGCATACTTAATCAAATGAACTTCAAGTATACTCCTTTTTTGCTAAGTGTGCCTACATGCATCGAGCTGCTGCAAAGTGATTAGCTGATTAGCTATTTGATTAAAAGCTGTTGTACCTAATCAAGTGTCCAGCAGGTGTATATTAAACTACTGTCTTCACAGATTTATGGCCTGCTGTGAGGACTGAGCGAAGCAGAATGTGACGATCTTTTTAATTTCATGTCACTGAGGCAGGAAATCTGGCCCTTACTCACAGCTGGAGATGAGCTCTTCTCTGAATGAAAACCAGATCACAGGCTGATTTCTTAAAGTGGACCAGAGGCTTTTCTTTGAGGTGTAACTGATACCTTGAGCAGAACTACATACAATCAAGAGCGGCTCGGACACATGGTGCACAGATCGAAGCTAAAGGTTCATATTTAGATCACAGCTGGGCCTCTGACCTGTTGATTACAAAGACCTAAAAATACTTTAACTGATGTTAAAGCAGCTTCAGAAAGACTCTGAGCAACTCTGTCATGGTTATGTATATCTATTATGGCCCTCAGTTCTCAATCTTAGCGATATATATGCAGACTTTCTTCAAACTTTGTACAAATGTCAACAACAACATTGATGAACGGATGAGAATTTGGGGTCAAAGACAAACAAGTCAAGGTCACAGTGCTCATGAGCCATCCTTTGCTTTTAAATGCAATCTTGTGAACACATTCACCAAAATGTAATGATCAGAAAATGGTTTGTAGTTCATTAATTATTGATTGCATTTGCTAAATCTACTTTTTTCAATATTGTGGCTTTCTTTTTTTTTTAAATAAACAAGGTGAACTCTGAAGATTTGTAAGTGAATAATTTCAACGGCCTGAGCCCCAGGCTGAAATTATGGAAGACACTTGTGCGTCACGCCAAAACACTTTGAGCCGGGCATACTGTACCACTGTGTGATCAGACTGTAACTGCACAGAAATCATGTGATCAGACCTCTTTAATGGATGGATGGATAAAGAGACCCTTAGCAAAATGTAGAATATTTGAAGCTCATAACTTGAACATTTTTGAGTTTATAAAAGTATACTTTAAATATACCTTATAAGGTCAGTACACTTTCAAATATACAACAAGTACACCTATCTATACTACTAGTGTACTAGGTATAAGCTTCTAGTACACATTTTAGTTTGTTGAAGTATACTTAAGGCATACCCCTAACCCTTATAGGGATTAGAACTTGATCAATAAAGTCAAGTCAAATGTCTCTCTGTTTATGTTTTTAAGGGACATAAAGATAATGCAGTTGAGCACACATACTATTTACTGTAAACTTTTTAACTCCAGCACTATATGATCTTGAACATGTAAGTTTATAACTGGGGTAATACCTCAAAACAAATGTGTGTAGTGAAAAACATTTTATTCTGCTGAATGAAATGTGAGCACAATGACTTGAACTTATTCTGTACCTGGATCAAGATGTACTAAGTGTTAGTACTTTGTGGCAGAAAGAAGTAAAAAGTATAATAAAGTACAGTTTAATTCAGTTCAGACAACTTTATTTATCCCACAAGGGGCAATTCATTTGTAGCTTTCCAGTGTACATTCATGCATGCAGTCATCAACATAGATAAATAATCAATCAATCTGTCAAGGAAACATGTTTAAGCATGGGACAGAGGGAGATGTCCGGACATTGTAAGTAGCCCATGCATACAATTCAGAGAGCAAGATAAAATAAGATAAGATAAAATTTAAAAGCAAGTGGGGTAAAACACAAGACAGTGTACAAGTACAAGTTTTAGTATTAAAGTATAAGTGTAAGTTTTAGTGTTAATGTACTTAGTCTTAGACTTTTCTTTATACCTTTCAGTATACTTCACCTTATTATTCTTAAGTATATAAAATATAATATATAAAAAGTCAACTTCAAGTTTACTGCCTCAGTTTTAGTACAAGATAAGTATACTTGTAGTACACTTGAATAAAATACTTTTTGCTGAGGGAACTGATAGATGGATAATAATAATAATAATAATAAATTTTATTTGTATTGCCCTTTACATCAGAAGATCTCAAAGGGCTAAAATGGACAGATGAGAGAGTGGAGTGAGGAGGGAATATCTAAGTTAAAGCACATACGCTGTGTTGGTAAAAATCACAAACAGCCATTAAAGAATAAGTTGACCCCTCAAAGCCAGACCTCCTGCAGTCTGAACAGGACCACACACTCGGGGACAAAGATGATGCAAAATGTTAGGAAATATTTGTGTTTGACTTTCTAATGGGACGATCGTGAGAGAGGTTGATCCCAAACCCAGACTGAGGCACGAATCAACTCCAGAGTTTAAAATGAGAAATATTAACATGAGGAGTCAGAGGCTCATCATCCTGCACTCAGAAACATCATCAGTGAGTTAAAGCCGTCAGATTTATTCCATCAGAGCCTCCATCAACCTGCTGCAGCCCCATAACAAACAACCACTCGTCTCATGTTACCATCAGCTACAACAATAAGATCCCTCATAATTCCCAGAAATGTTACTCATCAGTTTGTTTGTGTCTCTGGCTGAAGGACTGCAGCGTTCATCCTCGGCCTCGCTGCTGTTCTCTCGCTGAGTCGAGTCACGTTCTCCATCCCTGCAGATGTTCAAGAGGGCAGAGGAGACCAAGCTGCAGGTATGTAAACACTCAGAGAAACAAACAGATGAACCTGAGAGCTTCATCTGAGTCTGACTCACACCATGATTCACTGCAGGTACCCAAACACCACAGCTTTGGCTTATTTTTCCACCGGGTCATTACATTACTGCATGTTTCCCCTGCACGTAAACCTGACATGTCTGTTTATGTTCGGTGAAACCTAAATGAAGAAATGCGCAGACTTCACTTTAATCCATCAGCAGCAGGAGACCCTGACTTACACAGGGGATTAGAAAGGCTGGGATTGGCTCCACTGATCATGGGACCCCAAGAGGGACAACATGTATGGATGGATTTTACTGTATGGATTTTACTGAGCCTTGCATAGGCCCAATTTCCCCACCTTAGCGTAACTCAGGCAGTCCAGGTAGCTCCAAAAGTCAAAACTAGAAAATTTGTTTCTAGTATTTTCCTGAGCTGGCCTCATATATGCTGACGAGCCTTCACACACGCCGACAAGTTCACAGTAAGATAAAACTTAATTATTAAATCATAATGATGTTTATCTTCTGCCTTTCCCCTGTATACATTTCATAACGATCAATCAGTCAACCAGGCAGCTGATTGAAGCCTGTGAAGAAATACCAAAACCTGCAGATACCTGAGAGTCCACGTGAGGCTGTCTGCAGAAACACAGAAGTCTCAAACTCTGTTTTAAAAGCTCCTTTCACACATGCAGCCCTGATATCAACCTGAAAACACCAGGACTTTGGTGTGAATGGTTAAAATGATAAATTATGATGATATATATTATATTTCACAGGTCTTAAGGTCAACTCACAGGCAGAGTTAAAAGCAGAGTAAATAAAAACCTATCAAAAATTCAGTTAAAATAAACAGTGAATATAAGATTTAATTATCTTGCCAAGGTTAAAACAGTCAGATTGATTATTTATGAACATAAATTCAGGCAGAGACAAAGGGACTAAAATATGAGTGTATGATCGTGACAAACCCAATCTGTCCTCACCACACAGAACCATATTTGCCTTTGTTGAATATAAATTTAATAAAGTTAAGCCGCTTGAGATGTGGCATCTCATTTTCAGAGGGTCCTCATGTCTGTAAGGTTGTAAAGATAGTTACTATGGATGAATAATCAATACAACCACGGATAGAGATCAATCTAATATTAACATAAATATCTATAATGAATATAATCTGGAGAGGAATGATGTTGATTAATATAGCAGCATCTGGCTGAACTGTCATTAAAATGGTTTAACTGGTCTAAAGTCTGACTTTATGTTAAATGAAGTTTCTGTTGATGGTTGATCAGGATAGAGCTCATGGAGTGGAGCAGGTCCACAGCAGCAGGTCATCATGACTGTTTGTCAAGGTCACACTGATATATGTGTGCTGTCTGCAGGAACTACCATGTGTTTAAGTTAGTTGATCTCTCTGAAGTTAACATCAGGGACTGTGTTGATAAACTCTTACTGACTAGTTTAGCTTTTAGTTATGCAGATAAATCAGCGTCAGGTTTTACCTCAGAGAAATCAAGGCCAACAAAACAACCGAAGAGGAGTTTATGTAAGTGAAGATGAGCAGCAGTCCGTCTGACAATGATTCTGATTCTGGTTTGGTAAAGACAGACCTCGAGCCCGAACCAGACAGAAACCATTAGTGGAGCACAGATAAACAGTTTGTTTATTGTCCTGACGGTGCTGCTATGATAAATGGAACAAACCTGGACAGACGAAAACAAACCTGCAGCCTGTCTCACATATGGACTCCATCATGTTTAAACACCGGACACACGTGTCCTCCAACATGGATTACAATAACCGGAGGTAGTTTCTTTATGTTTCTGTGCTGAACACACATGTTCAAACACAAACCTGCACAGGACGTCAAATGTGTAACAGCTTTAACATGAAACACACGAGTGTAAAACAGGCTGAGATCATCCTTTCCTTCACACTGTAAGATATTTATATCAGCGTGGATGTTAAAGGTTAACCGTGGGGTCAGCAATGAGGAGGAAACTCTTAAAGAAGAAGCAGCTGCTTGTAGCTCATCCTCTGCACTGACAAAACTCAGGTGGGAGTATTTGTCCAATTTTAAGACAAACAAAAATCTCTCTAGACTTATTTCAATCCAAGTTTTTTACATGTCTGGATTAAGATCGCATGTGAAGATCTAAAAACTAAAAGTAAGGCCTGAGTTGCTTGTAATAATAAGTAAAATAATCTGCCAATAAGACCAGACAAATTTGACCTGAGCAGATATTAAACCTTAATTTAAGACCCTCACTGAGTCAGACTTTCCTTGTTTCACTGGCAGATATTTTCTCTTCATTACAAGCAGTTCAGTGCTTTATTTTTAACTTTCATTCCTTAAAGTAAGATATTTGTCTTGAGTTAAGTAAATGTGGATTAGAATAAGTGTTTGGATATTTTTGACTTGAAAATAGATACACACACTTGCCTCGATCTGAGTTTTTGAGTGTGTTCTGTGGAGGCTTCTCGCCCTCAGGTGAAAACATCCTGTAAGACTGCAAACAGACGAGATGAATCCAAACATACTTCAACAGTTTCATTCACAGCTCATCGCCCGGCCCACTGTTTCTCCATGTCATATTTGGGACGGCTCCGCTTGAGGTAAACATGACTTTCTTCCCTCCAGGTGTTCCTCAGTCATGTCGGATGTTGCCCATGGTGGCACAGGTGACGTCTTCAGGTTGTCCATCAACGACAGGACTCTTGTTTGCAGATGCCTCACGCTGTAGCAGGGTTAAAAACAGAGGATTGTTCTCAGGTGTGAAGATGCTGCCTCGTATCTCCATCTGATCTCTCTTTGAGCTGAAGTGAGACCTGCCGAGCTGCTGCCCTTCTCTCCGTCTGTGAAGCTCAGGACTAGAGCCAGGTCTCTGCAGCCCTCATGTTGTTGGAGACCAACCAGGCCCTCAGCACCTCTGTGACCACAGCACCAGTCTGATCTGGATAACAGCTGATCGGACCAGCTTAGGAGCAAGAGAGCGGATAAACATCCCTCAGAGATGTTGGTCCACATCTCCATGACAGCATCACACAGCTGCTGAACATCCATGAGGAGAACCTCCTGCTCCACCACATCCCAGACTATTGGATTGAGATCTGGTGACTGTGGAGACCACTGGAGCACAGTGAAGAAACCAGTGTGAGATGATCTGAGCTTTGAGACATGAAGTCTCCATCAGAAGATGGTCCTCTGTGGTCATAAAGGGATGGACATGGGCAACAACAACACTCAGGTAGACCGTGGGGTTTGAGCCATGCTCAGGTGGGACTAAAGGGCCCAAAGTGCAGCCTGAACCGCTGATCCAAGGCAGGATGGGTCCATGCTTCATGATGTTCACACCAAACTCTGAGCCTACCATCTGCTGTCCAGTTTTGGTGAGCCCGTGTGAATTTTAGACATCTGAATCCTGTTCTTAGCTGACAAGAGTGGCACCAGGTGTGGTCTTCTGCTGCTGTAGCCCATCTGCTTCATGACTGAATGTGTTGTGTTTTCAGAAATGACCTTCTGCAGACCTTTCAACAATGATTATTTTATCCTTTACCTTCATCTCCTCCGACTCCAGCATCAACAGGGCCCACAGAACTGCTGTTCACTGGATATTTTCTCCCTTTTGGACCATTATCTGTAAACCCTAGAGATGGCTGTGTGTGAAAACCCAAGCACCAACAACCAGGTCACATTCAAAGTCACTTAAATCACTTTTCTTTTTCATTCCGATGCTCAATGTGAACTTCAGTAGGTTGTCTTTATTATTTTTACATGGCAAACTCTAGACCTACCTTTTTAGTCTGGCTTTTAGCTGATTATATTTACCATCGTTATTTAATCCTATTTATTTATTTTAATCCTCTTAATATGTTTTATTTCTCAGTTTCAGTTCAGATTTATTGTTTGGAATTTTATTCTCTGTTAATCGATTTTCCTTCCTTTAGCCTACTTTAGCAGATTTTATGACACATTTGGTGTTTGGCTATCTCATTTTACCATATTATTAGTTTAAATTTTATTTTATTTTCTTATTTATTTATTTATCTATTTATTTTCCCTATAGTTTTTTAAATCTAATTTCTTTTCATGATTTTTTTTTACTGTCCTTTTAGTCTTCGCTCCTGTTTCCTCATTCTAATCATTCTAATACAGGATAGCGTTTCCTCAGTCCTCTCGTTCTGTTTTCTGTTAAAATCTCTTCTTAATGTCCTTGTGTGTGTGTGCAAGTGAGTGTGTGTGCTGTATGTGGGTGGGCGGGGTTTTATATTCTCATTGTATTCAATTTTCTCATTTTTGTTACTTTGTTTTATTTCTTTTATTTTAATGTAAAGCAATTTGTGCTATAAGACTTTGTATGAAAAGTGCTGTACAACTAAAGTTTAATTGAATGAAATGTGTTGAATTGCTGCCATGTGATTGAGTGATTAGCTATCTGACTAACAAGCAGTTGAAAAGGTATTAATGTGGGCTATAAGTCTGTGATATGATGCAGATTAAAATGTTGGAAAGAGGCAACAATATAGGACTTTTTCACCATAAAATAATGAAGTCAAAGTTATAAATCAATCCAAGAGCACTGAAGATGGAGAACAGAGTCCTCAGGATACCCTGAATGTGCTTGATATACAATATTTTCATCCATATTTACATATAACTCCATGTCTGCCCAGCACAGCAGGGCACCTTGATTGAATTTTCTCAGGTTGAGGCTCAGTCCAAGTTCTGGATCCTGTGTTCAGTTGTTTTTGTTGGTCAGTAGTTTCTCATTAAGGATGAAGTTCCCATCTGTGTGGCTGCAGCAGGAAGCTGTGACCGTCTGAGCACGTGGTGACTGGATGGAAATGAACTGTCACGCACCGACACACACGCACAAACATGCATGACAGCAAACAAAAGCAGATCCAAATGCTGTGTCAGGGCTTCAAATCCAGTATGTGGACTGAAGCTCTACGAGGCTTTTCTCAGGCTCCATCAGCCAAAAAAGAGACGATTAGTCCGCAGGAACAGATGCTCAGACAGCTGTAAACAGGAAACCAGCAGCAGGGATCAAAACAGAGTCCATCAGCGAATGATACGCAGCACACGACTCCTGCAGCCTCTGACAGGACGACGGCGTGGAGCTGTAGCCTGAGCTTCCTGTGAGGACACTGATGCCTCCAGCCCGGACGGATCTGTCCATGAGGACGTCTACCTCCTTCATCAGAGAGAGAGCACACAAATCATCCATACTAACCTGAAAGATTATTCAACATCTGCTGATGATTCAAACGTTTAATTGAATTGAACCTTATTTATTCGGAATATATTCAAAAGAGGGATAAAAACAGAAATAGAAGTAAGAACATAGTTTAGTCGTTACATACAATATATTCAAAAAGGAGTGGGAGGAAGTAAAACGTATCAAGCTCTACCCCATCTCCATCAAATAATTAAACATAAATGCTTCCATATTTTATAAAAGAAAACATTTTCCACACAGTATTTCAAACAAAGTAGTTGTCCTTCAGTTTAGTGTGATACCTCCTGTTTTATCCATAAAAATCCACTGAAAATATACTTTTATACATTATTTTATCATTGTTTTTCATTTTTGTGTGTGACCTATGAACTTTAAAATTTAAATTTCCCTTAAATTATAATCCCCAATCTCAATCTCTACAAAGTAATAACCAAAGAGAGTTCAGGTCACAAAGAGGTGAAGCACCTGAGCGAATGAAATATCACATTCTTAACTATTTCATGTTACATTCACATTATTTTAACATCCTTACACTCCATTTATCTGTTGACAAGACACTTAAATATTCTGTTTGTTTCTGTTGTATTCTGTTTAATCTTTTTACCTCCGCCAAGGAGGTAATGTTTGTTCACAAAATTACACAAAAACTACTGGACGGATTTTGCTGAAATCTTCAGGAGATGTTGGTAATGGCCCAACTTAAAAATGATTAGATTTTATAGTGATCCAGATAACCATCATTAGCGAATGATCGATTTTGCTCAGTAACTGTGTAACTAATAATGATATCAACATGATTTTGAGTGCTAGGTGTGGGTTTTTCAGGGTCGTGAATCATATTATGATGGTTAACTTTATCATGAAACTTTGCTTATAGATGTAACAGCAGTATGTGAGCTACGTTGGCGGAGGTTTGTGCTCTCTGAGTGCTTTCTAGTTTGTTAGTTAGAAAGTCCATGTCTCTATCATCAAGGTCAATTTCATCTGGATCTGATCCAGATTGATTGTCACAAAGAAACATTGAACTGTATAGTGGGAAATCCCATTGACGACTTTCAATAATTCATATAAAATCAAAATATTAAGTGATGTTCCCAAAACTTGTTGTGTTCATACAGGATAACAGCCTCCATGGATGTGCTGAGTTTGGTCTGGATCCTGGCTCTGTTCTGGATCTGATGATCTGAGTGCTTTTCTAGCTTTTATTATGACGTGTGCTGCCGACCTCCTGGTTGCCAGGTCGCCCTTGTGAATGAGATCCTGATCTCAATGGGGTTTATCTGGTTAAATAAACCAAAATAAAATAAAAAGAAAGTCCAGTTTAAGAGGACTGGCTGATGGGGCAGAAGTCCAAAACTCTCTCTGTGACCCCTGGATGGAAAACCAGCTGAGTCAGAGGACGGCTGCAGTCTGAGGACTCGGCCCTCATCAGAGAAACAACAGAGAAAAGAATCAATGAGGAAGATTTACTCACTGATCATTAACCTCAGGGGCTCTGCTCCGACTGTCACTGTGACTAAATGAAACACAGACAGAACACCTCCCGTAAATCTGCATACTGAGGGCAGAATGAGGCCTCGTGGTCCCGAGGGCGATAAATCCCTGCGACAAAAAGGCTGAAGGAGGCATTAACGTTAACGAGGCAGCGCCGGGACTTCAAAGGTGCTGCCATGATGGACGGCCTGAACTTCAGGATCAGAGACACAGAAGAATATTTGACCCACATGTGGAGGTCAGAGGCAGGTGGCACTTATCTGTGCTCTGCTTTATGGCCTCAAACGCTCTCCCTCTTTACTGATGACCTGCACTGACTTTAGAAATGTGTCGTCCTAGTCAAGACTTCAGCTCATTCACTGACATTAACTTAAACTTTTAATCTGATAAAAATGAGACGTGGTTGCAGCTAGAAAGTCCAGTTGGGACGTTGGTTAAACAAATAAAAACAGAATACAATGATCGGCAAATCCTATTGGACCTATATTCAATTAAATAGACGACAAGGACAAGATATTGATGCTCACACTCATGAATTTCTTTCTGTTTTTGCAAATATTGACTCATTTTGAATTGAATGCCTGCACACATTCAAAAAAGCTGGGACAGGGGCAGGTCTACCACTGTGTCAAACTCTGGGTTGCAGGACACCAAGTGTTGAAGTTTTGCAGGTGAATTCTTTCACATTCCCGTTGATGTTCAACTTCAGTTGGCTGCAGCAGGTCAGTCTCCCTGCACTCTTTCACTCTGAAGCCACGCTGTTGTCACTCGAGCAGAATGTGTCTTCATTGTCGTCCCTGAAAAAGATGGATGGCAGCATGTTGCTCCTAAATGTGTATGAACCTTTCAGCATTGACGGAGCCTCCACAGGTGTGCAGGTTACCCATGGCATGGGCACTAACACCCCCCCCATACCATCACAGATGCTGTCTTTTGACCTTTTGACCACGTCCATGATGTCCAAAAACAGTCTGAAATGTGGACTCAGACCACAGCAGACTTTTCCACTTTGCCTCAGTCCATCTCAGATGAGCTCGGCCCAGAGAAGCCGGCAGTGTTTCTGGGTGTTGTTGATATTTGTCTTTGTCTTTGCATGGTAGAGTTTGACCTTGACCTTGTAGATGTAGAGATGAACTGTGTTAACTGACAATGGTTTTCTGAAGTGTTCCTGAGCCCACGTGCTGATGTCCTTTACAGAATGATGCTGCTTTATGATGCAGTGCTGCCTGAGGGATTGAAGGTCACAGGCATTCAATGTTGGTTGTCAGCCTTACTCTGGATTCTCTGAATTTTATGATGATATGATGGACTGTAGATGATGAAATCCCTAAATTCTTGGACTAGTTGCTGACGCTCCATCCATGCTCCTGTTATACCCAATCATGACTCTCACCTGTTCACCTGAATGTCCCTAACAGGCGTTTTTTGAGCATTCCTCAACTTTCTCAGTCTTTTTGATGCCCCTGTCCCAGCTTTTTTGAGGTTATTTTTCCAGCAGAGGTCCTTCAAAACCTGCGAGCACGTGCACCCTGAAGATCTGACATTGGTTTGAAGGTCAAACCATCAGATTTCTCTGCTGTCAGTTCACTTTGACTTTGTTCGGTGATAAAAATAAAGCATTAACACTTCTATTTGTGAGAGCAGCACCACTCTACAGTTGCCCGAACATTAAAGTCTCATCACAAACATGTTCTCAGCTTCGTGTCAGGCAGGAAAAGTGTGCAGCTTGGCCTCTCTGCAGAAAGGAGCAGGGTTAGTTTGATTCCTGATGGAGCAGATCTCACGCTGATCAAAGCGGGCCCTCATCACTCAGCCCTCAGAGTGTATCACACTGTCAGGATATAAACACGACCGCACAGGCAAAATATTTCCTCCTCAGAGACCCTGATTCTAAACACCACTCCTTCACTGCATCATCTGTCATCATGCAGCGCTGCACCACATGTAGGACAACACCTGCGCCGCAGACCACGCCGCAGTTCTCATGGACATCAAACAATGCAGGAATGTCACAAAAACAAAAGAGAGCCGAGGCTACTACGTTTCTACAGCCGGCCCGGGCAGATGAGTCATGAAGCTGCAGAGATCTGGGATCAATCAGGCTCCAACAGGAGGGGGGTGATAAGAGAGGGACACTCGTTGAGAAACTTGGTCTGATAGAGTTAGGCATGAGAGATGGTTGTATTTCTGCAGACTGAGGAGGTTCTGCTTTAAACCAGGCAGCAGAATGAAGCCTGCAGATACCTGAGAGTCCACGTGAGGCAGTCTGCAGAATCACAGAAGTCTCATACTCTGTTTTAAAAGCTCCTTTCACACATGCAGCACTGAAATCCAGCTGAAAATACCAGGACTTTGGTGTGAGTAGTTAAAATTATAGCTTCTGATGATACATATTATTAAAGGGCACATTTCACAACTCTTAAGGTCAACTCACAGGCAGAGTTTAAAGCAGAGTAAATAAAAACCTATCATTCAGTTAAAATGAACAGTGAATATAACACTGACTGTTTATGTACACACACACATCCAGAGATGGATCCATCCAGGCAGAGACAAAGGGACTAAAATCACATTTGTCTCTGCTGAATATTGATTCAATCAATCAGTCAATCTTAATTAATATAGCTCCATATTTGTCTTTGTTGAGTATAAATGTATTAAAGGTAAGCCCCTTGAAATGCAGCATCTCATTTTAACAGGGTCCTCATGTCTATGTGGTTGTAAAGATAGTTACTATGGATGAATAATCAATACAAGCATGGATGGAGAGATCAATCTAATATTAACATTAATATCTGTAATGAATATAATCTGGAGAGGAATGATGTTGATTAATGTAGCAGCATCTGGCTGAACTGCCAATAAACAGTTTAACTGGTCTAAAAGAAAGTCACGAGGACAGAGTTTGCAGAGTCACAACATTTGTTCAAGAGGACGTTTTACAAAGAAAATATAAAACTAAGCTGTCAAAATGAAATCTGTCGATGAAGATAAGGGAGGTGGATTCCACTTTTCGTCTTACGGTTGCATGAGAGCCTAAAATAAGCTGCAGCAAACTCAAGTTTGGGAGATGCTGCATCAAAATGATCCTTTAACTTATTTTCATAATCAAACTAGATTCTGCAAGATCTGCATCCAGAGAGTTAAAGCACAGTGCTGGGTCTCTGACCTTCTACCTACCAAATTTATTTTATTTATTGTAAAGTCAGAGAGGACAGTCCTCCTCCCAGTTGGACATGCCCAGAAGACCTCCACAGAGAGGCAAACTAACCAGACACCTCCTTGGCTGACTCCTCTGGCAGTGGCTCTACTTTAAGGTCCCCCAGGACGTCCATTTTCCTCATCCTATCTTCAAGGTTGAGCCGGGCCCCCCTATTGATTAACTCTGGAGAATCGGGAGAGGATAGAATCAAGACCTAAATGTGACACAGGTAAAAAGGCCATGAAATCTCTGACTATTTTAACCCTCCTCTGGACACTGAAGGCATCTTCTGCTGTTCCCATCTCTACCTGCAGGTGGCACTCTTGCTCAATAAAAAAAGCACCTTTAAATCAGCAACTTTCCATGACACAGAGGTAACAACAGGAAACTTTTTTTTATGGAGGCTCTCACATGGGCTGCGTCTGTCATGTGCATGTGTGTGTTTGATTCGAACCTCTCTGCGTCTGTTAATGGGACGCAGATGGAGCTGGCTCGCACGCCGCTCGCTAATGAGGGAAATATGGAGTCGGCAGAGGTTTCACACAGGCAGGCCCTCTGGATGATGATTGTATATATGAGTCTGTCACTGTCACACGTAGAGGAGTCTGCTCACAGTGATCGACATTAGGGAGTGTGAGGAGAGCGTTTATGACGGTTTCTTCTGTTTTTAGTTTGTAGTGAAGGGTGATAATCTGACTTTATGATCAGAACAATCAACTTCATTTAATCATAGTTACATATTTTTCCCTGAAGTGCTTTACAAAGAAACAAACATTACAACAACAATGACTATTGATGGGAAAAAGGACTGTTTCACATATCCATTGGATATATTTCTCTGGTCCATCTGGTCACCTGCCACCTGTTTGCACCAAAAGCTGAAACAACTCATTACACTGCAAAAACTCAAATCTCAGCAAGCGTGTTTGTCTATTTTCAAGTCAAAAATATCTAAAACACTTATTCTAATCCACATTCACTTTGCTAGTCCAGATAAGTATCTTATTACAAGGGAGAAAAGGCAAAATAAGGCACTGAACTGCTTGAAATGATAACAAAATATCTGCCAATGAAACAAGTTTGACTCAGAAAGGGTCTTAAATTCAGGTTTAAATCTGCTCTGGATAAAAACAAAACATTTTAAGACACCCTTTAAGTTAAATTTGTCTCATTTGCAGATTATTTTACTTATTACAAGCAACTCAGGCTTGATTTTTATATCTTAAAATAAGATCTTAATCCAGACATATCAGACTCATACTCTCACTGAGATCTGAGTTTTTGCATGTAGTGCTATGAACTGTGGACCAAAAGCTTTTAAAGAGAATATTTGCATCCATTGTGGACATCTAATATTGGCTGTGCGTACACTTGCAACCCCATTAGGCATAAAAAAGACTTAAGACCTCCATCCCTTGCAATTGATGGCACTGAAGCATAAAAACAAATGTGCAAAGGTGGACAGAATAAATGTTATCTCCTGCCGTCTTCTATTGTTCATCTACATGTCAACTTATAGGTGTAGGATTGTTGTCACTGAGCTTCATTTGGGAGAAACTGGAGTTTCATTGGCTTGTGTTAAAGTTGTTTTCACCCTCTTGTCTTCAGGTCAAACCTTCCACATTTGAAATCTTAAACTTTTGTAACTCAACTTCTTGAAATAACCTTCTGCTGGTTTGAGTGCCATTAATGTTCACAGCGTGAGCCTCTTCAACAGAGCCACGGCCAACATTTCCCTCAGTAACAGAAGGTTGAATAAGACTTGAACCACACAGAGATGCTTCTCTTGCTCTCCTCAGATAACCCCGTCCATCATTCTAAGCAGACAAACCTGCGAAGTGTTGTTAACATGACGGACTGCTCCAGCTCACAGTTAGATCTTTGTGAGTTTTGGCTTCATGCATGTGGTGAGAACTGCAACCCCAAACCCTTGAGTACCTCTTCACTCCAGATTCCCCTGTTAAAACCAAACTCCGGCCGCCAAAACCAGCGGGCTGTGATGTCATGTCTGAGGGACGTCCAGGGTTCAGCCCCTCTTGATATTCTGTGGTTTGAATGAGGCCTTGGGCTGACCATCACCACCCCACAGTTTGTTTTCTTTGGTCTAAATCGGAGCGGGAAAAGCCTGATGTTCCTGTTTGGCTCTGAGTCTCTGACCGAGGCCCCGTTAACCAGTGTTAGCTCTTATTTACTGGACAGATTCTTGCTCATACATCATTCTGTTGGTTGGAGTTTTAGATGTTTTCTGCTCTCTAACACTCACAGTTATCACTTAATTTCTGACAGACTGAGTGAAGAGGCCATGTCTGACATGTTTCTTTCACGAGTACTGCGTCTGATAAAGTAATTAATGCTGGCCCTGAACCAAACTACCTTTTCTTGAATTTTAAAGTCAGAGATACATTTTCAGGAGTCATAACCAAACTCTGATAGTCCTGCTGAAGCCTGGGGAACCTCCCATGATCTCAATCATTATTTTTTCTCCGGTCTTTGCCTTACAATAAAATCAGACAAATAGTTTCCTCCATGTAAACACTTTTTATGGTCCTCCTCGGTCCGCATGTGGAGAGAAGCTTGAGTCAATGGAAGAACTTGGCCGACCCTCACACTTCACATCAGATCAGCGCAGAGCCTGAACCGCAGCAGAGTCGTATTACTGTAAAAATTATGTCACAGTGGAGTGAAGTCCTCTGCAGTCACTGCTCTTTAAGCTCTTTAAGCATTAATGATGCTGAACCACTGCTGCATGTTTTTACAGACCTCAGTGACGCACCCCAGCAAACAGGGTCTCATTCTGTGGACACCCATGTAGCTGTAGATTAATAATAATAATCTGAGTGTTGTGGCACTGATGTGGTACTTTTATACCGCTTTCACACTAAAATCCGCGGGTCAACGCTGGTGTTTTCAACGCTGGTTAACCCGCGAGTGACTCCTTTACCACTGCCAGCAGACCCGGTTCTACTCAGCAGCAGATGAGCTGCGTGGCTGTTTTTTTTTCCTCTGGCGCATCAAGCTGATGTCATCACATTGATGATGTCATCGGCGCGACAAAACACGATCACGTAAACAATGGAAAAGAGCATGGACGCCGTGGACACGGTTTTCTGTACTTTGTACTTTTGTCCCTCTTTAAAAATGCACAAACTTGGCGCTGATGATACAAAGGCAGATGGAATTTGTTGCTGAGATGGCAAAGAGTCACGTAAGTTACAGACAGAGGGGTCGGGCACGATGTTATGCCGTGAGCACGTAATGCCGACGTCATCTGTAACTTAGCAGCTTGACCCGGGTGTGATGTTCTCACTGAAGCCGGTCGGAGACGAGCCGATAAAAACCCATGTCGCTTGCAGGGTAAGTCGACCCAGGTCGAAATGCCGAGTAGACCCTTTTCAAACTGCGGACAGGAACCGTTTGTTGGAGGATTTACACGGGTTTTTTGGCCAGTCTGAAAGGGGTATTGGTTAGCAATATAATCATTGTAGCAGCAGTAAAATTTTCTGTAAGACTCTTTATCCCTTTTTAACTTATTGTATTGTATATAAGTAGGTGATACATTTTAGTCATATTATTAGGATCATTGGTTCCTGAATAGATGGTGAATTTTGTAAATACTATAAATATGGAGAAATTAAAAACTTGACTGTCGTACGTGGTATTAAAGGGGTAGGATTGAATAAGTTTATACTTCTTCCTACTCCTTTTCAAGCATGTAAACTTGTTGCACATGCAATATATCATCAACAGTTTACCTTCTTTGTTTTTTTTGGTTTTGTTTATGTATATGCATGTATTTGCTTTTGGTTACTATTACTATTATGTTTTTTTTACATGTTTGAAATAAAGCATTAAATGATTATCAATTATTATTATTATTATTCATACCTTTTTAATAATGGCAGAGCCTCCCTTAGTGAGGAAATGTGAATTTCTTGTATAAACCAAAGTAAGAATCATATTATTAGCTTTGGTTTCCCTTTTTAAATGCAAACACACTTATATAAAATAAAAAATACGAAACACAGACTTCACTTTAAAGATCCCTGCAAAGTCCTTTTCTAAACTCTCAGTTCACAGAGAAATCCTGGAGTTTATTATGTCGCAGCTGTAATCTTATCTCATTTCATTCAGCTCAAATCATTCACTTCCTACTCACTCCCAGTCATCACAGGTGTGCCCCAGGGCTCAGTCCTGGGGCCCCTGCTCTTCATCATTGTTTTGTTTTAACATTTCAGATGAAGAAGGAAGAAGCCTGTGTGATCCTCCAGAGTAAGAAAACATGTTCAGATGTTTCAAGGCGATGTTTATGCTGCAGCTTATCTTTATTAACTTAAAACATGCAGGAAACTCTGTCTCGTGAAGTTTAAAATATCAGTAGTGATCAATCTGTTGTCAATACATGAGAGCTGTTGCATAATACTCCAAAGTGCAATGTGTTGTTGTAAAGGGGGGGAATTATGTATATATATATATATATATACAGCTGCCCCTGCCCCTGCAGCTGTATACATAATTCTTCATTCAGAAGCTCTCAGACTCAGTCACAGCTGCACTGACTCACTCAGTGAAGATCTGACTCAGCAGAGAGGAGGCCTTCAGGTGTCGTTAGGACGGGGATGCCTAAGAGTGATGCATTCAGGTGATGTGGGATTTTTCCTCAGCACCATATCTGGAAGAGGAGACTGGATGAAAGGATGTGGAGAAGTGGCTGATGTCAGAGGGATGGAGGTCTGAAGAGAAAGGAGATGGAGGGAGTGGAGGAAGCAGAGGTGAGGGGTGGGGTGGGTTATTTCTATAGCAGCATATCTGTTGAATATAAATTTATTACAGGGGTGTGATTAAAGGTGACCGTGACCTGCCCCATCCAGACTTCATGACATGAATCTGAGGAAATCCTCAAGCCAAACACTCCAGCACGTTTCCTCTCCCAGTAACACTGCGTCTGCCCTGAAGTTTCCATCGTTAACCGAGGACACATTAAAGTGATAACATCCACAAAACGCTCTCATGGAAAATCCTCGGCTTTGGCCGCAGACCAGCTGATGGCGTCATGAGAACAGGGATCCCGACGTGTGGGGGGGCTGACCCGCCTCGACCCGACCCGACAGGAAGTACTTGTCTCATGGTGAGGAGTGTCGGAAAGTCTGCTCTGTGCTCCGCAGGCTGAGCCAGAGCTGCAGTCTGGGGTTAATAACTCAAACATGTCAGCACGACGAGTGAGAGGAAACAGAATAAAATGATAATAATATCAATAAAGGATCCAATAAAATAAAAAATAATTATGCTTGTTGTTCTCTTTTTCATTTTTTCTTTTTTGTTTGCGTCTATGTAAATGTATAAATGTTTGTTTTGTTGTTGCTTCCACAGCAGGAGGTACCACACTAAACTGAAGGATGACTACTTTGCCGGATTTGTTGGTTGTTTGTTACTGTTTTGCCTTTGTTTGGTTTTAATTTTGCATTTTTTGTTGTTACATCACTAAGTTATTGCGTAGAAAATATTTTTCTTTTGTAAAAAATATGGAAGCATTTATGTTTAATTAACCAATGGAGAAGGAGTGAGATTTGAAAAGTTTTACTTCCTCCTACTCCTTTTTAAATATATATTATTTATATATTCTTTCTTCATTTCTGTTTTTATCTCTCTTCTGAATATATTCAACTTAAATAAGGTTCAATTCAATTCAGTTCAAACAATGGGATTTAATTTTGATTTTTGATTTCTGATCAAAAACTACTTTTTATACAAAATAGCTTTTGTTTTAGTGAGAGAAAACAAAATAAAAATAATAATATTAATAAAGGATCCAATAAAATAGAAAAGTATGTTTTTTTCATTTGTTTTTTTTCTTAGTTTACATGTTTGTTTAAATGTATGACTGTTTGTTGGTGTTTTTTTGCCTCCACAATGTGATTTTTGGATTTCTTATCAAATACTACTTCTTTTTCATAATAGCTTTTGTTTTAGTCAAAGGAAATAGATAAAATAATAATAATATTAATAAAGAATCCAATAAATTAGAAAAATAATTATGTCTATTATTCTCTTTTATTAGATTGCTTTTTTCAAGGTTTCTGTTTTGTTTACATGTCTGTTTAAATATATAAATGTTTTCTCTTATTTGCTTCCACAATGTGACTAATTTTTTATTTTTTATTTCCAATCAAAAACTGCTTCTTCTGCATCACAGCTTTTGTTTTAGCTCATTGTTTCCTCTTGCTTTATCTTTATTTAAAGTTCTTTGTTTAGTCTTTTGTGGCGTCATTGATTCTTGATAACTCAAAAAGTTATGAACAGAATTTGATGACAATTTGAGGGACTGTCGGTCATTACCCTAGAAGGAAATGTTTAGATTTTGGTGGTGATCTGAATCCAGGTTTGTTAATATTTTAGGACAGGGCATTTTCCCACATTTTTGCTAATAATTCAAAAAGTCCTCAACAGATTTTGATTTACTGTTCAGGGAACGTTGGTCATGGCACCAGGAAGAAGTGATTAGATGTTGGTGATGATCTGACTCCAGATGTGGATCCAGGAATCTTTTAAGGATTTGTTAAAATTCCACATAAGGGCAGTTTTCCACTCTGTTGCTACCAAATTGGCAAATAATGTCAGAAATGCTTTGGCAGAGTTTGTGATCCTGGAGAACTTCAAGTTCTATTTATTTTTAATTTATTGTTCTGAGTCTAGTTTGTCCTGACTTGCCTGCCACACACACACTGCTTATTTTAGCTCATTTTGATTGTTAGCAGACAAACATTTACTCCATACCCTGTATTAACTCATCAGTAATCCATCATTTTAGTCTCTTGAATTAACTCCATTATTAGGGTGAAAATGCTTTAGTTGTTAATTGACACCATCACAGGATGGGGAAGGTCAAGCAGGGCTCTTTGGGGGCCGAACCATCACTTCCAACACTCCTTGTTCTTTTTCACCCTGAAGAAAGTCCTTAACAACATTAGCTTTGTATAAACTCTGGGCCAATCAGACGCCTCCCTGGTGGTCCTGCATGATGAGTAAGTATCTGACTGTATTGCTCAGCATTGAGGACACCATCGATCCTGATCAAATCCAGTACTCCATCTGCAGAAGTGAAGCCTCCACCAGGCTTCACCTTCAGGGAATGAACTGTCTTCTGCTGCAGACAAATATTTCAGATCAGGACTCATGGTGCTCTGGACTGATGAGTCAGAAAAAGACCATCAGAACTGGTCTTCTTCAAAGAAGAGATTTTTTTTCTTAGCTACAAGAACATCCATCTAAGCCACATAAACACCTCCCTAAGCCACAAAACGTCCATCTTAGCCACAAAAACACCTCCCGAGGCCACAAAAACATCTATCTAAGCCACATAAACACCCCCCTAAGCCACAAAAACATACATCAGAGCCACAAGAACATCTTTCTGAACCACAGAAATATCCACAAAATCATCTCTCTAAGCCACAAGAACATTTCTCTAATCCATTAATACATCTTTCTAAGGCCACAAAAACATCTCTCTCTGCCACAAAAATCCCTTACCTGAGCCAGAAAAACACCTCACTGAACCAAAAAATAAATTCCTGAACCACAAAAACATTTTCTGAGCCACAAAAACATCACTTTGAACCACAAAATTATCTCTCTTAGCCACAAAATCATCTCTCTGAGCCATAAACACATTTCTCTAATCCATTAATACACCTTTCTAAGGCCACAAAAACATCTTTCTGAACCACAAAACAGCCTCTGCTTCCAAATCCTTGTCTGGGAGAGACCTTGCTGATGTAGTAAAACTCCCTTGTGTCCTGTTGCTCAGTCTGGCCGTGGTGTATGACCACAGCCTCTTCTGTGGTAGCAGAGTTTGGCTGATCCTCTCAGTTCTCGTCCTCCTCACCTGACTGTAATCAGACTAACTCACTGACTTTGTCCAGGTGGACAAGGTGGAAGATCTGATGCTGGTTTGAAGGTGAAGGGTGACAGTAAATACTGATCTGATTCAGAAGGTGAAATCTGGAAGCGGTCTTACTTCAGAGTCCAGTATCATGCTCACAGAGGAAGTCCAGGATGACTACCTGAAAACACTGTCACCGGTGCAGATGCTTGAGCCCTCTCAGGTGGTTGGTAAACCCTCATTTAACCCTGACACAGCAGTTTTTTACGAGGCTCTGTCACGCTGGATGTCAGCTCTGCAGCCTGTAATCTGTTTCTGGAACAAATCCTCTCTGGCTGTTTTAAGACTCTCAGGCCTCTCCCACCATGAATGACATCAGCATCGTGAAAATGTTGGATAAGCCCTGCTGGCTGAGCTGCAGAGACTCACAGCGCTCTGAGGGAAGTGAATGGTATCGATTAACACAAATATATTGATAACAGCCTCGAGAGGACAAACACAGGAGACCTCAGCATCCAGAGAAGCTTCATCGATGTCCTCCATTTAAGCTCGTTGAAGATGGAGATACACTCGCTGGTTACTACTTGGATGCGCAGGAACAGAAAGTTTAAAAGACAAACAGATAAATCAAGACCACAATCATCAACATCTGAACAAAGAGACTGAACACACGCATGACTGATCATCGGCTGATGAGCAGAAATCCTCCTGCAGAAGTCAGGAAACAAGGAAATAAGTTTGGTGTTCTAATTCAACTGGTGTCTGTGTAGTTTGGTGACCTTGAGTTGACACCATGGGTGACTTTGTCTAGATGTTTGTGTAAGTTTGGTTTCTTTTGCTGTATTTTCTCAGGAATAAAAGTGAAGCACTGAAGGGGTCCCCCTCTGCTTTGACTAAGACATCTATCAGCACAGTCAGCAGGAAGTCATCAGTTAACACGGTAACTCATTACACCATAACACAGAGACAGTTCTGACCATGCTGGTGGTGCAGTCTGACCTGGTCATCACTTGCTAACAAATATTCAATGATGATTTTGATGATTGGTGTTAATTTTGTTATTTACTCTCAGAATTACCACCATGTTTGCAGTTTACTTCTAACACAACACGTAGTTACATACAGCCTGAGTTCTTTGGCGCCCTCTAGTGGTGAGACGATGACGCTGCTCTCAACTAAAAGGCCGTCAAGCCGAGTTGATCCACTTCACTACTCTTCATAGGGCAGCCATGTTTGCACTCACTAGCCACTTTATTCGGTACACCTAGTTGGAACTGGTTGGAGCCCTTCAGAGCTCCTTAAAGATTCAACAATGTACTGAAACATCCCTCAGAGATGTTGGTCCATATCTCCATGACAGCATCACACAGCTGCTGAACATCCATGAGGAGAATCTCTCATCTTGACCGTGTCAGCATGCCTAAATGCATTGATTTGCAGCCATGTGATTGGATGATTAGTTGCTGGGCTGATTTGCTATTTGCATCAATTACCAGCTGAAGCAGCTTTCTTAACTATAAAAGCAGGAGCCAGGATCCAGACCAAACTCAGCACATACATGGAGGTTGTTATCCTGATGAAAACAAGTTTTGAGAACATCATTTGATATTTTGATTTTATATGAATTATTGAATGTCGTCAATATTGTTTTTTGTGACATCAATCTGGATCTGGATCTGGATTTGTATGTCATCTATAATGTTGCTTTGTCTTTTAATATGCTCTGTTTGTTTTATTCCTATCATTGATGTTTGTTTTCTTTTTATGTGTTGAAACCAACCTGCTAATGGGACTGGGGATGGAAATTAGCCTCTTGGCTATAATCCCAGGCATTTACATGTAAATGTTCATTAATGCATACTGTCCCATTTAAAAAAAATAAAATAAATAAATCCCAAATCCTAAATCTGATCCAGATGAAATTTACCTTGATGATAGAGACATGGACCCCATACTATCCTGTAAAATTGGAAGCAAATCTGTAAAAAAAATGGCAGAGATATAAGATAAGATATCCTAGGATAAGATATCCTTTATTAGTCTCACAGGGGGAAATTCCAAACCACAGGGGGAAATTCCAATTTAAAATTCTGCCCAATATTAACTTAAGGGATTTTTAGAAATTTTGGGAATTTTTTGCATCCAGACAAATATACGTATCACTTCCAAAATCTAATCATTTCTACATTGGGCCATTACCAACATCTCCTGAAAATTTCAGCAAAATCCATCCAGTAGTTTTTGCATAACATTACTAATAAACAAACAAACAAACATACACCAGCAAAAACATAACTAATAAATAAAGTCATAGGTCAGTTATGTGAGATCAGGCTGTTCTCAGTAAATTAGACTTTCATCATAATAAAGAACACATGTCAAGTATTAGAGGATGTGATCATAAACAGGTGAGTGTGGTTTGTCACTTCACCATTTTACCGTGAAAATGTGACCTCCTGCAGGTTTGAAAGGACACGACCTGAGCGTGCAGTAAGTCATCGTCCTCAAAACAGTTTATGATCAGCTGTGTTTATCAGACATTTGCTTGTGCAGCAGAAAATCATTGACGAGCTGACTGCTGATGTTTAAAGCGATCAAACTTGGCATTACATGATCGCTGACTTTTGTTTCTTTTGTCTGCAGAGACGACCGAAATGTTTCCAAGATGTCAGAGGTAATCACTCTGAGGATTTCAAGCCTGTTTACAAGCACATGAGAGGAAAAGCACTGCAGCTTATCAGCATCACCGCCAGACACTGTATTAGGTACACCGGTTTAACTGCTTGTTAATGCAAAGAGCCAACCAGTCAACCACGTGGAAGCAACTCAGTGCATTGGAGCAAAAGGACCTCAGTCATCATGGATTGGAAATTACTCTGACATGTTCAGCACATTATACCTGCAGAAAGTCACGTCATTTTCACAAAAGTAGCTTTTTTTTCTCCTTCACTGGATGGTAAAATAGTGAATTTACAAACTACACTCACCTGTGAATGTTTACATCCTCTAATAGTCGACATGTGTGTGATTTCCTCCTGGAGAAAGTTTGAGTTCATTATGAAGAAACTTTAATTTACTCCAGAAGAAAGTCCATATCTGAGAACAGCTCTCTCCAACGATCTTAAACATGATTACAGCCTCTTAATAAGGTTCAGCTGTTCAAGTGTTCTTTGATGCAAACAGCAACTCAGCCCGTCAACCTGTTAGCCAATCACATGGCAGCCCCCCCAGACAGTGAGGCATGAAGGCTTGCTGAAGATCAACCTGAGGAAGGTGATTTAAGAGACTTTGAAAGTGGCATGGTTGTTGCAGTATTTCAGAAAACTGCTGATCTACTGGGATTTTCATACATGATCATCTCTCAGGTTTACAGAGAATGGTCTGAAGAAGAGAAAATATCCTGTTAGTGGTATTTTATAAAATCATGCCTAGGGTGCCACGTTGGGTAGGCCGGCTCTGATTAAATGCATAATATTAATTGTTTAAGGTCCACTCAATATTACTCAGAAACATTCAATCAAAAGAGTGTCCCTCCTCAACACTCCTCATGGTTTGAGTGGCTCTCAGGCTCAAAACGGAGATTGGAGATGATAGAAACAGGTGATAGGAACTGGAATATCAATTCAATATACACCAAAGGTGTGCAGAAGACCATCTCCTCATGCACATAATGCCAAATCATGGAGCAGATGGGCTACAACATCAGAAGACCACAACAGGTGCCACTCCTGTCAGCTCAGAACAGGAAACTGAGGCTATATGTCACACAGGCTCAACAAAATTAGACAATAGAAGATTGTAAAACTCTGGATTTCTGATGCCACATTTCGAAGGCCAGATCTTCTCCAGGGGTTGATTGGAGTGGTGTGGTGGCTCCAGAACTGATTTTGACAGTTTTTGCCATTTTTAGGTACGATTTCAGAGTTTTAAGAGACAATATTGTGATATTGCTCAGTCACACTGGCCTTCTGCTTTGTCCAAGTGTTTGGTGATGACTTTGTGGCACAACATTGAAGATATCTTCTCCATAGACTTCATGGCTCCATCAGATCATGTGGTTAAAGTCAAACAGTGTTTATGACTTCAGGGCAGGTCATCTTCTACTCCTCAAAAACTCCGATCCTGCCCAACATCAGGAACCGCTGGAGATCTTCAGTTCGATCCAGATTCTCATTTAAGAGCTGGTATTTACATTCATCCTGAACCCAGCCGGGGTTACTCATGGGCAGCTGCCATAGACCCACTAAATCACCATTTAGCCTAATGAGAAGCAGGCAGCGTGTTTATATCAGTCACGTTTCCCCGGTGCACATGTGAGTGTGAAAAGCAGCTGACAAACATGGAAAAGAAAACAGCTGGAATAAGCCCTTTCTCCGGTTTAATGCTGTCCATGGAGAGAATGAAGAGAGAGTAAAGGAGGAGATGTCCAGTGTTTTTAAGGGATTAATCATCCGAACAAGCTGAACTCCTTCAGACAGGCATGAATCAGAGGCACATTTATAATCAGGACCAATAAATAAGCTCTGTCTGCCAGAGGAACACAATATCAGCTACTGTGTTCCCAACAGTATTAAAGATAAATGCCAACATTTATCCAGACTACCTCATGCAGATATTTTCCAAAGATTAATCCCAACTCCAAGAAGTGAAAGTCGGCTGCTTGCTCTGGTTTCTGCTGATTTAAGTTCATTATAAAGACCCACTAAGAGTCCATTATCGTGAATTTACGGTCAAAAGGGGGCTGTTTGGTTGCCTTTGCGGAGCATACAAGCTCCAGTTTATGGATGATAAAGCAAACAGCCTGTGAAAACATTGGCCATTATCTGACAGACAAATTCCTCTCTGGGCTGGAAGGCCAATAATCCTGCTCCTCCGGTAAAGCAAGCGTTTGCCTATGAAAGTCTTCAGATGATGTCCAAGAGGGAATTCTTTGTTTACCATCAAACTACTGACGTATGGAGCGCTGTTTGGGTACAAAAGTCATATCAGTGATCTCAACCATAGTTCAGCTCTACTAGTACTTAAATTTGGAGTGCATGTACTCAGTTTGGTCAACTAGTGCACGAGTAGACTTTACTAGTGATGCAAAAAGTGTCACTAATACTACTAGTAGACTGTTTCGGGTCTACTAGACTGGTAGTAAAGCTTTGAGATTTTACAAGTAACATTTTTTAAGTTTACTAGTAAAACTAGTAACACAAAATTGTCTACTAGTAGGTGACTTTGCTTTGCTAGTAAGGTCTACTCGTGTACTTGTGTGCCATAAACCTTTACTAGTAAAACAACATTTTTGTTTACTAGTACTACAAGTAAACTCAAAATACCTCATAGTAGTACTAGTAGACTGCTTTTAGTCTACTAGTAGTACTAGTAAAGCTAAAAGATTCACTAGTAGTACTAGTAGACCTAATGTAAATGAAGTAGGACGGATTATAACAAATCCAGCACCCTGATTGGATGTAATATTTTGGAAAGCCAATGAAAAGCCTGAATTTGCTTTTCCCCACCCCCTTATTAGCATATTAGGCCTACTAGTAGTACCAGTGAACATTTTTAAGTCTATTAGTAGTACTAATAGGCCCAAAACAGTCTTCTAGTAGAATTAGAGACTCTTCTTGCTTCACTAGTAAGGTCTACCCACGCACTGGTTGACTAAAATTGAGTACATGTACTCCAGATTTGAGTACTAGTAAAGCTGAGCTACAGCTGATATCACTGATATCAAATTTATGCTCTAATGGCTTTCCATAGTGACGACACTTAGTGCATACACCAGGAAATATTTGGTCCTACAGGGATGGTTTGAAATTCATGAATGGGTCACAAACTCATAAGCAAGTCCAGTAAGAAGCAGGGTCGTCCCGACGGGACAAAACGACCACGACATCCTCAGAACAATGAAGGTGGAAATAGTGCCAACTGAATGATGCAAATATGGATCCAAAAAAGTGGAAGTGAGTTAGTATTAGTAGTTTTTTAATTAAATATTTATTTTAGCTTTTTGGATAAACATTTGAAATACAATGATGAACACATGCCTTTGAGATTTAATGGTTTCATTTGCAACAGAAATGCATCAGATGTTGTCCTGATGTGAATTTTAAAGCAACACTTAAGAACTTTCAGTTTTTTCGTTGATTATGGCGGCGCCGGTGGACAAAGGCGGTAGTGTTTTGCCTGAAAGAAGATCACATTTCCCATGAGGCCCAGCACGTAGCGCCGTAAAATCCTGATCTCCCGGTCGCCTGCAGTTGGACTGAACTACATTTCTGTTTCCAGCGGTTGTGTGAAGGATGAATAGCGACGAGGTAATGAATCTAATTGTGGCTAAACAATATCATATGACGATGTTGAAAATAAACGTGTAACTTTGTTTTGTACTGTATCCCCCCACCGCCCCCCCCTTACCTGACTCGTCAGCGACTGACGAGCTGACGAGTTTTAGAGCCTTGAAACCGATAAATAAAACGCTATGTTGGCTAATGTCACAGTAAACACACGTACAGATCCCGGCAGGAGGAAGCTACTTACTAGTCCAGCAGGAACAGAGCCAAGGCAGCGTCGGTCGGAAATCCCTCCTCGTCCTTGAGCTCACGCCAGTGAGTGAAAGCTGGGCCAATGTTAATCCTTGACTGTCCTTTAATCCGGGTAGCCTCCCTCTTTCTTTTTTTTTGTCTCCTCAGACAAAACTTTTCGTTTCTTCGTTTGTTTTGCAGCTTCTGCCATGATAGCACTAGTTGCGCGTAGGCGTTCGACTCGACTTCCGTCTTTGTAGCGAATGGGGAAAGGGGGAAGTGACGTATGCGGTAAAGCAGTCGGCACATTTGTAGTCTTTTTGTGTGGCAGGTTTCCTGCCACCCTCCGAAAAGTTGCTTAGTGCCAGTGAAAGCGATACAGACCCCCCCAGGCCATGACAGAGGTGTCATTCAACTAGTTGTAAGTCGATGTTTCATCACAAAAGTTATGAAAATATTTTATGAAGGCTGAAAAGTTACTTAGTGTTGGTTTAAAGCATTACTGTGCTTTTAAGAGGATGGTTACTACAGAACTGCTAACAAGGACTACAAAAATATCCAGGGAAGTTTTTCCATCTAGTGGTATCAGCCCATTGGCTCTCAGGGAGCTGAGCTAAGACTAAATGTGACCTCTGAAGGGTCAGAGTATCACCAGGAGTTGGAGGTATCAAACACAGAGAAGAAAAGAAACTATCAAGCTAAAATCTAGTCGTCTTCAGTGCCGCGCTCGCTGGCTGTAAACTTGTCAGTTAAATGTGATTTAATGTGAGACTGAAGGATGAACCTCAGGCCCTGATCGTTCTCTAAAGTAAACTCACTGCAGTTTGTAAATGAGCTCTCTTTAAAATGAGAGAGCAGTGAGCTTTCATTGGAGACGTGTGACCTTTAAAAAAATCCAATTAAAGTCAGCGGCTTTTACAAGAGGAGTCAGTAAACAAACATGTGTCTGTTGTTGTTTATTATTTTAATCGAGCGTGCAGAGAGGAAGACGGACCAATCATTCTTCAGGATCAACATCATGCTGAAACACAGCACTCCGAACTAAGGTCAGCAGAACTTTTCTGTTAAAACGACAATAAAAATACAAAAACGAAGGAAAAGGAAATAATTCAAGACTTAAAAGAATATTTACTTTAAGAGTTTAAGTCATGGAGAAATAAAGCCTCGAACAAGAAAACAAATCACTCTCCTTTCCAGCAACTTACTCATGAATCAGTTAAAATAAAACTTTTCCAAGCAAATCTTTAATTTCTGAAGGCACCCCATGTGGAGGACAACTCATTATCCAGTAAGAAGGCAGCCCAGCTGGCATGTCAGGGCAGTTTGTCCCGTTAGAGGGAACAGTTTATTAGATTTCATCCACCAGAAAGGCAGCCAGGAGGGCACTTAAAATCTGTCCACTAAAGGGCACTCCAGAACGCAGTTTTTCAGCAGGGGGACACCAAGGCTCTGATCGGGTTTTTCTGAAGGTTTGACTGACTGTAGGGCCCCAGGGATGGCTCCTTATCTTATTTGTACAACGACAAGAACACCTTACAGGGGACTTTGTTGTGTTTTTTTCTATTAGATGGCACCCTGAAGGTCATTTTATCAGGTTTTGTCCACTAGTCGGGCATTATTTGTTCACTGAAAGGGAACCATGAAAGTCACTTTATCAAGTTTTGTCAACTGTGTGGGCACCACGAGGGCACTTTGTCCTGTTTTGTTCACTGGAAGGTCACCCTAAAGGTCAAGTCAGTATGTTTGTCCACTAAATGGGCACCCTGGTGTGCACTTTGTCACATTTTGTCCACCGGGTGGGCATTTTCGAGGGCACTCCGTTACGTAATGTCCACTTTAAGGGCACCAAGGTGGGCAATGCATCATGTTTAGTCCACTGGTGGGGCTTTCTGAAGGACACTCTATTATCTCTGTCCACTGGAAAGAGCCCTGGAGGGCATTTTCGTCATGTCTTGTCTACTGGAGGGACCCTGCACTTCACTTATGTCAGTCTACATTGGGGGTGCACCTTTGTCATGCTTTGTCCAGGGCACCTTGAAGTTCACTTCATTAGGTTTGTCCACGGGAGGACTATTAAGGCCCATCTATACTCCCTTTAATGTATACGTCCTTTTCAAACGACGTTACCGTCACTGCTCACACACTTCCATGCGTCCTTTCCGCTGGCATTGCTGTTAACCGATACATCCACCAGGGGAACAAATCTGTCTCGCACAGACTACTTCTCCTTCACTACTAACCAACTGATATTTAGTTGCTCTCCAGTCTCCTCCCAGCTGTTTTTTGCATTTGTTTGTCCCGGTGTCCAGGCGAAAGTCACATCATACGGATGTTTGTATTTTCTAACTAACTCGCAGAGTTTCTCTTCAAAAAGTTCTGCCATTATTAGGGCCCTATAAAATCCGTGATCACGGAATCACGTGCCAAATCACGAAATTAGACATTAAACGCAGAGCACGGACAGAAGGCTCCGTCTTTAACGTTGAGTATAGTTGGGCCTTAACTCATGTGTTGCCCACTCGTGGAGCTTTCTGAAGGGCACTTTGCAATGGTTTGTCCACCTGGGAAGGCACTTTATCCACGGTTTGTCCACAGTATAGGAACCCCACAGGACAATTGATCATGTTTTGTCCACTAGCAGGCACCCAGGAAGGCATATGCTTATACTGTCTTTTTTAACAGACAAGAAGGTTTTTAGTTCATACCTTCACGTTTCGACGGAGCTCTTCTGTCTGAAAAAGGACACGTCACGGCTCCGTTGAAACATGTAAAGGTATGAACTAAAAACCTTCTTGTCTGTTAAAAAAGAAAGTATAAGTATATTATCTACATAGACATAATGAACCTACCAGGAAGGCACTTTGTCATGACCTGGAGGGCATTTTACCATGTTTGTTCACTTGAGGAGCAACAATTTTGAGGATTTTTTCCAACATTCTGTCCCAGAAAGACACAGATTCCCCCAGTTTGAGTCCACCAGTGTTTACTTTTGGTTGGTTCACTTCTCCTCTGGTAGCTCACACGTGTCTTCTACCTGAAAAATACTCACTCATCTCCTCCACATAAACCATCTTGAGCTGCTGCTGAAGAAACCACAGACCTCCATCCCTACTGGATTTTCCTTTCCCTTCCTAATCTAAAAAATCACGGAGGCGTTGAGTGACCTTCTCGACCGCTGAAGCCAAGAAACTGAACCCAAAAATGCCATTTCTGTAATTACAGGGACACGTGCCTGTGGCGTGTGGAGGGATCAGTTTCCTCCTCTGGATTTTCACGTTTTTGTGTCCATCAGAGACACACTGAGCTGTGTCCACGTGTCTCACCCCGGGGCCAGCTGCACATAAATCTCATATAGACTGATGTGTGGACATTAAGGGAGAGAAGACCTTAAAGGAACCAGGTTTGAGTTTACAGACAGGCCGAGGGATCGGCTGGATTTACTGTACGAGCGCCGTGCTCTTCGTGGAATCATCCATGGTTACAAAAGCAGGTATGCCCTGTTCACGTCAGCCCAGAGGTCAAATATGGTGCAGCAGACTGGGAGCTGGCAGAGATTCACAGAGTCACTCGAGGACACGACAGGAATTCTTCTGCTGCTGGTTTTCCCTGAATGTTAGATAAGGTTAAATTTATGTCCACCATCTTTTCTACAAATCCTGTCAGAGAGCAAAGAATGCATGGGATGAAAGAAAATCAGACTTCTTTCTTTTCTTTTCTTTTAGAAAAAAACAAACACATTTAGAGCTATTAAAAAAGAAGAACTATTTCACTAATGTCTCCATTCATATGAAGATCTGCCTCAAAGTAAATGAAATCTACAAATGCCAGGCAGACAGTCAGCGCTCGGTCTAGGAAACAGCTAAAGTGATTTTTTTAATGACCCTGCACCCAAAAATCTGTTCATCAAATCAGTTTAAAGGAAATCTCTCAGAGTTTTCTTAACATATGGACTTTAAAAGCGAGGAAAGGCCCAGTTAATTTGACTTTTGACGTCCACTATCTGATCAGTTTGTCCTTCACTACAAGTGGACATTTATGCAAAGTTGACAGAAAAGAAACAGAAAATCACTTGAAGGCTTTTTACCTCTGGTCTTCACCAGCATTGAGGCTGTTGACCTCTGACCTCCAAGATTCAGGCAGCTACTGGTGCTGTAAGGCCTGTTTCACACTGGATGTGTGGCAGCAGAGGTGCGTGCCTGGTTTTATTTTGGTGAGCATGTTTTCAAGAGCTCACTTTTACTTCCTTACAATCATACTGTGTGGAAGTGTGGGGGTCAACCTATAAATCAGTGATCAGTTCATTAGTTCTCCTACAAAAACAAGCCATACGTATCATCAGTAAAGCTGATTATCATGCACATATTCCTCAGCAAAATCAGTTCCTTCCACGTTGTGTACAAAGTTTTTTTCATTCCGAGAGTCCAAGTATGATTTATGTGATGTCTGTAAATTCAGGATATAAAAAGCAAAAAAAGTGATTAAAAGGAGATGTATATCTGTTTGTAGGTGTTAGATTATGGAATGAATGATGCCAATATGAATCTGCGAATGTGTAATACACTTCTGTTTTTCAAAAGAATGATTTGTAAAGTAATTTTTGAGGGTTATAAATGTGAATGATTTTTGTAAATTATTTCCGATTTTTGTTTTTGTTCGATATTAAATGATTTAGATTACTGTATAAGCTGTGGTTTTGTTTTTTGTTTCTTTTTCATATGTTATAAAAATTTGGAGGGTAGCTTAATTTGTTAATATAATACTGTAAATATAAGTGAGAGTTTTCAGACTGGAAGCACCAGCCGCACGTCTCAGGTGCATCTCCCTCACAAAAAAAATCTGGGAATAGGAGGCTTAACTATGTTTCTGCAGGCTGATCACATTTCTCAGCCAAGTTAGACAGAAAATGACAAATATAGAGCCATATTTACCTTACTCCAGCTGGTATGTGTGTCCATAGCGACAGAATAAGTCACAGAAAAGATATAAACTGATTAATTTCTCCTCCTGTCTGTTCCACTCAGAGTCAAAGCTTCAGTTTGACGAATGAGAAAAAGGATTTTGTTCTAAAACCTGCACAGAGCACACTTTGACCAATGACAGACTAACAGAGATCACATTCTTGAGTGACTTGTTGTCAATCTAAGAGACTGTTTTACAGCTCTAGTCTGAAAAACCAGCCCAGAACTGCAGGTTTCCTCCACACGTCTGCTCGGCCTCTCCCTCCGGTCTGAGTTACTCCCACATGTGAACAAACAGGAGCAGTCAGGCTCACCTTGTACTTATCAGCGCTCTCTGCGTGATTTGTGATGTCTGAGAGCTCGTGAACATCCATCAGCTGCCCATGAAGACACAGAGAGATCACCGCTGTCAGAAACCCTCACAGACTGCACGTTGGATCCACTTAGAGGGTTTTCTGAGGGGCCTGACGTTGTTATGTGAGGTGCCACATGTTCTCTGAAGAGCTTCAGTTTGATGGCTCACTTCAAACATCTGAGCTCCAGGTGAGAGCAGAGGGGCAGGTACACCTGAGGGCCGCACAGGTTCAGTCAATCAGTATCCTACCACGCCAGAAGAGCTGCATTACACTGGCTGCAAATGTGTAAATTCATCACTGGCCACTTTATTAGGTATACCTTGTTAGTCACAGGTTGGACCCCCTTAAGCCAACAAGCTGGAACATCCCTCAGAGATGTTGGTCCATATCTCCATGACAGCAAACCCACAGGTTCATTCTCTATTCATCATTCTTCTGATCTTCATCCTCATAAAACTCTCACTTGCAAGAGATCAATTTTCATTCAGATATAGAGGGAGCAAATGATGGAATGGCTTTTCTCACCTGCTAAAAAATGTTCCTCGACAAACTGTTATAAAAGATGTTTAAGGGATCATTTGATAACTGTGCTGAAACAGCTTTTTATACCTCTGTCAAGAAGGTTATGTTTTCCCCAGGGTCTGTCTGTCTGTTTGTCTGTTTGTTAGCAAGATTAAAAAAACCACTGCATGGATTTACATGAAAATTTTACCAGAGGTGCGGTTTGGTCCAAGGAAGAAGCAAATACATTTTGGTGCTGATCCGATCCAGGTGGACGTCACAAAAAACATTGAAGTTTATACTAGCAAATCCCATTCATTTATGGCATCATGGGAATTGTAGTTTATTTGCAAACTGACGTCAATGTGTTTCAAGCCTATGTCACCACATTTCCCAGCTTCCCTTGCAATGCCAGCGGAGGAGTTCGGCTAACACAGCCTGGTAGATCGGCACGTGAAAAGCCACTGCCATAACTGAGCTGCTTGGCGGAGGTCTGCGCTCTCGGAGTGCTTCTCTAGTCTTTCATGTAATTTATGTGTTTTTCTTAAAAACATGTCTGGTCTCTTTACATTTTTTTAAATGCAGATTGATGGCTTTAGAGGAAGATGAAGCAGGCTGTAAATGCTTTGACTGAAAACTTTCTGCTCTGTGACCCTGACTTAACTGTTTGATTTGTCTGTTTCTGTGTCTGTAATTGTTTTATGTCTGTAGCTTTGTAAATGTGCTGCTGCCTGTCTTGGCCAGGACACTCTTGCAAATGAGAGTTTTAATCTCAATGAGGTCCTTCTGGTTAAATAAAGTTTCAATTCAATTTTTTTGTCATTTTCTCTGGAGTAATACAATCCCTCTTAGAACTCACGAACGATCATACATACAACACTCACATTTTCTATTTTAATCTTTTCCTTTTTCTTGTTTTTGTATGTTATATGTTTTGTGTACTTCATAACTGTGCAAAAAACTTAGTTTATTATTTAAGCTCCTGTTGCTTTTCTATCATCTCCAGTCACTTTGGCCATTCTTCCCTGACATCAACAAGGTCTTTTCACCCTGCTCACTGGATATTCTCTCTTTTCAGTCAATCCTCTGTAAACCCTAGAGATGGCTGTGCATGAAAATCCCAGTAGATGATCAGTTTCTGACAGAGCAGCTCCATTCTGATGCTCACTTTGAGCTTCAGCAGGTCGTTTTGAGCACTGAGCATCTGCCATGTGATTGGCTGATTATCTACTAGCCTTGGAGAAATAAGCAACCAGGTCCATAAAGACAAGTCCAAAACAAGCAACTTCCAGTTATGGCTTTTTACTAATGTGATATATTACTTTTTTCTTTCTTTCTTTCTTTCTTTTTTTTTTTTTTAAAGAGAAGGCTACATAAAGTGTGTTTTAAGTTTTATCCACATTTCATTTCAATTTCACAGTGACATTTTCTCTCATTTCTCTTAATTTACTTCAACATCCTTTTCTTTATACAGAAGTGAAGGGAGGAGCTCCTGTTATTTATAACTCTGTTATCACTAAACAGTCTGTCTAACCTTGATTTTTGTAGCCAAACTGACATAGTCAGGCTTTTATCTCAGTTTTATGTTGATCCTCTACAGCTTTATTATGGTGAAAACAGTAACAGCTACATTAGAAATACATTTAATTCTGGCTATAAGGATTTCTTTTTGTTGGAAACATGATTTTTGCCTCTTTTCACAGTAAAACACAGACAGAAAAACAAGCCCAAAAAATGCAACCTGTGACTCACAAGATTTTCAAGCAACTTTAGAGAAAAACAAGCCCAAAGTCGCTTTTAATGAGCAGACTTGGCAACACTGACAGCAGGGCTTCAATGTTCAGATCATTTTAGGCACTGATTTGACTTTTAGTGCAATAAATAGGATCTAAAAAAGAGCAAGACTTGTCCCAAATGTGGCGTTATTGGAACACTGCACACGTGGAAATTGGGAGATAACTTGTTTATATTGGTTGTAATTGAGAAGATGTCATCTCTGTGAAGAGCTTTTTTGCTAATCTAAATAAAACATCCATAATTAAGGGCTCAGTTTTCATTTTTGTTGACTTAAATAATGTCAGACAGTCTCTGCTCCATTACAGATAAGCAGGAGGCATGTTCAGTAGAAGTTTCGAGCTCGGTGTGACAGAATGAGGCTGAACGCATTGTTACAGGAGTGCTTTAAAAGTCTGCGGCGGTTTGATAAATGACGCTCGGTAGTTTTTTTCCACTCTGACAAACTCAGCGTTAAAGAAGCTCTGACCTTTTCTCCCTGACTCACTGATCTGACTCCGGGCCAAACTCAAAGAGCAGAGTCATTTCAGTGCTGGATAAACCATCATGGCCGGAGCTCAGGAGGATGAAGGATGGCTGTTTATCTGGCTGGAGGAAGCCTCCTCCTCTGTGTCCTGTCATCAGCAGAGCGTCGACCTCTGGCAGCGAGCGGGAGCTTCAGTCTGTCTGCAGCTCTGAGTAATTCTTCTGAGTAACACATGCTCTGGGAAAACACCAGTCATTAAACACACAGGGCCTGGTGGCCTCAGAGGTTAGCTGAAGATCACTGTCACACTTCACACATCAGCCTGAAGAGGTCTGACATGAAGAAACCAAGCCTCCATCTCCTCACTGATCCAGTTAAAGCTTGTTCGCTGGTGTCATGAGCGCTTTAGTTCACATGCATGCTTTTATGTCTTCATGTTTGGACTTCTGTGATGCATTTTATATCAGAGCCACACGTCTGCAGTTAGTCCAAAATGCTGCTGCTCGTCTTTTAAGGTACAAGGAAGCAGGGACATCTCCCACCATCCTGGCCTCTCTCCACTGCCTGCCTGTTTTTTTTTTTATCCATTAAAGGGTTTTATTGTTCTTCTTCTTATTTTTTTTTTTTTTTCAATTTTACAAGAACCAACAACAACAAAATGAGAAAAAGACAAAGACAAACAATGGGGCTCAGACAAATCAGGAACCAAAAATGAAAACAATGTGCAAAGCTACAAATCACACAGTGTGACTCCAACTGTTGTGCATCAGATTTTGAGGCAGAGAGTAAAAGGTACATGTACAAATGAAAATAGAAATCTAAACTCTAAAATCTAACAAGTTGGCCTTACTTAAAAAAAATGGAAACCAATTGCCTTAAAAAAGGTAAATAAATATGATTAATAGCCTTAGATCACATTTACCTTATATTTACTTGTTTTGTGTACTTGGAACCCTGCTGTATGTACTTAATTATATTAAGTTATTTTAACTTGGATTAAGAAAGTTATAAGTAAGAACAACAAAGGATAGTTAGTACACAAGAACCAATTCTTTATTCTTTTACCAAAGCAAACTTAAAAAGCCATCACATGGTACAGTCAAAACAGTGTTGAAAAAAATGGAGTCTATCAGCTTGTCGTGGACTCGGGACTGAGGCAAGACACAAAAAAGAAGTTGGCGTTGCACTTCCGTTTTGGCTTAATGTTGCCGTGTTGCAGCTTAATGCAGATGTGTTAAATAACTCACCTTGAGACTAAGAGAAATTCTGAGTCCTCCAACATCAAAATCAGTCTGCAGAGTAGTCTCCCACCTGTCTTTACTGCACATGTGCAATCCTGAACTCAGTGTTCAATCACCGCGATAAAAAGTTTTGAGTCAAGCTTACACACAGGAATTAAGTTGTATAACAGGTTATTAATATTTAAGTAAAGTGCACAAATGTAATTTAAGTAAGAATAGTTATTACATTTTGAGATAAAATATGTTTGCATGTGGACAATATCAGTGGTGGACAAAGAACTCAACTCCATTACTTCAGTGAAAGTCTAGAGACTCCTGGTCGAATAATGAAAGTTGTTCAGTCAAATTTTTACATAAGTTAAAGTACTGGAGTACCTGCTTTTGAAAATACTCAAGTATTAAAGCAAATTTTCGTTTTAAAGTCAACGTGCTATTGTATTGTTGCCACAATGAATTAACAGAACCTAATGACTCAAACAACCTGCCGAATGCATCGACCTGTTTATCGGAGCTGTAGAATAAACAGCCTGTAAAATCTGAAGTCTACAGAAATGCCTGTTGAAACACAATTTAATCGACAAAAAGACCAATTGCTGCATTTCAAATGATGTGAATCATTCTTAGTTTCCACAATCTCAAACATGGACTTCAGATATGGCCGTGGGTGCTCTGGTGTGGAATCGTCGTCTGTATCTGCCGTAGCCATCATTACTGCCTAGACAAACCGTTATCTGAGCAACATTAGCTCAGCGTTTACCTGCCTGATCTGAGCATGTGTGAGGTACAGGTCACGCAGATCACATGTTTGAAGAGAAAAGAAATTTCATCCTCTGACTTCAGAGCTATACTTAAAAGTAACAAGTAACTAGACCCTTCATAGAAATGTAGTGGAGTTAAAAGTAGTTTGTCTTTCAAATGTAGTGGAGTAAAGTCATAAGTACAGACACTCAAAAATGTTCTTAAGTACAGTACTCAAGTAAATCTACTTTGTTAGTGTCCACCCCTGGACAATATTCATCCACACTGGCCTTGTCCAAGTAGGCAAGAAATAGATCCCAGACAGCAGAGGAAGTTTTAATGGAGTCAGACCTGGAGAATCTGAGTCCTCCTGTCCGTGTGACTGATAAAATACTCAAAACCCAAGTATGAAAGAAGGTGGAGAGGGGGATTTCCAATCACCAAGAATAAGTCTCTTGAACACAGTCTTTCCCAAAAGTCGTGCCTGTTTCAGGGGTGTTGGAAGTCCTTTAGTTGAGTGAGAGCGGCCGAAGAGGGCCAGTCCACATTCTGGTTTGAGAGGTCTGTTGTAGGCTTTTGAACATCAGTCAAATATTTCAGACCAGAATGCTGTTAATGATGGAAAAACCAAAACCCCCAGACACTTTACACCTGTCACACAGAGATGAAATTGACAGATAAAATGTATGCAGTCTGACTTTGGAATAATGCAAATGATGAACAACCAAAAAAAGAAGTCCAAAGTCGCTTATAATAAGCAGACCTGGCAACTATGGTCACGCGTGTGCTTCAGGGTCTCTCAGGCTGCAGGTTCATTTCCAGAGTCTGATAGTAATGAGTTAATCTTCTATTTTGTAACCACGCAGCAGAGGTGAGCTCATACATCCGCCTGTAAAAAGGATTAAATGTGCTCATGTAGTCATTTGATCACCTGCTCGGAGCACATGCTAAACCAATCATCACTGCTGTCATTTCAGTCCCTGCAGATCAGAGTTTTTATGGATCTTGATTCGACGTCGGGGTTCATAAACATCGACTGTTACCAGATGACGGAGGGCTAAACTGGCATGAGCTCATTTTTCATGAACTGATGCCGTTCTTAGAAATCTGCTCTCTGAGAGGCCGCTGCATAAATCTGAACTTTATTGGACGGCGACATGGAAATAAGTGAGAGATGACAACGTTTAGGAGAGAACAGACCTCCCTCCTCAGACTCTGCAGCTCCACCGAGACTCTGATGCAGAACGAGATGGTCGGCTGGTGAACATGATCGCAGAACGACACAGAGCTCCGTCCTGGTGGCTCTGGCTACATTTTCTGATCCTGTGATTTTGTTTTTGTCCGTGTCACTGTTTAACAGAAGCTGGTACTGTCGAGATATGAAAACAAAACTGCTTTGCACAGGAACTGCAGAAAATGTGCCCATTTTGGACAAAGTCACACGGTGATAAACAGCAGTGCATTTATGTTTTTTGCATTTTCATGTGGACGGGGATATTTTATATAAACAGGGGAGGGAAACCTACATTTTTAAAAGGTGTTTGAGATGAGTGATTAACCTGTTTGACATGCTGCACACTGACCAATCAGATCTCAGATCTCTGATAGAGATCCTCTACAGAGACGCCTTTTTACTTTTTTATTCACCTAATTCAAATCCTTGCTTAATAGACGCCTAAGACATGTAAACAGTCTGAAACACCAGGACATGGACCTTTAAAGACAACAATCACTTTAGTGGGATATAAAAATAAGTTTTCACATATGAAACACACGCATAAAAACACAATTAAAAGGTTTTTTTTCTGTTTGTCTGACCTTTTCTTCTCAAACCTTTTGTTCATCTACACTTTGTCATTTAATTTCAGATTATTATATTATTTAATCAACACACTTTCATCTTGTGTTGTAAATATAATAAATTGAAGTCCTCTAAAAAATAAAATAGTCGCAGTCCTGATTCGTTGATTCGGAGCATTGTGACCAGAAACACATTTTGCTTTCTATAATAAAATAAAAGTATGTGAACTGCTGATGGTTTTAACTCAAGAATCCTTCAGTTCTCAGAGCAGCAGGTCAGGAGCACAGAGAGGGACGATGGCTGACAGGGATGAAGCTCACTCTGGGAGGCCACGGATGAGGCAAACAGTGGTGATAGCTGACAGGGAGACCTCTACACTTCAGACAGTCCAAAGATTTCCCAGTCTTTTGTTGCCCCTGTCCCAACTTTTTTGGAACATATTGCAGGCAAATGAGTGAATATTTGCACAAAAACATGAAGTTTATCAGTTGAACGTTAAAAATTTTGTCATTTTTGGTGTATTCTATTGAATATAGGTGGAAAAGGATTTCTGTCTTGACACCAGAGAGAGCACACATGCACCGTGAGAACATGCAAAGGCCAAAACAAAAGGCTCACACTGAGAAGTTGAACCAGCAACCTCCCTGCTGTGATGCATGAGCCCTAACTGCAGCTCCTCAAAGGATTATATTTTTAATAATCAGATTGAAGTGCACTGGTATCAGTGTTTAGTCAGACCTGACCGTCGTCTCATGTGCTGCCAGACTCAGCCTCTTAGTTTCTGTCAGAAATGTGTCAAACATGGCCTCCATCCTGATAACAACATGGACCTGGAGCATTAACTCGCACTCACACGTGAAAACAAAGACTCTCCTCTCTGCAGCAGGAGTTTGATTAGCCCAGCCTGATGCCAGCTGATTTTATGATCACTGGACTTCTCCAGTCGCCCGAGGTGTTGAAACACTTCAGCCACACAAACTCTGCTCTGTTTCCACATCTTAAAAAAAGCTGCATGTGTGAAGTTTACAGCATTTTTTAATCCTCACTTGATAACAACAGGCACTGTTATTATATTTAAAGTCTTATATCATAAAATCAGAGGACGCTGCATTCTTCTTTTCTTACTCACCAAACCAGAAACCAAAAGTTCTGAGAGCATGATCCATGATCAGTTTCTGTTGCCCATACTTTTCCCTCAGCCGCTCTTATTTTTTATCCTCTCAGAAGAGAAAGGACGCTCTTGGATCTGCATGCTGTGTGTTTGAAATTAAAACATATTGAGGTTTTCCTCAAAGACATGTCACACACATCCTCTGGGACACGAGCTGTTCTCCACAGTCATATTTCATCAGCAGATTTACGTCTCCTCACTGACATTATGTGTTGCTAAACCTCTGTATGTCGTGACTCGATTGGATTTGATTCCCAAACACTGGGGTTTCTGCAGGATTGAATTAAACATTATGGTCTGCAGTGATTTGCTAAAGTCTTTATTTCCCAAACATGAAACTGAAAACTTACTTTCATGAGTCACTCGAGCAACACAAAAATTCAAAGACTTTAGCTTGAATAGAAGTCACAGAATGTTGCTTGACGTCGCACTAACTTAATAAAAAAGCAGGGACGCCACAATCACGCTTTTTGCTGTTGTTAAGCCAACACTATGGCCCCATGGGGCTAACAGTACGCCAGAGTTTAGACCAATAAATGCACATTGTAAGTCAAAAACCCTGAGGATTTATTCTGAATAAACAAAAGACTTCAACAAAGACAAAAGAAATCAAAGTGAGTATGAACTGAACAAGCGCATTGGCTGCCGTGTTGCATCGTGCAGCTTCACACGTCTGCTGTCAACACTGCATTCAATAAAAATGTATCTATACCCTATTCGCCCTTATAAACAGAACATCAAGAGCTTTAACTGTCAAGATAGAGAAACAAATGTGTGATGCTATGTATTAACGAGGCTGATCAGTGCTCAGCTCTCCCTCGGTGTTAAAAGTGAAAGTAAATCATTTCCCTCACCAAAACAGACCAATGCTCCTTGATCTCTGTCGTGTTAAACAGAAAACTTAACTCTGCTGAGTGAGAAAGTCAAAGAAAGCCAAGAAAATCCCCCAACACCTCCTCAAAACCCCTCTCTCCTCGCTCCTCAGGGGAAAATAAAGACCAGACTCCCAGCACTTAGGACTCTCATGTGATTCTGTTTTTTGAAGCAAATCGAGTTGGACCTCCATTTTGATGTCCATCTAACTTTATGCTTCACCTTTACTCTCCATGGCTACCTTTGCTTCCTGCTCCAGCCAGCTCGCTCCCTGATTGGCTGAGCTCCGGTCCATGTGACAAACACAGAGGACGTGCTCGACTGTCCTCGGTGCTCCACACACACACAGGACTTCTGCTCGTGAATAATGAACATGTTTAATATTTATGATTACAAAATAAATTGACTTTGAATACCTCACATCACAGTACCATCAGGTAAGATCATCTTTAGGACCAACAGATGATTTTGTTGAGTTTGATCGAAAGCGGGGATCCGATCTGAAAGTTGGCCTGATTGTTGGGTTGTGTGTACCATGCTTAAAGGAGTACAAGAGTCTGAAGATAGTTAAATATCACTTCTTTTTTTAATTAGATTTACAGAATTATATGCAGAAAATAGAGCGATAAACTGGATGGAATTGTTTCTTGAAAACTCCTTTCCCTATGCATTTGTCAAAATGAGGATAAACATGAAGCAAAATCAATTTTCAGTTTTGATTTTAGATTCAGAGCTGCTTCTTTTATTTAAGTTTGAATAATTAAATTGAAGATAATTAACTTCTTATGCCAGCTGTAAATGTCCCTTTTGTTCAGTTATAGTAATCTTAATCTTTAGGTTGAGCCTTCATCCTTCTAATTGTGACAAATCTTGAGGCAGTGATAATCATTAATAATGCTCTCTTGGAAACCTGAGTTGTCTGTCCCTGACTCTCATGTGAAGGTATAAATTGTGCTCTATTTTCCAAATTAACAGTACAGTAGTATTGTTCATTCATACAAACAGCATTTCTTAAATTTACAAGATCCTTAGCTTGTTAATTCAGCTGCAGACCCATTTATTCAGATTTAACTGGATGATTATGTCATTAATTCAGAAAAACAGCAGATTTTAAATGAACAGAAATGAGCCTATTTAATGTAAAACATGCAACATTGAGCAGAACGTGTTTATTTCATTGTCACTTTAAGTTTCCATCCAGGCAGATTTTATTCTCTGCTCCATGATGCCACATCTGTTCTATATGTTCTTCCTCCAGATGGTTTTATTTAGTCTATCATGCAAACCTCTCATGATGTAAAGATGCCATTTTCCCTGGTTGCTCAGTTTACTCAGTATCAGTGAGTCCTCTGCAGCCTTTCACCCCACGATGGTGAAAAACAAAAGCACAAGATGTTTCTGCTGTTTTTTAAGTATTTAATCAACACGTCATGTTTGTCTTGTTCATTTATTTTTATTCAAACTAAAGAGCCATTCTTTCAGACAAATATGAAGCAGACTTTCTCTCTGTCATTGCTGTAAAAGAGTTTAAATCATCCCCTTCAGATTGTGTTTTAATGTCCCATGATGCTAGCGGAATTTTCGTGGTCGCTTTTGTACCCAAAACATAAATTCTGACAGGAGGAACACATTTGCTGATTTGCTTGAAGAGAAAAATGAAAGGAAAATCATTTCTGTGTTTGCAGACTCAGACTGGAGCTGATTTAGTTATGTCACTGCGCTGTCCTGCTATTAAAGGTGTTAATGAGCCAAGTCCTGAAATGAGACCACAGGTGGAGTCCAGGTTGTTTTTTCCCAAAAGGGCAAAAATGGAGAATTTAGTTTTCATTTCTTTGTATCCTAACATCTCAAATGTTCATCAGGGCCCATTCACACATCAACACCCCAAAAGCCTTTGGTTCCTCACCCTTGCTTCCCTGAGGAACCAAAGGCTTTTAGCTGTGTTGCTCTTTCCACAAATGCACAATCCTTCCAAGTTGTACCTCGTCGTAAAGGCGACTAATCAAGCTTTCTGATGATATAAAATACAATAACAGTTTGCGTTATTATAGGGGAGGGAAAAATCAACCAGACTAATGTTTCCAAGCTATTTTTTTTATGAGTATATAATGACAACCTAACACCAGATGGACAGCAAACAGCCCATAGAGGGTGCCTGGGAACCTTTTTATAAAAATATCTTTGACGATTGATCTGCCAGTCACATTATAGGCCAATCAGTCAATCAATCTTTATTTGTATGGCGCCAATTCATAACATGTTATATCAAGACACTTTACAATAGAGCAGGATGAAGACAAACTCTTCAATTATAGATATACATCAGTGTTAATTTTGACGACTAATTATTTTTGCCATAGTTTTTTGTCAACAACCTTTTTTTCCCCTGATGAAAACTAGACAGTAACTCATAAAACCAAGTGCACATGGACAAAAACTCAAACTAAATTAACTGACATTTTCATCAACAGATAAAAACTAGACTAAAATGTTTGACAGAGACTTAATCCAATCAGACCTAATTTGGTCATGTAGAAAGTAGGGACAAGTTAGGAATATATCCAATCACAGCTACTTCGGTTGTGTGGAAAGGTTGGATGAGTTAAGAGGGACATCCAATCACAGCTGCCTTAGCTTGGTGGTGGTGGGATAAGTTGTGGAGCGATCCAATCAGAGCTCCTCTCTTAATGAATTGATATATTCATGTAGAGCAGGTTCACTGTTTGTTGTCAGTTCTGGTATTGTAACTGAGATGCTCTGCCAGGTAGCCTAAATAAAGGTGACTGCATTTCACACAAAAGTTCAATTTGTTTCAGTTCATTTATACATTCAGACTTTACTAGCATTCAATAAAGGGTTATTAGATGTTTGATTTTATCCAAGTGTAAAACATGACTTCAGAAATTCAAGGAAACATAAAAAATGCCTTACCCTTTACACTTCATATTTTAGTCGACTAAATTTACAGCAGATTTCATCAACTAAAACTAGACTGAAATTGAAACAATTTAGATGACTAAATTATGACTAAAACTAAAAGATATTTTGGGCAAAAAACTATAACTGAAACTAAATTAAAAAGTGCTGTCAAAATTAACACTGCTATACATATAGACAAATACATATATAATATATATTTTGTATATACACATACATACACCCAGAGATGTGTCCATCCAGGCAGAGACAATGGGACTAAAAATAAGAATTTATGATAGAGACAAACCTATGGACGCCCAGATCATAAATCTGTCCTCATCACATTTGTCTCTGCTGAATATAGATTCAATCAATCCTCATGTCTATATGGTTGTAAAGATAGTTACTATGGATGTATAATCAACACAACCATGGATAGAGAGATCAGTCTAATACTAACATTAATATCTATAATGAATATAATCTAAGGAGGAATGGTGTTGATTAAAATAGCAGCATCTAGCTGAAATGCCATTAAAATGGTTTAACTGGTCTAAAAGTATAAATTTAAGGTAAATGATGTCATTTCTGGTTGATGCATGCAAACAGATCACGTAAAACACAAAACTTAAACCTCTTTGGCAAACAAACTTTCGCCAAAACATTTCAATGGAGTGAAAATATTGATGCTATGGAAACGTGTTTCAGTGTTTTTTTCTTTCATTTAAATCTGACAAAACTACTACTGAAGCTGTTAGCATCTATGCTAATCTTCCTGCTGCCATATCGCTCATAGCTCCACCTCTTCCTGCTCAAAAGGACACCGACTGGGCCTCGAAATTCGTACAGTTGTAGATTGGAGCTTGGCAAGATGGATCTGCTGATCATAGACATTGAATCAGGAGGATCCAGCTGCACTACAAGGTCTTTATGTATTTATACTCCATTAGAACAACCCTACTGTGATCCCAGGTTGCATAAATGATAAATAAACCAACATTCTGAGCGAGGCTGGTGGAGCTCAGGGTGTCTCTGTCCCCTAAGTTTATGATTTATGAATCAAATTAAATGAACTTTTCTGCCTATTGTAGTAATGATCTGTTGTGGAGCAGGAAGGAGGACATGAATGATGGATGCAGACCAATCTGTGGAGTCTAACTCTGAGTCTTTATGGCTGTTTGTCTCCTCTCAGCAGGAAGTTCGTCCCTCCAGCTGCTCAGTCCGGGTCGCAGAGACGGGACGTCCTGCAGGAACATTTGATCATTAAGTTATGAGCTTCATGTTGAGTTATGGGTGGCCTGTGAGCAGAGGCGTTCAAACCCTTCAGAGATGATTCATGTTGGAGATTTAGTCGTAATGAACTTGATCTGGGCTGATTTCCTTTTAAACCACAGGAGTCTATGACAAGCAGTGAAAACATGCATTCATGACGTGACATTAAATCAAGAAAGTTTGTTTATTTCATTATATTTTAATGCTTTTACTACAGACCTGAAGCTCACACAAATATGCTGCTATGGCCGAGATGTTACAACAACAATAATCCTGATTTATCTTCTCATGACCTCAGTTTGAGGATTAAAACCTCATTGATCAACAATTACTGCTGATCAGACTGAAGACAAACTGCTGACATGGGATGTCCTCTAAAACAGCTTCCAGAGCTTTTTTCCTGGAGCCCACTCAGGTCGTACCGAAGAAGAGACAAGTCCTCCAATTTCGCAACATAAAGTTTGATTTTTATTGTGTTCATCAGCAAGATCAGGACCCAGCTCGAGCGGTTAACTCACAGTTCACAGCGTCAGTTTCTTCAAAAACAGTGGGACCAGCGGGGAGAAGGACTGGGCTCTCTGTCATTACATAACTTTGTCCATCCTGCTTCCTTCACCTGCGCCATTTCCTCACATCTTAGCTCCTCCCAGCGAGGAACTAAAAGAAAGAGGTGAGTAAAGCAGGGTCCACACGTCAGGATTTTCAAAGTCTGAAGAGATTTTTTCAAAATCATAAATACATGTAAATAATTTAAAAGACAGTTCTTTGTTAAAAAATAATGTTTCAGATGCTTCAGGAGTGTTTAAAATGTCTTATACTTCATTCCTTTTAAAAAAGTGAAGATTTAGTTGTGTTTCTCTGTGCTCGATTAAGCAGGCAGAGCTAGATCATCGGAGATTGACTGGTTTTGTCCAGCTCTCACTGCAGGGGAATTCACGGTGTTTTCACGGCTGTGACATTAGAGACACCACACATGAAGATAAAAATCAGGCGTTGAACAGTTTGGATCGTACTGTTTGTGGTGTGCTCCGATAATCTCAACACAGCACACCACACACAGAACCATCTGTCCCACCACTGATCTAGAATCTAGTCCTCCAAGACAGAAATCTGATCAAACCTGATCGAACAAAAACCAAGAAGAAGAAACAGCAACAACCTGAAATCACAACATGGAAGAGGACATACGAGGAGAGGGAATGATGGTGGTCTTGGACTATTTTTGAACTAAAAAAAAGAAAACACTGGAAAAAATCCTGGAGACAGCGTGAACACATGAGCCGGTCCTCCATTTCTGAGCTCCACCCAGCTTTATGTTTCAGGTCGGCCATGTTTGTTTTTATTTACGCCTGCTTCCTTGTTCCTCAGTCAGCTCACTTCTTGATTGGCTACCTTCACAGAGTCATGACTCGGGAGTCGTCGGCTTTCCCCACATACACAAGGATGTTTGGTCGTAAATATTAAAAAAGTTTAATATCTAGTTATTGTTTTAAGACTTTAAACAGTCTACCAGTACAACTAGTGGGATATTTTGTGTTACTAGTAGTACTAGTAACACAAAATTGAATACTAGAAAGCACTCTGAGAGTGCAGACCTCTGCCAAGCGCCACAGTTCCCCCTATTTGTCATTTACACCATAAATATTAGTCCCACATTTATTTTGACTACATTTTTAGATTCCTTGACCATGAAAACATACCATTGGCAACTGAATTCATAATGATATCAACATGAGTTCAGCAGTTATTCACGAAAATCGAATTTTCCCTAATGGCGGTTTTCTTCTGGATCTAGCTCCCTAGCTTTTGAAGATACAGCAAATCCGTTGGCACCTTCCAAATTCCACAACGCCTTGGCTATGTAATGGTGTTTGTTGTGTGTTTATAGCTTCATTTGTTCTCTTCCTATGATGAAAATTCCAAAGGTCCCCTATTTTTTCATATTCTGGATCATAGTATCCGGAATTATTCCTTTATCCAGATCAGTCTGTGATATACTGTAGAGCATGTTAGAAACTTGTCCTGTATTTTTTTCCCAAGTGCCCTGACCATTATTTGTGGAGTTATATGCACAAATGTCGAAAATGGCCCTATCTCCCAATGTTAAAGAATCCTTTAAAAAATTCCTGGATCCAGACGGAGATCCGGATCACTTCCAAAATCTAATCATTTGTTCCTTATCCCAATCCGACATTCCCTGAAAATTTCATCAATATCTGACCATAACTTTTTGAGTAATGTTGCTAACTAACTAACAGACAGACAGACAAACAAACCCTCCCAGAAACATAACCTCCTTGGCGGAGGTAACTAGTAGGAGATTTTGCTTTACTAGTAAGGTCTACTCGTGCACTAGTGCGCCAAAAACCCTTTACTAGTAAAACAAAATGTATTTTTACTAGTACTGCTAGTAAACTCAAAATATCTCACTACTAGTAGACTGTTTTTAGTCTACTAGGAGTAATAGTAAAGCCAAAAGATTCACTAGTAGTACTAGTAGACCAGATGCAAATGAAGTAGGAGGGATTATAACAAATACAGCACCCTGATAGGGAAGCCTGAATTAGCTTTCCCCACCCCCTTATTAGCAAAAAAGGCTTACTAATAGTACTAGTTGACCCAAAACAGTCTACTAGTAGTACTAATGACACCTTTTGCTTCACTGGTAAAGTCTACTTGCTCACTAATCCAAATTTGAGTACTAGTAGAGCTGAACTTCGGTGATGCCGAAACAGCTTTACAGATTTTTAGGCAGAGATACTCATACTCCCACAGGCATCAAAAATGAACATGTGAACCTGGACTGTGACAGAATATGAGCTCTTTAGAGCTCAGAGTGGACATTCGTTCAAAGTCTGAAGGACATCACGACAACATGATGCCTCCGGCCTGTGATGTTAACAAGTTTGGACACACAGTTTGGTCACTGAAGGGTTAAAGTTTGAGTTAATGCTCATGAATTCAAGAGAAGTGAACCACTGGAGGCTGATGGGAAACTTTGGTTTGTGGTTGTGTGGAGTCTGATTCAGCAACGTGGCAGAGGAGGAGAGGTGCCTGATAGTCACGCAGAGACACAAACACACACACCTACACACAAACACACACACAGATACACACAAATGCACACAGACCCTGAGGAATGTGGAGAATGTTAAAAATCTTCTCATGAACTGATGTCGTCATGCAGGGAACAAAAGGCTGGATGGAAACCTGTAGGTGAGAGGAGAGCACCTCAGTCTGAAACAGTTTGTGGTCTCATGGTTTGTTTTTCTGGAAATTCTGAATTTATCTAAAAAGTGAGTGCGGCGAGCCTGTGACGGCCAGAACACACGGCCACAGGTCAGCAACACGGGTCAATAAAAAACATCCGCTGCACAAAGACAGAAGAACTGCAGCTACAGCAAACACTCTGGATCAAAGTTTAGTCACAAAACATACACCAACCAGCCAATTTATTAGGTACACCTTGCCAGTATTAGGTTGGACCTCTTAAATTCCTCTGGCCTGTGACTCAACAAAGAGCTGAAACACCCCTCAGACCTGGTGACTGTGAGGCCGCTGGAGTACAGTGAAGAAACCAGTGTGAGATGATCTGAGCTCTGAGACATGGAGCTGCTGAAGTCTCCATCAGAAGATGGTCCACTGTGGTCATAAAGGGATGGACATGGTCAGTGACAATCAGGTAGGCTGTGACCTCTAGCATCAGCGAGGCATCACCACTTAACCAAAGGTCATTGGATGTTTCTCTTTTTCAGACCATTCTCTGTAAACCTCTAGAGATAGCTATGGTTGAAAATCCCAGTAAATCAGCAGTTTCTGGCACTAACAACCATACCACAAAGTTCTTCAATCACCTTTCACCTCCACTCTGATGCTCACTTTGGACTTCAGCAGACCATCTCTGACATGTTGAGTCTCTGCCATGTGATTGGCTGATCAGCTATTTGCAAGTAGTTGAATGGTTGTAGCTATTTTTTTTTCCAGTTTGTGTCATTCCTGAATTTGCGATGTCCCTCAGCCTGTTTCAGGATGCTGATGTGGTTTGTTTACAGTGTCCTTCATATTTCCAGAGGTCTTCATGAAGACCACGTCCTGAAAGAACCTCCAGCTCCTCAGTAACAAAGTTAGCACATCATTTTCAGGCTTTAAAGGCCCGTTAATGTGTTAATTGGAATATTAGATAATGTGTGATATCAGTAAATTCATCTTTATTATCCACAGATGGTGGAGTGTAAAGCTGTTTCCATTCGCTCACTGCGGAGTGAGGTAAGTCAAGATTAGATCACCTCAGGACAGAAAAATTATGGTAGCAGGAATCCAGGATGATTTTACTGAAGCTTCTGGCAAAAGAGAGATGTTTTCCTGTAGGATGACAAAAAAAGATGATTCACTGTGGAGCTGTGAAAGCAGCAGAGAAATACCTGAGATTTCAAGTAACAAAACAACAGAAAGAAGTTATGAATGAGGCCACAGAGAGAAACAGAAAATGTGGATCAGGTTTCTCTGTAAATGAGAAAAAGTCCCCGACCTTTTTTATATTTCAGCTTCTCTGCATTTTCACCTCCTCTTACGAGATGGTTGTTATTTCAAAACCCTAAGGGCAAGGACTCTGAATTTTATCAGAAAAATACAAATAAATCTCATATTTTGGTCCTCACTCTTGTTCCTTGTTCACTGTCACTGGATCGCTGTGCTGCAGACCAGCAGGGCCGTAAAGAGGGATCATAAAGTATTCTAAGGGCCCATTACTGACAGGGGCCCCTAAAAAATATTCTATAATCAGTAGTTTATACAAATCTATTCATTATCTTTTTGCCACAGGTCTGTTAAACTCTCTTTTCTCCTCACATGCAAAAAGTACGATGTTTTTCTTGTTTTGAATCCCAACAGTCTTATCCAGACATCGTTTGCATCAGTCAGCTCCTATAAAATATTAAATATAAAATATTTTCTATAAGAAAAGGTCCTTTTGGACATTTATTAGAAGATATTGGCTTTGTTTTTGCTTTTCTTGTTCCTGTCTTTGACAGGAACAAGAGACTAGAAATTCATGAGGACTGATTAAAAGATAAATAAACAAAACAAAAAACATTTTAAATGCTTAAAATGGTCCACCTGCCATTAAGTTCTCTGTAGTACAAGTTTAATTCACCATTTACTCTGTCATTTAGGTTGAGGAGTGTTTTCTTCATTGTTTGAAGATTATTTGTAAATAACAGAATGACTTGGCTGTAATAATTATTAATAGCCAATCATAAAACATGTATTGTAATTTTTATTAGGGATGCACGATATTATCGGTTCGATATTGGTATCGGGATATCATCTCCTATATTGACACCAACATTAGCATGTTTGAGAAAACATTGATTTTTTGCTCCTTGTCCTGTTTCCATCACCAATAAAACATCACAGAATAAGAAACACATTTTACTTTGGAGAAGACTGCATACTTTTGTCCCAAAAAAATCAGCATCAGCAATAATGAGTTCATAAATATCAGCATATTGGACATCTTCAAAAATCCAGTATTGTGCATCTTTATCAGTTTGCACGATGGGTGCTCGGTTTGAGAAACTGTGCAGAGCTGGTTTAGGATGGGGCCCAATCTGAAATCACGTCTGTATGTGCGCTGAGGTGACTGATAGCCAACAGTTTGAGCACACAGTGAAACACAAACACATGGAGCTTCATCAGCGTCTGCAGAGTCCCTCACAGGTGACCTTTAACCCCAGAACTACGAGTCAAACACCAGCACTAAATAAATAAAAGAAAACACATGTATATTAAATCTGTTCTCGATGAGGAGAGATTTGATGAGTGGAATTTTAGCTGCTCCTGTGTTTAAATTCTGCTGTGATGGTGTCTGTGAGGCAGAGCTCAGACTACGCCGTTTTCTTCACCGGTTACAAAAGTCTCTGTGTCAGATTAGGCAGCCTGAGCCATAAAACCCTGCTGTGAAAAGTCCAACCTGCCACGGACTACATGATTTAGGCTGTCCACACGTAGGCCGGTCCAGCGTCAACTTTGACAGCACTTTTTTACTTTTAGTCTTTTGCCTGAAACATCTTTTAGTTTTAGTCTTAATTTAGTCATCTAAATTGTTTTAGTTTTAGTCTAGTTTTAGTTAATGAAATTTCACAACATTTTAGTCGATGAAATCTATATATATCTATATATACCATTTTTCTTATCTTATCGTTTTTTTTTTTTGTTAAATCATAATTAAGCAAAAATATGAGTTGGCACAAGTGAAATTCCTCATCTAGTCTCCAAAGGTCGACTCTACTGGAGTCCTTTATTACCTGGATCTGTTCACGCTGCAGCAGGTTTGTCACCCTGAGGCTGGGTCAGAGGTCAATTCATTAAAGATGACCTGCAGGACCATCTCCGGTCTGAGGGCCCAATCCCAGACAGTGACTGTGAAGCAAGTCCATGATTAAGACTTCACTGAACACGCATTGAACATCACTGAGATAAAAACATTTCCACTTCCCTTAAATGTTGCTCACGTTTGAATATTTCTTTCCAAAAGGTTAAAAAGTAAATAAGACAAACTGGAAAAGCGTGATTAATAAATTCAGTTATGTGTGTGAATATTTCCTCTCTTGAATGATGTTTACGTTACTCCCATCATAAAGTCTCTGTTAATCTGAGGGGCGTCCTTCACCACATAAACATTTAGGAATGCTCTCCTTACGGCCTAAATCATCAGCCTGCCGTTAAAGTTACTGCACATTAAAATAATGAAGGTAATATCACCTGCAGCTGAGAAAAAGACCCTGATGAGGGGCTGCATTCCCACGGGACGACTTCATGGAAAAATCTGAACGTTTGACGTGATTCAATTTAAAATGTGAAGCAATGAAATGGATATAATATTTGTCATTAACTCAATTAAACACAGTCTGTTATTTAACCTTAATTATCGTATCCATAAAGCACATTTTCACGATTACTGGAGGAAAATAACATCCGCTTAATAAAGTTCAATGTCTCTTTTTTGTCTGTGACTTCAGACGAGGAAAATTCATTAAATGTCCCGTTCATAAAGAAAAGGTGACTCAAAGTTACAGAACAAATCCTTAAGAACAATATAATCAAAATAAATCAGTTTAAATAGAGAGCGCAAACCTTCGCCAAGGCACTTACGGTCTGTGACCACCCTGGATCTGCATGTTCCCCTGATCTCAACGGCTTAACTGTGGTTTTGCTCTTTTATATCTTTTCATGCAAGAAAGAAAAGGAAAGATAATATGTAATATATAAGTATGTATATAAGTATGTATATTTATATCACAAATAAATAAATAAATAAATTAAAAAAGGTAAAATTAAGACTGGAGTCTGGGGCCAGAAGGAGCTGGGACAGTAACAGAGGTAAGATGCTTTTTCTAATGAATGAATTAATTTATTTTTCTGTTTTATTTTGAAATGTATAAAATGCCACACAAAGTAAAGACAGTAAAAAGAAAAGAGGGAAAAATAAATAATGATATAAAATTACGGATAATATCAATAGTAAAGGGAAATAATGGTAGAAGTAGCAATAATAATAATGACTTAGCATATTAGGTTTAGCATTTAAAAAGTCTCCTTCCAATCATATACACATAAAACTTTTCTATTTTGCTGTTTCTGTTTTCCTTGTTCCCCTTGTTATTCCATTTATACCCTTGTTTCCCCTTGTGACATTCACATTATTTTCAGTGAAAAATATAAAAAGCTTCACTCTCTCCAGGTAACTCTGAAATCACTTCCTCCCTCTACCATTAACCACCATTTCCTGAAAATGTCATCTAAATCTGTTCAGAACTTTTTGAGTTATCTCGCTCACAAACAATCCATCACCTCCTTGTTTGAGGTAAATATCTGTACTGAAGCAACGACATGAAGTTCTCCTGGAGCCAATCCCAGTGCAAGACCTCATTAAAACCATAACAGAGATAAAGTGGACTGATGTAGTTTCAGTTCTTCAGACTTTCCTGTTTGATATTTCTGTAATTTGTTGTGGTCTTGCTGTACAGGCTCATTAAATTTGTAAAAAATAAACATACATATAAAGGTTAAGTAAATAGCGAGTTTTATTCATTTTTATAATGTAAAGACTGGGAAAAGTTCTATGGGAAGAAAATAAGATATTTCTAGATCATCTTTGTCTGAAAAATGGCTTTCCCTGTCAGCTTTATTTATGTGTCAACATGCAAGTAGGAAAGTTAATCCACAAACAGATAAGCAGATGAACAATGGATCACTTAAACAAGCACAACTGAACAAGCCCGACCCAAATCTGCACTTTCAGTTTCCTCTTATCCATAATGTTTAATAAAGACTAAAATAAAACAACTATTAATGAGTGATACGATGGCCGATGAGGGCAAACAGCCAACAACTGCTGGATGCAGCTCGATGAGAGAAAAAACAGCTTCAGAAAAATTTCAAGAACAGAAACAACTGAAGGTCAGAATGAAATACAAACATGGAGACGCGCTGCAAGAATAAAAAACAAATAATAATAATAATAGTAATAATAATACATTTCATTTTAAAGAACCTTTCAGGACACTCAAGAACACTGTATAAAGTAAAAAAAATCAAACAAAAAAACACAACAACAATAAAATCAGCAAATCACAACAGACCAAACAGATGTGGGGATGTCCATGGCAGGTTGTTGTTTAATGAAGTATGCACTCCTGAATGGATGGTTTCTGAGTCTGGATTTGAAGAGGCATGAACGTCAAACGTGCTGCAAGTTAGAAACGAAACGAAGCCCAAATCAGTCGAACCCAGAAAACACCTGTGAGAGCAGGAACAAGAACAACAGACGAGCTCCAGGTCTGATTCATCAGACTCTGAAATGTCTTTTATTTATGAGTATGGTATCAAAAATGGACTGAAAATGGCTTAATGTTCATTTTCTTCTTTCCTGGTGATGCTACTAAGACTTCAAAGTGCTCTGAGAGCTCAAACCTTCGCTCAGGCCTTTCTGACACCATCAGCCGAGTTATTACTTAAAATATGGTAAACTGTCGTATCACACAATGTCAAAAAAATCCTTCCAAAAAGTTCTGGATCTGGATCCAAAATCCGATCACTTCTTCTTTGTGTCATGACCAACATTCCCTGGCTGTGAACCCTTGCCGTGATCTGTTCACAAACAAACCAACACATGGACAAATGCCTGATAAACATACACCTCCCAAATTCATGCATGTTAGGCCACAACAACTCTAAACCAGCCCTCTGATAAAAGCTCCGGCTCGACGCTCACAGGTGTATTTTAAAAATCTCAGAGGTCACACAGACGACCTGAGGGGAGCCTGAAACATGAGCCTCCGAGTCCACTGGGTAAACAAAAGGTGAAAGGCCCCTGACCCCGCTAACACCCAAACATCCAGCTGAGACACCTCCAGGGGACGAGAAGGTTTATTTACTCTCCAAACCTGAAGCAGAGGAAACATCTGAACCATGCAGATGGTGAGTGGGTGTTGGTGATTAGGATGTAGTGAGACGGTCTGTTGCTCTGATCAGGTCTGAGATGGTTCACCCACCTCCACTTCATCCTCCGAACATTATAGACCAGCTCAGAGGATGGAGGGCCATGAACAGGCTTCAGGATTTTACCCAAATAATGTGAAAAAAAAAAATCTCACTAGACTTATTCTAAGCCACAACTTGCTGACATGTCTGGATTAAGATCTTATTTAAAAACTAATAATAAAGCATGGTTTGTTTGTTATAATTAAAATAATCTGGCAATGATAAGAGACATTTTTTTTCACAAAAGATTTTTTTTTTTCATCCAGAGCAGATATTAAACCTGAATTTGAGACAATCACTGAGTCAAACTTTCTTGTTTCATTGGCATTTTCTTATCATTTTAAGCAGTCCAGTGCCTTTTTTTGCTTTTAATCCTTGTAGTAAGATATTTATCTGGGCTTGCTAAGTGAACGTGGATTAGAATGAGTGTTTTAGATATTTCTGACTGGAAAATAGCCAAACACACTTGCTGAGATCTGAGTTCATGCAGTGTGGCTACTTTTCTGCAGATGGAGACGTGGATTTGGTCTGGATTAATGGTTATTTCATTACCCTGAAACTCAGATAATGAAGGCAGGAGTTACAACACATCCTGGTTCAGTTAATTCCAGTTGTGAGCTGGTAAATGAGAAGATCTCCGGAGTAGAAGTTCTAGCCTAAGGGTGACATATCTAATTTGCAACTTGGTTATCCAAGCTACCATGATCATCTAATGGCATCCTTAATGCTTAGAAATATAAGCAGATACTTGTGCATCATGCAGGACCTTCAGGGAGGTGACTGATAAGCTCCAGATTCATTCTGCAGCCTGACAACAACCTAAAACATCCAGCTACCTCCAGCCTAAGGAAGAGCAGAGAGTGCTGGAGGTGATGGTCTGGCTCTCCACATCATGGAGTATATCTTGGATTACATGAAGAGACAGAGAGATCCAAGCCAGACTACATCCACGCAGGATCTGAGGTGTTTGGAGGTCCTTCAAAAACTCTGTGGAAGTGTAAAAGAATTCTGAACTAACAGCATTTTTTCACACCTGCCTAAAACTCGCTGGGGGTTTGGTTTGACTTGTTCCCCTGGCCACCTTCAGGGGGCAGCAAAGCTCTCTTCAAGAGGACGCGGAGCGGGGGTTGTTGGTATGTTGGTGGTGGTGGAGGGGCTGATGGGTAGTGGTCCACGGTGATATCATTTTCCATCGAACCCCGTCCTCCTCTCTGCTCCGACAGGCAGCAGCAGAACAGAGTAGGAGGAGGAGGAGGAGGAGATTTTTCCACTACCACACTTCACCTCAGGGCGACCACGTCTGGAAAGACAATATCTCAAAAAAGAGGTCATCAGTCAGAGGGAACAACATTTAAGTCAGGGAGCGACCGAGTGCCAGTGATTCCTGTCTGCTGGGGAGAGGAGGAGGTTTTGGAGCAGGAGAAGGTCCTTAAAGAGGCTTTTTCTTCATGTTTGACTCCAGTCAGATCACAGCACTAACCCCCTCCTCCACCAGCTCTCTCCTCCGTCGTCTTGGATCATTGAGTTCTTATGTAAGCAGGAATTGTTGATCAGTGATGAAATTGTAACTGACATCCAAACATTAAAAAAAAGATCTGACTCTGAGTCTCCCTTCATGGATAAATGTTTCTCCTGGTTGTCAAGATGAAATTTGAAATGCGTCAGAGAGAGCGGCCCTGCCAAACAGACGACCCAGAATTCACAGCATCTGCTCCGCAACGACATCGATCTGCAGGGACACCACACCGACTGTTTTCGATCAGACAAACATGACCGTGTGAGGGTGTTATGCAACTGACAGCTGATGAGATTTAACATGCCCATCTCCGAGGCTCAAACTGCAGCGTCAGGATCCTCCAACACCAAGTCATTTATTATTTAACCAGGAGGGCCCCGTTAGATTAAAAACTCATTTAGGAGAGAGTCCTGGCCAAGATGGGCGGCAGAAGAACATAAGGGAATAAAAATTAAAACCACAGATAAACAGATATTAACAACCTGAAGCTTCTCCCTCTAACACCTTCAATCCGCTCTCAGTCTGAGACTTCTACACATATCAAGACAAACTTTGGGACAGATAGACAGATTTAGACTGCAAAAACTCAGATCTAGGCAAGTGTGTTTGCCTATTTTCCAGTCAGAGATATCTAAAACACTTACTCTAATCCACATTCACTCAGAAAGTCCAGATAAATATCTTACTACAAGGAATAAAAGGCAAAAATAAGGTGCTGAACTGCTTGTAATGAATAGAAAATATCTGCCAATAAAACAAACAAATTTTGACTCAGTGAGGGTCTTAAATTAAGGATTAATATCCGCTCATGTTGAATTTGTCTTGTCTTATTAGCACATTATTTAACTTATTATTACAAGCAACTCTGGCCTTATTTTTAGTTTTATATCTTAATCCAAACATGTAACTTGTGGATCAGAATAAGTTTAGTGAGACTGTTTTTGTCTTGAAATGGGACAAATACTCTCACCTAGATCTGAGTTTTTTCAGTGCAGGATAGATATGCCTCTGAAAGGTTCCACCCATTCCCAAACACGTTCATCTTGTGTGTCAGGTTAGTTAACAGTCTCAAAAGACTAGAACTCGGTATAACTTTCATAAAAAAGGCTAACACACTGCCAGGAGTCTAAGTCTCAGCCAGTGGACCACTATAAAGAAGTGTTCACTGCCTTTTTTTCTCATTTTTTTTATATCAAAACACTCTTTCTATTTGTTTGTCTCTCTTTATTCCCGACTGCAGTAAATGCCCCGTGAACTCCTCCCAGCTTTACCAGAAGGTGGATTCTTGTTGCCCGCTGAACTGTGAGTGGAAGAAAAAACAATTCGCCCAGACAAGCGGTAAACTTTAAACATGGCGACAACATGGCAGGCAACTGTTTAAAGGGATAGTTTGGGATTTTGTTGTATGAGGTACATAGCATTAGCCTAAACACTAGCCACACTGGCAGACAGAAGCTCTCAACCTGTGCCAAAATATTCATTACTTGGATATTCCAGCTGCTGAGATCAAGTGGACTCTTCATAATGATGTTCAATATGCTTTGGTATACAAGCAGATACTTGCAGGACCATCAGGGAGGCATCTGATTGGCCCTAAATTCATTCTGCAGCAGGACAATAACCTAAAGTCCTTAAGAAGTATCTCCAGACTAAAGAAGAACAAAGAGTCCTGGAGGTGATGGTCTGGCCCCTGCAGAGCTCTGATCTCAACATCATGGAGTATATCTTGGATTATATGAGGAGACAGAAGGATCTGGGCAAGACTACATCCACACAGGATCTGAGGTTAGTTCTCCAAGATGTTTGGTGATCATTCAAAAATTTTGTGGATGTGTCAAAAGACTGAAGTCCTACTTTCCTGCAGGTGGTGCCACCAAATCTGCGTGATATCAAGAGCTGTAGGTGAAAACAAGCCACAAAGACAGCGTGGGGTGATTACACGCGATAAACAGATTATTTCCAAAGACTTACTTTAACCTGCTTTGTTTTGGAGCAACTTCGCTCCAGGCCACTAAGGTGCAGACATAACAGAAACCATGATATTCAGTTCCAGTAAAGACAAAACAATTCAACCTTCAGCCCTCTTATTTCCTCACTGAATCAAACCCAGCTAACTCAGTTTTAAAATACTGTTTCGACCAGGATCTTTTCCCCTTAGGGACGTGGAGACAGTATTTGTGGTGTCGGTCGTGTTGGGAAACGTCTGTGGTTCAAACGTCTGCTGCAGAAAGACCTCCGCTGAGAATTAACCACCAGACACGGGATCTTAAAACCAGCTGAGGTTTTATCTGAAACGTTTTCAGAGTGCTCCTGCAGGCCGATCCGGCTCTTAAACTGGTCTTAGTTTACACCAAACTCTTTACCAAACCCTGTGATCATCACTGAGTTCCTCTGTCTTCACTTCTCCATCTCTCAAACAGTTTACTCTTGGTTTGAGTCCAATAATGAGCTTCACCAAACACTGAATTTCACGCTCTGAAATTCTTTTCCAGTGACCAAGTCGCCCATGAGTGCCAGTGACACTGGGTTTAAAGAAAATGCCCAAACCAGTCGACGCTGAAGGTCTCTGCTGCAAAGATGTGAGTCTCTGTGGATCAGACAGAGACATCCTGAGAGGGATAGAATAAAGGATTCAAGCCTCAGTGGATCCAGCATTCTACCTTAAAACTGACATCGTTTTATAAAGACATTTTCTAGACCTGTTTCTGTCCTTTATTACAGAGTGAGGGGCCATCTTTTCATCAGTCATCCATTACACTGCGAAAACTCTGATCTCAGCAAGTGTGTTTGTCTATTTTCCAGTCAGAAATATTTAAAACACTTACTCTAATCCACATTCACTCACAAAGTCCAGATAAATATCTTACTACAAGGAATAAAAGGCAAAATAAGGCGCTGAACTGCCTGAAATGAAGAGAAAATATCTGCAAATGAAACAAGGTCTGACTCAGTGAGGGTCTTAAATTCAGGTTTTCAAATCTGCTCTGGATAAAAAAGTAATAATTTTAAAACACCCTTAAAGTTAAATTTGTCTCACATCTCATTGGCAGATTATTTTCCTTATTACATGCAACTCAGGCTTTTTTTTTATTAGTTTTTATATCTTCAAATAAGATCTATATTCAGACATATCAGGAAATCGTGGATTAGAATAAGTCTAATAAGTGAGGTATTCATGACTTGAAATGAAGACAAATACTCTCACCTAGATCTGAGTTTTCGCAGTGTAGTCATGGCACCTATCAGGTTTGTAGGGGGTTGAAGTCTTCCTCCTTTCAGCTGAATAAAAAACAAAGTTAACGTTTGTTTGCAATATATGAGATAATTATTCTGGAAATAAAAATATATCCATTCAAGTTGACTGACTGATACCAAAGCTTTTAATTTGATTTTCAATATCATGTTCCTCTGCACACACTTCATGCTTCCTGTTCAACCGCTTGTGAACACAAATTACTTATAAGCCAATCACATGGCTGCAACTCAGCACATTGAGGTATGCAGTCATGGTTAAGACCATCCGATGATCAAACCGAGCATCAGAATAAAGAAGAAAGGAGATTTAAGAAATGATGAACGTGGGTGTTGGTGGCAGATGGGCTGGTCTGTTTTAAACTGCTGATCTGCTGTGATTATCACACACAGGGGTTCACACAGAATGGTCTGAAAAAGAGAAAATATCCAAGCAGGGGAAGTTCTCTGGGAGAAAATGCCTTGTTGAAGCCATAGGATGGAGAGGAAAAGGTTTAATCTTGAAGCAGCAGCAGAACATTGAAGCATGGATCCACCCTGCCTTGGGTCAGCGGTTCAGGCTGCATTTTGGGCCCCTTAGTCACACCTGAGCATGGTTCAAACCCCACAGCCTACCTGAGGATTGTTGCTGACCATGTCCATCCCTTTATGACCACAGTGGACCATCTTCTGATGGAGACTTCAGCAGCTCTAGGTTTCTTCAACATGACATGGTGCTCCAGAGAGCTCCACAGCCACCAGATCTCAGTCCAATAGAGCCCCTTTGGGATGTGATAGAACAGGAGATTCTCATCATGGATGTTCAGTGTTAATAAGCAGCTGAACAGGTGTACTTAATGAAGTATCAGGCGAGTGTAATTGGGTTTGAGACTTTGTTATTCTACATGAGTTTGAAATATTCCATATCCAGTGTAGAAACACCAACTTGGATTTAAAGATCATTTTAAGTCCTGCAGAAACTGAATGAGAGCCAGATTCTTCCACCTATCAGCGTCTGCACGCTGCCGAGGGTAAAAGTTCACTCTGATAATAAATTACCCGGTCTAAGTTCCCCTCAGACAGCAGCACAGAGGAGTGAGTTTAACATCAGCGTAGGTTATTATGGCAGCAACAACAAAAAGATTAATGGAGGCTTTTACTGCGGCCCCAGAGGGAGAACGATGGAGTCAAAATCTGAACATAATGGAGCTAATTATCCTGAAAATCTTTTATTTCCCTCCAATTTTTACTCTCAACATTCATGCTTATATTCCAGGATTTAATGGGATATCACTGCCTTCATCTTTTGGTCTTTTATTTACACATTCGTTCTGTTTCAATCAGTCAGATTCTTCCAAAGTTTCATGTTCTGCAGTGAAGTTCCTGTCATATTTTGTAATTTTATCTCTAATTCTGGACCCAAAACAGAGAGGCAATGCCGTCATGCTGCTGTTTGTGAAATCCTCATCAATCAAATACCCATTTTCTTTTCTCTTATGCAGTTTTCGTTCTTTTTTAAAGGTACATACACTAATTGTTTCACTAAATGATTGTGTGAGTGCTCTGTTGGTTAAATTTGTGAGTAACTTGAATTATTTAGATCTGAAAATGCAGCTGGAACATCAATCCTGGAAGAATGTGACTTTTTCCAAACACAGCTGGAGGCTCTGTCAGCCAAAAGGAAAATGATCTCAGCTCTAATCTAAAAATATATTCACTTCAGAGTAAATACACCACAGGTGCAGGTTTGGACTGATTTCTCTTTATTGATCGTCTGTGGATTAAATCAGACGATGTGGGAGCAACAACACCCAGGATTATGATTCAGGATTAAATGGGATTAGGAGGTCAGAGGTTAAAGGACACATGACAAACACCTGTTTGAATGGAAGGTAAGATTACAGGGACAAATCAGGACATCTAACATCTTAAAAGGTTTTGACCTATTGTGAAAGAAGAAAGTATGAGATTTACTCCCTTGGAGAAGAAACGATAGATTTACAAATAAGGGACGCCCTGCAGTCATCATTTAAAATTACTGATAGCCAAAAAAATTCACGTCACAGCCAAAATGCAATCAAAAAATCCATCAATAAAGCATGGTGTCTGTTAAAGGCCAGTTTTTACCCTTTCCAACATTTGAACGACAAACCCCATTTCCAATGAAGTCGGGATGATGTGGAAAACATAAAAAACAGTAAACAATGATTTGCAAAACCTATATTCGATTAAATACACTACAAAGACGAGATATTTCATGTTCAAACTGATAAACTGTATTGTTTTTGTGTGAATAGTCTCTGATTTGATGCCTACAACATGTTCCAAAAAAGCTGGGACGGGGGTAACAATATATACATGCATTTACTTTCATATATATATATATATATATATTTTAGTCTTAATATTTATCCTTTATTTCTTATTTTATATTTGTAAATAGAGACTCAATTGCACTGTCCTGTAGGATTTTATCTTGTAATTTTTGTACTTATACTTTCTTTTAACTATTTTTCACTTTACTTCTATTTATTTACTTAATTATCTTTTTGCACTGAAAAAGGAGAAGCTCTCCAATCTCGTTGTACATTTTGTATGATGACAGTAAAGGGCCTTCTATTCTATTTTATTCTTTTCTACTCTATTCTAACAAAAGACTGGGAAATTTGAGGAATGCTCAAACAACACCTGTTTGGAGAAAGGTGCTCGTCATGACTGGGTATAAACGGAGCATCTCTGAAAGGCAAAGACTTTGTGAAGAACTACATGAGCAAACAGTCCAACAGTTTAAGAACAACATTTCTTCACATCCAAAAATGTCCAAAATGTTTAGTGATTTTATCATCTACAGTCCATAATGTCATTAAAAAAAATCAGAGAAACTGCTGCATAGCCAATAAAACAACATTGTATGCCAATGACCTTTGATCCTTTGCCAAAGACAAAACAACATGTAACAGTTGGAGCTGGGCTCAAACCCTTAACCCTCTAGTTGTTGGTAGAACAAACTACCAGACCAAACCACTGATGCACAGTCAATCCACAATGGCAGACGTTAGCTGATCAAGTCATCCTTTCAAAATATTATTGTTGTTGTATATGTTATTTAAAAAAAAGGTCATGAAATTAATTTTCTTTATTTCTCTACAGTTTGGATCCCAATGACCTCTGACCTAGTACCAGTCCAAGTCCAGTGAGGTCTGGGTATTAAAATACAAGCAGGCACAGCCCAAACAGCTGTGAGCAACATGCTGTAGACAACATGCTGACAAAACAAGGCCTTTAACACCCCAAACCCTCCGTGTAATCGTTCTCAGACTCTGCAGAAACCTCCACGCTGACTCATGGATGAACTGATCAGGGTTTTGAGTTAGCCAGTGCAGCTCCATGTAACCTCAAAGACTGTCACAAGACATGCATCCACACCATAGGAAAATATTTATACCAATAACAGTCAATCAGTCATTATTTGTATAGCACTGCTTCAAAACAAGTCTTATCTCAAGTTACTTTACAACAGAGCAGGATGAGGACCAACTCCTCATTTACAGATACACATACATGTATATGCATATAAAAAAACATATATAATAAATATATTGTATATACACATGCATACGTCAAGGAATTTGTCCATCCAGGCAGAGACAAAGGGACTAAAAATAAGAATTTATGACAGAGACAAACCCATAAATCTGTCATCATATTTGTCTCTACTGAATATTGATTCAATCAATCAATCTTTATTTATATAGTACCATATTTGTTGAATATAAATGTATTAAAGGTAAGCCCCTTGAGATGTGGCATCTCATTTTCAGAGGGTCCTCATGTCTATGTTTGTAAAGATAGTTACTATGGATGAATAATCAATACAACCATGGACAGAGAGATCAGTCTAATAACTGTACTTCTGAAGCTTTGTAAATCCACAGCAGCAGGTGGTCTACACCAAGGATCTCAGGTGGCCTACATGACAAGAACCACTTCTTCTTTGTGCCATGACCGATATTCCCTGGAAGTTTTGTCAAAATCTGTCCAGGACATTTTGAATTATCCTGCTCACAAACAGACGAGTGCCAGCAAAACCATACCCTCCTTAGCAGTAGGGCTGAAAGATTTACCGCATCCACTACAAAAACCTTCTCCTCACCTACAAAGCTCTCCACAACCTAACCCCCACTTACCTCTGCGACCTCCTTCATGAATACACTCCCTCTGCTGGACTGTTATTCACCCCCACATCACGCCTCAGTACCATGGGTGCCCGAGCCTTCAGCTGCTCTGCACCCAGACTCTGGAGCTCCCTCCCCCCACACATAAGACGGTCAGACTCCATCACCTCATTCAGATCCCAACTCAAAACTCACCTGTTCACACTGCCATATTCCCTCTAACTGGACATTGTTCACCCCACTTGCTTTTATGTTGATATTTTGTTTTTAAAATGTTTGCAATGGCTGATGCTTTTATGCTTTTACTTCTGTAAGGTGACCTTGGGTGACTTGAAAGGCGCCCCCAAATAAAATGTATTCTTATTATTATTATTATTTATCGTTTTCTGATCAAAATCACAATTTCAGGCAATGCAATCATGAGATCACCAAAGCTGCAGTTTTTTGCAGCACTCCTGACTGACCCAGGATCTGTTGTGTCAACTATTTTACAAACTTACTGGAAATTTGCATTTACAGAAGTGCTGGTAAGCAGGTCAACAACACAAAGCCTCTGTTTAGGAGGAGAAGTTGGAGTATCCCTTAAATAATGAAAACAGAGTATTTATCATCAATATTAGATGATGAATAATGTGTTATGTGCTTTTTATCATTGATTTCCTTACTGTTGTCTGTACTGTAAACATAGTGAATATTGCTCTGAAGCTTGATTTGAAGAGAATATCACAATATCTGCCAGAAAAATCACAATCAGATCTTTTCCTGAAAGCGTTTAGCCCTACTTGGCAGAGATAAAAGAAGCCCCAGCCCCTCATCTTGACCCACCACAGAGGCCTACAGCCATGCAGTGGTTCTACTGAACAGTTAAACTAAGTTTTCTTCGTGTCATTACGCTGAGCTTACTCTGCTGAAACGTAAATATTTGTCCCTGGTGTTTGCCCGTGTTGATCTCCAGCCTCTGGATCTGCTGTGCTGGAGCGCAGCCTCTTTAAGCTGCAGAGCAGATGAATCAAACATCAGGATGTAAAGGTGCAGAGCGATGGAGAGCAGACAAAGATCTGTACAGACCCAGCAGATTTAAAGCCTGATTCATCTGAGGCCAAACTGGACCCACACCACACAACAGCGCCTGCCGTGGTCCGTCTCTGCCCGCGCTCAGTCAGCATGTTGGCACGTTTCTGTTCAGTGCACACAAACACATGAGCAGATACACAAACACACATTCAGAGGAGTGTGCGGTGGTGGCAGGAGTCCAGTTTAAGGTCATGCTACAGAGGTGTGATGGTGAAAAAAACACCCTGACCACAGAAAACATGTGCCCAGGTTTCCCAACATCTGCATCACACCTGGATGATATGGGAATTTTCAGCTTTCATGCTTTCTGCAGCAGTTCAGCGATCAGTAAATAGACTTCAGCTTATATCGAGGTATTCTAGTCTTCACTGATGCAGCAGAGGGAGAAACTTGTCACATGTCTTGCCCTGGGACACATTGACGCGTGACAGCCAGTCAGAGTTGGATTTGAACCCTCAACCCTCTGATTAATGGTAGTAGATACAAGACTCTTGCCCTCACAGAACTCTCCTTTAAAGTTTTTTTGAGCTTGTTCATCAGATTTCTGATTTTAAGGCCTGATTCACACTGGAAGTGTTTTCCTCACGAGACAGCAGCAGCGCTTGCATGGCTTTATTTCAGCAAGCATGTTATCAAGTCAGAGCTCTCAGACCGCAGGCCCATCCCAGGTCTGCCACGCCAAAAAACTCGAGCATAGGAGGCTTGCCTATTTATTTTGTGGGCTGTGAGCATCTGCTGGCAAAAAGAGACAGAAAATTCTAAATAAAGAGCCAAATTTACCTTAATCCAGTTGGCATGTATGTATCTATTTTAATGTCAGTATTTGACTGCTATACTGTATATAAGAGCAACTGAAACAACCCAATTTCCCCTTGCACTGAAAAAACTCAGATCTAGGTGAGAGTATTTGTCCAATTTCATGACAAAAAAAATCTCACAAGACTTATTCTAATCCATGTCTGGATTAAGATCTTATTTGAAGATAGAAGAACTAAAAATAAGGCCTGAGTTGCTTGTAATAATAAGTAAAATAATCTGCCAATAAGACATGACAAGTCTAACTTGAGCAGATATTAAACCTTAATTTAAGACCCTCAGTGAGTCAAACTTTCCTAGTTTCATCGGCAGATATTTTTTTCTTTGTAACAAGCAATTCAATGCTTTATTTTTGCCTTTCATTCCTTGACATAGGATATTTATCTTGACTGGTTAAGTGAAGGTGGATTAGAATAAGTGTTTTGGATATTTTTGACTTAAACTTAAATAAACACACTGGTCTAGGTCTGAGTGTTTGCAGGGATTAATGAAGTATTTCTGATTCTGAATCTGAATATGTGACAGAAAAGAGTAGAAAGTGTTCAGTAAATCCTCCTGTCTGTGCCTCTCAGAGTTCAACCTTCAGCCTCCTCTGTAGAGAAACTCCCCATGCAATTCTGCAAGTTTCAGGTCAGTTATTCATGAACAGGTGAAAGCTGTAGCAGCAATACCTGCAAAGGAAATGCTTCAATGTGAAACAGGTGTAACCCTTATCCAACCCATTAGCCTTCACCTTCTACAAGCTGGCTAATTAACTAACTGTCCTCTATTTTTTGACAGTGAAATAAGGGCTTGTCTCTCCCGTTTTTCTGATGCTTCACCTCTTCTGCTCACAGTGTCAATGAAGGCGCCCCCTGGCTTTGCCGTGAACTTTGTATCTCTAATCTCACTTCAGCTCTTTCTGAACATGTTCAGACCAAAACTGTAGAAGAACTGGATGAAGCCTGTGACATCAGCCCATAGATTTTTAACGGCACCTTTGGGATGCTGTTGATGCCCTCAGATGGACACTACCATACTGCACGTGCTATCTCAACTGAACTTTAGCTCCATCTCGGGTGTAAAGGCAGGGCTTGAGGCTGTCTGGCTACGAGCATCTCTGCATTTACAAGACTGAAAATCCTTAATAAGTACTCATAAAAGAAAAACAGGCATGATATAAAATTTAGCCCCCTCACAGTGAGAGCACATGGATTTGTTACAGTTTAAGATTGAAGCCTTCTTTCAACCAGGCTGTACAGATGTTTATTAAGGCCTAAAAAGAAACATTTTCCCTGCGTACAATCATTTCAGTGTCAGGTTTCTGCAGCCAGCCCCAAGTGGACACTTTGGGTACTGCAGGTTTGGCACTTGCGCATGGGCTTCCATGTTTAGCCGCCAGGATGAACCTAATTAAGATACTGTGCCAATATCTGGTTGTACTGTCATCTTCCTGAAAGCTCATTAATTCATAAGCTTGATTTCAACACAACAAAACTCCAAAACACCAAGAATTTCAAAAACTTTCCAACTGGCAACTGACGGGACGCACCACAAGGACTGATCACCCTCAGCAGGGCCAACCTTGGAGAATCATGTCTGATGAGGAGTGGTCAAAACATCCTGCAAACGAAAGGTACTTAAGACATTTAACTTTCTACAGGCCGTTTCGTCCCCTGTCTCTCATTGGTCATATAAAGTCAAAAAGGCCGAACAATAACTTCCAGGTCTTTGTGGTCCATCCCGTAACATTCCTTTGTTGACATGGACTTTATCCACTGATCGCACTCATTAAATCTGACATGATTTGCCCTGCAGATGTGGCTCTGGTGCCCCTCTCAGGATGTTTGTTGGATCAAAGAGCAGCTTTAATCAGGACAGTATTTCGTTTTTTCAGATGTGGACTGAAGAACGTTAAAGCTCCATGAATCCTGTGCTGTGGTTAACGACATGGTAAAGCCTTTCCAGTATTTACCCCACTTTGATTTCTTATTTACCACCTTTACTTCCAGCTGTTTCCTCTCTAATGAGAGCAGGACTGAGATATAAAAAACATGCTGAAGATTAAGATGAGTCGTCTGCGGTTGAAGACGCCGAGCATGTCACACAACTTCCCAAAAAAAATCCCACAGAGACTGTCTTTAAATATCAGAAAATTTCCCCGACTTTGTCATCGTGGCCTTTGAGTGGCCGAGGCTTTGAAAAGAGTATTTACCCACAAATGAGACAAACAGGATTTGAGATGCATGACAAAGAATGGTGAGACTGCAAACTGAGTGACATCCTGCAAATGAAGCCTGAACCACTACGGAGGGTTAGATATGAAGAAGTACAATCACAGTGGTTCCCTGTCTTTAAGATGTTTACAGGACACAGGACGTTTACTACTGGTCTGACCAAATATAGGATGAATCAAATGAAAAGCTAAATTAAAATGGCTTCACTCCATTGTCCGATCCAATGAAAGTGAGGGTAGCAGATAGCAGCTTATTTACACCAGCAGCAGAATATGAATATGTGTATTTCTCTATTTTTATTTCTTTGTATACATGCTCAAAATAAATTATAATTCAATGGCTGAAAGTCACCTGGTGCAAGGGTAACTAACTTAACCAGTACACCTACTTAGAGTGGAGGAAGACGCTGGATATGATGCTGATGGTGTGTCCATTGATGACAGCGACACAAAAAACACGCCATGCATTGTTTAACTCCCCATAATGCAGGATCAGAGGGAGCCATGGGCTTGTTTTATACTTTTTGCTTTAGTTTTAGACTTTTATAACCTATATGTTTTTTCTCTGTTTACTGTTTATTTCTATGCCTTCTGTTTTTATTCTTTTCTGTTTTTAAACACATTTATTTTTAGGTACCTGTGCCTTAAACGTTGCTATTTGAGCCATTTGCAACGCCATTTCATTCATGTGTGCACCTGTGTTGTATATTTTTATCGACAATAAAGAATCTTTCTATCTACCTTGTTTCTAAACTCCAATAAAGAGACAGTCATGAGGACTCTCTGTTTTTATCAGCTGATTAAGATGGCTGAAAGTAACTTAACCAGTACACCTTCTTAAAAGTGGAGGTAAATATGATGATGCTGGTGTGTCCATTGATGACAACAAAAACTATCTTAACCAGTACACCTACTTAGAGTGGAGGAAGATGCTGGATATGGTGCTGTTGGTGTGTTTAAACCCCAGTAGATCAGCAGTTTCTTCCCCAATCTGATGCTCGATTTGAACTTCAGGAGTTCATCTTTGTGTCTACATGCTTGAATGCATTGATAAGAGGGTGGTGGTGGTGGATGGATGGATGCTTGCAACAAAACAGATCAATCTTTTCCAGGTCTAAGCTGATAACTTTGTCATTTTCTGTCCTTTTCACCTGTAATTTTGCAGCAAAGGATTCCTACAGGCTTTGTCTCCCTGTAATAAAACCGTTGAGCGGTGCATCCATCATCACCGTCATGCTTTTGTTTGCTCTGTTTTACATGTTAAAGATTAACTGAGAGTTAAAGGATGGTCTGCAGTCCTCGGTGAGTGTGTCTTTTTCACCCTAATCCTCGGCCAGGTCACTGAGTCCTCTGCAGATCTGGTTCTTCTCATTTTCTCTCCACCTTTGTTCTGTTTTCTGCAGCGTATCAGCGGTTTAAATGTGCATTTAAAGGCTGAAAACAAGCAAGAAGGAGGGGAAGGAGGAACCAGTTACTTAGTTTTCCTGACTGTTCTGACGAAACATGATGGCTGCAGGTGTCTGACATCCTTTCATGGTAAGATTATCATCAGCTTTACAGGAAACACTCCCTTAGCCATGATGTAATTATTAAAATAATCAACTGGTTTGGAGTGACAGATTGATTAGAAACACTTTACTGGTCCAACACCAAGAGGAAATGTTTACACCTGAAGCAATAAGCAGCTTCCCCTTAAATTAACCTCCAGTCCCTACTGGAGCTGGAAAAACTTGATAATCCTGCTCTTATTTTTATGATGGGTGTCCATTTTATTTATTTTTCTCTGATTGCTCCATAACCTACAAAATAAGTTTTCCAAATCAGTTCAAAACCCTAATTCACATTAAACTGGGATGCTGTGTTAATAAAACAGAATACAATGATTTGTTAACTTTTGTTTTTTACCTTTATTCAATTGAATACACTACAACAAAAAGACATTTAAAGGGTTAGCTCAGGTTTTTTGTTAAAAGTGGGTTAATTAAGAGGCTTTCAGTGGCGCCATGTGCTACTATGTACTGGCTAACATCTGCCCACACATACCACAAGTTCCTATAGATAGATAGATAGATAGATAGACAGTTCTCTCTGTTAGATGTGCCTCTACAGTTACATGATCAGATATTTCAGTCTTTATTAAAATTAAAAATCTTTGCTGAAGTACAACTGCAAATAAACTCACATTTGTTTTTTATTGATATCAAATATTTTTATAGACAATTAAAAACACAAAATTGAAACCTGAATCTAAAATAGATCATGATACAGAGAGGAGGAGCGAGTATTCAATTAAAAATCCCTTCATCAGGAAATATGAAGCAAAAGGAGGATGGAGGAGGATTGACATCGAACTGATCTGACTGTTTTAGTTTGCTGATGTGTCTTCAAGGTCAGATCCTGAGTACAAGCTCATGCATCATTCTCAAAACTGCAAAACACTCAAACACAGAAACAAAATGTTTTTGCATTTGCAAAACTTGATTTGATATACAGCAGCCCTTCTCTATAGCTGCTTATCTGCAAAATAAACTCCAACACCAGTCAGGTAGGAAGAGGTCTGAGCTGAGATTAAAATGAGGACATCAGTTCACTGTCTGAAAACATTTAGAGTAAGAAGACAATCTTTATAAAGCTGGACCACTGAGAGATGATTTACAAAACAAACTAAACTAGAAAGCCCTGCTGTCAAAGAACAGGACATCTCCTGAACAAAAATCAGTTCTGGGCTTTCATTTATGAGGTGGACAAAATGCACCTTTAAAAAAATAATGACTGCTCCGCTTTATCAGGATGATTTATGAGTGCTCTGTTTTGATGTGACAGCATGTTTAAGTCTTGAAGGGATCATCAATCAGCTTTAAAGGTCTGTCTGAATCGGCCTACAGACCGTCAACAAACTCACTAACACGTCGACAACGTCCTGGGACTCTCACTTTCTGTGTGAGCTGTATATAATATATAATAAAACTCACTCAATATATGTAATATGTGTTTATCTGAGCTGTATATCATACGGTGTATTTACAGCGAGGATTTATGATTCCTGCTCAGGCAACAGGCGTCTTCGCAGGAGCACTGACCTCATAATGTTTGAATTTAGCCTCCCTGGCTCCCATGCTAACATGTTGTTACGCCGATGACAAGTTAAAGGTGACATTATTTGGAAGGTAGCCGGCTGCAGGGAGCCAGCGAGCCAACAGCTGCTTCGTATTCAGTCCCTGAATGATGCTGATCGAGTGAGAAAGTCGTGCCACAGAGCAGGACTCGATCCTTTAGCTTTGCAGTTTGTGTGTCCAAAGTGGACGTGAAGTCAGTGGAAATATTTACTTGTTTAATGAACGCATTCCTGTTAAAGTTCCTTCTTTTGGCTGACTCCTGCTGGAATGGAGTCCAGTTTGAGGGGTGCAGTGATGTGCTGACATTATCAGGAGAGATGGCTTTTATTTATGCTTGATACAGAAATGAGTGCATCTTGATCAAGGCTTTGATACTGAAATTAATGATCCATTCAAGTCCTGCATGCTCTGATGAAGTTATTTGTTTTCTGTAGCTTTGCACACACATGCTTAATTATATCTTCAGTGTATAAAGACCAAACTCTTTTCTCTAAACTTCTCACCATATCGAGAGCTTTGTGTGGATGTGTGGTTTTAATTTATTGCAATAAAACAAAATAAATCTTGGTGTTTGTTTGAAATAAAGAGAATGCAGCTGGTGTGAGAATTTCATCCATTAATGGAGTGTGGCATCAATTTATCATCATAAAACCACCAAAACAAAACCAAACACTCATTTCTCTAATGAGTTATCACTGCTGTGGGGAAAATTACAACTTTCATTTTTAAAATTCTGAGTATTTGCGGTTTCTTCCGACAACCAGTTGATGGCGGAGGGATACAAATCCCCCACAAAGCAGCACAAAGTAGTTCTGAACACAGGGGCTTTGTCGAGAAAAAGGGAAACACTGAAAAGATCCATTACTGGATTGAGATCTGGTGACTGTGGAGGCCACTGGAGTACAGTGAACTCATTGTCGTGTTCAAGAAACCAGTGTGAGATGATCTGAGCTTTGGGACATGAAGTCTCCATCAGAAGATGGTCCACTGTGGTCATAAAGAGATGGACATGGTCAGCAACAATCCTCAGGTAGGCTGTGGGGTTAAACCATGCTCAGGTGGGACAGAGGGGCCCAAAGTGTGCCAAGAAAATGTCCCCCACATCATCACACCACCAGCAGCAATCAGAGATCCATACTCATCAGACCAGGAGACAGTTTTACAATCTTTGAGTCTTTCTTCTCCATGTCTACATGCCTCAATGTACCGAGTTGCTACCACGTGATTTGCTGATTGACTTTCTGCATAAACAAGCAGTTAAATGGGTTTTTTGCTCTTCTGCATAGGTCAGCAGAGGCCTCTAAAGGAAAGACAGCAGAGCAAAAGCAAATGTTGAGAGAATAAAAACAAGCAGAAAATGAGCACCAGAAACACTTTGGTAGTTAAGACTCTCACTGATGCATTAAAGCAGTGTGGAGGCTTTCACAGAGAAAATGAAAATTAACAGGGTATAAAAAGTTAATGACTCACTAACATGAGTTTAACAGAGTCAGCAGTCTGCACAGGGGGTCTCTAGATGTCCACGTTTGCCCATCATGCACTCTCACCATCTAGTTTGAGCCCTCAATGCTGAGTAAACTTTTCCCACTGACAGGCGTTTCAGATGTTAAACTCCAGCTCATAAAGCAAACCTCTGACTCCTCCTGCCCCCCTGAGGGAGAACACTTTCAATAAAACTACATTTCCACAGAAACCAAAGCTCCAAAACAACCTGAGGAAACACATTACCTGTTCAGGAACATGTGGTCTGAGCGCTCTCTCTCTGACTCAGATTTAACTCACGCTGAAGACCGTTTCCCCACAGAGGGTTTTTACTGGACTCTGTTTGAAACACAGAGAGGGTTTGAGGTCTTGTTCAGATGTCAGTGTGTTTGTGTTAAAGTCAGGAAAATGTTCTAAAAATAAGGAGGGATTCTGAAAACCACATTCTGGTCTGAAATCATGTGGAAGTTTCATGGCCACATGCTAGAATAAACCTACTAGAATGCAGGCAGGCAGAGCGCCACTAGTGCCATTTTGGATGGGTCCACATAAAGGTGTGTTTTGGGAAGGATTTGGTGATATGAGGAAGTTCCCAGAAAGTCTTTTCTGTCCATCGCAGTGACAGAAACAATAACAGTAAATATAACAGGGTTTAATCATCACTCTCCTTGCGAACACTTTACTGTTAAAGTTGGCTTATTTCAGGCTTATTTCAGGTTAGCTTTGTCTTATTAAGTTAGTTTTATATAGAATAGAATAGAGCAGAACAGAATAACCTTTATTCGTCCCACACGGGGAAATTTGCAGTGTTACAGCAGGAAAGGGGACAGCAATGATAAATACAAAAAAGACCAAGTAAAAAAAACAGTATGCGCATTTTATAAATATATGCACTACAAATATAAAAATTAAACTATAAGAATTATTGACACATTTACAAAGTAATTGCACATGGGAATATTGCATGTTGTTGGGAGAATTTTTCAAGGTCTTCCAGCTGATTTGAAATGGATTTCAACTTTTAATCAACTGTACTTTTGACACAAAGCCTGAAGTGCTTTTCACAGCCCTTTGTTTCAGATGAGGAGGATTTTTTTTTTTTTTGTTACAAGTCTGTTTTAGAAATATTAAAGTTTTTAAGAAAGCCCACAGTGGAAAGGAGCGGCTTTTCATGTTTTATTTGCAGGGTAGAGTTTCAACCTGCATCTGTAGATGTAGTGATGAACTGTGTTAGCTGACATTTTGGACTGTAGATGATAAAATCCCTATATTCTTTGCAATTGTACGTTCTTGTTCTTAAACTGTTGAACTGTTTGCTCACACAGTTGTTCACAAAGTGTTTAACCTCAACCCATCCTTGCTTGCACCTGAGCCTTTTGAAGATGCTCCTTTTATATCAAATAATTCACCTGTTCACCTGTGAAATGTTCCAAACAGGTGTTTTTAGAGCATTTGTGAATTTTCCCAGTCTTTTGTTGCCTCTGTCCCAGCTTTTTTTGGAACCTGTTGCAGTGTTAATGTTGACAGCACTTTTTAATGTAGTTGTAGTTTTTTGCCTCAAATATATTTTAGTTTTAGTCATAATTTAGTCATCTACATTGTTTCAATTTTAGTCTAGTTTTAGTCGATGAAATCTGCTGTAAATGTAGTCGACTAAAATATGAAGTGTAAAGGGTAAGGCATTTTTTATGTTTCCTTGAATTTCTGAAGTCATGTTTTACACTTGGATAAAATCAAACATCTAATAACCCTTTATTGAATGTTAGTAAAGTCTGAATGTATAAATGAACAGAAACAAATTGAACTTTTGTGTGAAATGCAGTCACCTTTATTTAGGCTACCTGGCAGAGCATCTCAGTTACAATACCAGAAGTGACAACAAACAGTGAACCTGCTCTACATGAATATATCAATTCATAAAGAGAGGAGCTCTGATTGGATCGCTCCACAACTTATCCCACCACCACCAAGCTAAGGCAGCTGTGATTGGATATATTCCTAACTTGTCTCTACTTTCTACATGACCAAATTAGGTCTGATTGGATTAAGTCTCTGTCAAACATTTTAGTCTAGTTTTTATTTGTTGATGAAAATGTCAATTAATCTAGTTTGAGTTTTTGTCCATGTGCACTTGTTTTTATTAGTTACTGTCTGGTTTTCATCAGAGGAAAAAAAGGTCTATGACAAAAATGATTAGTCAGCAACATTAACACTAACATGTTGGAGACATCAACTTCAAAATTAGTAAATATTTGCAAATAACCAATAAAGTTTAAAGTTTGTAAATTAGATATCATGATTTGGTCATGGATTCACTTCAATGTGGTGGAAAAGGTTCTGTGGATTATTGTTTTCTGTTTAATTTTCATTTTACACAGTGTCCCAACTTCACTGGAACTGGTGTTTGTAGATATGAAGCAATGCAGTCCTCACCATCTGACAGAGAAGTAACCGAGAGACAAAAAAATGATCTGACTGGAAAATCACTGTGACAAATTTGGGTCATTTGGAGACGCTCTCTCACTGCAGAGTTATGTTTGTGATGGCAGCAGAAGACGACCAAGTTTGTGGGGATTTCACCAGCTGATATTTTCCAAATGGGTTAAAATAAACAAACTGCCATCAGAACTCCTCACAAACAAATATACAAAAGGCAGATTCTCCTCTCAGGTCTGTCAGCACCACATCTCAGGAGGGAACCACATTCTGGGATTTCCATTTGGTTAAATCTGATCCTCGGTTCTTCCACGAAGACCAAAACACAGTCACATGTCGCAGGACTGGAGGAGTTTTCACAGCTCCAGTGTCTCTGTGTGCTTTTACTGGACTAAAGATTCAACTTAAGATCTAAGTGTGGGCTGATTCGGCACTGATGTGAACTAAATGAAGGAAATGAAGGGAGGAAATCACAGCACTGTGTTTATTGATATTCTTCTCTACAACATGTGTGAATGAGGTTAAAAGAACCATTAAACACTTTGTTAATTGTTGATTTAATGTCAGTTTATCTGCTTTAAGAGACACTATCCAGACACCATAGCAATGCTGTTAGCCTTTCCTATTTATACTGAACATGTGTGGTCTGCTCAGCTTGTTTTTAACACATTTTGTTTGTTAAATGGTGAAATGGAAGTTTTCAGAGCTCAAAAACATGAAAGTTTCCTGATTCAGTCATCGTCACCTCTTAAATATGTACAACAGTTCAAGAAAATCCTGTTAATTCTCTCTTAATCAGCCTAAGGGTACAAGATTGTTGACATAAAAACGCAACTCACAAGATGGATTCCAGTTAGACAGCTTTGAAGACTTTAGAAAGAAACTGTACTCCTCCAAACAAGTTTGGAAACCTTATTTTGGTAAATTATTTCTCACCTTTAATAATGCTAATCAGTATTGTATTTCATATTATGGGAAAAGCCTGATTACTCACCTTTACAATGACATACAACTTGTCAGGATTGTGAATTAGTGAAACGACCAACAGAGCTGAAAGTGTGGGTAGCACCCAAAACGATAAGCCAGAAAATGGAGGACAGGCAAAGTTATTCAGTGGAAGCACTTTGGGCTCCACACCACTGATGGCACAATAAACAAAGACTGGCTGTGTGTCGATTATATGTAAAGTAGCTGACCTACTCCTCATCCACAACAAATCCATTGGCCATTCATCAGCCTTCAACCCACTGCAGTCCAGCAGCACCTCAACAGGTCCTTGAATATTTTTTTCGTTTAAACGTGAGAACGCTTTTGGGAAAAGTGACAGCCCTAGTTTGCATCTCCCAGTCTGAACTTTATGGTATCACACAAGCTGGCTTGGGAACTTCAGACACTGTGGTTTAGGTCATTCGTTTGATATTATAGGCTCCATTTAGGTGATTTAAATATTTAAAACAAATATTTCTGACAGTTCTGAATTGTTTCCCACAAAAAATAATCACAAAAAAAAAATGATGGTTCACATTTCTTTAAAAAACACAAGTTACTGATGCTGCTAGAGCATATATTTGTTGATCTTTAAATTTGTGTAGCCAAAACCAATTCTGTCTCCAAATATCAACACATTATTGCACATTATTAATTAAGAGAAATTTACTGCATCAAGTGCTAAATTAATTCAACGTTGGGTAGCGCTACTTTTAAAAGTGTTTTGTTACGCCCTGAGATGCCTAAGAGTACTTTTGCATTACACAAATCTGAAATCCCTCAGTTCCTCATATGGCACCTGGATGACTATATGGCTGCCTATGTGGATTCTATCATCATCCTGCAGCCGAGTTTATGGTCAATAATCTGTTATTTTGCAGCTTAAAAGATTAATAACTCATGTGACAACTCTACAGCTCCTGGTTCACTCTCATAACCTAGCCTGCAGATGGATCCACCTGATTCAGTGTTTTTAATCAGATTAGCATAGATGCTAATGGCTTCGGTAGGGGATTTATTAGATCTAGACCACATTGCTTTATTAAATGCCAACAAACTACAACACTTCAAACTTCTCCATAGGAGGGACAATTTCACTCCACTTCCAATGTGTTTTGGCAAAAGTTTGTTTTACGAAGGGGCTAACTTTCTGTCCTTTGTGCGAAGCAGTAGCTACCGCCTACACCATCATCTGATTGGCCAGTATGAATTTGATCGATGACTGCGGACTGCAGCTTTTATACCTGTTGAACCAATATATTCATATATCAAAATCAGGAAGACTTTATTAATCCTCAAGGGAAAATTCAGTTGTTTCAGTTGCTCTTATCAAATACAGACATTAAAACAGTGAGCAGGATGCAACATGCAGAGTATTTAAGCTATATCAACTTCCTAATGAAGGAAAAAATAGATAACATAAGTAAAGTGAGACTATGAACAAGGCCAAGGAACTTACACTATTAAGATATGATTTTACAGTTGATCCCTTTTCTACATTTGCCATTAGAGCATATTTATCATCTATTTCTGTATTAATCCTGAGCTGACACAATCCAGTCAGTTTGGTGAACTGGTTTAGTAAGTCTGATCATGTCTTTTTTGTGTTTGTGCTCTCAGAACATTAAATCCTCTTCTGTTTTTTATGACGCAGCACATTTTAAATCTCCTGCATGGTCCTGTTTAAGAATTCTTTTATTTGTTAGATTTTTAAATGATAGAAACAAACACATAAACTTTAATGGCTTCCTCTCCTTCATCTTCCCAATGTCCTCTGACGCTCACCTTGTTTCCATTACCTCTCCAGCCTGTGAGGCAGAATGCAGGGCAGCACAAACCCAGAGACCCCGCTGTGAGGATCTGAGCCATGTGAAAACCAAGAGCCTGAACAGCAGGGGGTCTGTGACCTCAAACACGGGACGAATCAAGGACGATCTGACCGCAGACTGAGACAGAGCGACAGATCTGCTGGATAAGCAAAAACGTCATCACGGATGTTCTGATCTGCCCATCAATCAAAATGAAGGTTTATGATTCAGTTTGGGGCGGCAGGTAGTGCTGGTATGTTAACGGATGACTCTCAATTGCCCTTAGGTGTGAGTGTGAGCATGAATGGCTATCCATCTCTCTATGTTGCCCTGTGATTGGCTGATGAGCAGCTTAGGGTATACCCCACATCTCTAATGTCAGCTGGGCTCCATCCCCCCGTGACCCAAGGGGATTCTGCATTAGCAGTTATGAGCCATGGCATAGTAGTCTTTGATACAACATCTAGTTTTGTCATAGTTTTCGTCAACAACCTTTTTCCCCTGAAGAAAACTAGACAGTAACTAATAAAACCAAGTGCACATGGACAAAAACTCAAACTAAATTAATTGACATTTTCATCAACAGATAAAAACTAGACTAAAATGTTTGACAGAGACTTAATCCAATCAGACCTAATTTGGTCATGTAGAAAGTAGAGACAAGTTAGGAATATATCCAATCACAGCTGCCTTAGCTTGGTGGTGGTGGGATAAGTTGTGGAGCGATCCAATCAGAGCTCCTCTCTTTATGAATTGATATATTCATGTAGAGCAGGTTCACTGTTAGTTGTCAGTTCTGGTATTGTAACTGAGATGCTCTGCCAGGTAGCCTAAATAAAGGTGACTGCATTTCACACAAAAGTTCAATTTGTTTCTCTTCATTTATACATTCAGACTTTACTAGCATTCAATAAAGGGTTATTAGATGTTTGATTTTATCCAAGTGTAAAACATGACTTCAGAAATTTAAGGAAACATAAAAATGCCTTACCCTTTACACTTCATATTTTAGTCGACTAAATTTACAGCAGATTTCATCGACTAAAATGTTGTGAATTTTCATCAACTAAAACTAGACTAAAATTGAAACAATTTAGATGACTAAATTATGAATAAAACTAAAAGATATTTTTGACAAAAGACTATAACTACATTAAAAAGTGCTGTCAACATTAACACTGGCTCTATTGCTCTGATAGTTGATGTCCTGTGATTATGCTTTTTGATCACTTACACATCAAATTAAAAAAGAAAATAAATAAATGCAGACCGTCAGAAAACTCTGTAGTACTCTTTCTATTTTTTTAAATTCTTTTTCAGAATCCCAACTGGTCACTTCCAAGGAAAAAGACTTCACTGGTCTTAAAAAAGTAAAGTGCTTTGGTATAAAATGTGTCCGTAAACACCTGCACCATTTGTTCTTTTTTATCTGAGGGAGTGTTAATGGACCGACATCACATGCATCAGCGTGCTGCATGAAAACTTTGTTTAACTTCAGTTTTTATCTCTCTGATTATCTGGTATTGAGCTAAACCCTCAGGTTATATCTGGAATAAAGCTGCAGAGCTGATAATGATTTTTCTCCTGGTTTCATCCTGATTAAAGATTTTCTTCTTCCATCTGCGTGCATGGAAGACAAAAACCAGAACAGGAAGTCAGACAAGCAACTTTCCAAAGATATTTTCTATCTACAGCAAGTATTAAAAAGTTAAAGTTTACAAGTTTGTGCAGAATATAGCTGCACATAGCTCCAGCTAATAAGAAAGTGCCACCTGATGTAGGAGCTGCTAACTCAAAGCTGGTTGTATTTCTAGGTCATAGTGCAACAATGAGGCGGCTGGCATGAAGGCTTAACAACAAAACGTTCTGTTTGTAACTTCATTACTGGAGCAGGACTGTCGAAGCTTACGCTAAAGCAGTGGCCATCGTTTTGTCCTAGTTTTACACAAGTCAAGTTAAGGGGAGGTATACAAAAAGAAATAATATGTATAACTGTGCTAAATAAACACCAATTTTGATTGTTTTCATTGATACAATCGAGATAAAACAGGCTTACAAACGTTCTTGTGCAAATTACCTTTAAAAAAGTGTCCCCTTATCATAAAAAAAAAACCCTTTAGCTAAATTATGTTAACCACTTAAGAGCTGACAATGCTTCGTGGCCCCCCCGGCACCCTTTGGTGCCTCCCCTGGGAGAGCCTGAACCCCAGGTTAGGAGCCAAGGTGACAGTGAAAGAGGCTCTGTCCATATGGAGAAGAACACATTTTCCTTTCCTCAGTGCTTTCTGTAAAGATGGCATCATTTTAGGAAAAACTTTCAGAGAAATTGGAGAAGACTGATGTTGTTTAGTATAGTCGCATCTAGCTGAACTGCCATTAAAACTAAAATTTTGACTCCCTCCAGAGTAAAAATAATTTTAACTCTTCTCAGTTTGCAGTGTTTGCAGGATGGATCTGCTGGATGTCATACCTGAACCCTGGCAGATCCTGTTGCTGCATGGCTGTAAATATAAGAGGCACAAGCTCTGATCTTGCCAAGGGCACCAGTTTGGTTAGGGCTTGCTCTGCTTATGCTACCACAGCTTTTATGGACACAAGCACAGGGCTTATTACCCAGACCCGAGGGGCTCAAACCGCTGATGTAACAATGGTAGCCTGTTTAATCTACCTGTCACTGTACAGCGGCCACCAGGAATCCCCCGCTTCTCCAAATTAGCCGCCCCAGGCCCCATAAATTCGTAGGATACCCAAGTGAATGAGCCCAACACTGAAAAGGGTTTGTTTTAAGGTGTCAGACCATGATTGAGTAAGGATCAACATGTAGCCTGTCATGTCTTGTCATTGAAAGAATTCATTTTTTCAAACTGATATTAGACAAACATACCACCTGCCCATAAAAGTATGCACCAGATTGGAGACTAGCGTGTGCCCGTGCTGACATTTTCTGTTAAAAAGGTAAAAAAAAAATCGACGTCAGTGTGCACCAAAGACGAGACAAATTAGTCACTATAAAACCTTCATATAGCCTCATGTTTAATAACAGGCCCATAAATGTTTAACAGATGTAATTTATGTATTTCAATCTCATGATAACATCAGGCTGTAATTCTCATAATTTTGGGGGGGGTTTTTTCCAGGATGAACTTCTCAACTCTCCACCTCACATCCATCATTCGCTTGCTGAGTTCTCGTCATTAATCTTCCGTCAGCAAATGAAAACACTGTGCAGTTATGAAGCTATAAAAAGTCCCTGTGATGGCTCGGCCCGGGTGAAGTGAAGATAGTTTTGTTGAACACTGATAAGCGAGAACAGGCGCAGTTTAAACGTGACCCGGAGCGCTCTTCGATGAGTCGGCTCTAGAGTGAGCTGTCAGTCACACAGACGAGCTGAGCACACACAGATTATGAAGAAGAGTTTATCTGATGGGCTGTCGCTCACCTGTCTGAACTTTCACTATCACGGATTATCTCAGCTAATCAGAGAGCTGACAGAACGATGTTTTCTCTCCTGCTCTGGAGACAAACGATTACTCTGATGACGTCCTTATAAGGACTTTTATTTTCTGAGGTGATTAATTAATTAATCCGTCTGAATGTTTGCCTTAAAACAATAACATGTATTTTTGCTCTTACGCAAAGGAGCTATGAAAACAAGTCTGAGCAGTTCATTTGTAATGGCCTGCGATTTCCACAGCACCTTTTTTGTGCATCGTTCAGACAGCAGAAGGGTTTACTTCGATCCCAGCTCTCCACCTTGAAGTCAGTTTCTGAAGCAAGGTCACATGACCATGCGAGAATAGAGAAAACAAATTACGAGGTAGATTATGCCTCGGTTATCCAAGATGGACTGAAGTGCTGCTGATTCAGGATTTGTTTTGAAACCTTTGCATCTGTTTCACACTGGCAGCAAGTCAGAGCAGCATGAATGCTGTTGGATTGACCTCCTGGTTGGGCAGGCGGTTCAGCTGATGGATAGATGTTAACAAGTCAGAGCAGCTGGTAGTTGGTGGTAGCTGGTTGTTTTGCAGCAGGAAGGTGGCTGGACTGGCTCCACTGTCCTCCCTGTGCATGTGTGTGTTTCCTTCAGGTGTTCTGGTATCCTCCCACTGACCAAAACATGCTTGAGGCTGATGTATAAATCAGGACCACGATCATCGAGATCTGAATAATGAGACACAATCATTACCGATCATTAAAATAAATAAATAAAAAAACATCTGCTCAAGACTGTACTGAAGCCAATAAGATTCTTGCATGCAGCAGCTCTCCCTCTCAGAGATCTTTGACAGAAGACTGAGTCAGTCCTGTCCAGCCCTGATCACCCACTGTTGGAGGAGTTCATTTCTCTCCCGTCTGGTGGGAGATATAAGGTACCTATGGCACGAACAAATAGGTACAAATTTTCCTTTGTGCCACAAGCTATTAACGCAATCAACTTGCATAATTCTTAAATTGCACCGCCCAGGTGGCACAACCTATTAAAAACTTTATTTTAATTTATAACAGGTTTCACCCACTTCTTCACTTCTTTTAACTCTTTCGATACCTCTATCTTTACTTCACTGGGGTCGTTCATGTCAAGTGTGGTTGTGCTGTACACTGCGACGTTGTTTTGTGTCGATGTTTATGCATTTGTTCATAGTTGTTGTTGGTGCTTGTGCTGTCACTGCAGACCAAATTTCCCCTGGAGGGACAATAAAGATCTGAACTGAACTGATGAGGATAAATCCTCCTGCAGAAGTCCGGAAACAAGGAAATAAGTTTGGTGTTGTAATTCAACTGGTGATCGTGTACATTGGTGACTTGGAGTTGACTCCATGGTTGACTTTGTCCATAGATGTTTGTGTTAGCTCGGTTTCTTTGGCTGTTTTTTCTTACATTAACTATGAAGTATATTTTCTACAATGATTAATAAAAGTGAAGCAATGACGGGTTCACCCTCTGATTTGACAACATGGATCAGCAAAGTCAACACAAGTCATCAGTTAACACGGTAACACATTACACCCATACACCAAGATGGTTCTGATGGTTCATGGAGGAAAGTATTGTTGGAATGGTGTTCAGTCTGACCACTGGTCATCAGTTATCAACTAATATTTGATTATTGATGTTTATTTTGTTACTTACTCAGAATTACTGCCATGTTTGCAGTTTACTTCAAACACAGCATGAAGTTACAGCCTGTTTGCGCCCTCTAGTGGTGTCCTCCTGTAACACGCGTCACATACATGCAAGTATATAAACAAAATGCAAATGACGCCAATGAATGCAAGCACAAGTGCAGGGAAAAACCATAAGTATATCTCTGGCTTCAGAGATCTGAGAGTGTTTTCACGCTGAACATTTCAGTCTTGGATGTCTCTCTCTCATCTCGTTTCTTTCTGTAATACTTAGATTTAGTCAACTGGTAGAAATACATTTTTGGCTCTGTATGCCGACACCTGCCATCTCTGTCCTCATGGTTTCTTGTACTCAAACTAGCCAAGGTTGTATCAGGAATGGAAGACAAATCCCAGCACAGCTATCAGACTGCAGGCATCAGCTCATTATCCCAGATACTCAGAGAATCCAGGAAACAGAAGGCCTGTGACACTGAGTCCTGTGATTTCAGACAAAATGTACAAAGACAGGAGTATATTGGTTTAACTGGTTTGAGACAATATGTACGTCAACACCAGTAGAACATGCCACAGACAAGACAAACACAGTACAGTCCAATCCCTGAAAGTGTCTGGCTAAGGCTGTGGCAGAACTGGACCACTTCAAAGTCAGAACATGGATATGATCCTGAAAACGATCAGTCTTTGATAGATGGATCTGGTCACCAGACCCGTGAGGAACAACTAAACATGAGTCTAAGCTGTTTCAGAGAGAAGACACACAGATGTGACGAACAACAAACACAAAACGCATCTGTGTCCGTCTGTCACTGGGACTCGCTCATGGAGATCTTTACGAGGTGCCCTGAGCCATGTGGAGACAAAAGACCCATGTGTGCAGATTCACAGATGGGATACTTGAACTGGGGGGGACCAAGCTGTCAGCAGATGATATCAACTCATTTTTATTTTTGTATAATTTAGGCTTTAACTCACACTCACGCTAGGGCTGAATCATTTCGGGAAAAGAACTAACTGTGACTTTTCTGGCAGATATTGTGATTTTAATTTGATTCACGATTTTCTTCAAATCAAGCTTCAGTGCAATATTCACTATGATTACAGTATAGACAACAGTAAGGAAATCAATGATCAAAAGCACATAAAACATTATTCATCACCTAATATTAATGATAAATAATGTTTTCAATATTTACAGGATACTCCAACTTCTACTCCTAAACAGAGGCTTTGTGTTGTTGACCTGCTTACCAGCACTTCCGTAAATGCAAATTGCTGCAAATCTGTAAAACAGTTTGTGTAAAATAGTTGACACAACAGATCCTGGGTCAGTCAGGAGTGTTGCAAAAAATTGCAGCTTCAGCAATCACGTAATTGCATTGTCTGAAACTGCGATTTCGATCAGAAAACGATAAATGTTTCAGCTCCAGCTCAAGCGGTTACTTTTCTAATAGCCTATGGGCCAATGGTTTGCACTAAAAGCCACTGGAGAACTCTGATTTGAAATCATGCATAAACAACAATGAACTTTATCAAACAAAGGCCCATGTCAACACTAGCCATAAACGATGAAACTGTTATTTGTCTGGAATGCCAATCACCCTCCAAAACTTCATGCCTTAAGTAAACTATGTTTTTTTTAAACATTTGTTTATGAACTCAGAGGAACAACAACATATTTACATAATAAAGCTGAAGTGTTTAGACTGTGAAATTCACATTTTAATTGACAAAGTAGCACTATGAGGAATTCTCTAGTGCAGCCAAACACATTTACTGTCTGGAAGCAGACTCACTGAAGGACCCAAAGACATCTCTCCTCCTATCATAACCCTGAACATACTGCTGGGTAATTTATTGTCTGTCAAACCTCTCTTGGTGAATATGGCACACAGCAAGGTGCAGCTACCAGTTCCTCTTCAGGACCCTGGGGAGTGAGAGTTTGCCTTGTGATGTGTTCAATTGGAAGTCGTAACTTGGAGCTCTGATCAACATAACCCCATAGTTGAGTGCTCTCAGCACTTCTCAGCCTGACAGACGTACAACCAATCATGTAACTCCTGTTGTTGTAAGTATCAGATAGCATGAATTCTATGTTAGGTTGGTGAGATTAACCAGACTTTCTGAGCTGGAGATCCAGCATCACGGTGGTTTCTGATTTAAATTCTGACTTGGAGCTTGGAAATTCTGACATTCGTGTAAAACTGGAATGCAACATTAGTCAAAACACACAAACACCGAGCTTTCAATGCACTCTGCAGAGACCACAATGACATTAATCCTGTTTTACTGTTGATGTTTGTCCCCTCATGATGGGAAAGTGGGGGGGATGGATGGATGAATCACTGTGAATCTGAGGGGACATATCTCCTCCCCCCTGTCCCTGCCATCTGCACCCATGGTGCAGAAATATGTAAAGTAGTTTGATTTTGAAATAACACTTTGAAATACGTGTCTTCAAGATCCGATGTTTCGTAAAAACAAAATAAAATTATTTGCACATACTTTTCGACCAAGGTATTTCATATTCAAACTGATACACAGGTCCAAAGAAGCGTACATCACTTCTGTCGTTGTATTTTGTCCTTCATCCATTTCTGAACTGTTCAGTAAATTTCATCAAATTTGGTTCATAACTTTGAGTTATCCAGTCCACAAACAAACATTAGCAAAAACATAATTAGCAGAGGTAGTAGGACAGTAGAATTTGTAATTACCCCCACCAAGGCTGTTAGTTATTCTGTCCATTTGTTTGTTTGTTCGTTTGTTTGTTTGTGAGCAGAATAACTCAAAAAGTGATCAACAGATTTTGATTAAATTTTCAAGGGACGAGGCATTTTCTAGTGATTCTTTTAACATTGATCTGGGGGAGTTTTACGCATTATTTGCTAAAATTTTCAGGGAATGTTTGTCATGGCACCAGAGAACAGTGATCAGATTTTGGTGGTGATCCATACACCTCTGGTTGTCTTTGTCATAAATAATTAGTCATATAATTTTCTTTCTTGTTCATTTTAATACAGTCACTGTTGTAAACAGCTTCTCTCCAACCCTGGAAACTCTTCGTGGAGTATTTCTTTATACAGAGATAAACAATGAAGCAGAAAAAATATTTTGACAACAGCAATTTTTCCAGGTTTCCTGTAAATATTGTGATGTTATCATTTTTCAAATCTAAAATCATGACAATCCGAGTCACAAAATCTCCATCATGATTTAAAAGTTCAAGCCTGTTTCTCCTCCTTCCTCTCTTTCTTTTCTTTAATGATCATAAATCAGGTTGACGAGATGATGGTCAGACCAGAATGTTAAAACTTTAGGCAGAACTTTGAGCTCTGTTTGTTTTGTTGAGGGAGATGCTGTGATTTTGTCTTTATTTATTACTCACACAGAGCTCAGGTTCATTAGCGGGTGTTGTATTGACTGAGAGGTAAACAGAAACAAACAAAGAAAAACACAAACAGCTCCGCCTTAAATCTTTTACACATGGATTCTTGGAAAAAAAGAGTAATATAAATCTGATTCTGATCTAATGCTGTTTGTTTTTACTGCTGCTTTTTATGATTTCATACCACAAATGACAGATTTGAGTCCTGGCAGAAGGCGTCATGTTTTGTTTACCTGCTCTCTAGGCTAAGACTGTCACTTTACTCTAACCAGATGCTGGTTTGGCGGAGTGGGAAGCAACGATGCACGTATCATAGATGAAGGCTCAGGTCTAGCACAGCCAGCCTGGGTTCAATTCCTGCCTGAGGCCTCTTTGCTGCATATCATCCCCTGATTTCTCCCCTCTTACCAATTCTCAACTAATTAAAGTATCTTTACAAAAGATACTGGGGGGAAATTCAGATTTAATCTGTGTTTTGTGGAAAATTTCTGCGATTGTTGCGACAGAGAAGATTTTGCAGCAGGTATTTCATCAAGTTGCAGCAAAAGGTACTATGTTTTGAGGCCTTATTACCACAGCGGATCAGTTTGCAGCTTCTTATGGTGTTTTTAGTAACCTTAAACATATTAAAAGTTAGACCAGCTGAATTAAATCAGAATCTCTTTATTGTCATTGTATCTAAATACAACAAAATTAGTGTGGCAATCAGCCAGTATATTTCCTTCTACTTTGACTTAAAACAACGTTGAAAGCAAAAGACATGCACAACAGAAAGACAACATAAAATAAAATAAAATAAATGAATGAACAAATTGGAAAAAAAGTCAAGTTGTGGTAATTTGACAAAGTTGCAAGTCCATGCTGAATTAGAATTGGTTGTTGTGTTTGTAAAATCGTGCTTTCCTGGAGGGACAGTCTGATCCAGTTAGTAGGCTTGTAGTTCTGCTGGGTTAATTTAGAAGTAAGTCACACAGTTAATATTTCCAGCTCTTAAATGGAAATCTAAATGTTTGGAGTTTAAAGTTTTTGAAATTCTCTCTTGAGCTTTTGTGGCATTTTGTCTGCAGGATGACGTTTTCATTCAAATCCATTAAAGACAAGTTTTGTTTTGTTTCGCTGCTGTTGTGTTAATCTGAAAACAGAAAAATGATTTACTGGAAATGCCTCATGGCTGCACTACAGGGGATTCTGATAGGTTTGAATATGATACTGTGTTCACACCAACGGCGAACAATGTTTGTGTCACATGTAGTAACTGTGTCAATATATAATGATACAAAGACTAATCAGTATTGGGTATATTCTTACTAATGTCTTAGCAATGTATAGCACGGCGATTGGTTGAATTAGGCTAGTCTTCAGTAGTCTAGGATTCGCTCACAGAGGGAGTGGACAGGAGACTGAGGTTGCTGTTTAGATGATACTGTGTACTTGTGATAAAGTGAGAGACATACAAAAATATACAGTGCAATTGTTTACAGTGGAAACTCCACATAACACCCAACTAGAAAGCACTCAGAGAGCGCAGACCTCCACCAAGCAGCTTCAGTCCACTTTGGCGAAAATGGTCCTATCTTGCAATGTTAAAGAATCCTTTAAAAAATTCCTGCATCCGGATAATGATCCAGATCAGTCCCAAAATCTAATCAATTCTTCCTTATCCCATTCCACACATTTCCTGAAAATTTCATCCAAATCCGTCCGTAACTTTTCATTTTATCTTGAACACAAACAGACAGACTAACCAACGCCGGGGCGTAGGTAATAAGAATGGCCATTTAAATCTAGACAAGCTCTGATTCAATGAACTCATTTATACACGATGGAGAAATTCAGAAATGGCAAACAGACCTTGGGAATTGTGAACTGTTTACAGAAAAAGAAGGAGGCTATAGTTTAAGAGGGGAATTGAATAAAAAGTATGTGTGTCTCAATCTCTGGGGTTAAATTATGGAACAGTTTAACAGACTAATTAAAGGAAAGTAGAACCAAAAAGAATATTCAAAACACAAGCTTTAAATAAATATAAGGCTGAAGAGCAGCAGTTTAACCCAGGACGGTAATGGCAGAGTCCAAGAAAATAAAGATATATTGTCTGACTATGTGATGTCTTTTCTGTGTTTGAGTAGGGGTGTATTATATGTATAAAAATTAAGTATTATATATAGGTGAAATGTTAAGTTTGTAATTGTGTATAAGTACCGAATTACATTTTATAGTCATTATATTATAAGGAACATTGGCTCCTAAATAGGTGGTTGAATCATGTAAATATCATAAATATGTAGAAATTAAAAACATCACTGAAGGATGTGGTAATAAAAGGGGCAGGAATAAATAACTTTATACTTCTTTCCTTTTCGAGCATGTGGACTTGTTGCACATGCAGGATGTTGTCTTGATTGTTTTCTTTTGTTTTTGATATATGCATATGTTTGTTTGTGGGGACTACCCATGTTTGTTTTTGCATGTTCGAAATAAAGCATTCAATTCAGAATCAATAAATTAAAGAGCTCAAAACTTGAGTTTGAACACAAAACTGTAACAGTCCACCAACAGTTCATTGGGAAAAACTCACATTTTCAGATTGAGTCTGAAGGTGTAGAAAAGCGGGTGAAAGGTGAAAAGGCGACTCTTCAACATTCGGTCCATCTGTAGGTTCTGGACATTCTCCTCTAGCTCGCCATCGGTGGATCGAGAACCTTGCCTGGAGAACAGGAGCAGAGTTCACATCAATCAAAATGTAAATTTTTTTCACAATTTGTTTATGAGCTTTCCATTTTAATGAACATACATTCTTAAACACAATATAACACTCAAAACAAAAAACAGAAGCCCTTCTAATCCACCCTTAATAAGATCTATGGTAAATAAAATAAAACATTAATAATATCAGTATGTGCTTAACATAATGAGCATACATACAGCTCAGTGAATGTTAATATGCATACAAACACATCTATAGAATGCATCATCAGCCCATAATTCATTTATCCTCTTCATCTCTATTTCTACTCACAATACTAATACTCTAGCCACAGAACTATTAATGAATTATTTTGAGGTCATAAAGGTGGTTAAAACCGTCCTTATCCAGTTCTGTGTTAACACATTTACATTGTTTATGAAGGTTAGGAAAGATGACTACGTCTCGTTAAAGTCCTCAACCTTTCCTCTTGCCATGTAAGTCAGTTTTTCCAGTGCCAAGTTTGATGAGAGTTCTGTAATCCATTGGCCAGAGGTAGGTCTCTGAATTCAACATGTACATTTAATAAATAATATATCTTAGTGTGCACACAATGTCATTAACTATTGCACTATAGCAAATTTCTAAATAATCATTTTCAAACTGTAGAAAAATAAATACCTTTTGCATTGATCAAAAGTCATAAATAACATCTGCAATATTATTTAGCAGGCATAATTCACATTTATAATCAACAGACTTAATAATTCATTCAACTGATGTGACCAAAGTGCTTAAGGAAAGGATTAAACAAGTTCACCTTCAGGAGATAATTCATGGAATTAAGTTAAGGACACTTGGCCTTCCAGGTTATCATATTTATAAGTTACATTTTAAAGAAACAGGCATGTTATGTGGCGGCCAAGCAGGCTAACCACGTCCATTAAAATGAATGGAGACAGCTAGGCTAACGTTAGCACAACAAACAAACAACTGACTCACCAGCCCTCGGTTTCTTCTCGTTCTTCTGGTTTCATCCGCGGTAAAAGCTCCTACAAGTTATTATGTACAAGCACTGAGTGTCGTTCATTATTCAGGTTTAAAACGAGGCAGAAATAATTTAAAACCAACCTGCAGCTCCTGTAGATCATGTGGTCTTCCCTCTGCTCCCACTCAACTGAACCTCAGCGCCATAATCATAACTGCCCCCGGTTGGCCAGACTAGATGACGTCACCACACAGATAAACAACGATTGGCCAACTGGCCCAAGTGATCGTCCCGCGAAATTGTCAGGAAATACCGCGAGATTTTGAGACGGGAGTAATATATTAGAGTACATTAGATGACTTTAGATTAGATTGGATTAGACTGAACTTTATTAATCCCTTCGGAAAACTTCCCCAGGGAGATTAGGATTCCAGTAGCAGTTTAGTTAACAGATCAAAAGATATAGGCTAAATACATATTAATAAAATATGGATTTAATATAAATAAAAAAACATATATAAAAAAAAATATAAAAATATAAATATAAATAAAATTTGGCTACAGGCTGTAGCCATAGCCATATATAGGATAACAGGCTCTCTAACCTGGGTTAGACACATCTTCGCACAATAAAATCTCACGCATGTATTTATTCAAATTCTTCATATTTTGATGGATTTTCGCCCTTCAGACCTGGAAGCATTAAGAGGAGGGGGAAGACCTGTCTCCTTGCCACAGCTATGTGTGTTTCCACTCTCTCGACCCGTGATCAACCGTGGTGGATGTTTCTATAATCGCTGTCTTTCTCCTGTTCTGGAAAACCAGAGGATAAATGTGCCAGAAAAGTCTGAAACAGAAATGCATCCATTTGATGATCCAGAACATCCTTCAGATGGAAAGTTTCACCTCGATGTCCAGGTCACGGCCCCCCTCTGATAGGGCCGGACACCCTGTCCTCCTGTCCCCGGTCTATTCTTTCTCTCTTTGGGTCTCCGGTAGTTCATACGTGAAGTTTGGTATATTTGCTCTGGTGAAAAACACATTAAATTAATGCTAGTAAGACAAAAAACACACCAGTATCGGCTCACCGTTTGTAGAGCTAAATCCAGGCCAACAGTGTTGTAATAACCTAAAAAAAAAAGATTGAAAAAATAAAATTTTGAAACTGAAATTTCAATGTTTGTTCCTGAATTTTTTTAATACAATAACACACTAAATTGAATAAAAAAAGAGGAAGAAATCTGAACCCAAAACCATTAGATTTGAATCTGGATATATTAATCCTGCACCTGAAAATAATGACACATCACAGGTGAACAAAATATAAAAATAATTACACAGCTGAATCAGAAGTATTTCTAAACTGAAAAAATTCCCTAACCCTTTTTAAATTCAATTCAGTGTTTTAGTTAAAAAAAAATCAAGAAAAAAACATTGAAATTTCCGTTTCAAACATTTTTCATTATTATTATTTTTAAATAACAACACTTTTTGTCTGGATTTAGCTCTATAGCTGTTGTGCTGGCTGACTTGGTTCACAGTCCAGCCAATGAAAAGAGGAGCTCTGATGCGACATCCATACTCACCGTTTACTCTCAGTGCTGATTGGCTGTCGCTTCACGACTTCAGACTAATTTGTTGCGGCTGTTGGATGTTTTCAACTTGGGCGAAAGAGGCGAAATTCACATCACCCACTGAATGACGGCATCCCGTTCACTTTCAGTTTATTTTCATCGTGTAACAAACTTAAATTTGGGTTTGGTGTGAACAGCTTTAGTTTATGTTTGAAATCCCTTCAGAGTTGGGAAAAGTGACAGCCCTTGTCTAGACAGTGATTTTCTCTCCTGACTGAGACACCTGCTGTTTGGACTTTCTGTCTGCCTACGACACCCACATCCTGTGTTGATTGATTCCTAGAATAATTTCCCGCTGATAATCAATCCAGTAACAGTTCCTGAGTATTTGAAACAGCTCTTGGTTTGTGCCTCGTGTTTACATGTGAGTGTGTCTCTTGTTTTTACATGGAAGTTTTACAGATTGTGTTGAGCAATCCAAAACTTTCCACTACAGCTCACAAAACAACGATGTCGAGCGTGATGGATAACAAACTTATTTACATTCTCACAGAGTTTGACTGATTTTACAGAAAGAGCACATAAAGAGGCCAAAATCATTCATATATCTGAACGCCTGTGTTTCCCAATCATGTTGCTCCAACACTGGCCTGATTTGTGTTTCCATGTCACAACATTGTCTCTCATGGGCAGCATTTCATTAAATTTTTTAACTAACTGAATTAATATCAGAAGGCTGATGTGGAAGCAGCAGGGCTGTACTGAAACCAGTCCAGACCAAAATAGAGAAGGAAGGTGGAAGATTGAATAATATAATAATATAATAAATAGATAATGTGTGTTTTCCACTGGCAAACCCTCAGTACTTTTTGTCAAAAATATGACATGAGATCAGTGATTAGATCTGATAGGATTTTATAAATATCAGTGCCGTTATTGAGTCAACTAATCAATCCAGTTCTTCCAGGGTTCCAGACTTGATTTGGGGAAAATTGTGCTTAAAGAAGTTTTCTGTGTCAAAAATGCTGAACACACGGCCAATATTTAACGCCATGTTGAGTAAAAAAAAAAGGACTAACCAGCCACTTTATTACATGTTGTAACACACATTATGAAAAATCCAATCACATGGCAGCAACTCAATGCATTTTGGCATGTAGACTTGGTTAAGAAAATTTCAATTGAGCATCAGAATGAAGAAGATAGGTAATTTAAGTGACTTTGAAGCCAATGGTTTTTGGTTTGAGTGTCTCAGAAACTGCTGACCTGCTGGGATTTTCACACACAGCCTTCTCTAGGGTTTACAGAGAATGGTCCAAAGAAGAGAAAAGATCCAGGTCCAGAGGTCAGAGGAGAATGGTCAGAGTGGTTTGAGATGATAGATAGGTGACAGGAACTCAAATAACCACTCACAACATCCAAGGAATGAAGAGGATCATTTCTGAACACACAACACATCCAGTCTTACAGCAGATGGTCCACAGCAGCAGAAGACCACACCAGGTACCACTCCTGTCAGATAAGAACAGGAAACTGGGGATATTATTCACACAGGCTCTCCAACAGAAGATAAGTCCCACCTGAGAATGGTTCAACCCCCACAGCCTACCTGAGGATTGTTCTGACCATGTCCATCCCTTTATGACCACAGCGGACCATCTTCTGATGGAGACTTCAGCAGCTCCATGTCTCAAAGCTCAGATCATCTCAAACACCTTTGGGATGTGGTGGAGCAGAAGATTCTCATCACGGATGTTCAGCCTGACAAATCTGCAGCAGCTGTGTGATGCTGTCATGGAGATATGGAGCAACATCTCTGAGGGATGTTTCAGCTCCTTGTTGAATCTATGAAATGAAGAATTAAGGAGCTTGGACGAAACAAGGTCCTGTTTTTATTCTATTAAACAAAAAAAATATTCAAAGATGATTTTTTCTGTGCTGTCCAGCTCAAAGCACCTTTATTATGATCTCTGAGGTGCTGAAATGACTGAGCCTGAGCTTGAACATGATTAATGTTCTTTGATACTGACTGCAGCAGAAGACCAGAGCAGGTCTATGATACAGCTGCAGCATCAGGAGGTTTGGAGGTGATGCTCCGTGTCAGATTGAAGCTGCTGGACTTTATCAGCTGGCTCTGCAGGGGCTGTTCGCCTTTGGCAGCTCGTTCAGGGGACGATAGATGATAAAACTCTGTTGTTGTTTCTCTCACACTTTGCATGGCAACTAAATCTACACGAGGTACCGAGAGTGGGCCCCAGAGCCGAGAACCTAACGCAATAAAACTCTCCGTGTTCCAGCTCTGAAACCTTAGATCGTGTTATCCCCAGCAGGTTTCACACTGCAGAGCATATCTCGACCATCGCAGCTTTAATGAGCCAACGCAGCCAAAGCATTTGAGATAATACCTACCATTTCACGGGATGGAGCTGTAAGCCTGTCACACTGAGGCTGAGTCATCAGTAATTGCCCGTGATGATAGAGAAGAAGCTCATTAATCACCTTAATAGCTTCTCTGAAGGGTGTAGGGACACCCAGGAGGACAGAGGTGGTGATTGGATAATACCTTAAGGGAAAATGCAGCCTCAGACGCCTCGCCATTGATTAAAATCACAGCAGCCGTGGCCAAGAATACTGGAAACAGATCGAAGAGATGAACACTGCAGGGATCTGGGGTCTTGATGACAGTTTTAAGGCCAAATGAGGACAGAAGATTAGAGAAGGAAGCCTTTAGCTTTTTGGCCATTAAAGTAGAATACAGTCGTAAGTATAGGCAGAAATGTAGGGTACAAGAGAAACAAACATTGTCTAAGGGTCAGACTTCACAGTTTTATCGTCACTGTGTCAGATTAGACCACCACAGAGCCATAAAACTGTGCTGTGATTGGCAGGGCAGGCCTGATGGACTACAAGACCAGAACCAACTGCATTTAACAACCAACCTGATGATGTAGGAAGAAGGAGGAGCAACACCAAAGATGACAAACAAGAGTACAGGACTTTAGTTTGCACCTCTCCAACATTTCTCTCTTTACAGTCTGTAGTCGCTCCTCTTTAACACATAAGAAGGACAAGGATCCTGTTTTTCAGAGCCTTACAAACTTTTCCTCTCTCTGCTCTCATTGGTCAATGTCTCTGTAGTGGAGGGATTGATTGTATGAGGACAAAAATCAAACCGGTTAGACTTTGTGTCGCAGAGTCGTGTTCTGACAGACACTACACAACACAGAATGATTGATTTTCATTGCTCCTCCAGCCATCAGGCTCGGGTCATCATCATGTTGTTTAGGACTATGAATGAAAATTAGCATTGTGCTACGTCCGGCATACTTATGTTGGTATTGTATGGACTCCCAAGATATTGTACATTCATCAATATGTACTGTCCCATCCTAATAAATGTTTAAATAAGTCGTGTATAAAGTGTGTATGACCCCAGCATAAAGTTTAAACAAACAAAATACTGTCTCCCACCTGTTTTTCATTTATTGATTTAAGGATGGAGTCATGAATGGATGGATGGATGGATTTATTGATAGATGGATTTAGATATAAATCGATACAAGGATTTTTAGATTGAGTCATAAATGCACAATTGCTTGATTATTGGATGGACGGATCTTTTTGATATTTTTGATTTACATCTGCTCACTTTGACTTTATTCTCAGTGTGCATTGAGGAAAAAAATCCCCATATTTTCTGCAGTGTTTCCTGTATGTCCATTGGCACTGATATAATACCAGATATGAACTGATATGTATAAATAAAAATGATCTCCATCAGAGATATCTGTAGAGCCCATATGTTTAGCATTTAGAGTGTGATCACTTTATTCCTCGGGTCCTCGACGCTGACCGCCTCCTCTGTTTACCAAACAAAAACGCTCCAAACCGATGAAATGAGCTGAAGCGTCTGCGGCTGCAGGCTGAGGTAATGATTTTGGACTGAAACCTGAAACGTCTGCTGAGAGTTGCTGCAACACTCGACCCTAAACCCACACGCTCACCGTGAAATTTCCGACCTGGACCACATCAGAAGGAAGTGTTCAAGTTTGACCCAGACCGCCCCCCCACCACTGACCCACTTCTCACAGCATGAGCTCATGGCCCGGACAGCAGGAGGGTTTACGGTGTGTGATCCTGGGAAACAGCAGGACCACAGTGACTCTGCTCTGCGCTGTTTGTGCACCAAGAACCCAAAGTTTAAAATAATACAGGATGATTTTTCACAGGCAGGGGCCATAAATCACTTCTATAAAGACATTTTCTTTCCTGTTCTCCTTTAATCTTCTTCTGCTGAATTTCATTTTGTCTTTTTTGTTTAGTCTTTACTCATGAATGCCAGAGCAGTCTGTCATTTCCTCAGAATCATTCCTGCACCCCGCAGAAGGATCTGTTAAAACAGTTATTTTCATAAGTGATTAATGAGCAGATTGTTTGTTTCATTTGGTTTTTTTTTTATGTAATTCACTGGAACTTCATTTCCCATCTTTCTCTTCTGTCATCATAGGTTTCAAATGGAGTCAAGAGAGGATACACACCAAGGTTTTCCATGAAGGCTCCATACAAGAAGTCAGAGTAAGATACTCTGTCCCTGTGATTGAGCATATTTAGACGAATGCTGCTGCTCGCAGGAGCATCTCACCCCCATCCTGGCCTCCCTCCGTTGGCCACCTGTTCATTTTAGAATTCATTTTAAGATTTTATTGTTTGTTTTCAATCTTAAGTTAGTTTGCACCCCATGAAGATCTTTGAGGTCTGTAGTTCTTCTTGACATCCCAAAGGCCAGACTAAAAACTCTTCTGTAGTGTCCCCTAAATGTCAGAATGAACTACCTCCTGAAATCAGCATTTCCAACCCTTACCTAGTTTTGAATCTCATCTTCTGAGAGCTGTGTGGTCTCTGATTTTATGTCTTCTTTATCTTCCTAAGTTGGCTTTTAGTTTAACAAACTATTATGTGTTTTTATTTATCATGATGTGTTTTTTATATTTCTATAATCTTTACTGCATTTTCTATTTTGGTTTTTAACCAAAATAGAAAATACACCACACCAGCTGAACTGATTATATTTCACTAGTTCATCTGTGCAACTGCCCATAGAAAGTGTTCGGGAATAAGCAGAACCTTTCAAAGGCATATCCAGCAGGTGATTGGCTGATCATTCTGTCAATCACATTAATTTCTGGCCAATTAGATAATGTACTACTGCTGTGGTTCAAAATAAAAAACATGAGCCACTTCGTAGAGCATGAAACAAACATGTCAAAAGTGGAGCAAGAATATCATTTCTGTTCTTGCATCAAATCTGTTGTTTTAGACAAGATTATACTAAAATATATATTCAACAACTATATTTAAAATCTGTATGTGGTAAATTCCAGGTTTATATCCATGGAAAGTTTCCTATTGAAAAGTTTCTAAATTTTACAACACAAATAGCAAACACTTAAATACTACATGCAATGAAAAGCATGTTGTTACAGAAGACAGGTCAAATTGATAAATAAATAGTCTTTAACTCATATTCCTCAACTTTTGTTCATTTACAACATTATTTATTGGTGAAAGTTTGGTTCTGTTTGGTAATTTGCAATACAAACACAAAAAGAGTGGTGATAACATCGAGATTGTGTTACTGCTGTAAAATAAAACAAGATACACGGTAATAACGAAAAACCTAAAATTGCTGGTATTAAACGCATTTTCCAGTAAACAAAACCAAATGCATTTTGTTGTGTTATTAACTTTATCAGAGTATTTATCTCAAATATCTTTATTAGGTTTTCTTTATGTAAAGTTGGTCTCATTTCTTAACCTAAGTTGGCAAACCTCTGAACAATTGAATCAAAGTTCTGTTTGCAGCCTTTCTGTGCTGGTTTATCGCAGTGATAAGCAGCCAGATGTCTCCTGTGATCAACCAGGGTTCAAATCTTGCTTACTGTCCTTATGGTCTTATTATTGAGTAGTTTATCTCACAACTGAAGCGGAAGATATGCGTCCTGCATTCTGCACAGCCGTGTAGAGCAGAGGAAAGAGGACTGACTGACCACAGCAGCAGAAACAACAAGAACAGACAAACTGATGAATCAAGACCACGATCACCAGACACTAACATGACTGATCATCCAGCTGATGAGGATAAATCCTCCTGCAGAAGGAAATAAGTTGGGTGTATGAATTTGACTACTTACAGTCTACATTGGTGACTTGGAGTTGACGCTATAGTTGACTTTGTCTGTAGAAGTTTGTGTTAGCTTGGTTTCCTTGGTTGTATTTTCTCACATATAAATAATGATCTTTGATACACTGATTAGTAAAAGTGAAGCACTGAAGGGGTCACCCTCTGCTTTGACTACAACATCTATCAGCACAGTCAGCACAAGTCATCAGTTAACACGGTAACTCATTATACCCTTACACTCAGACAGTTCAGATGGTGCACTGAGGAAAATATCAAAGAAATGGAGCTCAGACGATGCTGATGGGGGTCTGAGATTTAATGATATTGATTATTGGTGTTTATTTTTTCACTCTTACTCTCAGGATTACCGCCATGTTTGCAGTTTACTTCTAACACAAGTAGTTACATACAGCTTGAGGTCTTTTGTGCTCTCTGGTGGTGTCCTCCAGTAACTCTTAAAACCGTATTTCATTGTTTAAAGTTCCATTGCAACTCGATCAACTGTGAATCGACCATTTTAAGGTGGAAAAGTGTTTCATTTTTGCTTTAAGCAGATGGCTGTGAATGATTTTGAAACAATGACTGGATTCTGTACTCACCGTACTCTGGAGTAAAAGGTTGGGAAATGCTGGAACTCGTCAGCGTGGTTTTTATCCTAACCAGTGATCTGGCCAACAGGATGAAGACTTGAGGCTGACCCAGCAGCTTGTAATCATTAATGACTGCTTGTTACAGAACTCTGCTGAACTTTATTGCCTCCTCATAAGATCCTTGCAGATGATTCTGACCAAACAAAGGCTGAGAGAAACTCAAGAGGAGCCTGGCCTCGCAACAAACTCATCATCCAGGCTGCCGAGGCTGTGAAGACTTCACAGGCTGCAGAGGACGTATGAGCAGAGACATGAAGTGGACATGTCTGCCAGGGAAGGTTTCCATATCTGCTGTCAATCTGCTCCACAGTGGGATACCATGTCAAACACGATCGAGACCCTGGAAACACTTTCAGAAATTACTCGAGGAAATGAGTTTGTTATCTCTCTGTCTATCTTGTTTGAAGCTTCAAGCTAAATCTCCAGCTCTTCTCTGATTCCTTCTCTCAGATGTTGTGATTCACGTCTTTCCGTTGTCTTACAGTAATCGTTGTGGTCTGAGGTTGTTGGCTGCAGCTGCTGAATCCTTTCCAGGATTTTCTGACATTTTATTGAGGAACAACTTTGGTCAATCAGAGATGAAATATGTCATTTATCTTAAAATAGCAGTTTAAAAGTCAATCTACTAGATGGAGGACTTTCAGCTGAGAGAATAAAGTCCATGCCATTCCCTTAGAGAGTCCTGGTTGAGAACGTTTGTCGACAACACCTCAGCACGACTAGCAACGCTACCCCTACCTGATCGACGCAGGGATTTCCCCGTTATCAGGCATTTATACAAATCACAGAAACATCAGTGATCTGAATATGATTCTGTCCAGCTCTGGCTATCAGACAAACACAAATTAAGTAAAAAAAAAAAAACTTACAGCAATGAATATCTACATATTTACATTTATTTCTGCAGATGTTTTTTTGTTTTAGTTAGTAATTTGTGCCACTTTGGAGGCATTTTTTTCCTCAAATGTTAAAACGGTCCACATAACATGACTCTTGGGAAAAGATGGATCACTCTTGTATCTTGTTGACCTTTGACTGCTCCTGGTTGATCACTACCATCAAGAAAAAAAGGAAAATAAGACATCTGATTGGTCAATAGAACGACGGGAAGTTATCACTTGCTATAGAGGTCAAAATGGTCAAGAGTTCACTTTGCTCTTTTTATTCTTTTAGATAGAGGAATATAAATTGTAATTCATGTGTGGGTTTAAAAAGGGTGAATAAATATGTGTAATTCTATGTTTACACATTAATACTTTATGAAGAGACTATTAATCACATGTTTGGATATATTTAGAAAATTCTTGACTTGCTTATTTCGTGACTTTGGGAGCTGACCAATGCAGAATAATCATAAAGCAGATTATTTCTCTGACTAAACTCGACCAACAGATTCATTATTGCTCCATAAATCCTCTTGTATATCAGTTTCCCTCTGAAGATTAAACATATGTGATTATTGTGACCCAGTTTGGGTGTGAAGTAAATCCAGAGTCTGGGTGATGATATCAGGGAGGAATGTCGGCCGTCTGTCGGCCGTTGCCTCAGACTCTGACGGGGGGGCAGGGCAGTAAATGATAATGGACTAATTACACAGCCACTAAATGCTCCATGTTTAATATTAACATTTATTAGAGCTGCTGTATAATTTTGCTTAAGCTCATAAACACGACTGCAGGAAAGTAGGCCGTCTGTTTACCTCGAATACCCCGAGACATGCAGAGCTGCAGTCGGTCCACAAAATGGCCGACTGGTAATGATTTTTGATCAGCAGAGTGAAGATAAATAAATCAGATCCTCAAACTTTGACCATGTTCGTGGTTAACCACACATTCACACATACACAGAACATCTGCTGTAATGGACAGAGGGTTCGTTGGATAATTTATCTGCAGATTCTTCAACATTTTGACCAATCAGGTGTTTGGAGGAGGCCTTTACCATCTGTCAGACCAAGCAGCAGGTCTCCAACGTTTTAATCCTCATGGTATAACTCCTGTCCTGTCGGATAAGCACTGGTGGAAGTCCTGGCATCACCCGTACTGCAGTGTATAAAAAGAAGAAGCCTTCAGAAGGACTTTAAGGCTAAAAATTCACTCATCGTCAAATCCTGAAGGAGCTGAAGAAGGCAGTGATGTCCTGCTGACCCTGCTGTAGTCTACTCTTCTGTCCACTTTGGATCACTATAATGATTATTAAATTATCATTAAATTATTAAAACATCTCATGTCATCCTGGTCAAGATGTAATAGTAAGAAACAAATGTCCACATCGCTCTGATCACCAATATTAGCCTCCAGATATCAAGCTTCAAAACTTTTTGTTTACTCAAACAAATGTGATATTTTGTGTTTTTCAGGCTGATGTTGGATGGGTTTCTGAGGTTTCTGTCTCGTTTACTTCTAATTATTGCTTGATTTGATGGCTTTAATTCACATTCTGGGTATAGATAGTACAGTACATATGAGTAATACATTGCACAGTTGTCATAATGCTGTCCTTTATTTGTCTTGTTTTTATTTACTAAACCAGGAAAAGAAACTTGTTGAGATTAAATAAAATAAATAAATTAATCAGTAATGGTTTAATCTTGCAGAGGCTGCGGTGTTATTTGAGTTTCTGAGGGTTAAAAAACAAGGTTTATGAAGATGAGACCATGAAAATTATTAATAAAGCCATTAATTAATTAATAAAAGGAGTTTATATTGATCTGCTTGTATTATTTGATTAAATAGTAAAGTTTAAGCAGTAATATGAAAAATCAAGGATGCTGCCCACTGTGCTGCATCGTGATATCGAAGTGAATTAACTGTGAGACTAAGATACACAACCCTACAAAATAATACCAATAAAGTTCAATATGTCATATGGGACAGAAATCTTTTTAACCTTGACGTCTTCAGCGACGGCGGCTCAGTATGATAGCATGCTCTGTCAGTAATTAGAAGGCTGTAGGTTCAAGCCCTGCTCCGGCTATCACTTGTGGATGTGTCCTTGAGCAAGACCAGCGTTCCCTGATCTATAGCTACATAAGCTAAAGTCAGCTGTTTGTCTGTTTGATTGTTAGCAAGATTATGCAAAAACTACTGGATGGATTTAAATGAAAATTTTACCAGAGCTGTGGTTTGGTCCAGGGAAGAAGCCTTTACATTTTGATGGTGATCCAGATATTTGTCTTCATGCAAAAAATTCCCCAAATTTTCTAAAAATTCAATAAGCTAAAGTTCCATAAGTTAGAGACTTAGCCGTCCAATCGGAGCATGTGGTGATCCAGAGGAGTATCTTTTACAGGGGTTGTGGAAAAACCACTGCTAACTGAGCTGCTTGGTGGAGGTCTGCGCTCTCAGTGCAGCATTGTGGAAGGCAGTAATTGTCATTTTGGTTAAATTCCATTGATTTTCAACCTCTAGACTGAATCATAGTTTCATCTTTTGGTTCATTTGTGCCTCGGTTAGAGAATTAAACTTTTCTGCAGACAGACTTTTCAGCTTCTCCTCACATGAACCGACTGACCCCTCTCCCCTCAGACTTTAAACTGTGATGACCAGCTGACTCTTCTGTAAATACGAACCATCAGCGTTTATTCTTAGAAACAAAACCATTAAAATGTCTCTGTCAGCTGATCTAATTGAAACATTTAGTTGTTTGGAAATCGAAGACTGTTTGCTTCTGATGAGGCCAAATATGATCACAGTCCGTCCTCTTCCTCTTACAGCAGAGATAAACACTCGAGCAGCTCCCGGCCGTCTGCTCTGATGCCACTTTTTCCACGGGCACGATGTCAGACACCTTATTACTTTAAGCTGCTTCACGCCTGCTGATGCTCCCAGTCCAAACTTTTCCAACAAAAACAAAACAGCGATAATTTAACAAAGTAAACCCATTACCCTCAGGAGCTCCGGGTCATTAATTTGATCCTGAGGGAAAATGAAAAGTTGACTATTTAATTAAAGCTTATTTCTGAGTCCACTTTAGAATTCACAGCTGTATGTGGAAATATGTTTTTAGGATGCGATCGCATCAATTTAAGGGACGATTTCAAAACAAAGACAAATATTTAACTCTCAGTCATCGTGCCCTGTGAATCAATAAAGGCTTTTCCACAGGATTTTGGATCATATAGAAAACTGACAGACTTAATAAATTAAATAAAATCTCTCGGGAAATTACACTCACTGGCCACTTAATTATATAAATAGCCAACCAGCCAGTGACATGGCAGACACCCAGTGCTGTAGGAAGTTAGACACGGTCAAGGCGACCTCGGGAAGTTCAACCTGAGAATCTAATTCAGAGATTTTGAATGCAGGTTAGTTGCTTGTCTACTGGAATTTTCACTCACAGCCATCTCCAGGGTTTGCAGAGAATGGTCCAGAAGTGAGAAAATATCCAGTGAGCAGCAGTTCTCTGATGCGAGAGGTCAGAGGACAACGGACAGAGTGACTTGAGACGACAAAAAAGCAACCGGAAGACAAATAATCACGTTAGAACCAAAGTATGAAGAAGACCATTTCTAAAGGAAAACATTATCAAGCTGGAAGTATCAGAAGACCACACCAGGTGCCACTCCTGTCAGCTAAGAACAGGAAACTGAGGCCACGGTAAATGCATGTAAGGGCAACACAATCAGCTGAAGTACTGAGGGTTGGTGAACACTGCACGTACCACACAGAAAGGCTTAATGCTGGCCCAGGTTCAAGCCCTGTCTAACGCCCTCTCTCTGCATGTCCCCTGATCTCTCCCTCTTCTTTGAGTCCATCACTGTTTCTCTTCCTTTATTAAAGGCCTAAAATGCCCAAAATATATCTTGAAAGTTGAAAAAAAAAGCTGCATAATGTCCTTTGATACCCTGGTCTTTGCCTTTATTTGCTTGTGCTGACGAAGGGTGCTTTCAGTTTGATTTCAGAGAGTCAGACCGTCAATACAGACGCCCTTTTGGCAGGAAGCTGGAAGATCTCCAGGTACTCCAAATTAACCAGCTTGTCACATGGACGTGTTTATGTGGGATGTGATTTAGGCCTGTGCTCAAAGTATAGATATGGCAATATATTATCACGCGCTTCTTGCAGATACGTGTATCGATACATTTTCTACAGAATCAATCGGCCTCAAATGCTGTGACAGCTGTGGTCAATACATTTTAGGTGATGTTGTCAAAGTCGAAACCAAACTTCATGAATGAAGCACATGTTCGAAATTTTAACTTAGGTCTAACATCTTTTAGGACCAAAATTTTTGTGTCTTGAGTTGTAGAACAATTTTTCTCTTTGCAATGAAAAAACAAATTGAAAGTTGTCAAGAATTCTGATAAAGGCGTAATAAATGTCCATATTCGCTTATCAGGATACGTATCATATTGTAACCTCAGTATCAGAATGCGTATCGTATTGTAACCTCAGTATCAGGATACGTATCGTATCGTGAGGTTGCTGGAAATACCCAGGCCTAATGTGATGTCAGTTCCAATGGTGGGTTCTCCTTACCTCAAACCCACAAATTCCCACATCCCGGTCTGGAAATGTCACCTGGAGTCCTACTGGTCCTACTGGGAGACTCGAACAACCCTCACGGATCCTGAATTCATCAACAAACAGGACTGCTCAGTATGGAACGCCGTTTGGGCATAAAATTGATATCATTACTATCAACAGTAGTTCAGCTCTACTAGTAGGCTACACAAGATTAGAGAACACTCAATTTTGGTCAACTGGCTGCACAAGTAGACTTTACTAGTGAAGCACAAAGTGTCACTCGTACTACTAGTAGATTGAAAATTTTCACTAGTACTACTAGTAGACTTAAAATGTTCATATTCAGGCTTCCCATTGGCTTTCAAAGATATTATAACCAATCAGGGTGCTGGACTTGGTTATAATCCCTCCTGCTTCAGTTGCACTGAGTCTGCCAGAACTACTACTGAATCTTTTGGCTTTACTAGTGCTACTAGTTCACAATTTTGCTTTACTGGTGTGTTACACACCCGTCTAGGGGGAAGGTGCGTAATATACTAAAGGGATAAAAGGGATGAAAGGGATGTCACTTCTTGGTCCCCAAAACCAAACACTAGACCAGAAATCTAAAATGCTAATATCTATGACAAAACTAAAAACAAACTGAAAAGCGAGTATCAAACAAAAGGGGTACAAAAACAAAAGGCACACAAACTAAGGACTTACTCAAAAGAAATTAACTAATACAAAAAAACTACAAACCAACAATCAGAAAGTTTCACAAAGTTCTAAACACAGTTTGGAGGCCGAGAGCGACGAGCTGCTGCCGCAGTGGAGGATGCTGTCTGTGGATGCCCTGATGTTTGTAACTAGTGCACTAATGTGACAAAAACCTTTACTAGTAAAACAAATTTTTTGTTTACTACAAGTAAACTCAAAATATCTCACTAGTTGTACTTGCAGGCTTTTTTAGTCCAATAGTGCCAGCTGCCTTCCTGGGCACTGCCTAAGTGCCCTTGAGCAAGACACTTTACCCCAATTACTGCTCGGTGGAGCTTCTTCAGAAGCAGCGAGCCATCAGACTGACATCAGTGCATGATCGAAGGACCTGTTTGTGTTTCAGCCTGTTTCAACAACAGTGTGAAGCATTAATAAAGTCTGTCTTTGTCTTCTTCACAGCCTGTTGTAGCTCTGACCAGTTCTCATGTCTGAGGTCAGAGTAACACAAGACCCCAAACACCACAAGACCTGATGAAATCCAGAACTTATGAGATTTTTCTTGGCCATTAATTGAATTTTCGTGATCAAACGAGTTGGAGAACACGAACATCGGCGCTCAGAACAGTGTTTGACTCAGAACAGCGTGCTCCGAATCACTGACACCTCACCAGACTTGGAGCAGCTCCTGGTTCTGCCGAATAAATCAATCTCTGTATTGATCTGATCTCTTTCAATTTCCTCCTTGGATCATCTGACTTTTCTTTGGACGTGCCGAAGGTGTGGACGAGGATCATTGAGTAAAAGTTAATGAATTATTATGGGATGTCAAAGTTCAGGACGTCAGCAGACGTTTGCTTTGGTTCAGACCTCGGGCCGGTTCATTACACCGACAGACGAGCAGAAGGAGCAAACCAGCTGCTGGATTTCTGACCAGCTTTCACCAAAGAGGCTCCCTCTGTTGTTTAGTGAAGCTTGGCGAGCGTTTGGGACTACTGTAGGTGAAGAATTAATCACAGTTTGTTGATTTGAATCCTCAGAGGGTGAAGTCATGATCCACAGTGGTTAAATGCGCTAATAAAATGTTTCTGGACTCCGTCACCTGAAGATGAATCGGCCCGATCAGACTGAGCCGTCTGTTACATCAGGCTCTGTAAAGAGTTTGTCAGCCCCCATCCTCTTCATGAATGTTGTATCGCTGCTGCAGCGACTGTGGTTTTGTTTCTGAGACACCTCAGACTGAACAAACCTGCTGCGCTGCCAAACTTTCCATGAAGTCATTTTGGCCAGAAAAGTCCTCTGAGTTTATAGTTCTGCTAAAAGCCTGAAAAAGGAGCTGAAGGATGAGTTTTTACAGCATTTAATGCTTCATATAAACACCCGTCTGCTGCGCAATGAAAGCTGCTCTCAGCATGAAGTCCTCCAGGTTACAGAGAGCTGCTACATGAATCAGAATGATTTCAGAACAGGAATGGGAACTGACACGCTTTTATTGATACTAATGCCATCAATGATTCTACTAACTGATCCAATTCTTTATCTAATCCTGCTGACTTTCTGAGGGAAAATGTTGGCCTACATGAGTGTTCAAGTGTACACGTCAATTTGATAAAAAAGACGTTATTTTGATCACTTCTGCCCCGTCTATAGAAAGCCATTTGGGCATGAATTTGATATCGGTGATATCAACCATAGTTCAGCTCTACTTGTACTTAAATTTGGAGTGTATGCACTCAATTTAGGTCAACTAGTATGCAAGTAGACTTTACTAGTGAAGCAAAAAGTATCATTAGTCCTACTAGTAGACTAAAATAAGTTCATTAGTAATACTAGTAAGCTTTATATGCTAATAAGGGCAAATTCAGGCTTCTTATTGACTTTCTAAAATATTATAACAAATCAGGGTGCTGGATTTGGTTAATCCCTCCTACTTCATTTGCATTAGGTCTAGTAGACTTAAAACAGTCTAATATACTGCTAGTGAGATTTTGAGTGAAGTAGTAGTACTAGTAAACAAAAATTTTATTTTACTAGTGAAGGTTTGTGGCTCACTAGTGCGTGTCACCAGTAAGGCAAAATGGCCTACAGTAAACGCAGTTTTGTGTTTTTGTTTTTTTCCAGGTTAAATATAAGGGCTCTGGTTAACACCACAGATGTGGCATCAGCACCACTGTAAATTTTAACCCCATGCAGGTCAAAATTTAGGAAAAAACAGGAGGTTATAAATTTGACGCACATGTTACATTTGTTATTCATGTATTTAGTAAGTATGATTTATAAGCAGGGTGGCACAGCACGTAGTGCACATGCCTAACAGCAAGAAGGTTGCCAGTTGGATCCCTGGGTCGGGCAGTTTGCGTGCTCTTTCTGTGCATTCGTGGGTTCTCTCCGTACACTCTGGCTTCCTCCCACTGACAAATACCATGCTCTTAGGTTGATTGGTGACTCTAAACTGCCCTTATGTATGAGTGTGAGTCTGAATGGCTGTCTATCTCTCTCTGTGGCCCTGTGATTGCCTGGGGTGTACTCCACCTCTCACTCAATGTCAGCTGGAATAGGCTCCAGCCCCGCTGTGGCCCCAAAAGGGATAAGCGGTGTGACAATGGATGGATGGATAAAGAAGAAAACAAAGTGAAATAAAAAATGCTTTTTATTTTAAGTTATGTGGTGACAGCTTGTGTTCTTTTTAAAATGTCCCGGGGGGGCACCTCATAAACAGGTGCACGTGGGCACCATACTGGGTACCCCTGGTCTAAAGGCTTGTTTATAACGCATCGTGGAAGACAGATGTATTGTTTTGTTACTTCAATGTTGAGTTTGTTTCTCCTCTTGGCTGAGGATTGAACTTTAAACATGTTTATTCTTTTAAGTCAGAAGGAAATCCTTCAAGCAACAAACCTCGGCCTCTTTCTCAGCAGAAACAGCACGGCTTCATGGGAAATGTTATAAATGTGGAGCTGATTTGTAGATCATGACCCATAATGCAGTTCTGTTGTAAAGCGGATGCTACCACTTAACCTCTGTTATGTATTGATGACATGATATTAACCGGTGCATGTAAACGTCCCTGCAGTCGTGTAAACACGCCACAGTCACTTCCGACGATCCTCGTTTAGTGTTTAATCTGATTTCCTCCGAGCCGGATCAGGAAAACGTGCATGCTCTTTATCTCTAATAACCTTCAGCCAAAAATGTCCCAGAACAGTTCTCCATGCTCCAGAAATGTTTTGAATCTTGCCACCATCCAAGGTCAAATCTCCGTCTTCAGTTTATAAGTCCAGAGGAACTTCAAAGCTGCTGATAAGCTGGACTGCAGGAGAAACGGGTCTCCACCCTCATCACCTCGTTCTCATTAGATGGTTCCTGATTAAAAACATCAGATCTCTGTTTCAGGATTCTCCAGCATGCAGAAGTCACTGGCCTTGTTTAATCTTAAACAAATAGAGGCACATTTATCCTCTGGAGCAGGACTTACCAAACTCTTTGTAAGTTCTTAAACTTCTTTATCTGCTGTCTTGACAGGGAGAGCACCCTCCCCTTAAAAAATATCTATGGCCTTTGACTGATAACCTTGCAGTGCAGACGGACCTGCCTGATTCATCGTCTGAAATCACGCAGATCCTTCTTGCCAAGCTCCAACCTCCTATGACTTCACGGCCAAAAGCCGGATTTAGGTTTGATTAAAGGTGTGCCATGAGATTTAGGCTCGACTTCAGGTGTGCTTTGAGATTAAGGCTTGATATCAGGCGTTCCTTGGACCAAAACTGTTAAAACCACTCTTCCAGTGTAAAGAAGCTTTAGATTGTTGATAAAAGTGCTTAGTCAGCGCCCTTGTGTGTGATGCCAGCCCCACCTTGAGCCCAGATCGAGTCCCCAGAATAACAGAGATGCACGTGGTTGTAGATTTTCAGTAGTTTTATTGAAAAATGCCTCTTCTGTTTTTCAGAAATAAATAAGAAAATAAGGCTGTGGAATTCACAATCTGCAGTTCAAACATGAAGCAGCAACACTGTTTCCAAACTCTGACTGCTTCTGATACTGAGAAAAATGACAAGATTGACAAAAACTATATTCTGATTAAAACAAAAAGAAATGTAACAAAAAAGCAACACGTACTAAATATACACCACAGACATGCAATTCCACGTTTTTGTTAAAGTTAGCTGTGACGTAAGTAAGACTGATAAATACTAAAGATACAAGTGGAAGCTGTGTTTAACTGCTGTAACCTTAAAGAAAACGCTGTATGAAGGCTTGATGTGACAAAAGCATCTGATCTGAAGTCGAGACTCTGTGAACAAACATTTCCTCGGTGGCGCTCCAGACGACGTGATGCAAATATGATACAAGCAGGAGACACAAATGGAGAAAGTAGCTCACAGGTTTTCTTCATCAAATCTTGACTCTTTTCCGTGATTTATGCGTCTGTGACCTTAAATTCCCTCCCTCCCCAAGTCCAAACCTCTCACCCTCCAGAAAAAAAGGAATATTCACATACAATTTAAGGCATTAAAGGTATTTTCCAATAAAATCGAGGTGTCAAACCCCTTTTTTTGTGTATATAATGTGCATAAATCCAACAACAGACACAGGTTGAACAAATACAAAAGGAGAGCATGTTTTATAATGTTAGCGGACTGGACTTCTTTCTTGATAGAGATCTCTTTCGACGCTGGTTTAGAAACTCCTCCTCCTCCTCCGGGACTGGGACTACTCGGGTGTCGGGGTCAGAGGGGGTTCGGCCTGCTCGGAGATAGTGTTCGGGCCGTGAGTTGGAAAGTTCTGCTCAACATGCACTGAAAATGTTCAGACAGTCTCACAGGGTGACGGCTTATCACAGGACCATGTTGCCTCAGACGTTTTAGTTCAGATTTCATATTTTTTACTGACATTTAAGTTGTTGCACCAGCTGAGAAACCAACCAGTCGCAGTTACCACTTCCATCTTACTCCTCTCTCCATGTAGGGATGTTTAATATTACCAGAAAGAATATTTTGATTGATATTGAGGTTATGATGATTGGATAAATCATTGCTGTGTTGCACAATATTACTGGCATGATACCAGTACTGGCAGATAAAGCCTGAAAAGGTTGATTATAGGGGTGTAAAAATGCTGATACACCAGTTTATCGTGACACTTTGTGGTGCAATACTGCATCAATATGCTTCCAACAGTATTGTGGTATTTTATTTTAAACACTTTACAGATATTCAGAACATTTTTTGGAGTTTTTGAAAGCAGCTAGACTTTAAATACTTCTATAAGTTGTTTATTCTTGATCTCAACATGTTTGGCTAATTTTTCGTTATGAAGTTGGCCTTGGTTGCTGATATGGCGTTAAACCTCTATTCATCCGTCCATCCATCAGAATATTTATTTTTTTATTTAGTGCAGCCTCCAGCCACTAGCGGGCAGCAGACATTCAGTCATTTGACTCTCCTACTTTCTGTCACATTAATTTTATCATTTCTGTCATGGAGACTAAAAATAATTTTATCCATGTTGAAGGGACTGCAACCCAAGGGACGTGTACACTGTATCTATATTTATATCATATTTATACTGTTAAAAAGTTCAGTGTTCAATTCAACTTTGCACTATTTTCTACCTATTTTCTAATTTATTTCTTCCTCCTGACCCTTACTTTTATTCTTATTCTAATTATATGTTAATTGTTTTGGCACCAATTTGCCAAGTCACATTCCTTGTATGTGCAAATGTACTTGGCAATGAAAACAATTCTGATTCTGATTTTGATTAGAAACTGGATTTTTTATGCAAAACAATAACACTGTTAATCGCCAGATTCTTACCAATGAACCCCTACTTTACAGCCCACGTATCAGCACTCACTGTACATATATTGGCATCATAATGTAATCAACCTTTATGCTCCATATTATCATCACTGGACGTCTACATTTAAACAGAGATTCATTTTTTTAGAAGATCAATTGTTTTTTTTTCTGGTTTAGTTGAGACTTTGTGCACATGACAAAAAATGTGTACTGATATTGACAGCAGCAATAAATGTGTGGAAATATCAGCAAAAATCCATTTTATGGCATCCCTAGGAAAAAAAAAACATTATTTCTTTAGCTTACTTTGGTTAATCTGTACACCAGCCCTCACCAGTCAAGACAAGCTAAAGTCTCCATTGTAACCATAAACTTTGCAAACGCAGAGGATTTCTAATCATGACATATTATGAATTTGTCAGCGTGCTACCCCGGACTTCCACTGGGTTCATGTCTGTTGGGCCACATTTGCTCTACAGTTAAGTGCAATCGTGTGAGATTAAAATGCACAAAGACAATAATGAACATGAGAGGTTAAGGCTCCTGATTTAAGGAATGAAAAAAGGAGGACTTGCTTGAATTTGACTCTTTTTTATGTCTTTGGGTGCTTCATACATTCATAATGCTCTTAAATATTTTACTGTCTACGTGTTTGGAAAGTGTGCGACAAACTCGGCCTGTTCTCCTCACTGCTGATGTGCTAAATTTAGCCTCCAGACTTGAGATAAATCTGCATCAGAAACAGATTCAGGGTCAGTTTTTGTGTCTGACTTGTTATAATGATCTGTCTGCTCAATGCTGACGAGCTCTGATAACCAATCCATCTGGGCACCAGCCCAAATAAAGTGTTTGAAAAAGGCAGACCCTTTAAAATAAATATCTGGATGATCGTTTTGTCAATCGTGTGTATTTATGGGCCAATCAAATGGAAGAGTAGGAAAGTAAAGTTCATGATGTGAGCCAGTTTCTGAGGGCAAACTCTCACCAAAAGCCACCGGAAGAGAAGAGAAAGTATCTTTTCCATCGAGGAATGCAGTTAGCATCATTCCTTCTTCTTTGTTTAATGACCAAATGTTTTCCAGTTCTGATAAAAATGCGACTAAAGCAGTCATCAGACCTTCTAATCTTTGAGTGAGCAGCTAGGGTTAGTGTAAGGATGGGAAACGATGACATTTTATTGCTACCAAGGCCATTATCAAGTCTGTTTATCAGTCCGAGTCTGGACTATTTCCTGTGGATTTTAAAGATGCTTCAGCACCAATGTCATCAAACACACGGCACTCTTGATGTCTGACACTGTGCCACATAGTCAAACCACTCTCTCATCTGCCATGATCACGTCTTTAACAACCTCCAAGAAAAGCCAAAGACAGATTCATTGATCTCGCTGAGAAAATGTAAAAGGATCATAAAGAGCGTGGTGACAGAAAAGTGGAGCTGTTTTTCTTGAAAGGTCTCTGTGCATTTGAAAGCCTGTTTTAAAATGGGTAAATAAAGTTGTTGTGTTGTTTAATGTTTTGTTGTTGTTGTTTTAATTGTGTAACATTGTATTTGCTGCAGCTAGGGCTGAATGATTTTAGAAAAAGATCTAACTGTGATTTTTCTGGCAGATATTGTGATTTCAATTTGATTCACAATTTTCTTCAAATCAAGCTTCAGAGCAATATTCACTATGTTTACAGTATAGACAACAGTAAGGAAATCAGTGATCAAAAGCTCATAACTCATTATTCATCATCTAATATTGATGATAAATAATCTGTTTTCGTTATTTAAGGGATACTCCAACTTCTGCTCCTAAACAGAGGCTTTGTGTTGTTGACCTGCTGAACAGCACTTCTGTAAATGCAATTTGCTGCAAGTTTGTAAAATAGTTGACACAACAGATCCTTGGCGATCTCATGATAACGTTGTCTGAAATCATGATTTCGATCTTAAAATGATAAATCTTTCAGCCCTAGCTGCTACCTCAGCCAGGTCTCTCTTGTAAAAGAGATTTTTAATCTCAATGAGACTTCCTGGTAAAATAAAGGTAAATTAAAATAAAAACAAAATCCTGTTATCATGTCTGCTCCTGCCTCTGATAAAGACTTGATGTCCTCGATTTGTGATCAGTGTTAATTTTGACAGCAGTTTTAGTTTTAGTCTTTAGTTTGAGTCATAATTTATTCATCTAAATTGTTTTAATTTTAGTCTAGTTTTAGTTGGTGACATTTCACAACATTTTTAGTCAACGGAATCTGCTGTAAATTTAGTGGACTAAAATATGAAGTGTAAAGTGTAAGCCATTTTTTATGTTTCCTTGAATTTCTGAAGTCATGTTTTACACTTGGATCCCGCCACCACCAAGCTAAGGCAGCTGTGATTGGATGTCCCTCTTAACTCATCCAACCTTTCCACACAACCAAAGTAGCTGTGATTGGATATATTCCTAACTTGTCTCTACTTTCTACATGACCAAATTAGGTCTGATTGGATTAAGTCTCTGTCAAACATTTTAGACTAGTTTTTATTTGTTGATGAAAATGTCAGTTAATTTAGTTTGAGTTTTTGTCCATGTGCAGTTGTTTTTATTAGTTACTGTCTAGTTTTCGTCAGGGGAAAAAAGGTTGTTGATGAAAACTATGATGAAAATAATTAGTCAACAAAATGAACACTGTTTGTGAGGCATGCAGAACAAAGTGGATGGAGTTGATGGGGGACTTCTTGAGCAAAAAGACTTCGAATGCTGCTGCAGAGAGCTCTGAACTGCTGGAGCTGAGACCGAGTACCGAAGCAGGGCTGTGGATCTGATGGAAGCACCCTCATCCACTTAAGTAAAAATCTATCACTTCCAGCAGAGACTAAACAAACACGTATCCAGTGGAATTAAGGGTTAGTTTCCTTCTGAACTCATTCAGGCAACATGGTCCATGTGGGTTGATGTTTTGTTGGATGTTTTAGCACCGTGACTTCCTTGAACACACCCTTAGTAAACATCTCAGTGCTTCCCCCTTCCCTCTTATCTCAGGTGTTAAACAAACCCCTAGAATGAAGCACAGTCCTTGTGGAGAACCTTCTTTGTGATGTTAGTACAGGAAAGTCAAACGAAAACAGGAAACTCTAGAGTGTTATCATCGATGAAGAGGCGTATCTAAACCCTGGGATTCAGAACGGCCCTGAGCGGATCAAAAACAGCTTCAAACACACGGGCAGGAAAATAAAAAAAGAGGCGTTGTTGTTGGCATTCAGCAAGCAGCAGGTTGTTGTTTGCAAGGCACAGGCTCTAAAAGTACAGATGTTAAAAACTTGATTCAAACATCATTTACAAGGCACGCTGAGTTTATGTACACGCACAGTTGGTGCTGCTGCTGCTGCTTGGTGATGCTGCTGCTGCTGTTTCTCTGACACAAATCCACCTTTGTTAGTATCTGTTTGGCTGTTTGGTGTTGTAGTTTGGTGCATGCTCCTCCACTGAACTTTTCTTTGTTTGGTCTTTGGCTTCAAGATGCAAACAGGCCGTTAAACCGGTCGGTGCCGTCAGCTGCTGGTTGGTTTTTGTTCTACTGGATGTGAGTCGTTGTTAGTACTGGTTTCCCTCTTTGTTGTGAAGTTTTTCAGCAAAGTTTGTTAATGGTTTCCTTTGGTGATTATCCTTTAAACAGCTCAAGAGCATGTGAGCAAGTGTTTCAGTTACAGGACTTTTGTTTGTTCAGTGAAAGCAGCACAGGCGGATAGAAAGTTTATTGTGGTGAACCTGGAACAGGCCAAACAGGACGGAGGGGTCAGTTTGTTCGGAGCAGGAGACAGAGCATTAAATCAACTTTCTATGTTAAGATTAGTGACTACAGGGATATAGATTCACACATGCATTAATCTACATGACAGAACAATCCAACACTTTGGGTTAGGGTGTGTTTTTGAGTCAGTTTTCTCTCTCATGGTAGTTTGATCTGGTTGATTTATCCAAAGGTCAGACTTTTCTAAGATGTAGTGAGACTGGCCAATACCGTCACAGCCTCTGATCACATTAATGTGCCTAATGCTGAGGTCGAACTACACCATGTCTCTGCAGTTAAAATGATTTCTACATCAGATTAAGTGACAAAAGAACCATAAAATCCTACTGGGACGTCCTCGAAACCACAACAGATGACACAGTTGATCAACATGATGGCTTTGGAAGAAGGAGAGCTGACACTGAAGACAGCAAACATAATGAATTATACATAGTATTTTGGTTTTGTTGTTCCAAATGCCATGATAAATGGTTTGCTAATGAAACTACAGCGCTAAAGCTGCAATTACACACCAACTTATGCCAGCATAAAGGGAAACGTTGAGCAGCGTAGAGCTAAGTCAGGCCATACAGAACTAAGTAAATACGCCACATTTTTTTCTTTTCGTGTCTTGCCTCACTCCCGAGTCCATGACAAGCAGATAGACTCCATTCTTTCAATGGTATGTGCAGTAACAAGGAGGAGACGGACAAAGCTTGCCCACTGCTAATTAGCTTACCTCAAACACTGGGAGTCAGTGGGTAGTGTTAGCCTGCCTCTGCCTACAGTCATCAGATAAACTCTTCAGCAACTCTAAATGGTCAGTGTAACTGCCATCAGCATCAAGCTTGTACATCAGAGGTTATAAAATCGAGATAAATAAAAACTGTTGGCAGCTCTTGAGGAACTCTTGGCTAAAATACATCATCATGTCTGACGATTTGTCGGGTATGTTTCCTCCTCGCCTGTTGACTCTGTGATCACATAACCTGACTCAGTGGCCATCATAACTGAGACGATGACGTGGTCCAACCTCAGCATAGGAGACATGATGGATACTGTGTTGATCCCTCAAAATGTTGGAGTGTTCATTTTGTTTAGTTTCATCCCAAACTACGCACCAGCTGATCATTAAAAGCAAAGTGTAGCTGCTACAGGACTTCATCAGTCATACGTACCATATCCTTGCCCGTTGTAAGGAATACCAACGCACTGAGAGGAGTCACAGTATCCAGGAGGTCCTGGAGGTCCACGGATCCCAGCGTAGCCCGGACGTCCGGGGGGACCACGAGCCCCAGCGGAGCCTGTAGGTCCTGGAGGCCCTGTCCTGCTCTCTCCTGGTGGACCTGAAGGAACAAGACGGACTCATTCAGACCAGATTATCGCGTTATCCTCATGGACATTTCTAATTCGTCTAATATTTCATCAGTCCCTGTTCAACATGAACAATCTCAGATGGTTTGTTTTCATCTCCCACGGTGACTAATTTAAAATCAAAGTCCATTAAACACAAATCTAGATCAGCTCACTGCTCCAAAGGTGGAAAAGTGCTGAAAAATATTCATCAAGTTTGGTTAAAAAATTCTTTTGGATAACAAAGCAGTTTGTTTTCCCAACTGTTGCCCACATCACCATCTTTGGTTCTTCTTGCAGGGTGAGATCACAGCCCTGAGCTGAGTTTTTAAACTCATCAAGCTGGACGATGTTTTATTTAACCCGACAGAGATTACCTGTCAGTCAGTGGAGGAGAAAGGGTAGCGATGGACATTGAAAAGATTTTATTGACACCATTTTAAATATTAATTCTGCCTGTAGACGCATTTCTTTAAAGAGCATCTACAAATGTGCACAGAAGTGCTTGGACAACTTCTCAAGTCATGTTTATACAACATTAACAAGTCTATACACTTGAGCTGAAGTGTCTTAAATACTTGTGTTTTAATTTGACATCTTTACTTTAAGAACAGTGTTTTAAACAGATTGTGGGGAAGCAGGGTATTAGATTTTAGCTGAAACTGATATTTTTCAACTCCTTATAAAAAGTCTTTATAAAAATAGACTGTCAGACTTTCAGTTTGAAGTCTATTTGTTTAAGGATTATGTGCAAAACAAAAAAATATATAATTCTGGAACAGATTAAACTGTTGATTTTCAATTTCACCCATGCATTGATGATGAGGTCAAGCATCACGGCATATTTGTGTGTTTTACTGATATTAAACTCAATATATGGGAAACATTAGGGCTCGTAAATATGTTTTTGAAAAAGATCAATATTCTCTCAAACAAGCCATAAATATGGATGAGGCTAAGGCTATTAACCAAAACAATTTGGACATGAGCATGCAAGAGGCATTCAGGGAAACTTTTAAAGAAGTTATTTAAGAAGAATGCAACGGCCTACGAGTAGAGATGAAACAGTCCATTTCACTGATAAAAGTTGTCCTTAATGAATGTAGTGACGAGATACAGGACCATGAATAACTTGGTGGAAATGGAGAGGAAATATGCACACCTGATCAGCGACTGTGAAACATATCAATGATCTGGAAAAGAGGACGACCCTGTTGTTCTGCTCTTTTTGCTGCATATTGACCATGACATTAGGAAAGTAAAATAAGGACAGTAAAGCATCATGAAACTATTAAAAGATGAATTTTATTGTCGTTACATTTAAGTCAAACTATCTAAACCTCAGTAGGGCTGAACGATTTATCGTTTTTGGATCGAAATCGCAATTTCAGACAACACGATCATGAGATCACCAAAGCTGCATTTTTTTTCTGACTGACCCAGGATCTGTTTTGTCAACTATTTTACACATGCTATTCTAGTGTTTAGTGACCTCTGACCCTCACGTCATGTTCACATTCCAGCTGCGAACATCATGAATTTATTTAAATCTGCTGCTGACAGTCGGGGCTCAGCGTTTGGAGCACAGGAATAAAAAATGAGCGATGAGAGGAAGGAGAGTCTGCTGATGCCTTTTCCTTCTCTGCTTTATGTCTAGACACCACAAAGCCCAGTTGGAAAGTTTCCCGCTGCTCTCGTCTGAGTGAAGCTCCTTCGCCGTGACTCACCACCCTCCACTTCCTCTCCTTTACACTCCCTCTCTTTCCACTACTCAACCTCGACTCCCCAGAGCTCCTTCCTGCTCCTGTCAAACAGACTGGAGGTCACAGGTCAGTGGGTCAGCTGCAGTCCTGGTGCTGGATTACAGCACGGCTGGATGGGCTCTGATTGGCTGAGGCGCCCGCGGGCTCTGAGGTGGGTGACATCATGGTTTGGGGTTTTTTTCCAGCTGAATTTTTGTTGGATGAGGTTCAGTTTCATAGTTTCAGAAAAGCCAAAACCTTCATATTTCTTTAGCAGAGGAGCGGTGAAGAATATTCACGTCAAATCAACATGTTACACTCAGAAGGAGCTGAAACATCCCTCAGAGATGTTGGTCCAGATCTCCAGGACAGCGTCACACAGCTGCTGCACATCCATGTGCCAAGACAACCAGCCTGAAGCGCTGATCCACGACAGGATGGATCCTTGCTTTATGACGTTCACACCATCTGACTGTGGAGCAGAACTCCAGGCTCATCGGACCAGGAGACTTTTGTACGGTCTTCACAGCCTCAGCTTCCTGATCTTAGCTGACAGGAGTGGCACCTGGTGTGGTCTTCTTCTGAAGCCCATCTGCTTCAAGATTCAACAAGATTGTTGTGCCTTCAGAAATGCTCTTCTGCATCTCTTGGGGATGGGGGCCGCTTTCTACCATCTCCAACCACTCTGCTCATGGGATATTTTCTCTTGATGGCTGCGTGTGAATATCCCAGTAGATCAGCAGTATCTTGAGCACTCAGACCAGCCCATCTGGAACCTTGGTTTGAACTTTAGCAGGTCATCTTGACCAGCACTAAGTTGCTGCCATGCGATTGGCTGGTTTACCTAATGCAGTGGCCGGTGAGTGTGTAAATTATTGTTTGTCCTTTGAGCAAACTGGTGCTGTTTCTCTGTGAGGAGATTTATGTCTGATGGTGGCGTGACATCACAATGAAATATTTGCATAAAAGTCAACACGTGCAAACATATCCGTCATTTTTAATCTTTCAGGATGGAGGAGTTCATAGTTTTTAGCCGTTGAGTCACAGTTCCTGGTGGGGAATGGCAGAGTTGTGGAATTTTATGAGTGATCAATGGAAAAACAGAATTTTAGATGATTGATTTTGCGTTCCCGTGTTAGATCCTGGTTTAAGTGAGCCATTAGCTGCATTATTTGATCATTTTTAGTGTAAATTATTCAGTTCGCCAATCAGTTTTAATTTACTGAATGTTAACTCCTGTTAACCATCTATAAACCAGGGTCACCAACCTTTCTGAGCCTGAAGCCAACCCTAAAGATAAGGAGTATTATGCATTATTTAGTGTTTTTAAGTGATAAAAATGTTGTAATTTACCTTAAAAATAATAGATATACTGCATTTGATAGGCTAAAAACTATACTATATGTTCACTTTTTTACTTTTAATGATTCTTAACAATAATTATTACTACAGATTTTTAATTTATATGAGAACATTATACTTAGATGCACCTTGAATTATCTCTCTCTAAACATCACTGTGATGTACAACAGTCACAGTTTTGTGATTTTTTGTTTTACAAGTGAAAATATGAGGGCTCTGGCTAATACCAGTGGTGATAGAGATGTGGTGTCAGCATCACTGTAAACTTTGACCCCATGCAGGTCAAAATTTAGGTAATAACAGGTGATTTTAAAATATTACATGTTACGTTGGTGGTCACTTGTATTGTCCTTGGGGGCTACCAGGTTCTCGCGGGCACCTTTTTGGGCACCCCTGCTCTTGACACTCTTATTTACAAAGAACCAGCATTAATCCATGAGAACAGAGCAGATGGAGACCTCAAGCACCCACACTCTGCTTCACCGTTTGCACCAACCACTTAATCAGAGCTTCGTCTTTAAGTGTAGACGACTCTCATGGGAAAAACCAAGGAGGACACGTACCTGCAGGTCCTCTTGGTCCTTTCTGCCCGACCCCTGATGTTCCTCGATCACCTTTTTCTCCTGCTGGACCTGAAAGGAGGACACGTAGTTTTGAGTTCACCTCAAGGGTCATTAGTTTGTCAAGATTAAAAGTCACGTAAAAGTCCGTCTGGGGGACAGCAGGACAGCTTTCGACTGGCTGTGTCATCATGTGAAAGTTAGACTGAGTTTATAAGACAGGGAAAAAACCCCTGTGATGCCTGTGATATAATACTGTAAAAAGTGGGCGTGGTTGTTCAGGGGTGGGCGGAGCTCTAATGAAGGCAGGGTTGCCACATTGGCGAGTATTTCTAAAAACTTTCCTCCTCAAAAATAACCTCGTCCACCATGTGAAGTCTGTAAATCATCCCCATTCACATGAAAAGGCAAAGACCTGTAACGATGTCTGTTTCTGTTTCTTGTTTTTAATTATTCTGTAATTTCTCTGAAAAGCCGAATTCTGACTGGTGTTACGGTTTAAGTTGTGGCTGTGTTACCTGGTGATTGCAGGCACTTTGAGTAGATAGTTGTTTGCTTATTTTTCAATTCCAGACCTGTCTGATAATGTTGATCCTGTCTACACGTGGACATCGCCTGACATGCATTGTTATCCAAACACAGCTGACTTATCAAGGATGTAAGGCCTTTAAATTAATGTTTTAACTGATCTTTTAGTCAATGCTTTATTACTCATTTAGAGCAAGAAGCCAAAACGTTACATACATGTATTTAAATTATATGTATTTGGCTTTTTTGGCACTAATTTGAGCATTTTCACTTGGGCTTGTTAGAAACCCTCGTCCTCTGCATCAGTCTAGGACAGGGTCAGGCAACTTTGGTAACCAAGAGGGCCACGTTAATTTTATCCTCAGTGACAGGGGGCCGCATCGTTGAAATTAGAACAATAAAGTTGTGGCTTTTAGATTAATTACTAGTTGTTAATGTTTATTTTACTAACAGTTTAGTTTTTATTTTAACGAACATTTAGTAATGCACAGAAGAGAGAATTACAGCTCTTCTTGAAAATATTGCTATTTTAAAGTTTTCATGGTGGATTTTTCATGTTTACTTCACTAAAACATTATTCCATGTTTGAATTTCTCTTTAAATTGGCCGAATGCTGACAATTTTCTAACTAACGCGCTGACGTAATTACATTATAGGTACAGGTCAGCTCAAATATTGCCTAGAGATGGATCTGAATAAAATGCCATTATGATGTGTTTAAATGAAACTTGCAGGGTAAAAATTGTATTCGTAAATATTCCAACAGCACTACAAAATGTCTTGGATATGGATATAACTCTGACATGTCTTGAGGTTTTGGCTTGATCTTCTGTGAATGTTGGGCCAAGAAAGAAAAAACACCACTCTACATCATCCTATAATTATAATAATGATTACTTTAATATCGCAGCACAGCCACAGCGCCCCCTTTGGTCTGAATTTGAACTCTAAAGCTCAGGACGCAGGGACAGAGGGCCCAGGACGAGGACTCAGAGAGGACCACAGCTGCTGAATGAACTCTGATCACAGCATGAACTTGGCCCACTGCACCTTCAAGGCCCTGACCGTGATCTGGCTCACATCGAGTCGTGCGAGGCTGTGATGATGTATTTCACTCACTCATTTATTAATGTCATTTTAATCCTTTTATTCTTTGGTGCTGTCTTTTGTACTCTGTGTTTTTATGCTCTCCGTGTCCCCTGAGGGCCAATAAAGGTTCGTTCATGCATTCGATATAAAGCTTCACAGCAGAGACCAACTCGTAGCCTCATAAGATCTCCTGCTGATGCTTTTGTGCTTTTCTATTAAAATATTTGATTGTGTTTCTTCTTTTGTTTTATAAAATGAAAACTAGGATTCAGGCCAGACAGCCAGCATGCTCCTCATCAAGGTTAACCAGTCAAACCTCGTCAGTGTGAAAGCCACCATGCTTCCCTCGTGTTTTCATGTCCGTACCTCTCTCTCCCTGCTGCCCGGGTAAACCTGGATTTCCTGGGAATCCGCTCCTTCCTGCAGTGCCGGGCTCTCCTCGGGGTCCCTGCCTGCCCGGAGATCCTGGTGGTCCTGGGGGACCCGGGCTGTTGCTGCGCTGTATGCCGTTGGGGATCTGGTTCAGTAGCGTGTTGACTCGTGTCATTTGTGCTGGAAAAGCAGAGAAGAGCCGAAGGATGAGCAAAGACTCAGAGTGACATGTTTGAAGTCTGGCTGCTTCAACCGCAAAAACTCAGAGCTAGGTGAGAGGATTTGTCCAATTTCAAGTCAAAAAAACCTCACTGGACTGATTCTAAGGCACAGTTTCCTGACATGTCTGGATTGAGATCTTATTGAAGATTTAAAAACTAAAAGTAAGGCCGGAGTTGCTTGTAATAAGTAAAATAATCTGCCAACCAGCAAAGACAAATTTAACCTAAAAGGTGTATTAAAATGATTTCTTTTATCCAGAGCAGATATTAAACCTGAATTTAAGACCCTCACTGAGTCAAACTTTGCTTGTTTCATTGGTAGATATTTTCTAATCATTTCCAGCAGTTCAGTGCCTTATTTTTGCCTTTTATTTCATGTCGCAAGATATTTATCACGACTTGCTAAGTGAATGTGGATTAGAATAAATGTTTTAGATATTTCTGACTTGAAAACAGACAAACGCCCTTGCTGAGCTCTGAGTTTTTGCTGTGTTAACGAGGGCTCCTGAGATGATTTCTTTAACTGAATGCGTCATTTCGAACATGTAAAAACAAACTTTGGTCGTCATCATAAACAAATACAGGCATATTTCAAAAACAAAGAAAGTAAACTGTTGCATGTGCAGCAAGTTTACATGCTCAAAAAGGAGTAGGAAGAAGTATAAACTTATTTAATCCTACCCCCTTTATTACCACGTACCACAGTCAAGGTTTTAATTCCTCCAAATTGATTATATTTACAATATCCACCATCTATTCAGGAACCAGTGATCTTTATAATGTATTGACTAAAATATGTTGTATGCAAATGTACACATAATATTTCACCTGTATATAATACTTAATTTCTCCCCACAGAGAAAAAGACATGACAAAACAAGATGATATATCCATATTTTCTAGAGATGAACGTTTATTACTTACAGTTTACTAACTGCTCACAAACTTGTCTGGCGATGGAGCGCATCATGTTCTGAGGAGCAAATTCACCCTGGACACAAAGAGAAGCAGATTTTACATTCTGGATGAGAAGATGTATTCACATGTTCAATAAAATGATTCCTTTAATTTGCAGAATGGAGAGCCAACTGAAACAATCTGTAATAATTACAAAAGCACTTAAATTTGTATTCTGGAGGCGACTCTGCTTCAGGATTCTCAGTCAAAGCTCTTATGTTTGAAGAAGCTGCTCGTGTCGTGTGAATGGACTATAACTGAAGATAATTTTATGATAAAGGTTAAAAAGCCAAATATGATAGGAGGTTATGATGAAAATAAATATGGAAGACATGCTGATATGTGAACTGTGAGATGTGATGGACACTGACAATGCTTACCCTGTGAATCTTTCTACTGATTTTTGATTTATTCTTGTTTATCTTTATTTTTTATGTGTATATTTAAGTTAAATGGGTGGTATATTTTCTTAACTTTTTATTTTAGCATACTATTTAGTTCTGCTCTCACTTACTATTTATAACTTTTGTATTGTTGTTAATGTTATAAAGGCAATAAAAAGTGAATTACATTCAAAAAGCTTCCTGTTGTGTTATTGTTATTACAGTCTTTTTTTTATAATTGTTCTCCTGTTTTCTCCTTTCATCCTCTTTTTATTGCCTTTTCTTTTTCTTACTGTTATTATGTTTTTAGCTTTTACTCTGGTCCTCATGGTCTCTTTTTATGTAGCAGGGTTCTTGTATTGTCTGGGCTCCCTTCACAAATTTACTGGCTCGTGTCTGTTATGTCTTTTGTGTTTGTCTGATTTAAGTTGAGCTTTGTGGTTTTTATTTCCTTTTGTGCTTAAGCTCTTGTGCTTTGCTGTCTGTATGTTCCTGCCTGTTTGTCAAAGCACTTTGTAAACCTCTGTTTTTAAAATTGCTTTACAAATAAAGCTATTCTTATTCTTATTCTTATGTCAAGGTCTATTGCCATCAGGTAAGTGCCAGATGTTGCACAGCTCAGGAATAAAGACAAATAATGAGTGAGTGAAATAATATTTCTAATAATCAAGCTTTTATATGTAAAATGGGTTTCACAAGGTTTTTCTCCTCCTTGGTCTTTCTTTTAATGTCTTTGTTTTATCTTTTGTTGTTTAATTTATTATCTTGATGAAAGTTTTATTCTTTTTTCCTCCTGTCAGTGTGTTCTGATTTATTGTCTGAAGCCAAATTGTCTTTTTGCTGAAGGTGCTGTATGAATAAATCTGCCTCCCCTTCCCAAAGTGTTCATTATAAACAACACTGTAGGGTTTTTGGACATGAAGCAGCTGATGGATTTAGTCCTGGATTAAGGCTGACGTTGGTAAAACTCTGCAGCATGTGATGGTGATCAGTCAGGATGGTTTCTGCCTCTGTTCTGCTTCTTTAACTCCAGGTGATGGCGTGTAAGATGAACCTTAAAATTCGTAAATGCAGCATCCAAAATGCACCCACACGCTTGCTTTTAGAGAAGGAGGGACGGGCTGGATGTTTCTTTGCTGCTCCAACAGAAACATCACCAATGCAGGGAGCTAACGAGCTAACAGGCGACAGGCTTGGACCAGCACGCACCACGTTACTGTGTACTCTGACAGCCTGTGTAGATTATCTGCCATCAGTGAAATACTAGAACTAGTTATCTCAGAGGTGGTTAAGCCAACAAAAGGCTGCACAACAATTAAGTTTGATGGTTTCAATTCTTTTCTTCTCATGTTCTCATGTTGTAGTTCGATTGCTGTATTTCGCAGCATTGAGATCCGGTTGTGCTTCTTGGAGTCTAAAAAAAATGATTCATCAGACAATCAAGTGACTGAACGTTTCATATTTATGGCTTTGCACTGCAAAAACTCAGATCTCAGCAAGTGTGTTTGTTTATTTTCATGTCAGAAATATCTAAAACACTTATTTAAATCCACATTCACTTAGCAAGTACAGGTAAATATCTTACTCCAAGGAATAAAAGGCAAAAAAAAAGGCACTGAACTGCTGGAAATGATCACAATATATCTGCCAATGACTCAGTGAGGGTCTTAAATCCAGGTTCAAAATCTGCTCGGGATAAAAAAAGACACCCTTTAAGTTAAATTTGTCTCATCTCATTGGCAGATTATTTTACTTTTTACAAGCAACTCAGGCTTTGTTTTTAGTTCTTATATCTTTAAGTAAGATCTTTATTCAGATATATCGGGAAGTTGTGGCTTAGAATAAGTCTAATGAGGTATTTTTGACTTGAAATTGGACAAATCCTCTCACAGAGATGTGAGTTTGTGCAGTGTGTAGTCCCTCTGACAGGGGTTTGATCCTGATATACTCACCCTCTCTCCTTTGTCTCCCTTTGGACCAATAGCACCCTGCAAGAACAGACAACATTCAGCTGTGAGATGTTTCAGATCAGAGGATAATCAGGTATTTAAAGCCTCTGTGGCAGCAGGGGAACTCACAGGCACTCCAGTGTCTCCAGGGTTTCCTGGTTTTCCTGCTGCTCCTGGTATTCCTGGAGATCCTGGAGGTCCCTGCAGGAATACAGAGGAATCAGTGATGGTTCAGATACGAGCAGCATCAGCTGACTTTAACAGAAAATGATCTTGTTTTCTCCTATGACAAAGACTCCATGTCTTTATCTAGAGTTCAGACTGGAGCTCCCATGTGCAACCATTAAACCAAGCTCTTACCATGGGCCCTGGGGGGCCTCTTGGTCCGGCTGATCCTTCCTTTCCTGGAGGGCCCTGAAAAACAACATTTCAAATCTGAGTTCTGCACACATGAGCAGATTTAGGACAGTTTTTAACTCAGAGTATGTGTCCATTAAACAGTACTCACCCTCACTCCAGCAGGTCCGATCGGGCCGCTTGGTCCTGCAGGTCCAGGTAAACCCTGAGGACACACAGGACAACATCTCAGAGTTAATTTCAGCTTTTAACGTCACAGATTAACCTCTGCTCTGAGCATCAGTCAGACTGTTTCAGTGTCTTCACAGTAAGTTCCCTCCTCAGCACTCGTCTCTAAGAAAGCCTGCTCACCAGTCCTCTCCGGCCTTTGATGCTTTAGCATAAGATTTACAGGCTGCATAATATATTCCAGATCTGTTTTATTAGCCTTTATAAACCAGGACCAACTTGGACTGAAGCTCATTAAACGCATGTTCATGTAGCATCTGCTCCAGCGTGGTCACCTGCAGCCTGCCTCCATTAACACCGTGCATGGGGAGTTAAACTCGGTTTACTTTGGATACAGAGCTGACTAAACCCTTCAGTCAGGACTCTGTGAACATTTAGACCTCGAGGTTCCCCTCAGAGGAGCAGGACCAAAGAACTGCTGCAGCTGAAGTCTCTGAGAAAGGCACGACGGTGTCCATACAGAGAGGGTAAAGTTAAGGAGGTGCAGCCTTCACATTAAACCTCTAACATTGTGACTGGACATATAGTTGAGTAAGAGAATGGCAGGGCATTCAGGTAGTAACCATTCAGGGTTTAGAGATCACATGGAGGAACAAGAGATGATACAAAAACTGATATTCACCAATTAAGTAATCCTGGATTAGGAGAAAGCCTCTCAACTACCAGCGCTTCTCTACTGAAGGTTGCAGTCAGCTGACATTAAAATGATCAGGCCAGGGTCAGGCCAGGGTCAGGCCAGGCCACTCACATCAGGTAACAAGGATCAAGTTTCTTTTTGTCTGGCTGACTTCGTAAAAATAACAATTAAACAGAAAAACCTTTGTTCTGACCCCCAGCTGTAAACTTAATTTACACCCAATAAGTAGGAGGCCTGAGGAAAATGAGAATATTCGGCCCCTTTTAACTGTGTTTGGTGCAATCATAACATAAGTGTAAATATCTTAAAGCATCTGTTTTACATAATCAAGGCTACAGGATGACAGGACATACAGAAAGTCAGTAAGCAGTGCTGCTAAGCTCCTTTAATATAATTTATTAAGATTATGACTCATTTAATCCACTAATCTTTATTGTAAATAATGTTTACTTTAATCTTATTTTATCTTATATATGGTTATAAATGTAGTTTATAGTTTATATAGTCCATATTCCTTTACTGTAGTTCCTTATTTCTGTATTGATTATTACCATATTTATTTTACTAGAGCTCTTATTTTATCTCTAGTTTTAGTGTTTTTAACATTATCTTCAATGTTTTTTTTATTATATAGATTATATAGAACTTCACTCCCACAGTTCTGTTGAATTAAAGTCTTTAATAAAGTTCTTTTTCCTTGTTTTCATTCAGTTTGGGTTGATTGTTCTAGTTGCCTTTACTTAATAACATAAAATAAATTCATTCTTTTAGACCAGTTAAACCATTTTATTGGCAGTTCAGTTAGATGCTGCTATATTAATCATCATCATTCCTCTCCAGATTATATTCATTATAGATATTAATGTTAATAGATTGATCTCTCTCTCCATAGATGTATTGATTATACATCTATAGTAACTATCTTTAAAACCATACAGACATGAGGACTGACTCTTGAAAATGAGATGCCACATCTCAAGGGGGCTTACCTTTAATACATTTATATTCAACTAAGACAAATATGGTGCTATAAGGATAAAGACTGATTGACTGATTTATGTTAGTCTTGCATGTTGTTGTTGTTGTTGTTGTTTTGCCCATGTAAAGCCACATTTTTTGTATGAAAAGTGCTTTCAAATAAAGTCTGACTGATGCTATTCCACACTCTTTGGGGCCTTATGTAACTTCTGAATGTGAAGTATCCTTCGTATTGAAATAAGTTTGAGACACACATCACTTTAAATGCCCACCTTCCCTGATCCCTTGCACTGTAGACCCCTAATTTGCTTCAACATTAGTCTAATTCAGACTTTTTGGATTTAAATCCTGATGGCTAAGTGTGACACATCCTCGCCCTCTAATGATCATTTCTTCCAGAGTTTAACTCCAAAGATTAGAGCTGGAGAAAGTTAAAAAAGCACTGCCAGGACACGGGGCGATTTCAGATCTGCTTGTGGCTTCTCTCATAAACACCCTGAATAAAGTTTCTTCATCTGTGCCTGCTCCATCCTACTGCTTTACACCTGTAGGCCATCTAGGCTATCCTATAGACTCTTGGATCAGGTGGAGGACTACAATTCAGAATGAAGGCATTACCACTCTTTTCTAATGTCCTCTGATTGAATTAACAATCGAAACATAAGAGTCAGAATAACACTGTAGAGTAGACTTTTCTGTGAAAGAAGAAGCACTATTAAAGCTGTAGTTGAGATATCCCCCTCTTACATACATTTTGTTATATTCTTCATGCTTCAGTGTAAAACGCTTTCCTTGATTTTTTTGTTTTGTTTTGTGTGTTAGTTTGTTGCAGTGTGTTCTCACTGTCCAAGTCTGTTGGTCTTCAAAAATCAATAAACGATGAATCTTAAAAAAATAAAGTCTCTTCAGAGTGAAGTGACAGAAACACTGAGTTAAACTTTAATTCCTAAATCCTGCTGCTTCAGAGGATCTTTGACGGTCACGTGAGCTGAACTATAATCTAATCTCAGAGTGACCTGACCTTAGACACGAGTCAGAGCAGATAGGAATCCATCTCTTGTTTTGCTCATTCTTCCTCAAACCTGATGGCTCTGTTATGCTGTTGTGTAATAGAGCTGTTGTTGAAGAGAAAGCTTTGAAGTAACTGAGGACAACTCTGACTTTTATCTCTTACCAGCTCATAAAACTTTCATCAGAGGGGCTTAATTTCTGGAAAGAATCACAAGTTATTTGGTGAAGGTCACCACGTATTTCAAACAGACTGTTTTATCCTGCTCAGACATCTTTGGAAGACTCAGAGCTTCATCATCGACCCTCCGTGCTCTTTCCTTTCAAGCCTCAGAAGCTCAAATGTCATCCCTTTTTTTCCAGACTAAATATCTCAGGTTGGACCACAGCCCCTCATATATTACCAGATAAAACAACTTAATGTTAAGAGGAGGTTAAGGCTGACCAGAGGCCAACACTTCACCAGAGCTGTTCATCAAGGTGACGTGTTCTTGGATCTTTCACGGCAGAATTCTTATTGTAAAGTGATTTTCATGAAGCTGCAGCAGAGCCGGTCCTCCCCCCCGGCTGGAGAAGCCTCCATCCACATGCCAGAGCGGTAGTCAAACTGTGAATTATCCCCGTTTCCTGTTTAAAATCCAAAAATACTTTGGTGAAAGTCAGAGCTGCACTCACTTTCTGTCCAGGTAGTCCAGAGTCTCCAGCGTCTCCCTTTGGTCCAGGGCGGCCCTGCGGGGAGAAAAGAACAATAAGTGATTAATGAGGAGACCAGTGATGTAACATCTAGAAGAAACAGGATCTGTCAACAGTTTGACTTCATCCAAAACTCACAGATTAACATGCAGAGATCCTCGAGGAGTGGAGGAAACTCATGTTCTGGTCTGAGGAGAGCTGCTGGATGGATGATTACTTTAACACCTCAGCAGTGACGGACAGGCCAAGGTAATACTATGTCAAAATTTGACAAGATATCTCCACCTTGCACAGCAGCTGGATCCACCTGATTCACGCTACATAGATTGGAGTTTGGCAAGATGGATCTGATTACGAACACTGAATCAGGCTGATCCAGCTGCACTGCAAGGTTACTTATATTGACTGATGCTGATGTGCATCTCTTCTTATTTCAACTGAAATATCAGCAGAATGTATGACTGTACTATAATGCTAATCTCTGAATATCCAGCCATTTCAATTGTTTTTCTTGCTTTACATTTATTTCTTGGACAAATAAACTAGAATAAAATATCGTGCATCCCTAGTCTCAGCTGCCACTAATATGGTTTAGCATGTTTTGATATGTTACAAACCAAAAAAATCTTATTCATTTTATATTAATGAACATACATTCATACTATCTACTGAGTAAAATCAGCACTGATCTATAAAACTGTTTTAAATTAAGCTCAGACTCTGGATGTGAAGTGGGTGGGCTTAAGACAAATATTTAACCATCTGATCTGTAAAATAAGCTGTTTCAGAACAAGAACAAGGTTTTCTGATACGTGTTGATGGTTTTTCTCTCAAATTCTCGAGGATGCTTTATGGCACATTGAACTTTGATAGTCTTTAAAAACTTTTAAAAAGTCAACCTGTTTTATTTCTTTACTGAGGTTAAATTATTTTGTCTTAAATAAATCAACCAACGAGGAGAGAAGCCCCTCTTACACATGCAGTAATAGATTTCAGAGAGGAGCAAATAGCGGATCAATGTAGTTAGAAATCAACTATCACAACAACTAATGAAGCTTACAGCCTGATTTCTAGAGATAGGACTGCTGTTTATTCATTTAACTTACCTCTCATTCATTTCTTTACTCTTCCTGTCTACCTGGACTTACAAACTCACAGAGCTACTCTCCCCCACCGAGTCCTCGTGCTCCCCTCACCAATATTACACCTCTGTTACAACCTCTGTAGATGGTATGAGCCTGAAAGAGCAGCCTAACTGGGGCTGTTGATCCCACAGGGATGTGATGCACTGCAAAAACTCAGATCTTATCAAGTTTATTTGTCTTTTTTCAAAATATCCACAATACTTATTAAAATTTCCAAATCACTTGACAAGTCCAGATGGATATCTTATTAAAAGGAATAAAGAACAAAAATGAAGCACTAAATAACTTATAATTATCAGAACATATCTGCCAAGGAATTAAGCAACATTTACTCCCTGAGGGCCTTAAAATCAGGTATGGAAACTACTTAAGATAGCACAACTTACTTCCAAGACATCGTAAGTAAAATTTGTCTTGCCACATTAGCAGATATTTTAACTCATTACAAGGAATTAAGGGTTTATTTTTTGTTTTTTAAAAACTGAGTTAAGATGTGTAAATGGACATGTCAGGCAATTTTGGCTTACAGTGAGTCTTGTGAGATGTTTAGAACTGAAATTGGCTGAATAAACTTCCTGTATCTTGAGTTTTTGCAGTGTGGTGTGCCAATTAACAGTGCGATACATCAACAAGTGAGTGCTGCACTCCCCCCCTGGCTCTGCATGCTCCCATCTCAGCTGTTTTATGCCTCTGATGCTACCTCCAGACATGGGGTCAACTCGTTCACCCCTGTAACATTCACATGGAGGGTGAAACGTCACAGGCTGTGAATATTTTTTCCTTGTAGATGAAGCTTGAAACTCTCCCTCACAGCCCGTCCAGTGTGATCCCTCTGGAGACAGAGCCAGATAACATCTTTTTAATCTGGGCACATCTCCCCTCAGATTCAGAGACGGGAATCCAAGCACTGATGTATTGACGTTTATAGATGTTGTCTCAGGTCTCTGGTATCAGTTTTTCCCCTCAGACTTGAAGGAATGTAGGATCTGTGCCACAGAAACTCCCCCCGCTTGTAAATTTCCTTCAGAATGAATCCTTAAATTAATCCCCTGCTGAGGAGTGCCGAGGCATCATGGGAGTAATGTTTAGTTTTTGTTGAAGGCATAAGTGTGTTTTTTTTTGACTCACAGCCTCTCCTGGGATCGACAGGCCGATGGGCCCTTGAGGGCCGGGCAGACCCATGGGCCCTGGTGGTCCGTTATCTCCTCGTGGGCCGATGGGTCCCTGTTAAACATGGAAAAGGTCAGATAAGAGGAGTTTAAACACAGCAGGAGTTTGTTTTATATCTGCTCGTATCTCTCCACACTGCAATCTGTGGAAAAGACCAACAGGGGACGAGGAATGCTGCGTCGACCCCGAAGCTCCCCTTCATATCAGCGAGAAAAAGCAAAAACACACATTCAGTAAGTGGAATCAGATGTGAGGCTTCTCTTCAAAGACCTTCAACAATCTTTGTTTTCATCCAGGGCTGATAGCTGAGAGAAATATCAATCTAAAATAAGAACGATGACAGATAATACTTACAGAAGGACCCGCCTCTCCTCTCTCGCCCCGAGGACCTTTGCTGCCAGGAGCACCCTGAGGAGGAGCAACAAAAGACATATTAAGACAACAAATATAATATCAAGGCCTTTGTTAACTTCCTCTAAAGCCTTCAATGTGGTCCTGCTGAGGTTGATAAAATATTGTACACTTTGTCATTATGGTGTACCTGAAATGATTCAATATCCATCACTTCAACATTTAATAGTGCTGAAAGTATAGAAACTATGAGAGAAAAAACAGAATTAAAGTCACATTTTCACACAAAACCACCACAAAGAAAGAGAAACAGTGGTGGACAATCACTAAAAAAGAGGTGATACAGAGAACTGAGATGTTATTTTTTGACTGTCTCATACAACGACACACAAAACAGCTGAAAATATTATTAAAACCTTTACACAAATGTGCAGACATCAGTGTTTTTGATGCTGAAGATGTGTTGGCAAAAAAATACTGCCCAGGAGGTCATTTCTTTGTGGCCACGGCCGTGAAACATCTTATCTAAACTGAAAATTCTGGTACCCTGACAACTTTAAACTTGCTTTCAATGTTTCTGATGAGAAAGGAACGAAGCTCCTCAGTCTTTTTTTGACTAACTTTATGAAGTCACATTCACACACTGATGATTTGGCTGACATTTGCCGATGTATGAGAAAATGTTGAGCAAAGTCAGGCTATGAAGAACTAAGTTAACATCAGCTGATGTTCATGGGGTATGTCAACAAATTTTAAGGACACTTCACTTAAAAATTTCCTACACTTGATACAACAAGCTTGTAATCACCACTTCCCTTCGCTACCCTCCGTTACAGCTGCGTTCATCTCTGTTGGCAGAGGCAGAGGCCTTGAGGCCCACCCGCTCATAAAAATGAGCCCTTGAAACTGGACCAACAGTTGAGTAGATGATTGGGCCATAATTTCAGAGCACTTCCTGCAGGAGGTCTCAGCTTTGGGCATTATTTAACGATGCAGCAAATGGCTATGTGTTCTTCCACCTTCACCTTGAATAGTTTTTTCATTAAACTCACAACAGCTTTGTACCTTACAGGTATCTGAGCTTTCTGTCCTTAAAGGTGCACCACTGCCTGAAGCCCTTCAGCCACTTCACTGCCTCGTCAAGTACATGATACAACCCAGCTCCAAAAATACTGAACTATCCCTTTAACATGCAAAGCTGCTGGATTTGGCAGATTTCATGTCCATCAGTAAGCAGATCTGTCTCCTTCCTTCCTGCAGCTGTTAGACTCCACAACAAAAACCTCTCTAGTGTGCAATAAACCATATTTATATGTATAACATCTCAATTTCCCAACTGTAATATATCAAACATGTACATTACAGCTGTAAATACCACTTATATATATTTCATTTTATTTTCATTCATAAGTTTCATTCTTTATATTTCTTCTTGTATTTTATCGCCGATGTAAACTTAGAATTTCCCCGTATGGGACTAATAAAGGAATATCTTATCTTATCTCACAAAGCCTCAGCTGAACCACTAATGCCCGGTCAAAAAAATGACTTAGGCTATTTAAACAAGAAGCAGCAGCTTCGAGAGCTGATTGCAAGCCTCTGATTGGCCCGCCTTTTAATGCGAGAGACAAAATATTCATTCAGTCACCCTCCAGTGTGTTCTGTCCCGTCTAAAAGGCAGATTTGTTTTGATAAACTTATGGTACAGTTAGCTATTGTTAGCAGCTATACTTGATAACATTTCTAACGATGAATCTAATTTTATTTAGTTTTTCAAACATGTGTAAGTACAGCGGGGACGTCTGGACTCAAAGCCTCCAGCCGCTGATAAAAAGTAAAGAAAGTAATCTGAGTAACATTCTTCTTTAAGTCCAGAACAAGTCCTGACTGCACTCCAGTCATGTCCTGACGTTAAAAGAGTCAGAGGGAGGAGAGGAGGCTGAAGTTTATCTCCATCAGCTGTCAGACCGGTCAGCCTTCATCACGCTGCACCTCACTTCACCTTCTCCACCCTCTTAAAGGATTTTATGAGGCATTACAGCGAGGGTTCCCATGGTTAAAGCTCTTCAGGGCACGATATTTTCTCTTGTACAACATACAGTATTTAAATAACCATAAATTACCAGAAAGAGGCTTTTATTGAGGCAGCAGTGCCACGGTGAAAAAAGTTCCATTACCAAAAGAAGAGCTCAGAGGAAAACTGAGCAAAGGACGGTCCTGCTGGATGTGCTGTCCTGTAAATATCAGATAACAACAGACCGAACACAGGGATTTTCCCCAAAGTTTGATCTTAAGGATTACATGCTTCTCCAGCTTCATGGGAGTCTTTAGATAACATCGAAGCCTTTTGTATCTTTGACCATCCGGGATCATCGTACATTACACTCACTCAGGGTTCAGGCTGTAAATAAAACGTTTCATGCTTTTAAAAACAAATATCAGTTATTTTCTTAAAGATAAATCCCAAACTAAAACATTTTCATCAACAGATAAAAACTAGACTAAAATGTTTGACAGAGACTTAATCCAATCAGACCTAATTTGGTCATGTAGAAAGTAGAGACAAGTTAGGAATATATCCAATCACAGCTATTTATGGAAAGGTTGGATGAGTTAAGAGGTCCAATCACAGCTGCCTTAGCTTGGTGGTGGTGGGATAAGTTGTGGAGCGATCCAATCAGAGCTCCTCTCTTTATGAATTGATATATTCATGTAGAGCAGGTTCACTGTTTGTTGTCAGTTCTGGTATTGTAACTGAGATGCTCTGCCAGGTAGCCTAAATAAAGGTGACTGCATTTCACACAAAAGTTCAATTTGTTTCTGTTCATTTATACATTCAGACTTTACTAGCATTCAATAAAGGGTTATTAGATGTTTGATTTTATCCAAGTGTAAAACATGACTTCAGAAATTCAAGGAAACATAAAAAATGCCTTACCCTTTACACTTCATATTTTAGTCGACTACATTTACAGCAGATTTCATCAACTAAAATGTTGTGAAATTTCATCAACTAAAACTAGGCTAAAATTAAAACAAATTAGATGAATAAATTATGACTAAAACTAAAAGATGATTTAGGCAAAAGACTAAAACTAAATCTAAATTAAGTGTTAAAATTGACACTTATCTACACATCGTCCACTCTAGCCTTGGTAATTATGGGAAAAAAACAAAAGTAAACAAAGAGACTACACAAATACAACCTTTCTGAAATAAAACTCTGCATTTAAAGGCTGGAAATAATTTTTTGTTGGGATCTTTTAAACATGAAGTCCTTTTTGAATTGATGAAAGTTTTTTAGACCTGGAGGTTCATTCTGTCCTGTTGGGGATCTTTGGTCTGGACTTAAAGGGGAACCTGTGAGGAGAAACTCTGTGCTGTATTAAACTCACGGTCACCTCAAACTTCAGTCGACACAAAGAGGGGTTAGAAATCCAGACTCAAACAGGTCTTACCACTGGTCCTTGATGCCCTTGCTTCCCGGTGCTCTCGGAGATGCAGGTGCAGGAGTTTGGTAGAGCAGGACACTTCAGCTCGTCTCTCTGGAGGAAAAAGAAGTAAAGGTGGTCAGAAAGAAGTGAAGTAAAGACAGATTCAGACATCCAGAGTGTCTGAAACAAGAACCGAATACTTCTGATTGGAAAACGACTAAAGCCTTGGTGTCACCTCCTGGTCTGCAGATGTTTCACAGTCAGAGTGAAGATCTAAATCACCAACATGTTAACCCAAACTCTCATAAAGCTGCTGAGGACTGTAAAAATGTCCTCATCAGTCTGTCTCTGTGTCCTCATAATGACTCCTCCTTCCTGCAGATGTTTAAAGTCAGGGCCTCATCCCTTTAGCTTAACCTCCTCCATAAGTCAGAGCAGATCCAGGACGGAGACCAGAGCTGATGTGTGGGCACAGTGACAGCTCTCCAGGAGAGCCTACAGCAGAGCCCAGCAGCACGCTGATGAAATGTAGATTTGTGGAGGTTAAAGCTGAAGAAACGGTTTCAGCACTCAGTCAGCGTCCTGGAGGTCTGTGCAGAAGGTTTTGGATGGTTTGATGATTCACATCAGACTTTCAGAGCCATTCACAGCAGAACTGATCGATAACATATTAAAGTATGAAGCTCTGACATCAGTGATTTTAACTTCATCATTTTTCTGATTCGGTTTATTATGAGGGCAGCGAAACAAGGCATGAAAATAAAATCTCCCATTTTTCCACAAACTTGCAAAGATTTAATTAGGTCTGTAATTTACTAGTTTTATTGCAATATCATACGACATTGAATTTTAGCTAACAAAATGATATATACCAATATTTAAAAAGCCTGTCACAAGCAGAAAAGTAAGCCTTAGTATGATACGATTTATGCATTTTATTAACTGTAAATTTTAGATATTTCTTGTGTTTTATGTGTTTAATGTGAAATTTTTAATATGTTTTTGTGTTTATAAAGTGCTCTATTACGTGGTTTTCAATCTGATTTAATTTGTACAATCTTTCTTCTGTTTAATGTGTTGTTTTAAATATGTTTTATAGGGTTTATGTTGTAATAATACCTTATTATTGGTTTTGTTTTTATTTGATTTTTTACATTTTTTGTGTTTTGTGTGTTGTTTTTAATAACTTTCTGTAGTACTATTTTAATTTTTATATTTGAATTTAAATTTCTACAATCTGTCTTGTGTTTTATGATTTGTTTTAATATGTTTTATATTTTTTATAGTACTTTATTATTTGGCTTTAATAGGTAGTTCTTATTATTTTATTTTTATTTTATTCTGTTCCTGCTTGGTGGTCACGGTGAAGAACTTTGGTAAACTTGATTGTTTTTTAGAATGTGTCATATAAATAAAGTGGTGTGGAGAATTTGAGGATATTAAATTTCAGATAATAAATTTTCTGTATTTTAATCAGAGAAAAGTATCAATCTTCTTATAAAGTGGCAAGAATTTTCCTGTTCATTGCCTGATAGTTTCAGTTGGAACATATTTGATGGGTATGTTTAATAGAATTAAGCATCAATGAGCCTGATATAACATTTCTATCACACATATAATTTAAACACGGTGACCTCTAAAAAACAAGCATTTGTGTAGTTTAAAGTGTTTAATCCTCAGAATCTGGAGTCAAAGTCTTTCGATCACCTTTATCATTGTTTTATTTTCCACGTTCAGCTCAGTTGTTTGTTTCCACGTGGACGTAAACCCTTCACTGTTAGGGAGTGCACGTCCGTGGAGTGCACCGTGCTGCATCAGTCAGACTCGTTATTTAATAATCATCCTCACAGCCGTCCAATCAGCAGCTGCAGATAATGAACCTCTGGAGCTCGCACAGCGTTGGACTGAAGCAGACAAAGACTGTTTCTGTCTCAGCGTCTCTGGAGGTCTCTGCAGGGACTGAAGTGAGGACGGACAGCCACTGGACTACAGGAGAGACTAAACTGCATTTAGAGGAGTTCAGTCTGGAGCCCAAATGTTCCTCTGATGCTGAAGCTCTCTGACTCCAGCCTCCCCGCAGACTGGACGAAGGACAGGACGTTATTTCGTAAGAGTCGATGTGCTGAAGGACGAAGAGACGGAAACACCTCGGAGCGAGCAGCTGGGTTCACTGAAATATACAACAGTGAGGGGGTTAAACTAGAGCAGCGTCTCACCTTTGACCTTTGCTGGATCATTCTGGTCGTCTGTGGGGCCGTTCGGTGTGGTCAGGAGGTCCGGAGAGGGACTGATCAATTATGCCAAAAAGTCATATTCAGGATGATTTTGATGGGCACTAACTACAAAAAGTATGAATGACATTTGACTGCATTTTCAGGACATTTCAGGTCTTATCTCATCAGTTCATCTGGGCAAGAACCTTTCAAAAGCATATCCTACGTTGATCGTTGTGTAGTTGGCGGGCGCCACTGTGGCGATGTAAAATACAAACATGAGCCACTGGAGCGAAAACATCCTTTCTATAGAAAAGTTTGTCGTGTTAGTTGTTTTTCATTGAACAAGCACACAAGACCGTTCAGAGTTGCTGAAGAGTTTATCTGATGACTGTAGGCAGAGGCAGGCTAACACTACCCATTGACTCCCAGTGTTTGAGCTAAGCTAATTAGCAGTGGGTGAGCTCTGCCCGTCTCTTCCTTGTTACTGCAGCACAGTCTAAAGAATGGAGTCTATCTGCTCGGGAGTGAGGCAAGACATGAAAACAAACAAAAAAAAGTCAGGGCTATCCCTTTACGGTTAACTATACAAATCTGTATTATTTAGAGACATGAAATTTTGATTGTTGCTGTCTCAGATTTTGATTAAGATGAGGGCCAGCGAAGCATAAGCATCTCTAAACTCTTACTATCACAGTATGAGCGATTTTAATTTCTAAATATAGTCATAGACGAGTCATCTAGGATTATTAATACTCTCAAACTGAAGCTTGACCCTGGCCTCCCTCTTGAAGCTGAATTAGTGTTTAACATGACATTATTGTTCCCTGCTGTAACTCGAGCAGACATTTCTGCTTTCCCTCGGTCCAGTGAACCATATTTACTGCGTCTGCTCTCTGGCTCGAGCTGGCTCTGATTGTGATTACGCTGCTCTTTGATGAGAGTCTGAAAAAATAAAGAAAATGAGGACACACAGCGAGCTGTTTGCTAAAACACACTCTCATCTGCTCTTTGCTGTCAGGAGGCTGTAATTATTCAATGAAATCTGCCCCTGAAAGGTTTCACATCGTCGCCAAAGCCGTGATCTGGTCTGAGAGAGTTTCTGAAAGATGATCAGGGAGCGCGGACAGGATGATCCACAGATGTAAAAACAAACAGTGTTTTCACATAAAAGCTGAGCCGAGGGGATTTTCAGAGATTTCTGCAGCGCTGCACGCGGGGAGCAAACATCCAGATTTTGTCTTCACACCCAAAGGAACCGGAGTTAGTTTCATCTGGACCTTTACTTTGATGGTTTGATGATTTACTGTCTGATTTTCAGAGCTGTTTGCAGCAGAACTGACTTATAACATATATATTTAACAAAAATGAAGCTTTGACATTTATAAATATTTTCTGATTGTAGCTTCATTATATTTCTGATTGGTTTATAATGAGGCAGCAAAATTAATCTTTCATTTTTCCACCAACTGCTTTCAGGTTTAATTGAGGCTGTAATTTACTAAATTCATCACAATATGATACGACATCGACTGTCTGGCCATCAAAACTAAATTTTACAAAAATACATAGCCTGTCACAAGCAAGGCAAGTGAGCCTTAATATAATACGATTTAGAACTTATGTGTTTTTATTTCCTTAAGTTTGGATTTTAATTTAAAATTTTACAATCTTTCTTGTGTTTTATGTCGTGCTTTTACAAGTTTTCATGTTTTAAAAGTATCTTTCTTGTGTGTTATGTGCTGTTTTTAACATGTTTAATGTGGTTTTATGTTTTTATATAATAGAATACTCTATTATCTGTTTTTTATTGAAATTGTATTTTTACAATCTCCCTTGTGATTTATGGTTATTATTAATATGTTTTTATTTGTTTTGTAGGCTTTTAGAGTACACTATTATTAATTTTAAATTCGTAGTCTTTATTTTTGTACTTTTGTTTCATTCTGCTCCTGTTTGGTGGTCACTGTGCAGCACTTTGTAAACCTGTTTGTTTTTTCTAATGTGCTTTATGAATAAAATGGGCTGGAGAATTTGAGGATATTATGTAGAAACAAAGTTGCATCTTTAAACAGTTTAGAACATTTCATTGCTACAGTTTCTGCATTTTAATCAGAATAAATATCAATCTTCTTATAATAAAGTGGAAAAAATAAAGAATTTTACTGTTCATTGTGTAGTGGTTTCAGTTGGAATGTATTTGAATTAAGAATCAATGACTGTAATAAAACAACTGTTGGTGGTCTGTTGATGTTTCATCATTTAGAAACAAGACACGAGCGAGCATCAGCAACAAAACCAGGCTGATTAAATCAAATCACGAGTCTCCAAACTGCTGACGCTTTGTTTGTGTTTTCCTTCCTGTCACTCACAGACTAAAAAAGAGGAAAGAGGGAGATTGACAAGGCTCTGGAGAGATCTCCTTGTTTTTCTTTGGCTTTCCTCGCTCAGCGGAGCTCGTTAATTTGCTGTGCAAGTGGAGATAGAGGAACATTAATCTTTGTGAGTGAAGTGTTTTACTTTCACTTTCAACACCAAGGGAAGGACTTCATTTATTGACTCTCACAGAGAGTTAGCCAGTCATCAGGACAAGGCACTACACGAGTTCCTCCACCTGTACAATAAAAACACTTCATGGGCTTCATTAAGGGGAGGACAGAGTATACGGTCAAAGTTTAACTAACGTGAATCTGTTTCTTGATCAAACTGGTCATTTACAAACTCATGAACATGTAAGTCTGGCTGAACTCATGCTAAGATTAATTTCCCTATGGGTGCTTTCAGCCCCGACACGTTTGGTCCAACAGAGTCTGGTTCGCTTTTTTGGAGAGTTTGGTTCACTTGGGCTGGTGCCAAAGCTCGAAGAACTCCAGTCCAAGAAAACCACACCAAGACAAAAATGAAACAATGCTTCAGTTTCTACCCTGTCAGCTTCATTTTAGGTATGAAAGTGACCTTTACATCAGGCTCAAACACCTTCATGAGCTGGATTTGCTGCTTTATGTCCACACCTCAATCAGACCCACGTGTGACCGAGCTAAGAATCACCATCATCCGACAGCCTCTGGAGGGATGAAGACCTTAGAAGAGGTAGCAGGTGGAGTGTTTTGACTTGAGGCATGTCCAGTGTCTGAGTGCTGAAGCCCTGAGGGTTACTCACCATAGACGGGAGGTCACAGCATCTGTCCCTGCTGGTCCACCCCAAGCTGCAGACGATGTCAAACATCTGGAGCTGGAACTGTGGAGAGAAAACATGTCAGTGGAGTTTGTGGTGGATGTGTCTCCGATACGCCCTCGCAGGTCACAGAGGACGGACTGAGACAGAACAGCCGTGTCCCATCAGCCCCGGGGAGCACAGGAAACGTCTCAGATTACAGACACGCCGTACAGTACTGATTTAGTGTTTATGTTTAATTTCATTAAGCTCAGTCAATGACTCTGATCTATGCTCACTGTGGGCTTTCATTTTTTCTGTACTGACAATAAGAAACTCTTTATCACTCAGGATGTTAGGTAACATTGTTGGCAACACAGGAATCTTAAATCTTGAGTGAGCTGCTAAAGCTTATCACATCAAAATGTTCTTTCTTATTCCTTATCTTATTTCCCTCACCAAGGACGTTATGTTTTCCCCTGTGTATGTTTGTCTGTTTGTTTGTTAGCAAGATTACACAAAAACTACTGGACAGATTTACATGAAAAATTTACCAGAGTTGTGGTTTGGTCCAAGGAAGAAGCCATTACATTGTGGTGGTTATCTGCATATTTGTCTGGATGCAAAAAAATTCCCAAAATTTAGAAATCCCATAAGTTAACATTGGGCCGAATTTTAAAAAATCATATCTCCGACATCACTTAATGGATCTGCTTCAAAATGCACAGGATAATATAAATAATATATTTCTATCGTCAAGGTAAATTTCCTGTGGATCCGATCCAGACTGACGTCAGAAAAAAACACTGAAGTTTATAATGGGAAATTCCTTCATTTCTCCTCAGCTGCTGTGAGGGTTTCGCTCCCTTTGCCATGTTATGGGAATTAAAGTCTATTTGCAAATTGACTTCAATGTTTTTCAAGCCTTTGTGACTTCATGTCCCAGCTTCACTTGCAATGCTGGTGGAGGAGCTCTCCACATGGACAGACATGAGCGGAGACTCAGCCGTCCAATCAGAGCGCCTGGTGATCCAGAATTGTATTTGTTACAGGGGTTGTGGAAAAACCACTGCCATAACTGAGCTGCTTGGTGGAGGTCTGTGCTCTCTGAGTGATTTTCTGGTTTAATGTTTATGTTTATAGGGACAGTAAGCGAGAGAATGTTGCCCCAGCTTTTGTAGCCTGAGCTAATTTGCAATCTCTTCCCTAGATTGGCCTTTAAACACATAAAACACAACAATAAATAAATCGATGCTGAATAAAATTACACAAATTATCTTCTTACCTCATTCAATCATCTGCTAAAGAACTATAGCCTAAACAGGTCTTAATATTGTAGAACATTTTTATGCATTTTGTAATTTAAGCTGCTGCAGTAGATATATTTTTCCTAATAAGTAAACCTGTTTACATGCACTTTAGTAATCCAGTATTCAAATAAACAAATTGCATGATTCTGTTAATTGTCTGATTTCTCTGGACAGCATCAAATGGTGCAATATTGCAATAAGTGCCATAATATGTTATATATCATATATTTTGGGGGTGTTTTTTTTGCTCTTTTTTGCATCTATTGCATTTTTTTGATATATACCCAAGTCAATTTTGCACTATTTCTACTTGTTTTTATACTTCACTTTATTCTTCCTGACACTTATTTTTATTCTTACTCAAATTATGCTGATTGTTTTTTTTGTTTGTTTGCACCAACATATCAAGTCAAATTCCATATATGTGCAAATGTACTTGGCAATAAATACAAATTCTTATTCTTATTCTGATAGACCCAAAGAATGTGCATCAGACGTAGAGAATGTGCAATAATACGTTGGATTCGTTTCAGTTTGGTTATGTCACATTTAAGTTTTGTTGGCTTTGCCCTTCTTTTGGATGTGTTGAAGCTACAGCATCATTTCATTTTGATAAATGTGTCCTTAGCTCTTTCTCCTCGGGCTATAATCTGTGGTGATAAATGGTCTTTACCCTCTGAAATAGATGGATTTTAAATGTGAGTCTTATTAAGGCCTTTATGGGATTTAGGTTATTAGACCATGCTGTTGACTACTTGAGTGATAAGGCTACTCCAAATGACAATAACAGGACTGTTGTGCATGTAAACAGTCAAAGTATAATTTAAAGTGTATATAAACAGTCATAATTCTCAAAGCCTCTCCATTAATGTGTCAGTACCTCTAATTTCTATAACCCCGTAAACCTGAGGAGGATTCTGTTTCTCTCCTCTCCTAACTGTGTTGACGTTGCAGGGTCATGGCTGACTTACAGTTGCCGACTCTCCCTTGGATCCGATGGACTTGGACATCTTGCCCAGGACCTGGTACCCGTCGCTGGACGTGTTTCCTGCAGCCTTGATCTCCTTCTCGGCCACCTCTTGGCAGTCGATGTTGAGTTTGACGCCGGTGGAGGAGACCATGATGTGCAGCTTCAGAGAGAGAAAAGAAAAAGGCAGAGGGATATGTTTTATTGGCATGTTCTCTGCTGTTTGACCAAGTCCTGTCTGGTTTTTATCCTGATGGCCTTGAAGATTATTAGGTTATGCAGAGAGTGTCAGTGGAGGGTGGACTGTCTGAACCGGAGCTCTGTTTATTCGAACACGGCTGGAATGTAACGCAGAGGAAAAACAGCACTGCTTTCCTTAATTCAGGAGGAGAAATGCTCCATCAGAGCTGCAGCCAGGAAATTAAGAGATGGATCAAATCCTGGATCGTATAGAAGTGCATATGGAGCCTTGGCTTCAAGCTCCGTCCTGTCACTGAGAGCATGCAATGAAAGGAGAGTGCTTTCCCTCACCTCGTTTGACATTCCTGCAGCACTAAACTCTGAAACCTCCGTTACTTTGACTGTATTTTTGTCCCTGAACCCAACCTAGGAAATGTTGATCATCTCGCCCCTGATGATTAAACAGGCTCCAACACTAACACCTGCTCAGTGCCAAATGCAGGTAGATTTTCTGTGGAGTGAGTCTCAGACATGCAGAGTTCAGGGCATTTTGGTGTTACTGCAGCTTCTGTCCTCTGCTCCTCTGCCGTCTGCCAATAAGCCACTTCCAAACACCAATTTATTACAAACTTGGGAAAAAGGTGACTAAATCTGCACTGAAATATGAAAAGTTGCCATATTTCCTGGTAACCTTGGACTATAAATTTAGTTCTGCAAAAAAAAGGCTGCAACCAGCAATAATGTCAGTTATCCATTCATCAGACTGTTATTTTTTTTGATTCATTGATAAATAAGATGAGAAAAAGTTCTTCTTCTGTTTATATTTTGCCAAAACCAGAAAAAAGACATTCTTGAGTGTCCTGAAGCTGTTAAGATAAAATGAGATTGTATTCTAAAACCAATTAAACCCCCCAAATGTTTGCAGACATTGTTAGAATAAACCAGTGGTTGCCTTATTTGGAGCCTTGTTAAGTTCCATAAGCAGCAAATCAGTGGGTTTCCACGGCCTGTGCCTGGAAATACACTGTGAGTATATTTCCACCAGGAGCTGCTTCTACTCCACGTCAGTCTCTGTCAAGCAGATCAACCCAATTCAGTAAAACAAGCACCCGAGTTTCCGAGTCATTTCAAAATGCAGCAATAAAATCACCAAAATAAAGTCTTTATAACCGAGTCCCCTGCCTTTGGACCATGGTGCAGGCTCTGGTGTCTTTACCTCAGCTGTATTTCTGGACTCTTCTTAGTCTCAGTCTCAGGGAAGAGTAGAAATAATATCAATGCCTACAGCAAATCAACGGCGTGCAGGAAATATAACCTGTTGTTTACATGTTGCCCTTCCTGTTGTCTCATAAATATAAATAAATAAATATGCTTCTGTGGGCGAGGATACACGCCTGTAGTTGAAGCAAAGCCTTGGCGCGGACGTGATGCTCTGCAAATATCTATAAATGATTTTGTCGTTTCATTGTTGTAGCTCTAAACTAAATAAAACTCAAAAAAATGACCTTGACAAACAGTCATGGATGACCTGCACGACTCCATGTGCTCTATCCTGCATCAACCATCAACAGAAATCACATCATTTAACATAAATTCAGACTTTTGGACAGTTAAACCCATTTTAATGACAGTTCAGCTAGATGCTGTTATATTGATCAACATCATTCCTCTACAGATTATATTCATTATAGATATTAATGTTAATATTAGATTGATCTTTCTATTCATGGTTGTATTGATTATACATCCATAGTAACTACCTTTACAGCCATATATTCAACAAATATGGTGCTGTATAAGTAAAGACTGATCGATTGAAAGCAGAGGCGAATGTGATGTCTTCAGCCTGCTCTGTTGTAAAGTTTCTTGAGATAACACTTGTTGTGAACTAGTGCTTTACAAATAAAGATCGATTGATTGAAAAAATGCTCTGATTCAAATATATATGACCAAAAATACAACACAATTTCTCCTTTGGCCGATGAAAATATGCTTGGCTGGTGAATTTGTGATCTGTTATCTTAGCTTGTGAGTCAGAAAGTGAATTTCAGACGCTGATGGTGAACATGAAGGGAGGGAGACATTCTGAGCCTCACTTCTGATTTCCCCTTAAAATATTTTTAATTAAAACAATTGCACCACTTCAGAGAAATACTTGAACAAGGCCGATCCTCCATGGACTGACTGGATCAGCAGAAGTGTCCCGTCGCACCGCCAGCTCTGTGTAAACAAACCAAACCACTTCTGAATAAACCTCTTTGTCCGATAATTGTGGCCTTCAGCTCAGCCAACATGCAGATATCCCTCACTCTTTCCAAAAAACTGGAATTATATCACTTTCTCAAAGCCAAATCCTTAAAAATTCCTTCCCTCCAAGTCAGTGGGAGACATACTGGGAAACGTTTGAGTCTTTACAGTAAAGTAAGAGCGGCCGTGGTTGGTCATCTCTGCTCCATATACAAACATCCAAACATCATGTCTCCAGTCAGACCTTCCTCGCCACATTCACTGCTGATGTCATTCTGTGGTCAGCCTTCATGACAGCCTATCCTCTGCTCAGGCTCCGCTCAGGTCCGGCTGACAGGCCACAGCTGCCAGCGACCGGCCGCGGCTCGCTGCTTGTGGCGAGTGTTCGACCACAAATGCAGAATCACGTTTGATGAGTCGCTGCACTCGGAAACACTGAGACGAGGAAGATGAAGAGGAGGAAACAGTTTGATTTATCTGAGGCTTGGTAGCTTTCAGCAGGTCGACAGGTAGACGAGAAGATTCAGCGTGATGCTTTCAGCGCTGCGGCAGATGTTTAAGTGATCAGAGCGACCATAACAGCTCTGAGGATGAGCAAATCCAAACGGCCAATAACTCAAGGAGATCAGATGTTTGCATGTTTTCCTCATTTGGGAAATCCTGTGAGACCTCGGAGAAGCTGTGATGAAAATGTTCCTTACAAACACAACATGATGTATTTGTCCTTGGACCCCTCCTCCATTTTTGACTCCAAAGGATTTGTCAGCTATTTCTGGCACAAGTCCTTTCAAAATCAAGGCGGAGCTGATTGAAGATGTAACCTCCAGGGTTGAAAACAAAGCCAGTGCAGTCACACAAAAACAAACAAACAAACAAAACCTGTGGCTCCCCAAGTGTCCAATCGAGAGAGGGTTAAAAGACAGAAATCCCCATTAACTCACATTAAAATGTCAATTTTTACATTAACCATTTGACCTCCAAACTAAGAAACCCATTTGCTACAAATTATTTGTTGGTAAAATTGTGGTTCTGCCTCTTCATTTAGCAATATTTCTGGTTTAACTTTTCAAATTACCCAATCAGAAACCAGATATGCAGGTCAACCTGCTGGTTGACTTGCCTGTTAAGGGTTATCCTGGGCGTGAATGGATTTCTTTCATTTCTGCAACTTTTTTTTGTTTGTTTTTTCATATGAAAACATCACTGAGAGCAGAATTCAGATATTTAGTGGTTGATTCAGTTTTCCGAGGAGTCATAGATATTTTTTTATTGGCAAATTTGTTTTCTTCAAGTAAATTATGATTGTTAGAAGATCTGGAAATACTAGAAAAGATTTTTTTCTTACTCTGATGTATGTTTTTCCTGTTATATTTCTGAGAAGTTATGCAGCAACAAATCACTTCCTTTTTTTTTTTCTTCTAGTTTTCAATTATAGTTATGTTCAGCAGCACCATCTAGTGGATGCATATCATTCTTTAAAAATGCTATTCAGAGAGGTGTATAAGGAAAACTAGACAAAAAAATGAGCTTTTAGAGTTTTTAATACAGTGGTATGATGGCAAAAAGTCAACCGCACGGTTACAGTGCCAGTCAAAGGGTTAAAGAAACTGCAACTGCAAAAAGCCATTTCTTCATTCAGGGGTTAAACTTTACATCACATTTGATTCATTTTACTGTAGTCTAAGAATCATTCACAAATTTAGGGGAAAACATGGCTTCATTCATCTTTAAATTTCTCTTGAGCCAAACTCAGGAGTTGATTTAATCAAAATTTAATTTGATATTAGAAAAATGACACAAAGAAAAATTGCTTTAGACAAGGAAAGATCTACAAAACAAGTAAATATGAAAGATTAGAGCCGTAGTGATGTGATAAAATGTTGGGTTTTGCCATGGTTCACTGAAGAGTAGAAAAGTTATTTTCATTGTTTGTTTGTTTGTTTGTTTGTTTTGCCCAAAAAAAGCTGTCATGAAATCTGAGCTGTGAGATTTGGGACCTGCTGCACCACCACTTTTAACCAAGCTAACATCTACACTCACTGACCACTTCATCTGATTCACCTCTTCAGTGGCTTGTGAACACTAACAGCTCACTGGCCAATCACATGGCAGCAACTCAATGTAATTTGGTATGTAGACAGGATCAAGACAACCTGCTGAAGATCAAACCAGCCATCAGAATGGAGAAAAAGGTGATTTAAGTGATTTGAACGAGGCTAAGTTGTTGGTGCTGATCTGCTGGAGTTAGACAACAACAACACATCCAGTCTTGGAGCAGATGGGCTGCAGCAGCAGAGGAGCTCTGAAGGAAGGGGTCCAACCTGGTGCTGCCATCTAGTTTTTATAAAACTGTCTAAATAACCTTGCACCATGTCTTCTCTTCCTGTGGAATTTTCTGGATCATTCCCTGTTTTATCACAGTTGTAGGAAACAGTGGTGTTTATTTGATTCTTCTCTCTCATATTTTCATGTTTAAGAGTTCTGATATTCACGATAAATCTCTCAGATTTGCTCTGATTCTTCATCCAAAGTCTCCTGGACGTCCCATCAGTCAAACGGACGTCTTTATTTCCTGTCACAGACCCAGTTGACAGCTCGGCTACTGGCAGAACTCTTAATCTGTTTCTCTGCAGTTGGCGAAGATCTTCCAGCTCAGCCCATAGTTAGAGCTGACCTTTCGGGAAGGATCTACTCTAATCCTCGTTGGTCCAATCGGACCGTGGAGAGCGTTCAGGTGTCCTCAGCGGGCTTTTTTGACTGCTGCAGGGGTTCAGACGTGGACGCGACCGACGAGGACCCAAACCTGGTCTTAAGTCAGAGGTAAGGAGTCTCTGTAAATCATGCTTGTTTCCCTGAAGCGCCGGTACAAGTTCAAAATGTTCCAGTCGGACGGAGAGCTTTTCCAGCCCCCCCCCCACCGTCACCTGACAGCCTTTTAAATCTTAACATGCGACTCTTCTGTGCAATCATTTTTACTGTTGCCGGTGGGTTCAGCCACAGAAACAGGGGTCAAAGGTTCACGATGGCGTTTGTCCACCCTACGGAGGCTCCAGCTTCCAGGTTTATGGCTCACTGTGACCTTTGACCACTCAGAGGAGGTGGGAAAAGGAGGAATTTCACCTGCAGGATTCTTACTGAACCTTCCACTCAGGAGCTAATCCGAATGTTTGGAATCAATATGTGGAATTTTGGAACTTCAACATCCAAATCAATCCAATAGACAACTTCACCTATGCTATATGTATTTTATAACACAGTATTTATATATTTTGAACACTTTTTTAGGCCAGAGAGCTGCGCTGACAACCTATTTATTGTCGCCATGAAAACACTGGATGTTTGAAGCTGCAGTCCTGTGCCTGTATCTCGTTCATACTTTGTTTTCCTCACATGTGAAGGACCATGATTATTCTCTAACCCACTCTACATCTGACTCACCCCTTCACCCTGTAACTCTGAGTCTCTCCTCGTCACCTTTGGCCCCTTTCACACATGCAGCCCTGATATTGTCAGGATAACGTCTGGGAAATTCCTTAAACGTGGTTGCTCACACTTGCTCGCTGGATGAGAAGAACGGTGAGGGGCTGCAGTAGGCAGGACATGACTTAAAAAGTATGAAGTCAGTGTTCACAAGACAGCGAACGAAGCAGCAGAGCTTTACGCAATGATCACAATTTGTACCTTGACTTCAGTGATAAATGTTAAAAGCGTATCAAAGTATTGATGAAAGAGTTGAGAGGAGCATTGTAGCACACAGAAGTGAATGTGAAGCAGCGTCACCATGAACACAGTGATTACTCCAGAAAAAGAAAGCTGCAGAGTTTTAGCTCCATATCCAACAGCAGCGCGAGAATGCTCTTTGGATGTGCGAGTGAGTTTGTATTTCTCTCCTTACAATCAAATACATTTCTACGGTAACAGTGGCTGTTTTAATCCCTCCTGTCAAGTCTCCTTTATGCATTGTTGCACCTCCCCGCTCGTCCTCAGTGGATTTCCCTGATTATTTGCTGTTGCTGTCACACTTCGGCTCACAAAGACTTCACCGTGTACGTGAGAAAATACCTGGGTGAAGAGCGGGTAAAAAACTTGAAATGTTCATCATTAGAAAACTTCAAACCTCAGTTTCTCTTCATACAAAATAAAAGAGCTGGTTTGAGGTATTAAAATGTAGACAGTAAAAGTTTGATGCTGCTTAATATGAAGTCGTATCTGATGCTTGTATACAGATGGGAATAAAAACTGATTCTAGGTAAGAATGGATAGCAGGAATTATGTCATTTATCTTTCTGCTTGACAATTCCCTTAACAACTACATCCACTTTGCTCTGCATGCTTTGCAAATCAGGATGTCACTCCCTCACAAGAGGCAGTCAGCAGAAATGACAACACAGACGTCAAATAGTAAATATGACGGAAAGTGGGCAGAAGTGGTCAACATTGGGGTTTAAGCCTCGACAAAAACATGTTTACTACACAAAATTCAGTGGATGGAAACACCACACTGCAAAAACTCAGATCTTAGTAAGTTTATTTGTCTAATTTCAAGTCAAAAATATCAACAATACTTACTAAAATGTCTTATTCATTTGATGAGTCCAGATGGATATCTTATTACAAGGAATAAGAACAAAAATAAAGCACAGAATAGCTTGTAATTATCAGAAATATCTGCCAATGAAACAAGCACAATTCAACTCCTTGAGGGTGTTAAAATCAGGTACAGAAACTTCTTATTTCAAAAACACTGAACAAGTAAAATTTGTCTTACCATAATCGCAGAAATTTTAACTTATTACAAGCTATTCAGGATTTACTTTTGGTTTTTAAATACTGAAATAAGATGTGAAGCTAGACATGTCAGGCAATTTTTACTTACAATAAGTCTTGAGATTTTTAGAATTGAAACTGGATGAATAAACTTTCCCAGGTTTGACTTTTTGCAGTGCAACAACTTGCAGAAGCATTTATCTATGGAGCATGACACTGAATATCAGGAGTGGCGTGTTTGATGCCACAGAAACTTATTCCATCTTTTGCCAGAAAAGAAAATCCACAGGAGGCTTTAAAGGATTGTTTCAATGAGCAGAATCAAAAATAGCATTAGTATTAACAAAATCTAAGAAATTCCCATCTCTATGCTTGTGTGCATTAGGATCTTTTATTTCAGAAAGGACTGAAATATCTCTAAAGGGTGAGAGTTACGTTCAGGTCTTTTATTGAAGACAGACTTCACTACATTCCAGCTCTGCCTCCATATTTCCAGCCTGAGGACAGAAGGATACGACCTTAGTTAGAGATAAATCCTAAAGCTGCCTGGAGCAGGATGGTTATCGGGACAGCTGTCGGCTCGGCACAGCAGGGAATCTAAATCACTGACTCTCCCGTTATAACAAATTGTTCAATAGGAGACGGACTGTAAAACCTGCCTGCTGCACTGAGGCATGCTGGGAGGTAGACCGCAGTGGAGGAGGAATCTGCCTGCGGTTGGCTACCAGACGCAGGCCGGAGAAGAAGCTCCGCCCTCCTGCTGGCGCTCCTGGGTCAGTCTGATGTAATTGTTTGATAGAAAAAGCGGTGACTAAACATTTTCCAGGCCGGCGTCCCAGCGGGGGTTTCACCGCGTTCCTTACAGCCTACGTCCACTCAGGATAACGTATGGCTCCTCCTGGACCTCTGTGATGTTTGTGCTCGCTCATCTGCTCCCTTTTCTCCAACAGTTTGTTTTACAAACGAGCGTCACCATCGGCAGCCTCAGCCATGACGCTGAACACACTTCCTCTGGCCGAGCGCTGGCTTTGAAAATGTGTTACACAAGAGTCTCTGGGCCTCACAGAACGACAGGAACCAGTCCAAAAGTCCAGAAATGACAGAGTTTTGACTCAGTTTCCCTCTCTGAGGCCTCTGGGTTTATTCACAGACTGTCAGTGTGCTTGTTTTGTCCTCCCCCATTTTTACTTTTTTGTTGCAGAATTTGTCAAGGCTGCAAAAGACACAACACACAGACACACTTGAAGGAAATTAACTGAATCTCACTTAGAGTTAGTGCTGCTGTTATCAAGAACAGTCAAGCTCTTTGGTTGTGTGGAAAGGTTGGATGAGTTCAGAGGGACATCCAATCACAGCTGCCTTAGCTTGGTGGTGGTGGGATAAGTTGTGGAGCGATCCAATCAGAGCTCCTCTCTTTATGAATTGATATATTCATGTAGAGCAGGTTCACTGTTTGTTGTCAGTTCTGGTATTGTAACTGAGATGCTCTGCCAGGTAGCCTAAATAAAGGTGACTGCATTTCACACAAAAGTTCAATTTGTTCTGTTCATTTATACATTCAGACTTTACTAGCATTCAATAAAGGGTTTCATGCACCCTGCAACTGCAACAATGTGGAGAAATAAAAAATAAAAGTCCCAAATTTAGACCCGAAGATTGCATGTTTTCTTTTTTTTTCATATGATGTAAAATCACTTTGCTCAATAATTTCTGGCTATGGGTGGTATATTTGACTTCTACTCATCCAACACTACAACCATACTTGATATCAAGCACTTTTACTGTACCAATGTGGAGAAATTCAACAACAAAGTCCCATATTTATACCTAGAGATTGCATATTTGACCATATTTGACTTACTGGAAAAACACTTTTCCTGGCTATGGGTGGTATCTTTGACAGGGTGCTGCATGGTGTCATATAACACATGTGGCATGTCATTATTCATTGTTCCACTAAAGAGAAATCATCAATCACTTAACATCCAGAAGATGCAGATGTTCTCGTCCGTCAGTCCATCTGAGACTTTAAACTGAACACAATGAATAAAAACGAAGCCCCGCTCTGAGTTTTACGGCCTGCTGAAGAGGACCATCTGTTTGTCTGAGAGCTTTTCAGAAACACGTCTGTGGCTGCATGCGAGCTGCTCCGACTGTAATATACAACACATTTGGCATCCAAGGCATCCGCAGTATCCATACGACCTCAGGACGTCCAGAGAGAACAAAGAGGAGCGATTCGATTGAAGTGTGGGGCAGTGGTCCCGCCTCCAACGTGTTACATAAGTCAGCCATTACAGCTCGATGTACAGCTGATTAAAAACAACACGGACTTCAGAGTATTGCAGTCTGCTCTACAGTCACACCTGTTGATGCTTGTTTCTGCAGCTCGGACAGAGAAAACTGATTAAGTATCAGTATTTTTACCTTGTGGAAGCTGCCATGGAAAATCCTCTTGACTTGATCGCTGTCGAACGTGGCCCTCTGGATCTCACCACGCTCGTCCTTGTTGTAGAAGGAAACGGTCTGACTGGAGGCTGAAGGGAAAACACATTAACACATTTAAACACTCAGATTCTCAGTCAAGACCACACAAACCCATATTTAAATTATACTATGCTCTCTTTTATGCAAAGAATGAAAATATCCTTTATACTAAAGAAAAGTGAAAGAAAGACATTTGGAGCTTACAGTGATCCTCAACCAGTTCAATGATCTGGAGGGAACACTGCCGGAAACACGTTATAAGATATTTTAAGACTCCACTCCAGGAAAACTATAAAAATATTAATATCCTGCTGACAATGTGGTTCCAGGGAGGAAGACCACTTTCTTGTATTTTGGGGATGCCCCAAACTAACGTCATACCGGAGGCAAATTCATAAAACATTGTGTTTAAAATCCATCTACCTGTGAACTTTGAGACTGTATTTTGGTCGAACTCAACTAATGAATCGAAGGATTGATGTAAAGCTGTTACAGGCTCTTCTAGCAGTGTGTAGAAAATCAATCACCAGAAAGCGGTTGAATCCATCACCTCCTACACTGGAGGAGTGGTTTGGAAGAATTCTTCACATATACAAAATGGAAAAATTAACCTACTGCCTGAGAATTCAAAAAGTTAAATTCCACCAAATTTGGGCAAAATGGATTGAATCTATTACTACACCCCAAAATAAACTGAATTTAGTAACTACATCTGAATCTTAACCTACTTTATCTTTCTGTTTGAACACCTTGCCTTGGCTCATTTGTTTTTTTATTATTATTTAAAAAACTGGGGGTAAATGGATGTCGTAAAACAATGCTGAAAAAGACTGTATTTTTGTTTGCAACATTTCCCTAATAAAAAGTTAATGCAAAAAAAACAAAAAACACCCAGATTCTCAGTCATAAATGTTTCAGTAAATAGGGTGAGTGAGATGCCAGTTGCTCGGTGGCAAAAGCACAGACTGACAAAAACAATTGATGAGATGTAAGCAGTAAAAAAACTACCTGGCTAAAAATGTTCCATTTATTTTTTATGAGATTATGTTAACTACAGGCAGTATAGGTCCTACATAGATAAGCTATCACTGAATGTAAACAAAAACAAAGTTTTTTTTCCAGGGTTAATTGTATTAAAATTAAAAGAGCGTATAAAAATAAATTTCCAGGAAGCCTCATGTGAATAATTTGAAAAGTAAAATGTTAACTAATTAAGACCCAAAATATTTGATTAGAACAGTTTAACAGTCAGTTTAATAAGAATTACAGGAGTTTGGCAGGAATGTTTTGCAGAGAAAGAGAAAATTTCAACTTTTTGTCTCAGATGTTTGCAATCACGATGTTGCAGAGGCGAGATATTCTAAGTATTTTGCTTGTACTCCTGTACAATATGTACCCAAAAAATTAGAGCTTTTTTAAAAGCAAAAAAGTGCGTGTTAAAATCGAGAAATTACAGGAAGTCCCACACGTGACAACAATGGGCCTCCAGGTTCATGCATCTGCACCTCTGATCCATCCTGCTCCTCCGCTCTCCATCCCTCTTTCTACCTGTGACTCCTCTGGTACCACAGCTAACAGCACGTCGCCCTCACTCACGTAAAACTGTTTTTTAGGTCAATTTTAGTGAAGTTAGTGTTTGATGTTTCTTGTTGAGACTGGCGACCTGAGCAGCTGATTGGGAAGAGCAGATGTTTGCTGGCGGAGGGATATATAACCCCCCTGCTGCATCACACAATATAGTTCCTAACACAGGTGAAACACTGAACAGAATCTTACTGCAGCGTCTTGCCAAAGTAGCATTTTGGGGTCATTCTGAGGCTTTTGGAAGCATCATGTACTGTTTTGCATCAGCTAGCATCCACACCCGGCGAACACATTTACACATTTGCCATGGGCCTGGAGCAAGCCCACATCCAAAATCGAACTATCCCTCTAAAACATGGTTCAGCTCAGAGACCAGAAACAGAAGGATACGGCTGCTGAGTTCATTTTGGCTCATCAACTCCCTCATTTATGTGCCTACCAAAAGTAAAGGGGTGAATTTCTGAATATTTCAGACTGTTCTCCAGATAATGAGATGTTTTCTGTTCTGTCTGGAGGCTCCGACTCGGCCAAATATGAACTCTGAAGGAGCAGAACAGCAGATCGTCACCGGGGATTCTGTTTGAGCTCCTGCTGACAGACCAAAATGGAGACTTTATGAGAGCCAGCTGAGCGCAGGATGACGAGATCTTTGTGGTCAGTAAAAGTCAAATCGGTTATCAACCACGACTGAAGCTCCAGGAGGGTCCGACCGTATGATTACACCCCTCTCTGACACCAAGACTCAGCACAATGGAGCACAGCTGCTGGGCGTCGTGGTGCCACAACACACACATTAGCGGTGTAGAGAAGAGAGGTGATACTCACGGTCGATGGTTATGCCGGTCTCTGGCTTGTTGTCTTTGCTGGACACCTGCCAGATGTCGAAGGCCTCGGCGGGGGAGTCAGGGAGGAGGCGGAGCATCAGGATGATGGTGTAGGCGTGGGGGAGTCCGTCAGGGTGGATTTCTCTGTTCAAGAGACAAAAACAGGCGATGTGTGAGATTTACTGTACATAAACCACAGCACAGCTACCTGCCACTTCATTAGGAACAGCTGTTTAACTGCTCATTAATGCAAATAGCTACTCAGCCAATAGCATGGCTACAACTAAATGCATTTAGACACATAGACAAGGTCAAGATGACATGCTGAAGTTCAAACCGAGCATCAGAATGGAGAAGAACGGTGATTTAAGAGACTTTGTTGGTGTAATTAGACTTTATAACTCCTCTCTGTAATATCACTGCTCCGTCAGGTCCTGGAGGCGAGAATGTTTTCACTGCTTTCACCTCTGATGTTTGTTAATATGTGCATAAAATTAACTGTAAATATAGTTAATGTTAATAGAGTAATCTTTGGCCTTGTTCTTAGTCTCACTTACTTATTTTATTTCTTTTCCCTTCATAAGTTACGGAGTTCCTCAAGGCTCTGTGCTAGGTCCAATTCTCTTCTCCATTTATATGCTTCCCCTCGGTGATATCATGAGGAAATACTCCGTTAATTTTCATTGTTATGCTGATGATACTCAGCTGTATGTATCGATGAAGCCAGGTGAGACAAATTAGTTATCTAAACTAGACGCGTGTCTAAAGGACATTAGGACATGGATGGCCCAAAATTTTCTTCTTCTTAACTCAGACAAGACAGAGATCATTGTGCTGGGCCCTCGACACCTTAGAGAAAGCTTTTCTAATGATTTAAGTGCCCTAGATGGCATTAGCCTGACGCCAAGCACAATTGTTAGAAATCTTGGGGTTCTATTTGATCAGGATTTATCCTTTAACTCTCACATAAAGCAAATTTCAAAAACAGCCTTTTTTCATCTTCGTAACATCGCTAAAATTAGGCCTATCCTGTCCCAGAACGATGCTGAAAAGCTAGTCCATGCTTTTGTTACCTCTAGACTGGACTATTGTAATTCTCTTCTTTCAGGCTGTCCCAGTAAGTCGCTTAAGACGCTTCAGCTGGTCCAAAATGCTGCAGCACGTGTACTGACTAGAACTAGGAGAAGAGACCACATTACTCCAGTATTAGCCTCTCTGCACTGGCTTCCCATTAAATATAGAATAGAATTCAAGACTCTTCTTCTCACCTATAAAGCTCTCAGTGGACAGGCACCAGTTTACCTCAAAGAGCTTGTAGTGCCGTACAACCCCTCTAGAACATTACGCTCCCAAAATGCTGGCCTGCTCGTGGTTCCATCAGTCTCTAGAAGTAGTCTGGGAGGTAGAGCCTTCAGTTATCAGGCTCCTCTTCTCTGGAACCATTTACCGACCACGGTTCAGGAGGAGACACCCTCTCTACCTTTAAGGTTAGACTTAAAACATTCCTCTTTGATAAAGCTTTCAGTTAGGGACCAGCTCATAGTCCATAGTTTAGACATATAGTTAAGATGCAATAGGCTTAGACTGCCGGGGGGATCTGGCACACTGGGCTCTATCCCTCTCTCTCTCACACTCTCTCTCCATATCTGCCTCTGCCCCTTTCTGTTTGCTCCTGTACTCGTCTCTGGCTCTGGTCTTGTAGGTGGTCTGGGATCCTTGGTGGAGACTGCCTGCTGCTGTGGAGTCACGAAGCCTCAATAACTACAATTACAGACATAACACATATTTGGCCATCTCACTCCAGTTCATAATCATTATAGCTGTTAATGTAGATATTAGCATGATCTTTCTATCCATGGTTGATACATCTATAGTAACTATCTTTAGCTCCACATGGACATGAGATCCCTCCTGAAAATGAGGTGTCACATCCTAAGAGGTCTACCATTAATACATTTATACTTAACGGAGACAAATATGGTAGGGATGCACTTGTGGTCTGGGCACCCATGAGTTCATCACTACCATAAATTCTTACTTCCAGTAAGACTTTTATTGATTATACTTCTATAAATTCTTCACCACAACCACACAGACATGAGGACCCTCCTCTAATAAATTTGTTTGCAGCAGAAACAAATTTGACGACGACAGGTCTATGATTGGTCCATTGATCTGTCACTAGCTTTAGTTCTTACTTTAGTCCACTTGTCTCCACTTACCTCCCTCCCTTTGCCCACACACCCAACACAGCATCGTGTGGATTTGCTGTTCATCATGAGACTGGGGTCCACATTCAAGATTTCCTGCTGCTTAACAGAAGGTTTTTTCTTGAGCCATGATGGAGGGATTCATGATTGGCTATATGGATTCATGTTGGGTGTTGGATGTATATATTTGTATATATATGTATATGTGTATTTTTATATGTATATATGTATCTATGCATATATGTGTATCCATAATATGAAGAGCTTTGTGCTCTATTGTAAAGTGTCTTGAGATAACACTTGTTATGAATTGGCGCTATACAAATAAAGATTGATTGATTGATAAGGAAATTGAAGTATAACTTAGAGATTCTGTATGTTGCAACCTGCTCTCTTATTTTCACTTAATTTTTATGCTCTGATCTATTTTAATTTATATATATATATATATATATATATATATATATATATATATATATATATATATATATATATATTTATATATATATTCCTACTGCTTTACTGTGTATAAGAGCAACTGAAACAACCAAATTTCCCCTTGGGAATTAATAAAGTATTCCTGATTTCCACATTCTGAAGCTGCTGATCTACTTTTCATGCACAAACATCTCTAGGGTAAACAGAAAATGGTCTGATGAAGAGAAAATATCCAGTGAGGAGCAGATCTCAGGACAAGAAAGCCTCTAAGGTCCGAGGATAATGGCCAGAGTAGTTACAGGAGACATCATGAAAGCATCCTGCCTTGGATCAGTGGTTCAGGCTGCTGCTGGTGGCCCCTTAGTCCCACCTGAGTATGGTTCAAACCCCACAGCCTACCTGAGTATTGTAGCTGACCATGTCCATCCCTTTATGACCACAGTGGACCATCTTCTGAAGCTCAGATCATCTCCAACATGACAATGAGTTCACTGTGCTCCACTGACCTCCACAGTCACCAGATCTCAATCCAATAGAGCAGCTTTGGGATGTGGTGGAGCAGGAGATTCTCCTCATGGCTGTTCAGCAGCTGTGTGATGCTATCATGGAGATGAGGGCTGTTTCAGCTCCTTGAAGAATGAAGGCGTTCTGGAGGCTGAAGTGGATCCACGTGTTGTGGTCCACTTTGGTGGGTGTTCGGTATTCTGGCCCTGGCACCACGTCAGTGTCCGATTTCAACACCTACTCTTGGTTGTGGTGGCAGCAGGCAAAGCAAGCAGCACTTTAGCTCCTCCTGATGGGATCTAGAAATGCTCCCAGGTCTGAGGGGCCTGTAAAATCCTCAGTGAGATCTAGATCTCTCCTTGTGGATATCTGAGCTCCTCGCTCGTTCTCTGAGGCGTATCCTCAGGGGAAACTCAATCAGCTGCTTTTATTTGCAGTCTTATCCCATCTGGCTTTTGGCTGGGCCCCCTCTTTACCCTGATGGTCTGGGACAATGCCCTCAGTACGACTGATGCTACAACAGCCACAGATACTTGAACTTTTGCTCCTGACTAAGAAGGAGCGCTCCATATCTCCACAGCCTGAGACTTGGAGGTGCTGACAGATGCTGGGCTCTCCTTCGCCGGGCCGTGACAGATTCAACCCAAAAAAAGAGCGTGGAGCCAGCACCCTGCGTGGAGGTCAAAGAGGGGTTTGGTTCAGAAGGGTCTTCGCTCCTCGACATGAGTAAGAGGATTGTCTGATTATCCCACTGCAGGCTGATGTTTTAACACCATGCCAGGATGTTTCTGATTTGTCTCCCTGATGTCAGAACACATTTTGGAGAGTCAAACTCCGTAAACAGTCTAAACTCGAGCTGTTTGATTCTGCTCTGCTGTTTCATGTGAAGTTCTGGAAATGTGAAGCCGTGTTGGGCGGAGGCCAGAGCTAACAGTGGGGCTTGTGGTTTGGTTTGCACTCAGTGGCCTGACGGAGGCTGGTTGTGTAGAGCGGAGTGGACTGAGACTCTGAGGATCTGGTTTTTAAAGGTTCAGGCTTCTTTCCGTCCTGACCTGCAGCTCGGTCACAGAGATCATCGTAAACTTGATTTTTAGGAGAAACAGTCTGAGTACAGCCGGGCATGGGGCTGCTTTTTACTGACCAAAACTACTTGGAACAGTTCAGGAGGTAAAAAAAGGACGACCAGGCTGCAGCGTCACTGGGAAACGGTGGGAAACTGTGTTTGGAGTGACCGCTCTCTCTCCAGGCAGAGCTTGATCATCTATTTACAGAGTATGTTGTAAATGTTATTGATTATAAGATTCTGAGCCAACATTCAAATTGAAAAAACAGAAAGGGGAGGGCTGATCAATTCTGCTTTTTACAGAAAGTTTTTGTGCCTTCATTGGCAGCAGAGAGACAGTGGACAGGCTGGTGAAAGGGAGGACATTCACAGGTGAGGTATGAACCTCGGCTGGCAGAAGCATATCAGAGATGTGTCTGCACCTCAAATAACACCTTTAAAATGAGTTTGGAGGCCTTCAAGAAAATTTCCAGATCACTGCCGTCTCTCAATGAGCAACAATTTATATTTAATCATCAGTAATCTGCAGCCGTCTGACTGCACACAAACAAACACAGAAGAAGAGTCGAGCAACAGATCAACATATTCACCATGCATGGTGGCTACCCGCTCCTCCAAACCAGCACCTCAGTCACACGGTATTTGGTGCATTACCAAAAGAAGTTTCTTTTTATCTTTAATTCAGATGATAAATGTGCCATTACAGCCACTTTTCCTTCAAGAAACTCTAAATGTCTCAATAAAAAAGGTTATAGAAACAAATAGGCAAGCAAAGCTTAAATTAAGACTGTTAATAAACAAGTTTATGGAAGAGGAAGTGTGTTATCTATGAATAAATAAATAAGTCCTAAAAATTACTATGTTGAAATTTATTAGTATTTGCTATATAGTGTATAGATATTAGATACAGATATCATATATATATATGGATATTTATACGTGTGCATAGGTACAACTTATATTTATATAGATGTTATATGTTATTTATATCCATAGTATGTCTATATTGATACTTTTATGTTATATGTATATATATTTTTATAATATATTATATATTTTGTAGTGTATATGTATAAACACATTTACATGAATTATATGTTTTGTAGTACACATATATATAATATATTTGCATAGACGTTACGAGAATATTTTTATACGACCAATGAGAAACAGTAATAAAGGGTAGGATTTCAAAAACGATTTACCTTTTCCTACTCCTTTTCGAATGTGTATAATTACTTTATTTCTTTTATTTCTTTGTATGTGAATGGAATTTGTCTATTTTATTTTTTGTATACATGTTGTTTGTGCCCAATGGGGAAATTTGGGTGTGGCAGGAATCACAGACAATTGGCAACTAAATATGATGTTGACTCTGATATGGTGTTGAAGGTAAACAAATAAAACCACATCAACATCCATCACTAAAAACTCAAACACTGCAGAGGAGAAAAGCAAATGAAACCTCGTAGTGATGGACAGGCAGGCGGTCCGGACCAGCCAGACCTATTTAACTGTTTCTCGTTGTTCATTTAAAAATTTGATTAGTTGCGTAACAAAAGAAAATTTTTATCTGTTTTTGGTGAACAGAGGAGCACAGCAACGCCGCCTGGAGGGCCACAGTGTAAATGAAGGGGCGAGGGAAATCTCTGATCACCATCACCCACAGTGCTAAATGCCTTTTTTAATTTCCTCTATTTATAAATGAAGTCCATATTTGCAAACTGGACCCTTGACAATTCACTGGACACTGTTACAATTTTCCAGAAGGAGCTTCTGTTTCATTTCCAAACCAGCAGGTAATGCAAAAAGACAGGACGCTCTCAATAAAAGCAGAATGAAAACATGGGAGCACTTTGCTGCTGACATTAAAAGATAAAAGTTTAAAAAGACGCTGTGTTCACTCACGTTGATGGCTGAGTCAGGAAAGCGTTCTTGTGGAGTCTGTAGGCTGTGAAGCTGTTGAAGGAGCCCGTCTCCATGGAAACGCCTTTAACGTAGCTGTAGGTCTTTTCTGTTAGGTTGAACGCCTCGAGCATCCTGAAGCCTGAAACACAACGAAGCAGAAGTTTGAGACATTGAACAGAAGGCATATGAGCAGTGCAGAAAGGAGTCTGAATGTTTGTAACTCACCAGGTGAAGTAAATCCATTCAGGAAGATCAGGGGACAGGCTGTTAATCAAGAAGGAAGGGACAGCATGGCATTTTAAACAACGTCAGACACAAACAGATCAACAGTGTTGTGTTTGTTGGGATTAAAATGTTGATCAGACTTACATGAGGACGCAGTTTCACAAATGAAGGTGATCAGGTTTTCTTTGATGGTGTCAAAAGCGTCAAAGTCGTCCACCACAAAGACGTGTCTGTCGCTCGGTTTGCTGCCGATTTCCTGCAGCTCGACAAAGTCCACGTCAGCAACGCCGATGGCAAAGACACTGTAGCCTGAAAACAGGAAACAGAGGAGTCAGGAAGACCGAACTGATGAGTTTACCTGTTAACAGGTAAACAGAGGTTTACTGGTACGAGTTTAGGCCTCAGTAGAAGCTGATAGAGTTAAATAAAATAACAAAATAATAAATAAAATAAAACAAGGAAAATAAGATGAAACGATCCAAAGGAAATATGAGAGTTTGTAGCTTTTGTTTTTCTTTCAACTAAATCGGAACGAATCAACTGAGCTGTAGGTGTGAAAACCACTTTATTTCTTGATGTGCTGATTGTGAAAATTAGGCCTGATTTCAGTACTGAAGTGTAAACAACAATAAAGCAGATGCACATATTTATCTAATTACTTCTTTTTTTGTATTTCCTCCACATTACTGACATTTTTTCTCATTTAGTTATGAGAACAGATCAGTCATTTCCTCCACTGATGCCATGCCTGTAAAAACGGACCAATATCAGCTGATTCTGATGCTAAACTGATGTCTAGTTTCATATTCTGTGGCTTGTTTACCTGCATGCTGCAGCCTGGCAGCGTTCTTCTTCACCTCGTCCTGAGAGCGTCCGTCTGTGATCGCCACGACGACCTTTGGTACATTTCTCCTCATCCCATTTTCAACAGAGACGGCTTTTTCAAACGTGTGTTTCAGGGCAACTCCTGCAAAACAGAAGCAAACCATGATACAGACATGGTCAGAAAAGCATCTGGTGCGATGTTGTCTTTGTATGGAAAATGGTCATAAACTGATATCAGAGATATCAACCAGAGTTCAGTCCCAACTAGTACTCAAATTTGGAGAACATGTACGATTTTGTGTTACTAATAGTACTAGTAGACTTAAAAATGTTACTAGTAAAAACTCAAAGCTATACAAGTAGCACTGGTAACATAAAGTTGTCTACTAGTAGGCGATTTTGCTTTACTAGTAAGGTCTACTCGTGCACTAGTGCGCCAAAAACCTTGACGAGGAAAATAACATTTTTTGTTTACTAGCACCACTAGTAAACTCAAAATATCTCACTAGTAGTACTAGTAGACTGTTTTTAGTATAATAGTAGTAAACCCAAAAGATTCACTAGAAGTACTAGTAGGTCTAATGCAAATGAAGTAGGAGGGATTATAACCAAATCCAGCACCCTGATCGGTTGTAATATGTTGGAAAGACAATGGGAAGCCTTTGCTTTTCCCCACCTCCTTATTAGCATTTAAGGCTTACTAGTAGTACAAGTGAACATTTTTAAGTTTACTAGTAGACCCAAAACAGTCTACTAGTAGTAGTGACACATTTTGCTTCACTAGTAAAGTCTACTCCCATACTATTTGACCAGAACTGAGTAAATGTACTCCATATTTGAGTACTGGTAGAGCTGAACTACAGTTGATATCACATATATCAATTTTATACCCAAATGGCTCTCCATATCCTTGTTCTGTTCATATGATTTGCGTCACTGACCTGTCTTGGTGTTCCCTCCTCTGTAGCGGATCTGTGTGACTGCAGACATGATGGTGCCTTTGTCCTGATAGGCGTTCAGTTTGAACTCAGTCTTTGCGTCGTCGCTGTACTGCACAAATGAGACCTAAAGGGATGGAAATTCAAAGCTTCAACATCAGCCAGAAAACAAACTTTGGTGACAATATACCTCCAAATAAAGAGGTCTGTCACTCTTAAAAGGAAATAGTGTTAAGCGGGATACACACATAAAGATTATCGGCTGCTTTTGTCCCGACTTCCCGACCAAGAATGGCAAACTCCAGATTACCTTCTGTTTTATAAGATTATCCTGTCAGATTATCCTGTGGTCTGAGGTGTGTTAAGAGGGAATTTGTCCTGATAATCTGAAATGGGTCGGGGCCGACAATCATAAATATTAAACTTGTTCAGTATTTAAGACCAAAAATCTTCATGTGTGGGGAAAGCTGACGACTCCCGAGTCATGACTCTGTGAATGTAGCCAATCAAGAAGTGAGCTGACTGAGGAACAAGGAAGCAGGCGTAAATAAAAACAAAAATGGCCGACCTGAAACATAAAGTTGGGTGGAGCTCAGAAATGGAGGATCAGCTCATGTGTTCACGCTGGCTCCAGGATTTTTCCACAGTCTTTGCTTTTTTAGTTAAAAAATAGTCCCAAGACCACCATCATTCCCTCTTCTCGAATGACCTCTTTCATGTTGTGTTTTGTAGTTGTTGCTGTTTCTTCTTCTTGGCTTTTGTTAGATCAGGTTTGATCAGATTTCTGCCTTGGAGGACTAGATTCTAGATCGGTGGTGGGACAGAATCCTTTATGTGTGTGTACCCCGCTTTAGCAATCATTTCGATTTTTGTGGCATGATTTTGCAGCACATTCCTGTTTTACCTTTGGATCAGCATTATCAGTACAAACCTGCATTCCCGAGGGTCCGATCACATCGAAGGCTCCGATCATACCCGAGACAAATTTCACAACCTTGACGAAGCTGTCCTCGCCGATACTCCAGGACCCGTCGATGAGGAAAACCACATCTGCTTTGGCTCCTTTGCAAACTGAAGCAGGGAAAAACGAAGTCAATATGGAGCTTTAAAACCTCCACATGCACAGGCCAGACTTCGGGGTGCATCACAAACACCAGCGGTGAAAATGGCACCCACACACGGCATACTTATTGTTTGCAGGCTGGAGAGCATTATAAAGCCGGCTCGAAGCGTGCGAGGAAACAAAAGGATTGATGAAAATGATGGAGCCATGTATAGTAATTATGCTTCCACAGATAAAAAGGACGGGCAGAAAAACAACATTTGGAGACCAGAAGGGGTGAATGAGAGTGAGTTTTCTGTTAATGGGCTCCTCTCAGACGTTAAATCAAACGGGCAGAGGAGCTTAAATAATCTTTGCCTTATGTGATCAAGCCCTCTGTGATCTTCTTTTTATCCTCTCCTCCAGGTCCGAGTCTTATAAACAGGTTTTACACAAAAGAAAAACGCAAACAAGTGTTTGGATCGGTTCATCCTCCCTCTCCAACACCATAACGTTGGTTTGTAACCCCGGTGTTTGTTCCCCTTTGTGCGCCCCACAGCGCTGGAGCACACGTGTCCTCCATTAATCCACTGCTGCCAGAGCCAAAGCGGAGTCAAACTGCAGCCTCATCCAAAAATGGCTGCGTCGAGGATTTTTTCCAATCAGAGCAGAGCTTGAATGAAAAGAATCGATTCATTCACGGAGCAGCTATGTTGGCCGCGATTGTCTTGAAAATTGCTCATGGTCGTGAAGTCCAGGGCGAAGGCTTTAACACGCTCAGTTCACTCTTTGGATCCTCAAAGCTTCAGCTGAGGTTAAAGAAATCTTAATCTGGGCTGTAGATAATAAATCTACAATTTCATGATGTAGATAGGGCTTTGTTACGCAGCTGAAATCCTTCTGTCCTTCTGAATGTTTCAGAAAAGAAGCTTTTACTGCAAGCAAGTGAAAAACTGTTGAGTCTATACCAGGGGGGGCAATGGTCACCAAGAGGGACACATCCTTTTTTTCTTCAGTGCCTGAGGGCTGCAATCTTACATTTTGTTAGGCACTCTCAACAAAGAAGAAAATACATAAATAAAACCTAAGAATTGCAAATACAAAGCATCAAAAAAGGATTCTACCAACATTTATATATTTGAACTCAAGCACCATAACAAAAAAATCACGATTTAATGAGCATGACATACCTAGAGCTAATTTAATCTTCTTTTTAATGCAACAAAAGCATCAATGTTTACCAGATTTTAAAGCACAAATATATTACCTTTACCACTGTTTCCAAATATAGTTTTAACTAACACTGTATATTATGTTTTAATCCCTCATAAAAGATATTTAGAGATACAATCATAGCAAAGTAAGTTCTTAAATGACTTGTAAAAAACAGAAAATATTTAATCCCCTATCTAATTTGTACCTTATGCAGCGCTGGTTAATCATGATGAATTATATACAGCAGTTGTTGTGATGTTTTCTTCATAATTCCACACTGTTTTTTTTGGGGGGGGGGGAGAAATGATTGGTGGGCCACACTGAGTGAGGTGAAGGGTCACATGTGGCCCCCGGGCTGCCAGTTGCCCACCCCTGGTCTACATGCTTACATTATTAAGGCTACATGACCTTCTGTTTGTTTGTGCCGGCATTTTTCTGTCTGTGAACAAGACAACTCTTCATGATGAGCTGAATCTGGACTTTTAAAGACTTGCTCACATTGCGAGACAGGCCAGTGTTCCACTTATTTGGGAATAACTCGGCTAACAAAGTCAGAAAAGCCTCGGCGGAGGTTTGTCTCACTCTGAGCACTTCTAGTACTTTCCTTAGATTTGGGAGCAGATGCCGGGCTGGTACTCCGCCATTCATCATTGATCAGATTAATATCTAAAACGATTATAATCTGGAGAGGAGTGACGTTGATTACTACAGCAGCATCTGGCTGAACTGCCTTTAAAATGGGTTTAACTGGTCTAAAGTATGAGTTTATGTTAAATGATGTCAGGATAGAGCATATGGAGTCAAGCAGGTCATCCATGACTGTTTGTCAAGGTCATGCTCATATATGTGAGCTGTTTGCAGGAACTACCATTCATTTAATTCTGTTGATCTTTTTGATGCAGTGTGGACAGCAGGTGTGCGACACTACATGATGCAACACAACATCTGCTGTTGTTTTCAGTCAGGATGTGGTGTTATGCTACAGGCCCTGACTGCACTGCAAAAAATTAGATCTAGGTGAGAGCATTTGTCCAATTTCAAGTCAAAAATACCTCACTAGACTTATTCTGAGCCACAATTTCCTGATACGGTTGGATTTGAGGATAAAAAAAATAAATAAAGCCTAAATTGCTTGTAATAAGTAACATAATCTGCCAGTGAGACAAGACAAATTTAACTGAAAGGGTGTCTTAAAATGATTTTTTTAATCCAGAGCAGATTTTAAACCCCTCACTGAGTCAAAATTTGTTTGTTTTATTGGCAGATATTTTCTTATCATTTCAAATAATTTAATGCCTTATTTTTGCCTCTTATTTCAGTTGGTAAGATATTTATCTGGACTTGCTAAGTGAATGTGGATCAGAATAAGTGTTTCAGATATTTTTGACTTTAAAATAGACAAACACACTGAGATCTGAGTTTTTGCAGTGTGCGATGTTTTTAAGCTTTGTTTAGGAGCTGGAGCTGAATATATGCCTAAAAACAACATCAGAGATGCATTTTTCATAACTGTCCATCACCAGCAGCACAACAGCTGATGAGTATTTATTTAGGACAAAAACAGAAGCTTGAAAGCAAATGGAAGTTGTTAAAGAGGGAAGAAAGAACTTTTAGAGGCGTTTCAACTGTTGATAATTTCACTGTATTTTTACCTGCCCATCCGGGGGGGATGGTGGGCGGAGGTGGTGGCGTTGGTGGGAGAGTTGGAACAGGCGTTGGCTTCACCACTATCAGAAACACAAACAGAATATCATCAGTGTATTTATAATAAACAGAGAGCTGTAAACATGTCGTGTGATGAGCTCAGTGTTTGGATGGATGCTGCGGGCTGAGGTCACCGAGTGTTTGCATCATGTTTCATATCTCCAACACCACGCTCCACTTTGACCGGGGCGCGTTGGGAAGATGGAGCTGGTTTTTAAAATCATGTTTTCTGTTAAATATTCAAGGTGCCAGGTTCTGAGGGGACTTTTATATCTGTTTTTCTTTTATTGAAGTCGAGGCTGCTGGTTTATGTTCAATTAAACACGTCAGGCATTCAGTCTAGAAAAAACGTGCATGTGTTGGGTAATACCGAAAACCTGCACGATTTGATTTTGATTGTTTGTTTTTCATTTATTGTTTAAGTCAAACCATGTGGGAGCTGCAGCATTCATCCATTGAATCAATAAATAGCTCAACGGCCAAATATGAACAATATCAGTGAAAATAATCTGAAACATGTGTCCGCATTTTTATACAAAAGGACAATATTGTTCATGTCATTCAGATGTTGTTAACCTCACAAATAGGCTGTAGATTCCTGATTTAATGTACTCACATGCGGTTCTGATTTTAGTTTGGTTTGACTGTTGTTAATGAGAGTAATGAAAGAACAAACAGCATCAGATTCTGACTTTTGAGATAAACAAATAGCTCTAATTGGGGCACAAGGGGCTTTTTTACAAACCAGCAGATTTGTGTTAAACTTCAGCATTTGTTAAAATAAAGTTGATATAAATTCTCCATTGTTGTTTCAGTTCTGGTTGGAGATCAAACCGTTAAACCAAACAGCTGGATGCTCAGATTCAGAGAGATTTAAAGGACAAAACCACGCACGCGTCCTCTCCTTGGCGCTGACTCCAGGACCCTCCAGGTTCGGGGTCTGGACGAAGACGGTGGCGGTGTAGAGAGCGTCAGAGGAGAGGCCGTCAAAGCAGTACTGAGGAAGCCCGGCAGGGATGGTGATCTCGTGATCTCCTTTACTCGAGGCTGCAGAAGAAAATAGAGATATTTTATTATCATACAGTGGTCTTATCTGTTGGACATTTCTCCGTATTTCAGGCGTTGGTTAAGACAGAGCTGTCCTGCATTCTGTTTCCTTCTACGATAAAAGCAACGGTGACCTCCTGGAAAAACAAGTTTGTTGAGGAGTTGTGGTCAAAACAAAAGTGTTCACATCATCTTAGCTTGTAAGGGCCTTTATATGTGGATATTACATGTTCGCCTTGTGCATGCGTGGGTTTTCTTTTCTTTTTTTTTTGCTTTGGGAGCATTTGTAATAGTTTTAAACATTTTATCAATAAGACTGTTGGTATTTAATGGGAAACGCAGAGCCACAGCATGGAGCTGTAATCACAAAGTAAACCAGAGAAACTCCAGAGTCTGCTCTGCACAGCTTCACAAACTTCTCATTCCAACCCTGTAAACCACATCCAGTGGGTTTTATATATCTTTATAAGCTCTGAGCATCATTACAGACAAATATGAGCGTGATGTGAAGATACTGAACTATTAAATGAACCTCCAGGGGAATGATAGCATCATCCACACTCATGATGACTCACAGACTACTTCTCTCAGTGGTTACAATTCTGCTTATAAAAGAACAACCTGGAGTTTTTAGGTTTTAATGCTGGAAGCTGCAGCTTGTGCTCAAACTTTCAAATGACAGAGAAGAATTTTTATTTTAGGACATTTTTGGGCTGCAAATCCAGCAGGACTTCAGTCAGCCATCAAAGTTTGGGTGTTCTGACAGTGACTGTCTCATACTGTGCAAGAATTCTTAAGCAAAGCACAGATTTTTGGCGAAATCTGTTATGCTGATATTTCAAATTTCATTACTGATGATGCTGACACTGATGTTTTTCTGCGTTGCTGTCATTCAGGGATTAAAAGATGAAGCTTTACGGTACATTCAGACATTCTGCTGGTATAACAGCTGATATAAAGGCTTTGTATGGAATATATATTTATACTGGCAGGAATTTTTACATCTACCAATACCAATAATCCACTTTTTGACCCATGATCTGCCAATATCAATGGTGTGCCAATAATATTGTGCATCACTACATGTCTCCTGCCCTTTTATGTTTCATATATTTTGTATTTATTTTTTGATTAATGGTTTGATATTGTTAAAACAATCAAATGTAAATGAAACAAGAATTCAAATTACTTTATAAAGCCTACTATGTGACTCTCAAAACAATTTTAACAAAGTTTAAGTGTAAAAAGTTAAAAAATAAATAAATAAAAAGTAAAAAAAAAACAAAATATGACAGATATGATATGACAAACTTGCATAAAACAGGCTTCAGGCTCCTCCAGCATTGTAGAAAACAAGGGCTTTAGATTTAGGGGACAGAATATGGACCCATTTTTAAATATAAAAGCTGAATTATACCCAACATATTTTACTGAAATAAGGCCCCTAGCTTTGATTGAGAATTGTGAATCAGTCTGAACTTGAAAATCTACTTTAAATGGAACTTTAACCTTTAGAAATGAAATTACATCCAATGGTGAGATAAGGTAAGAGCCACATCTCTGCTGCACAGCATGCAGGACAACAATCGTCATTTGTTTGCTGTTATGAAAAATGAGCCCTGTATTTGTCAGTTTAAGTCAGTTTGCCAAGCGGATATTCCAATACTAAATGAAAAAAAGCAGGCAAAATCAGCCACTCAACACCTGCAGGTCATTTTTATCAGCTTTGCTCCATGCGTTAAGAAATGCATGACCTTCTGTTTCACACTCGTAAGCAGAATCTTTATATTTATGGTCATCAATCACAAGGCAATATGTTTGATTTTGCACTAACAAGCACAACTGCAGGCCAAATGAGTTTTTCACACTCAAACAAAGGCAGACTGGTCATGTCACAAGTCCAAAATAATCTCTGCAATGGCCACAAGGTTTACTCCTATCTGTCCAAACAGGGCCCTCATTCCTCCGTCCACATGCAGGAGCTGATGCTGCAAAACTAAATCTCATGTAGATAATACTGAATCTTTCAAGTGTCCATTTCATGAAATATGAAGGAAATATCAGTGAAGAAGAGCCATGGTGGAGTTTTCCACTCACTCATATCCACTGAAGACCGAACCCTTGACGGGAGCGATGACTTATGAGCGCCGTCTGTATTATCAGGATGTCTCTGCTCGTGGTTAACCAACCATCTGCCTCACGCCAGCAGACCAATCGTCTAATGACTACCATATAGATATTATAAATATGGATGCTCCTCTCTGACCGCTAACCCGTGTCCATGTGAAAACACGATCCAGATGGGATTTAAGGGCCCTGCTCCAGCCGATCATGGACTTGATCTTTGCAGACAGAGAGGCAATTAAAGATCCACGGTCGGACGCTTTCAATCCCAGCCAAATCGTGCATCCTACGTGGAGTGATAACCATGATGAGAGGGTCTGAAGATGACGGAAGGAAAGTTTAAGAAGTCTAGACACGTCAAGCTGACAGTGAAGGCTCTGAGGCATCTGCAGCCACGAGGATGATCTCATCTGGAGATACATGCTTCGAACATCTGCTGGGAGACTTATTGGACATATTATGGCAAGCAGAGCCGGAGTTTACATGTGACCACGCTCTGTAATAAGGTGCAAACACGAGTCTGATTTGCCTAAAGCAGGGAGAGCTGATAAAGTCAAATAAAGAATAAAACAGCTCTGAGGGTTCTTACACACCATTCAGAAACAACTTGAAGAGTTTGTAAAGCTGGATTTACATAACCAATGTGCACGATTCATGTGCTCGCACAAGTGTTAATTTTGTTGACTAATTATTTTTGTCATAGTTCAGAATTTTTTAAAGGATTCTTTAACATTGGGAGATAGGACCATTTTCTGCATTTGTGTATATAACTCCACAAAAACCTACCTTGGCGGAGGTTTGCGCTCTCCGAGTGCTTTCTAGTTTGGTCATGTAGAAAGTAGGGACAATTTAGGAATATATCCAGTCACAGCTACTTTGTTTGTTATGAAAGGTTGGATGAGTTAAGAGGGACATCCAATCACAGCTGCCTTAGCTTGGTGGTGGTGGGAAAAGTTGTGGAGCGATCCAATCAGAGCTCCTCTCTTTATGAATTGATATATTCATGTAGAGCAGGTTCACTGTTTGTTGTCAGTTCTGGTATTGTAACTGAGATGCTCTGCCAGGTAGCCTAAATAAAGGTGACTGCATTTCACACAAAAGTTCAATTTGTTTCTCTTCATTTATACATTCAGACTTAACGAGCATTCAGTAAAGGGTTATTAGATGTTTGATTTTATCCAAGTGTAAAACATGACTTCAGAAATTTAAGGAAACATAAAAATGCCTTACCCTTTACACTTCATATTTTAGTCGACTAAATTTACAGCAGATTTCATCGACTAAAATGTTGTGAAATTTCTTCAACTAAAACTAGAGTAAAACTAAAACAAGTTAGATGACTAAATTAAGACTAAAACTAAAAGATATTTTAGGCAAAAGACTATAACTAAAACTAAATTAAATAGTGCTGTCAAAATTAACACTGGCTCGTACTGTATGATCTGATTGTCATAAAAAACTTGAGTGATCCTGTTGTACAAGTAAAATTGGCACAGAATATTGACGAAGTCAGTGGAGTTTCATCTTCATTTCACGGCCAAAAAGAACAACTAAAGCTATGGGTCTAAAATGTCCACGCACAGCATCACCAGCCAACACAGTCAGCAGGTAAATACAAAACACAAAATCCAGCATCATCTGAAGCTCCATGTTATGGAAAACCATGTGGGCATAAACTTGATATGCGTGATATCAACTGTAGTTAAGCCCTACTAGTACTCAAATTTAAAGTATATGTACTCAGTTTTGTTCAACTAGTACATGAGTAGACTTTACTAGTGAAGAAAAAAGTGTCACTAGTCCTACTAGTAGACTGTTTTGGGTCTACTAGTACTACTAGTAGACTTTAAAATGTTCACTAGTACTATTAGTAAGTCTTATATGCTAATCAGTTGGAGGAGAAAAGCAAATTCAGGCTTCCCATTGGCTTTCATTGGCTTTCATAACTATTACAACCAATCAGGGTGCTGGATTTGGTTATAATCCCTCCTTCATTTACATTAGGTCTACTAGTACTACTAGTCAATCATTTGGCTTTACTAGCACTGCCTGTGGATCCAAAACAGTGTAGTACTCATATCTGAGTACTAGTAGAGCTGAACTACGGTTGATATCACCAATATTATTTTTATGCCCAAACAGCTTTCCATACATGTATATAAATACTATTATAACGTCAGCGTGACTTACAGTCCACAGGCTTGAGTTTGATTCTGTAGGACGTCGCCGCCCTGTGGGGGTCCCATTTGATGCAGAATTTGTCGTGGCCGACGTTGTAGGTCTCAATATTGGTCACGTTCAGGTAGACTGCAGGAAAAAGAACACGATTCGTCAGGTTTCGGACAAAATCTGTTATAACTGTGAAAAATGTCCCATATAATCATTTACATCAATGTGAAGATTCGGGGTGATATTTGTCATTCAAACAAACTAAGAGTGAAGTTACAGTTAAATTACCAGGGCACTGCAAAGATCAGAGGATCTAAAACACTTGCAGCCCCTTGTTGAGTTTAACTCTTTGAGCGTCACCTGAGGACCTCACTCAGCGGGACAATAACATGAACTCACGTGTTGTTCCCTGTCCGGCGAGTGGGCCGCTCACGCCTCCGGTGTACTGAGCGACCACTTTCACATCGTAGGTGGTTCCAGGCAGCAGGTTGTGCAGCGTGTAAGAGGTCACGTCACCCACAAACAGACTGATGGGCAGTTGTTGAGAGCCTGAGCAGAACAACGAGAGCAGAAAATGAAGACGGAGAAACATACAGGACTGAAACATGAAGGACAGCCCAGTTTGGAGAAGCCCAGTCCTGAACCATCAGACCCCTTATCAGGATGAGGATAAGGCTTTGGATGATGGAGCTGAGCTGATAAAATAATCCTGACACAAAATAATTTAATTTAATTTAATTTAATCAATTTATTAACTCTCTAATAAACTCTGTCAGCTGACTGAACCTCAAAGTCTCCAAATTAAGAAGCTGCTGACAAATAATGTTCGACACAAACTTGACCTTTACAAGAAAGTTATAAAAAAAAAGTTAATTTAGCATTTATTTGCCTTAAAAGTGTGCCCTAAGGTTATGACAGGAAACGGAGGTTTGCCAGGGTTAGGGTTAGAGCAGGGGAAGGTGCTGAAGACACGGGACCCAGACATGCTTGTTCAGAAGGGTGGGATTAGTGGGTAGGTGCGGGTTTGAAGGTCGTAGGTCATGTGGTTGGTGAGTTATAAGCGTTTAAAGCTGCAATCTAGAAACATCGGAGAAGGGAGAAACCAAAGTAACTCTATGATGCTTTTACACCAATGAAGTGGTAATGTTTTATTCTGATTAACATTCATACATTATCCCCACAAAATAAAAATATAAAGTGTTATGTTATCTCATAGCAAATGAAATACATAGAGGGACTGAGGCTGCAAACTTACGGAGTGAATAAGAGGAAAATACTCGAGTAACAAGAACAATATGAGCTCTAAATCAGGGGCACCAGCCTGTAGGTCTTGATCTTTGACTCATTTCAGGTTGATCTAAATTCATGCTGAGACCAACAGCGTAAAGATAATCAATGCATGAGGTGTTTAGTGATGCATTTGAGGTCCAGTTGGAAACATCTTGATGCATTCAGGGTGGCTAGGTAAAATTAGTATTTGACAAAGGAAAGAACATGATGTGTTTGAATGTATTTTACAGAGCTGGAGATTTAGATTTTTGCCTAACTCTTGAAAAAATAATGTTGAGAAGGGCTAAAATTTGTTTTCTTGGCATTAAGAAAAATGTCACAGTTTTAAGTGAGTTTGTCAATAATTTTTTATTCACAAAATGAGTGTTTTTATTGTGTAATTCAGACGTTCTTACTGTAGGACACTTTTGAATCGCTCCTTGAGATCTTTTTCTTTTGCTTTTTTGAGCAAACATTTGATCAACTGTTAAAAAAACATGAAATATGATCTGCATTGGACAATCTCACAAACAGGTATCAGCCAAGAAAAGCTGATCTGGGCATCCTTAATCAGAGTAGTTGTCAGATAGGCAAGATAGTCAGATTGTTGAAAATGTGTTGTATACTTACACCGTTACAGACTTAAACTTTCTAACTCATGAGTTTTGTTTATTTTAAAATAGGGAGCAAGTTGTCATATGCAAGTATGACTCTCCAGATTATTTAATGATTTAAGAACACATCTATGAAAGGTAAATAATATTATAATAAAACATATTGGATACTATTATTTTGGATATTATGGTGACTTTGGGCAGGTAGATCTTGCTGTCCTCATTCTTATCATCGTGGATGATTTAGTAAAAAAGTTTGGTGACACTCCTCTAAACTGTGGTGAAGTATTTGACCCTTTAAAACAAATGCAGTGTGATATAAACAGTGTAAGTGTGATGTCTCACCTGCAGGAGAGAAGCTCAGTGTGTAACCCTGGACGGGAGCCGGCACGGCGTCCCAGGCCACCCTGAACCGAGTATACCACTCATCGGAGACTCGGAGGTTTCTGGGACTCTGTAGGTCGACTGAGACGAAGAGGAGACACGAGTCAACAAACAAACAAACAACAGCAACAGCAATCTGTACGAGCAGGCTGTCGGCCTTCTGTTTAGCTTTTAAATCATATTTAACTGACTCACTGCTGTTCCCCCTTCACTCTGATGAAAACCTCAGACTGACTTCTGCTTAAGTCTGCTGATCAGTAAATTACACTGCAAAAACTCAGACCTAGGCGAGAGTATTTGTCCAGTTCAACTCAAAAATACCTCACTAGACTGATTCTGACCCACAATTTCCTGATATGTCTGGATTAAGATCTTATTTAAAGATATAAAAACTAAAAATAAAGCCTGTTTGAGGCTTTGCTTGTTTCACTGGCAAATATTCACTTATCATTTCAAGCATTTCAGTTTTTGCCTTTTATTCCTTGTTGTAAGACATTTATCTGGACTTGCTAAGTGAATGTGGATTAGAATAAGTGTTTTAGTTATTTCTGACATGAAATAGACAAACACACTTGCTGAGATCTGAGTTTTTGCAGAGTAGCTCCACTGAGATTTCAGAGGATCGATCTTTTAAAGCTAGGACATGTTGACAGCGTTGCCTGTCTCTTTTCGGCTGTCCGATCATCAGCAGCATGTGTGAGTCCATTTAATGTCATTTACCAGCCGGAAAAAGCACATTATGTCTGCTTACGTGTGCGCCCGTTTCCGTTGAGTGACCCTCCGGGGCCCTCGGTGTAGACGGCCACCACGGTGATGTTGTAGGGGGTGTCAGGGAGCAGGTTCTGCAGCATGGCGTTATTTCTGTTTCCTGGAACTGAGGTCTGGAGATCCAGAAACACAGCATCAGAACTTAAACTCTCTGCTGCCTGGGCCCTTTATTGTGTCACATCAACAGAATGATTAAGGCCTACCTTTACAGCAATCTTAGAGATATTAATGCACATAAATATCAGTTTATAAAGAAAATAAATGTTCTACATGATGAAAAATGGGAGGTTTAAATCATCAGTCCAGTGCTCCTCTCATCCAGTCATCATGATGATGATTCTCAGATTCTCAGACTCATCCACACTGAGACATAAAGGCTCTGGATCCAGCACTTGTCTCGTATGGGTTCGAGTTGCTTCGGTATAGTTCACAGTTTAAAGCTAAAGCAGGGTTAAGGATCAATATCAGAGCTAAAATAATAAGTAATGGACCAATGTGTCACTGAATATGGACGCTGAATCTAAATATGATAAGGGTTGCATTTCCTTTTCTTCTCGGCTAAATTAGTTCATCTGATTTGGGACTAAAGGGTGGAAAAATGAGGGTATTCGTTGGTTCTTAAATCTGCTCCCTTATCAAGGCCTTAAGATTTAGCAGAATGATCCTGAAGAAGCCTGAAGGAATGACTCAGTCCGTGACCTCAGCTGGATCATGGCGGCTCGGCCGGGCCGTGGTTCTTGTGTACAAACACAGATCAGCTCCATTGGTTGCAGATGCTAAATGATCATAATTGTGAGCACTTCTACGTAAATGGGGAAGTCTCCCAGTCTGCAGAGATCCTTTCATCACGGCGCTCTGCTGCAGTTAGCTGACTCATACGGAGCAGGTGCTACGCTAACGAGAGGAGGGGAGCACAGCTGGGCCGTCTACGCCCTCCTCCATTATTCAGGACCATTAATGAAGTTATGGCCCAGACAACAGTGTTTGATTTAGAGGGACTTTATGAGTCTGACTGATTGATGATAAATGAGCGAAGGTGTAGAGGGAACCTCATCGCATAGTTTGGTTGAATCAGTTTATTATCTTTAACATTTAAAACATCAAAAATACTTCAGAACCTGATAGAAAGCTATCATTAAATTTAAACATATGGAGAGATGAAGGTTTACTGATTCTGTTGCTTTAGACCATCTTTACATCCTGGGCTTTCTCATAAATATGTCTGATTTGCATTAATTCAGCAGTTTGGTTAAATAACATCATCCTTTAAGTTTGGAGAGGGCTTCGCCTGTTAGCCCACAGAGACTGCAACACTTGCAGAAGGCACACAAACGGCTTCATTTTGACCCCAAAAAGGACACGAACACGACCACCTACTTCAAAAAATGTTGTCCATTGAGCCTGTTGCTGCTTTTCAACATGTCATTCATTCTCTTTCTAATTAGCTCTCTCTAGTTTCTGACACTAATATGTTTTATTTTTCAGCTCAGATTTATTGTTTGAAATTTTATTCTCTGTTAATCGATCTTCTTTCCATTAGCCTACTTTAGGAGATTTTAGTACACATTTGGTGTTTGGCTATCTCATTTTACCATATTATTATTATTATTATTAGCATTATTTCCTCATTTATTTATTTATTTTTTTCTATAGTATTTTTTAAACTAATTTCTTATCAAGATTTTTTATTGTCATTTTAGTCTTAGCTCCTCTTTTTCCTCATATTTAATTCAAGATTTTCTCAGTCCTCTAATTCTGTTTTCTGTTAGAATCTCTTCTTTATTCATTCATTTATTTATTTATTTATTAGGGACTGTGCACATTAATGAACATCTATTCAGAATACAATAGATGTAAATATGTCGGATTATAGCAACAATTCTAATTAACATCCACAGTCCCTGGGCAGGTAACACAAAAACAGGATAACAAAGACACCACACACACAGAAGCAAAACACAGAACAGGACAATAGTTCACGATAAGAGCTCATCACAACAGTTCATTTCTAAAACCCTAAAAGTCAGTGGTTACAGGACTGGTTTGCTTTCAGCCACTGCTTGACATGTGTCTTAATGTCTTTGTGTGTGTGCGGTATGGAGATTGTAAGAGTGGGTGGGGTTCTGTATTTTCATTGTATTCAATTTTCTACTTTTTATTTATTTATTTTAAATTATTTTATTTCTTTTCTTTTTACGTAAAGCACTTTGTGCTACAAGACTTTGTTTTAAAAAGTGCTATACGAATAAAGTTTGATTGATTGATTGATTTTATCTAAAATTAATGCATCAAAGCCTAAAAAGGCATTTTTAGAAAAATGAAAATGACAAAAAATTTGAACAAAGCTGTCTTCATAATTGAGGGACCATGGTTTGGTCAAAAATGTCCTGTGATAGTACATTTTTCTTTATTTTCATTTTTACCAAACAGTTGTAATTATATAAAGTGTAATGATAGTTATGTTTCAGTACTAAAGTTAAATGAGCTCTTTAAATTTTTCTTTATCAACATCTTCTTGACAAACTTCAGCAGTTTACTTACAAACTCAGTGATGGGGTCTCCGGCCATGGGCGCGTAGGCGATCCTGTACTGCCTGACGGGACCCTCTGCGTGGTCCCAGCCGATGGTGAGGGTGTTGGTGGTGGCGTCGAACACACGCATGTTCCTGGGACCGGCCCGTGGCACTGCAGCAGAGAGACAAAAGGCATCTCATGCAGCTTCAAACTGTTTCCGATCTTCAAGACTTTGGGCCATTTTTTAAAATCAGAGATCTCGACCTCCCTGTCTGCCTTTCCCTGCTGCCAAATTTTTTGAGTCTGTGTCGATTTTTATACGATTTTTAGGGGATTTTTTGGCTTTCATTGCCAGTGGAGAGACTTGGACTGGGGGGTGGAAAGCAGGAGAGGACACGATGCTAATAGGCACCGGGTCAAACATGAACCTAGATGACACACGGCATGTGGACAATTTTTGTCCATGTTTTTAACATAAAATGAGATAATTTTATTACAGCAGAAAACCTCAAACCTTTGAATAATCCTTACTACCGCTGTGCAGATGTTACAAACACTGTCATTATTTCATATATTAATCGTGATTTTGTTGATCACATCACTCTCCATCCTTTCATATTAATAGTATCAGCAAATTAAAAATATTTATTTACATAATGCTGAGGCTGGCTCTGAATACAACAGGATTTATTCCATCATCTGACATTTCTGCACAGATGTGATAAACCAGTGAGTATTCATGCTTAATATTTTTAATCTCAATATCAATCAAACAATCGTGATTGTAATTTTTCCATAATCCAGGAGCTTTAACACATGGCTGTTGGCAGCGAGCTACTTTGTTCCATGTTACTGAAGTCTGTTGATTCACTCGATGTGTTTGTCTGCACAGAAACGTTCCTACGCCTCACTTTTCACTTCATGCTACAGGCTCAGAAAAAAACATGGCATGCCCACTGTTCCAAAACCAGACGCCGGCGACTTGACAAAGTGAATAACCAGAAACTCCATCAGCGGCTGGATTTTGAGCTGCGACTGTCCCCTTCTAAAGCTTTCTAAAACTGTCTCATTGCCTGGTGAGTCTTAGACAGTGTGAAGGAGTTTGTCTGCAGGTTTTTGATCTTAAAAAAGAAAAATAAACTTCAAATATTGAGTGGAAAAACTTAGATTTTTGTCACCCTGCTATCAAACAGGTATCAATTCTGTTTGTTTGAACCATTTCAAGCTTATAATCTTGATTTTGTGATGTATATATCATGAGCTGCCATTCAGTTACAGAAAGTTCAGACATGTTTCTGGTCCATATCATCGAGGCTGAGCAGCACACTGGTGACGTTTTGTGGACATTTGTGATTAAATAAGAAGATTAATACTAAAGTAAACTCATATTTGTTTTGAATAGGAGGCTTCTCAGGCCTCTCTCCTGTCGACAGTTTGTTTTATGATCACTAAATATAAATCTCATTTAAGAGGCAGCATTAAATCATTAAATCATGATAAGATTTCATCATTTGTTGACAGAGACTGTGCTCACGAACAGATGTTGACACAGACGACTTGCTCGTAAAGATAAATATGTTTTGTCCCGCAGCCAGAGGCGGTTCTGCATCCATGAATCTGGCTCTGCATGGATGTAAACAGCTTCAGCGTGAGTCAGGCTCTTGACTGTACACAGCGTCAGAGTCTCACATGGCTATGGAGCGCCGTTTGAGCATAAAGCTGATATAAGTGATATCAACCATAGTTCAGCTCTACTAGTACTCAAACTTGGAGTATATGTACTCAATTTTGGTCAACTAGTGCACGAGTAGACTTCACAAGTGAAACAAAAAGTGTCACCACTACTACTAGTAGACTTTAAAATGTTCACTAGTACTACTAGTAAGCCTTATTTGCTAATGAAGCTGCGGGGAAAAGCAAATTCAAGCTTTCCATTGACTTTGGAAAATATTACAACCAAGCAGGGTGCTGGATTTGGTTATAATCCCTCCTACTTCATTTGCTTTAGGTCTAAAAATGAATCTTGTGGCTTTACTAGTACTACTAGTAGTGTACTAGTACTGCTAGTGAACAGTTTTGAGTACACTAATAATACTTGTAAACAAAAATTTTGTTCTACTAGTAAAGTTTTTTGGCACAGTTGTGCATGAGTAGACCTTACTATTAAAGCAAAATCATTTACTAGTAGACAATTTTGTGTTATTAGCAGTGCTAGTAAAGCTTGGAGTTCTTACAAGTAACACTTTTAAGTCTACTAGTACTCGTAAACTCATATTTCTCATTAGTAGTACTAGTAAAGCCAAAAGATTCACTAGTTGTACTAGCAGACGTAATATAAATGAAGTACGAGGGATTATAACCAAATCCAGCACCCTGATTGGTTGTAACATTTTCAAAAGCCAATGGGAAGCCTGAATTTGCTTTATTCCCGCCCGCTTATATCCATATAAGACTGACTGGTAGTACAATTGAACATTTTTAAGTCAAATAGTAATACTAGTTGCAGTTATTGCTTCACTAGTAAAGTCTACTCGTGCACTAGTTGACCAAAATTGAGTCCAAGTTTGAGTACTAGTAGAGCTGAACTGCGGTTGATATCACTGATGTCAGTTTTATACCCAAGCGGCGCTCCGTAGTCGGCTGTTGCGCTTACGTGTTCTGCCGGTGTCTTTGATTTGTGTCCCCTGGCCATCGGCGTACATGGCAGACACGGAGACGGAGTAGGGCGTATCGGGGATCAGGTTGTCCAGGAAGGCCGTGGTGATCGATCCTGGAATCAAGACCTGTGAGGAGAGGAGACTCAGAGTTACATCATGGCAGAGCGGGGGGTCTCCATGCGTTACATAAAGATCTGGCCGATGGAAAGTACATAATGACCTCACTGCTCATCCCACATTCAGTTATCTCCTCCAGCTCTCTGCTGCCAGAGATCTCATGAAATACTAACAAACGTTTCCAGAGAGTCGATGCCAAACTAATCCTTCAATCAGTGAGCCGTCTGATGGATAAACAGAGCCTATAGGGAGCGGTCTGGGGGTGGAGGTAGGGCTGGGAAAGAGGGGAAAGGTCACACCTTGACTGTCTTTAGATGAATGGCAGTGTTGATACACGCCTTAATTTAGAATAGAAGAGAACAGCTCTTTATTGTCACTATAGAAACACGAATCTGTACAGTGAAACATAGTTTGGCATCCTCTGTGGCAGCAAAGAACACAAAAACAGATTATAAAACACAGAGTAGTTATAAATAGAATTAAGAGATGTGCATAGCTAAAAAAAAAAAAAAGATTTCTATGTACATCAGGGCATGTAGAAAGAACTGAAAGTGGCTTGTGTGAGATGTCCAGGAACATACACACAAGGACGGTGTACACACTTTTAAAGAAAAACTAGCTTTTCTTCATTTGTGAGGAAAAAATAATGTTTATCAAAATATTAAACCGATAAAGTTTGATTATATTCTGACAAAAATCAAACAATGAAAGTTGTATGATACCAACAACAAAGACAGAAGCTCTAAACGCCTAAAACTGAGTTACTTATTTTTTATGTATCAAAGTTTGCAAACAGCACTGTCATAATGGTGCAAAAACACTAGTAACTTTAGGGGGTTTACATATTATTAGCTCTATTTAATATTATTTTTATACTGGATACACTTCTGTTTGTTCATTTTTGTTTTATTGTTGATTGTTTTTCTTTTTATAACATGAATGCACACATGTAGGTGTATGCATGTATTAGTTTGTGTTCTTACTGAAATCTTGATTGTTCTTTAGTTTTTAGTTTTCTTCTCATAGAAAGGTGAGGTCCTTTGCATTAGCCTGATGGCTTCTTGACCTCTCCTGACACATTTCTTTTTTTAAACATTTCCAATCAGATTTTTATGTAATCATTTATTGTTCAAACTTAATAAACTAAACTAAACTAAACCAATATTGGTATCAGCAGATAAGAAAATCTTTGCCAATATGTTAACAAATTGGCCATAAATAGCCTTTGAATTGTCTGTAATTTCCACAAAATGCACACTGCAGCATGATGCTTTACCTTACCACCCATTCAATACATTTCACTGGTCCATCCTGAAAAGAGTCCAAGTGTTTGGAAATGGGCAAAACCTTCTAAAAGCATATCCGGCAGGTGATTGGACGATCACTCCGTCAATCACATTTATTACCAGCCAATCAGATAAAATATTAGGCTGGTGCTTTTACTCCATAAAACAAACTTGTCAAAATGTGTTGGAAGTGGAGTGAAAATATCCTTACTATGGAGAAGTCTGAAGTGTTGATATTTGTTTGTCATAAAAAAAAAAATGTGGTCCAGATCTGATAAAATGTGACTGAAGCTGTTAGCATCTATGCTAACTTTTGTCCGCTCAGTCACTTCCTGCTGTCGTCTATCTTGTAGCTCCGCCTCTTCCTCTCTAAAGGACTCTGATTGGGCTGCTCCACTTCAGGCCAATCACAATGATTGTAGATTTGAGTTTGGCAAGGTGGATGTGCCTGATTAGAGACATTGAATCAGGCTGATCCAGCTGCACTGCAAATTTTTAGTGTCCAGTTTTATAAATCAAAAGTATAGTTTATTGAAGACTAAAATCTTGTTCTTCTTGCTTCACAATTCTTTCTAACACAAATAAACTGTAACAATGAAAGGAATCGGCCAATTTTAGTAAAGTAGAGACTTTGTGCTCTTGACATGAAAATTCGGTATCAATATCGGCAATGATGGCTTTGGAAATATCTACATATCAGATGTCGGCAAAAACCAAATACCATGCATCCCTCATAACCCTTTAATTGGTCCACTAAATTCAAAGATAGCCAATGGACACTGTTTGAAATATGTTCATGCTCAGATTTGTGTGATGGTACTTTTTTTTCTCCAATACTCAACCTGCACATTTTAGATATAAAAACAATAAAATAAAATATTTTTTACAATTTCTGTTCAGGTGAAGCCTATATTCCTGGCCTCTATAATGCTCATATATGGTTCCCAGAGCTGGACAAAATCTCTCTGTTCGCCTTTAGCGAGGTACGTTAGTCTCTGAAAGCTCTCTCCACAATCTTAATGTAGGAGCGTCCAACAACAATAGCTCTCCTTATAGAAGTCTAAAGTCTATAGGTTTGGTCTGTTTGTGCGTTTGTGTAAAGTCCTCTGGAAATATTCCAAGCACACTGAGTTCGACATTTAAAGGATTTTTTGCTTTAAAAACCTCGTTTATAGTACAATTAAGTATTCCTCGGAGTAAGAGAGGATCAAAAAGACGAGTAAGACACTCCAGCATGAGCATAAAATCATCAATTATTAAAATCTCCAGTTAAAACCAACAGGATCAGACTTGACTGTGTACTTAAGAGAATTTATCATCTTATTTTGTCTGGTCGGCCTGGGGTTTGAATATCTCTGGGTTTTTTGTGAAGATTTATGCTTGATTTTTGGGAGGAGTGACATTTTGATTTTTGTTGCCATGGTATCAAACGTGTAAATACATCTACGTTTTACCTATAAACAAAAAAGAGCTCCTAAGTTTACATTAAACATTTCAGATGGAGTATCCTGTGGTTTATAAGCATATTAACTAAACTATATTTTACAGAGCACTGAACATATCAGCACTGACATAACTCTTACCCTGCACTGTTTAAAACAAGCTTATAAATCTTAAAGTTCCTCTTTCAGACTCAGAGCAGGTTCAGTCCTGAGCTGGCCGTCTTGTCTGACGATATAAATGGCCGATTGTCAGAGAGATTACTACTGCATGGACCCCCGGCCTGTAAGCCAGTTTGTGGGTCATTAAGAACCGGGTCCAGTGACATCATGGGAGAAGCCGTCTCTGTCTGAGCTCCAGCAGTGCCCTCATGCAGAGCCTTTGTTTTGGTAGAGCAAATATCTGGAAGCCTTTTGGCCTGGGATCCTGGCACGGAGGAACACGATACAGGTTCTGTGGTGATGATGTGAAGGATCTCACAAATCGATTGTATGCCTGCTGGCCTGGAGTCAGATCACTCCAGTTAGCGTCAAAACTGAAGCCAATGGATTTGTAATTGTGCTTTTAAAACAAAATTAGTCTCATCAGGCTGGAGCTGTCATCATGGAGGTTTTTCCTAAAGGCAGATCTCTGCTAAGGTCTACTGACCGAGGAAGAGCTCAGAGAAAAACATTGTGGTCGTCATTTCTGCTGTTGTGTGGCCTCAGTGAATATGCAGCTAATTCATGATATAAGGGTGCTGAATAATGAAATATATTCTCTACAGTGTGGCTTTAAAGCAGGAGTCACCAACCTTTTCAGCCTGAGAGCTACCCTAAAGAGAAAGAGTAGGATATCATGGAGGGCTACTTGCCTGATTTAATGTTCTTAAGTTATAGCATTTTTATAGTTTACCTTACAATCATAAATATTATGCATCTGATCAGCTACATATCACACTGTATGTTAGGGTGACCATACGTCCTCTTTTGCCCGGACATGTCCTCCTTTTGGTTGTAAAATTATGTCCGGGGGGATTTTGTAAAATCCCTAAAATGTCCGGGTTCTGCTCAGCTTGTTCTACAGACGAAGCTGTCGCCGGCGACAGAAAAAGACATGCATGATTCACTACTGTAACTCCTCGAGTATCTCCGGTATCCAAACAATTCCAACGGATTCTGAAAGATGAGAATCAGAGCTTTCCACTGATACATGGTACATTACGGTAAAGACTGGATTGCCTAAGGGGGAGGGACGGGAAGTGAGCTGACTGAGCCGGAGAGCAGAGAGAGGATTCTCTCGGCTTAGCTAATTAATGTTAAGCTTGATTAAACAAATCTACAAACACTTCTTCTGTGAGAGATTGGTGTACTTACTGGGACAGTAGTCTGAGTCAGCCTTTTTGCTTCCTTTTTTCACAATGATTTAAACAAACTGGCCACTATATTAGGTACACCTACTCAACTGCTTCGCAACATAAACAGTAACTCTTCCTCCTGAAGTTTCTGAATCAATCTAATATTTTTTTAAGGGATATTTTTAAAAAATGCTCAAAATTGACAGATAGGGAAATATTCACATCTCACATGGCAGAAACTCAGTGCATTTAAGCATGTACACATGTTAAACGTGCTTTTCCTGATCCAGCTGCTGAGGGATGTGCATGTCTCTGAGGCTTTTCCAGCTTGTATGGCCAAAGAAATGGGCTAAATGGAAACCATAGTAAAAGATCAAGCACAAAAAATGTCAAGAGCTGGTCCTGGTTTTTGGCTTCGTGACATATTACGGAAATGTAAAATCCCTGTGATGATGGAGATGTTAACAGAAGATCTGAGACCTGAATTAAAGCATCTGTTACTCAGATTAAAGCCACTTTGAGACGGCTAAACCAAATTTGTCTTCAAGAGTCTGAGCTCGTGTTTTCTTTTCTCTGTGTCTCTGTGTCTTTGCCAGTTCCACTCTCACTCTGACAAAAACATAATTAACAGTAATAATGATAAAACAGAACAATAGAGGGTCTTTGGTGACTGAAGACAAGGCTGAAAGAAAACCTGGGAGGTCAACACATGGGCTGACAAACTGCAGCACTCTGCCCCCTCGCCCTCAAAGCTCCAATCATCATATAGCTTAAATGGATATAACATCGAAGCTCTCGCTGATGTAAGTCACATATGTGTCCAATTAGAACCATTTCCAGACATCAGAGCAGTTCCTGAGAAAATTAAGCTCCATTTTCGCGTCTTGTAATCCAGACATTTGCACCGGCGCATGAAATCAGGAGTGATGGAATGATGCAGAAAGCCAAACAGCCATGATTTCTTTATTAATGAGCATCACAGTAATAACTGCTGCTCAAACATCTGTGCATCATCAACATAAACACTCTGTGAAACACAAAAGAGACCACCTGCTTCCAGGAAATAGGCCAGTCCAGTTTATGTTGTGAAAAGCATACATTTCAGAGACAGAAAAGGGGTAAGTGCAAATCAAAAACCAAATTCAGAGCTACAAGTCCAACATCAAGAACCCACACAAGACCAAGGACTTTTAAAGACACAGATGAGTCTCATCAAACAGGCATGCAAAACAAATTAAGCTGAAGTTGATGAGGATAAAAAAAAACATGCTGTCCACCTCAGTTCATGACAAGCAATAGTTCACAAGTCCCAAATCAACATCAAGTCCGCAGCTTGGCGTCAGGAAACAAGAGTTTCTAAATCCACACCAGGTACCTTGTCTTAGCATTAAAAACTCTCTGATGATGACAGACATGTTGAGGGAAATCCCAAATAGGGTCCAAATCAAGAGCTACCACCAGGTAATATCTAAATAACAACTGAAGACCAAAAAAGAACCAAATCAACCTCTTTAAGTCTAAATAAAAGAAAAGAACTCATGAATTACGATCAGCGAGAGTCAAAGTAAGTCCAAAATCAAGACCATCTCGGAGCCTTGGGGTGATCGGTACTTTTTAAACCACAAACTGTCTGAAAATCAACAAGAGTAAAGACAAGCCCAAGTGTTTTGAGTTTAAAATAAAAAATCCAAAAAGTCCAAAATCAAGAGCCCTGCCAGGATCCAAAACCTGCAACCAAGTCATGAACAACAAGTACAAAGTTCTGAAAAGACCACCAAGTCATAAACCAAACTGACAGCTTATGGTCTCAAATTTGAAGCCTTGTCAAAACAAATGAAAAAAACAAGACTAGTTTCATCAAGTTGAGTCAGAACAGGTCCAAATCAATCACCAACATGGACAAGGCTTTGACTCAGTTCATAACTAACAAGTCTAATTAAAAAGCCCTTTGGCCAGAAACAAACCAAGAGCAACAATCCAAACTCAGAGCCTTGGCAAGAGCAAAAACTCACCTCTGAAGAATAATTTATTTTAGTAAACCGTTCATCAAGGTTTAAATAGAAAGTCAGAACTCATATAATAGTTGGTAAAATCATTGCTAGTAATACTTAATTGATTAAAAGTAAAATAGTAAAGATACAGTATTGTATGTAGCCTATCAATGCATAATGTTTATTGTTTAACATTAGATTATAACATTTTTAATACTTAAGTATATTGAATCAAGCTAGTAGCCCACCATACTACTCCTTACTAGATTGGTGACCCCTGCTCTCGACGTAAATATATCAGAACCGAAGGCACTGTGAACTGGGCCAATGTTGATTTGGCAAAAATGTGGATGTTCCCTTGGGCTTTAGGGAGTATCTTTGGTTTTACTGACACCATCAGAACAAAATAAACTATCAACAAATACAAAAATAATCAAATGATAATTGAAAAACAATAAGGCATCAGCTGCAGCTCTGTCTGTCCTGCTTATCCTAAAACAAACACAGTGGTGTGACATGACGCCTCAAAGATACTAAAGTGATCCCAAACAAGAGCTGACACGGAGCCTGGCTAGCTTTTTGTTCTTTTGTGGAAAAATGAATGCTGTGATTTTTGTAAAGCTGTTTAAAGTGGACGGACATGCCTGTGTTGTCTTTGTGAGGACAGACGGTGATCCCTCCAGGGAAACTCGCCCTAATGACAGTTTGTGTTTTAAAAGCCTGGAGAGAGTTACTCACCGTCTCAGCGGGCCTGGCTCCACTCAGGGGGGAGTACACCACCCGGTACTGCTGAACCTGGCCTGAGGCGGGCTCCCAGCGCACGTTCAGGCTGTTGGGGGTGGGGTTGTACACCTGGATGTTCCTGGGTGGCGTGCGTGGGACTGCAGGGGTCACAGAGATTAAGAGAAAGTGGAGTGAGCGAGGGGAGGGTGCAGACTTTCTTCACTTGGCTACAAAAACGTAAAACAAAGAGCTTGTTGAAAGGCATCCTGATTCAGGGACAGGAAGGTAGAAGCTAACGACATTCAGCTCGAGCAGCTCAGGAGCTTTCTGCCATAACTAAAGATAAAGCTGCAGTTTGTGGCACTTGAATACTGACTGGACTGAAGTGTAACCAACTTAAGTCATAAATTATAAGGCGGATCAAAAGCACAGATCCTTTATAAGCAGGGGAGGACGTGCTCAACTCTCCACCTTAAGAATTCGTATTTTCTTAGTAATTAGATTACTGTAGATGCTGAACACTCACATAAAGATGTTTATTTTATGGTCTGATTGTCATTTTAATATTGGTGTAATTATTGATCTGTTCAGTAAATTTTGAGAATTCAGCACACCAAAGTTGTAAGTAGTTTACGCTACCATTTGGTGGTTTTGTGTTTATGACAAGCGCTTGTTACATTTAAGGAGATATTGTGAATTAAGTCAAGTTAAAACTAATTTATAAAGCTCATTTTAAAACAACATATGGAGGCCAAAGAGCTGTAAAACCACTAAAGAGATGGACAAACTTAGATAGAAGGTGAAAGGAAAACTATTAAGCACCATCAGATGGGATTAGACAAATAAAGTGGCTAAAATGGGAGAAGAAAGAAAAGCAGTTAACGGACAGTCATGATAAAAATAAAGCCATACAATCCTACATAATAATAAAAACAATCTAATGTCAAACATGATTTAACAGCAAGGGATCAGTTTGTGTTTGAGTCCTGACAATAATATAAATAAAAAAGTCCTTTATTTCACCAATTAACCAACAGTCCTCAGCCCAGACTTCTTCTTGGTCTTTTAAAATCTGTAAATTTATCCATAAATGTCTCTGCTATTTTACCAAACCTTAAATTTAAAACACGATGATTTTTCTTGGACTTGTAAATTCTCAGAGTGGAAATACCTGCCCGGCAGAGGAGGGATTTGGACTAAAATTCTGGAGGATCATTTTATGGTGTCTATGAGGAGAATATGCAGAGAGAAGTAGCACAGTTTGGTTTATGCAAAAGCCCTTAACTTCCCCTTTAAACCAAACCAGATGTGAGTTTCCCCCCGGTATTTGGAGCTTTACCCAATAAAACAAAGCGAGATGCAGTAGGTGGACGTAAACTGAGCCTCCTGTCCACATTAAGATAAAGCCTCAGGGGAAAGAGCCCTCTCTCTAATGTTCTATTACCTTATTAAAGCATAATCATGGAAATCCTTCAGAGCACAGAGGACACAGTCTCCCATGATGTTTAACTTCTGTCATCCAAGGACAAAATTACCCTCCATCCTTCAGAGAGATTACGTCATTTTGATCTAATTTTGTGCTCCTTTAAAGCAGTGAGAGACGGTTTTTCAGTCAAATTTTGGACTCGGACTTTGTTTTCGTCCAGACAAAATGTGACAAATTCCTTCTGGGATGGAAACAGTAAACCTGGACTGAGCTGCAGATAATAAAAGATCATTAAAGTCAAACACAGGCTCATAATCATCAATCAGCCCGTGCACACTAAGGTGGAGAGACGTGGAGGTCACATGACCTGCCGAACGACAAAGACCCGGATGGCACCTTGCAGGACCCTCTATTAAAGTCCAGACTGGGTTTTTGGAGATCAGACTGTTGTCTTCAGGATTATTCACCAAACAGTGTTGAACAGTTTGTTTTAGACTCCTGTTTATGACAAGGTGAGGGGGAATAGGTGTTAAAATATCAATTTAAAGGGATACGCCAACTTTTTCTTTTTCGTGTCTTGCCTCGCTCCAGAGTCCATTTTATTTATCATTTATTTATTTAAATACAGGATGTTACACATTAATGAACACTGACATGTAAATGTGCCAGATTTCAGCCACAGGCTAATTTCCATCAGTATTTCCTGGCAGGTTGATGTACAACTTATGTAAAGGTGTGTACAATCTTAAAATAAATATAGTGCATAAAACATTCATAACAAATACACAAAACAGGAACTCCACATTAATTTACAGGACACACATACAACGATATAGACGAGCAGATAGACATCATCCTTTCGAGTCAGTTTTAAATGCAAATTGCCTGCAAATTTAATAATGGCTCACAAACTAATGACTCACTCACAACTGTGAATCGCTTCTCACTGTTCACTTAAAAAAGCTGTTTAAAAAGACCAGAGTTGTTTGCAAACGTCACATCTCTCGCGAGAACCACCGCAGAAGTAGGTCTACAAAACAAAGCCTCTCTTTAGGAGCAGAAGAAGACAATACAATGATAGTAGAAGAAAACGTAACAGAAAAAAAACAAGTCACAACAAACACAGGACCGTTTAGAGTTGCTGAAGAGTTTATCTGATGACTGTAGGCAGAGGCAGGCTAACACTTCCCATTGACTCCCAGTGTTTGAGCTAAGCTAATTAGCGGTGGGTGAGCTTTGCCCGTCTCTTCCTTGTTACTGCAGCACAGTCTAAAGAATGGAGTCTAAAGAAAAAAACTGTTTGCGTATCCCTTTAACATGACTTTATCTCAGTTATGGGAGAGTGTAGATTTTGATACTAAGGAGATAAGAGTGAGTAATGACCTGTGGAAAAGAAGCAAGACTAGGCTGCATGCCTAGAGGACATCAGCTTTGTGGACATGTGGACACCACAAGGACAAATCGATAAAAGCAGAAAAAAATGTTTGGACTGAAATTTTAAATGCCACACATTTTAAGAGATAATCATTTAGTTTTCAAAGTAGAAAATGAAATGATCTTACACAAAGCCTCGTGATTAGTGAACATAATGTATCTGTGTGCCTTCATATTTGAACAGACAGCCCGTTAACAGGTATTCATGAGTAAAACACGCTTTATAGGAGAGATTAAAAGTGAAAACATTTCTTTTTAAATTGTGGGTGGGGGTCTGGGCAGTCCTATTACAGCAGGGATTCCCAAATACAGGGGCGCGACCCCCAAGGGGGCGTTTGATTGGCCACCCCAGGAGCAGATAAAAGATTCTGCAATGTAATTGGCTCTTAGTTCATTCAGTTCATGCTGTTTATTTTTAAAATACTTTATTTTTACAGTTTGTTGCAAGACAGGGCACAATGACATTAAAAAGGAAACAAACGAGGGACGGCTCAGGACCGCCTTTCCTCTTTCTTTGATATTTGATAATTTGATTTTTGTCCCATCACTGCAATGCAACTACTGTCCATTGCTCCAGTTTTGTTATTGTTGGTGTCCTCCCACAGACCAAAAACATGCTCATTTGGTTTACTGGTGACTCCAAATTACCCATATGAATGTGAGCATTGTCTGTCTCTCTATGTGGCCCTGAAATTGGCTGGCAACTAGTTCAGGGTGTTCCCAGCTAGGGAAAAGCTGTTTGAGCATAAAATTGGTATCAGTGAGTTGTTCAGTTGCTCTGCTAGTGCTGAAATTTGGAGTACAAGTATTCAATTTGGTCAACTAGTGCACAAGTAGACTTTACTGGCAAAACAAAAGTGTCACCAGTACTATTAGTATTGAGTGCATGTACTCCAGATTTGAGTGCTGGTAGAGCTGAACTATGGTTCATATCACTGATATCAGTTTTATGCCCAAACAGCTCTCCTTACTGGGCTCCTGCCCAGTGTCAGCTGGGATAGGCTCCTGCCCTTACAACCCCAAATGGGATAAGTGGTGTAGGTAATGGATGGATGGATGATTTAGCAGACTATGTTCATGAATGAGGTTAAATAAGCAACGAGTTAAGAGACTCGTTACCTCGTTAACAGCTCTCACTTTCTCCTAAACATGTTTTCAAGGAAAAAAGTCAAAGTTGAATGAGTCATGCTCTAAATTTAAACTCTGAGTTGGTTCATTGTTGAATGTGAGGCCTCCAAACTGACAAATAATCATGACTGTCACACCAACATCTGGATGACTCACCAAAGGCCTCCAGGCTGCCCACACAACAGTATTTAATTTCTTGTCTCACTCTTGAGTTTGCCTGATGGAGCGGTCTTTGGGATGGCAATAAAAAACTCAGGATGCATCTCTGCTGACTCAGCAGGGCACGCTGTCTGGGCCGACATGAATCCAGCTCACACAGCAGGACGTCCAACCACAGACAGAGAAACCAGCTACTTAACTTCAGCCTCCCGCCTTGGTTTTACTTTCTGCTATTAATCACTGTGAATAAAGTTTTCAGCTTCTCTTTGTTCCATTGAATCATCCTGCAGGGCTTTCAAGGATGTTCGTGATTTAGGAGTTTTGGCTTTATTAGCAATAAAGTCGATTTTCCATTTGACTTCAGAGCTCACCTGAAAGATGCTCTGTGAAGATGTTTCTGATATAAAGTTCATACAAAGAGTAAAAACAAGATATGACGGCTGAGTTTAAGCTCAAAGAATCAGATGTAGGGTCACTCCAGGACATAAATGCTCTCATCACACATAAAACTGAGTGATGGCTTTGTTTCTCTTTGGTTCGGCCATGGTGGCTGCTGGCCGCTGTCCTGTTAAACCATCATACATGACCTTTAGCTCTGAGGGGGACGGATTAGAGCAGGGGTCATCGGCTAAAATAGTCTTTTCAAAAGAGGTTCAGAGCATCAAAAAGGCTGATTTTTGCAAGGAATATAGCAAGGAATATTACAAACCCCAACTCCAATGAAGTTGGGACGTTGTGTACGACAAGATATTCAATGTTTAAACTCATAAACTTTATTGTTTTTTTGTCAATTATTTACTCATTTTAAATCTGATGCCTGCAACACTCTCAGAATGTAAGGTCAAAAGCCCATATTGAATACCCGTGACCTTCAATCCCTCAAGTAGCACTGCATCATAAAGCAGCCTCATTCTGTAAAGGATATCAGCACGTGGGCTCAGGAACACTTCAGAAAACCATTGTCAGTTAACACAGTTCATCTCTACATCTACAAGGTCAAGGTCAAACTCTACCATGCAAAGACAAAGACAAATATCAACAACACCCAGAAACACCGCCGGCTTCTCTGGGCCGAGCTCATCTGAGATGGACTGAGGCAAAGTGGAAAAGTCTGCTGTGGTCTGAGTCCACATTTCAGACTGTTTTTGGACAACATGGACGTGGTGTCCTCCGGGCTAAAGAGGAAAAGGACCATCCAGACTGTTATCAGAGCAAAGGTCAAAAGACAGCATCTGTGATGGTATGGGGGGGTGTTAGTGCCCATGGCATGGGTAACCTGCACACCTGTGAAGGCTCCATTAATGCTGAAAGCTACATACAGGTTTAGGAGCAACATGCTGCCATCCATCTTTTTCAGGGATGACAATGAAGACACATCCTGCTCGAGTTACAACAGCGTGGCTTCAGAGTGAAAGAGTGCAGGGACTAGACTGACCTGCTGCAGTCCACACCTGTCTCCAGTGAGAATGTGTGGAGCATCATGAAGAAAATAAAACAACAGAGACCTCAGACTGTTGAACAACTGAAGTTGAATATCCAGCAAGAACGCGAAAGAATTCCACCTACAAAGCTTTAACAGTAAGTGTCCCTGTCCCAGCTTTTTTGGAACCTGTTGCAGACATCAAACTCATGAGTGAATATTTGCAATAAACACAATAAATTCTATCAGTTTGTACATAAAATATCTTGTCTTTGTCATGTATTTAGCTGAATATATGTCGAGAAGGATTTGCAAATCATTGTGTTCTGTTTTTTGTGTTATACAACGTCCCAACTTCATTGGAATTGGGGTATATTAATGACAGCGTTCACTGTCAGATGGTGAATTAGGTGTGCTCTGATAAAATACAAGACAGTAAGATGGACAGCATGAGACGCCTTCTAAAAGTATGAATATCAGAAATGTTTGACTTCAGGAAAAGGTTTGATCTTAAAATAAATGGACAGCTCCTAAAAGGGCCGATTTTTTATTTTTAAAGGCTTGATTGTACAAAAATAAAATATGCTGGCTATTGCTTCTCCGTCAATATCTCGACTAGTTTGCCTTTACACTGGAGAAGGTCAATACTCTTAAAAACTGTTGTGCTAGGCAGTTGTGATCAAAGAAGAAAAGGTCTATAAAGTAAGTTACCTTCCAGCAGCTCTAAACCAGTGACAGAGTTTCACTAAGAGGATCTTTTAAAGCCTTAAGATCTGAAAAATAATGGCTGAGGAGCCTAACAGGAGCCTTTGAGGGTGTGATGGATGTGAAGAATTAACCGCACATGAAAACTTATTTGGACAAACTAAAACAAATGTTGAATTTATGTCCCGCTCTAATGGAAGCATATCGTGTTTCTCTTTTAGCAGAGGATGGCTTCAAAGATGAGGAATATTTTATTCTTGGGCTGAAAGCATTTTCTCTTCACATGATGTGATTTATTTTATGTTCTGCATTTCCAAACGTTGTTTTCTTAAAGCAGATGTTTGGAAGACGGGCAGAATTGTTTTATTGTCATTCCTCCTCGAAATGATCAGAAACACACTGATCTGAACTTCGAGCTGGGACTCGGGTCCCAGAGTTAGTACTTACGTGTCTTTCCTTTGTCTGATTGGCGCAGACCCTCTCCCTCGGGGTAAACTGGAACCACGGTCACAGTGTAAGGAGTGTCAGACAGCAGGTTCCTCAGGACGGTGTTAGTGGTGCCACCAGACACTTGTTCCTGAAGACGAAAACAGGATTAGACAACCATAACAAAACATGCTGGTCTAACACGGAGAAGAACTCTGCCTCCAGGTCAGCTCTAAATCTGGACCATGCTTGAGTAACACCATTCTTCATAAGGCCATTAACTAGGCATTAACAATAATAGCTGATCAGTCAATTACATGGCAGCAACTCAGTTCAAACTGAGCACCAGAAAGGGGAAGAAGGGTGATTTAAGTGACCTTGAATGTAGCATGGTTGTTGGTACCAGTAACTCAAATAACCACTCGCTACAACCAAGATGTGCAGAAGACCATTTCTGAATGAAACACCTTAAAACTTGAAGCAGGTGAGCTACAGAAGCAGAAGACCACACCAGGTGCCCCTTCTGTCGGCGAAGAACAAGAAACTGAGGGTTCAGTTCACACAGGCTCACTAAAACTGGACAACAGAAGATTAAAAATGCCTCCTGGATTTCTGCTCCACATTCAGATGGTAGGCTCAGAGTTTGGTGTGAACATCATGAAAGCATGGATCCATCCTGCCTTGTATCTTGTGATGGTGTGGGGGACATTTTCTTGGCACATTTTTGGCCCCTGAGTCCCACCTGAGCATGGCTTAATTCTCAGAGCCTACCTGCGTATTACTGCTGACCATGTCCATCTCTTTATGACCACAGTGGACCACCTTAACGTCCACAGATCTCAATCCAGCCCCACAAGTCTTCAGCAACTATGTGATGCTATCATGAATACATGGACCAACATCTCTGAGGGATTTTTCCAACATGTTGTTGAATCTATGACACTAAGAATTAAGGAGCTCTGTAAGCAGAAGGGGTCCAACCTGGCACTGGCAAGGTGTGCCTAATGAAGTGGCCAGTAAGTGTATAAGACTGAACTTTAAATTGATTCATGGGTAAAGTATGCATCAACATTTTCCTCTGGATGAGACCTGAATCAGACAATAACATTGAAAGAGGATATTTAAAGCATAAACATCTTTGTGATAATACTGCTTTCATTTTACACATTTATTCATTTCACATAAGCTTCAATCACTACACCACACAGCTCGTCGCATCTCATCAGTTCTTACACAGTAAGAATCTTGCTGATAACTTGTCCCTTACCTCCATACACTCCTTGTGTTATAACCGTTTTGGCCTGAAAATAACCATCATATGCATAATTGAAGACTCACTTGACAAATAAATTAGATTTTGGTTCTGACTGAACCATACTTGTTATAAAACAATGAGTTCAAAGATACTAAAATACAATAATTTTGATCTCCAGTGTATTCCAAAGGCATCTTCTACTGTTCATATTCTGCCAAATCCGGGATAAATAGAGCTCTCTTTTGTCTGCCAGTCCCATTTTGGCATCTCTAGACAAGATCCAACGATGATTTAGTCGAGTCTGGGCGGTTAAAAAACAACATGGAATTAGATTTTTGTAAATTAGATGCAGGCTGCACTTGGGGATGGTTTCAAATGAGATGCCAATTGGATTAAACAGTTGCATCTGGATGCACTGGATGCTCCGTTTTTAGTGTCTTTTGCATAACAAAAAGATGATTAAAATCAATCCAGAGGAATTTATATTCATCAGAGCAGCTGAAAAAAAGACTTTTAGTTCTTTTTTAGCACTTTTTTTGTCTTGTGCAAAAGGGAGATTGTATAATGGGTGAGACTTTGGACTTAATCTGTTCGGGCAGAAAGCATTTTGTTCGTGTGCATTGCAGCGAGTGTTTGATCTGGCGAGTGCCGCCACAGCTTTCACACCAGGCAATAATGAGCTTCTAATGAAAGTTTAGGAAGAACTGAAAAAATGAACCTGATTCACTGCATAACTGGCCTTACAGAGGTTGTGTTACTTATTAACAATATTATCAATACTCAGTCATAAAGGAACAACTTTTTTGTATAATAAAGATGTTAAACAGCAAAAAAAAGCTGTGTTAATTGACTTCATTTAACATAAATTCATACTTTTAGACCAGTTAAACCATTTTAACGGCAGTTCAGCTAGATGCTGCTATATTTATCAACATCATTCCTCTCCAGATTATATTCATTATGGATATTAATGTTATTATTAGATTGATCTCTCTATCCATGGTTGTATTGATTATTCATCCATAGTAACTATCTTTACAACCATATAAACATGAGGACCCTCGGAAAATGATAAGCCACATCTCAAGGGCCCTACCTTTAATACATTTATATTCATAAAAGACAAATACAGTGCTATACAAATAAAGATTGATTGAATGAATCTATATTCAGCAGAGACAAATGTGATGAGGACAGATTTATGATCTGGGCGTCCATGGGTTTGTCTCTGTCCTAAATTCTTAATTTGTCTCTGCCTGGATTGAACGATTGATTGATTAATTGATTGATTGATTGACTGATTGAGGTAAACATGGCTCTAAATTTGTCATTTTTTGTCTGTTTTGGCCAAATAGCGTGCAGCTCAATAAAATAGGTGAGGCTCCCACATCCAGCATGAAACTGGCCTTACATGATATAAAGTCACTTAGCAGAAGCTTTTGTCAAAGTGATTCTGATGTTGAAGAAGGACAGAGATGTTTACACGATGATGCAGGTCTTCCTGCTTCTGGTGATCTTCGGGGCAGGTTCTCCAGCACTGATATTCCTCATTAGGAAACCCACCCAGTTAAGACTTTGAGAAAATCAGCTGTTCACTGACTTTTATCTCAAACTGCTTGTTCTTTTTCTTACAGAGCCTGACAAACCACATCAGGGAGCTCTTCCTTCCCTGTAGTGTGATTCACAGCCTCTTTAACCACAGTATTCAGCTTCTACTCTGAGCCCCATTGTAGTTCCAGCCACTACAGTCGAGGCTTTCAGACTAGGGCTGGGAGATAAATCAAGATTTTGAAAAATATCAGAATATTTTCAAACAAGACACAAGTTTGTACAGTATTGTTTATATCCATAAAACTGTTGATGCACTAAGAAAGCATTAAGCGAGAACTTCTCTTGACTTTGTGTTTGGGCCTCCCTGCCTTGACGCCTCCTTCTATTCATCTGAAATTTAATGGATGTTCACAAAACTGCATTTGCCTGCTTAAGAAAATATTTTGCTCTGTTCTGAAGTCTTAGAATAAAAGACAGACCCTCTCCAGAGCCATGCCAAACAACATACAGAAATGATAACTCATCCTCTGTCAGGCATCAGAAGAAAAGCTGAACACTCATAAATCGGTTCTCCTTGAATCTCCTTGGCCTGATCCTTGACACCTGCGGTCATGTCTGAGGGTTATAAACAGCACGGATTACAGTAACAGATGTCTCCATCACTCCTACTGCACTCCTCTTTGTGTGCCAACTTAACAATATCAGTACGCAGAGGGTAAAAGGAGGAATGAACCCCAGGAATCTGTCTGATGTCTCACCATGTCCTCGGCTCCACCAGCTGCAGGAACATAGAAGATGCGGTACTGGCGAACGTTGCCCTCCGCCGGCTCCCAGCGCACCTTCAGGGAGCTGGTGGTGGGATCAGTGACCTGCAGATTCTTCACTCCGCCCAGTGCCTCTGTCAACAACAACACGGGGCCGTTATGTGATTTCCTCTTTGAGTTACAGTCGAGCCAGAGCAGCAACCACAAATTACACTGTTTGACCTTGACGGAGCTGCAGATGTGAGAAGTTACAGCTTCAGGGAGGATCAGCGGAGGTCTGTTTTGTGACATTTACTGACCTTTAAAGTAGTCTAAACTTCCGACTGCTGCGCTCACACATAATCAAGTTGTTGGGCTTCAGGTTTGATAAAAAACATTAATTTGCAACTAATAAAATGGAAGTAATTACACAAGTGCACATGGACAAAAACTCAAACTAAATTAACTGACATTTACATCAACAAATGAAAACTAGACTAAAATGTTTGGCAGAGACTTAATCCAATCAGACCTAATTTGGTCATGTAGAAAGTAGAGACAAGTTAGGAATATATCCAATCACAGCTACTTTGGTTGTGTGAAAAGGTTGGATGATTTAAGAGGGACATCCAATCACAGCTGTCTTAGCTTGGTGGTGGTGGGATAAGTTGTGGAGCGATCCAATCAGAGCTCCTCTCTTTATGAATTGATATATTCATGTAGAGCAGGTTCACTGTTTGTTGTCAGTTCTGGTATTGTAACTGAGATGCTCTGTCAGGTAGCCTAAATAAAGGTGACTGCATTTCACACAAAAGTTCAATTTGTTTCTGTTCATTTATACATTCAGACTTTACTAACATTCAGTAAAGGGTTATTAGATGTTTGATTTTATTCAAGTGTAAAACATGACTTCAGAAATTCAAGGAAACATAAAAATGCCTTACCCTTTACACTTCATATTTTAGTCGACTAAACTTACAGTAGATTTCATCGACTAAAATGTCGTGAAATTTCTTCAACTAAAACTAGAGTAAAAATAAAACAACTTAGATGACTAAATTATGACAAAAACTAAAAGATATTTTAGGCAAAAGACTATAACTAAAACAAAATTAAAAGGTGCTGTCAAAATGAACACAGTTACAGACAAATCAGATTGTGCAAATGACTGAATCAAGCAAACTTCCAAGGTTAATCTGAGAAAGTCTCTTTCCCCTCCAAGTAAACATTTTCTTTGGAGGAAACTCAAATCACATTAAGTTTCATGGCAGCTCCATCATCATATCTTCTATACTACAGTTAGAAAATATAACACAGCTCCAAGGCGGCTACAAGAGAAAGGATTATAGGTGAACTACCTGCAAACTCCGAGCTCAAACAAACTTGGTTTTAGCTGCTCTGCTAAACAAACTCACTTGTCTTTCCGTTCTCAGACATGCGTTTCCCCTCCATGTCGGGGTAAATGGGCACCAGGGTCACTTTGTACTCAGTGTCAGGCTTCAGCTCTCTCAGCACTGTGTTGGTCGTCATTCCAGAAACCTGAGTCTGAGGACAATGACAGAAGACCTGGTTAAGATTTCCATTAATTAAACACTTTTGTTCATGTTTGTATATAAAAAAAAAAACTCTCAGATAAAATTAGACCAAACAAGGAAGCTGTCATCAGGAAGAAAACACTGATTGGAAGAGACTGAACATGATAAACCAGCATCATATACACCTTTGAGTACAGAGTTGTGGAAGGATGATGGGAAACTAGTTGCATGCTGCTACTTTGGTAAACTCCCCCTTTTACTTAGACAGTATTTGACGTGATTTCATTTGGAAGCTTAGATTAGCATGTTTGCCTTGTTACAAAAGAGGATTGATTTTATCTGTCCATTCAAGAACAGGCTTCAGCCTCCAGCAGAAAAAACAGACCTGGTAAAATTCACTCCACCATGTTTGCATACAAAGAGAACGATTCAACAACACATTTAAAAACAGACAGTAAATATCTATATTTCTTTGGTAAAACAAAGAAATGTGTTATTAAAAGCCTTTATCTCTGTGTATTCATGCAAAAGTGAAAAACTTTACTGAATGCTTCTCTCACGGCAATATTAAACCCCAGCTTGGTGCCAGATGGGCTGGTCTGAGTATTTCAACTGCTGATCAACGGGGATTCTCAAACAACCATCGCTAGGATTTACAAAGAGTGGTTTTATGTGTTGACACCAACCTGCTAATGGGGCTGGGGATGGAAATTAGCCACTTGGCTATAACCCCATGCATTTACATGTAAATGTTCATTAATGCATACTGTCCAATCTAAAAAATAAATAAATAAATAAATAAATAAATAAATGCTAAATCCTAAATCCAGTTAGCAGCAGTTCTCTGGGTTAAAATGCCTTGTTGATGCCAGAGGTCAGGGGAGTGGTTGGAGATGATAGAAAGGCATCAAAAAACTCAAATAACCATTCGTTACTACCAAGGTATGAAGGAGACCACACCTGGTGCCACTACTGCCAGCTAAGAACAGAAAAACGAAGCTGGTTCCTGGTCTGATGAGTCTGGACTTCTGCTCCACGTTCAGATGGTCGGCTCAGAGTTTGGTGTGAACATCATGAAGCATGGATCCATCCTGCCTTGGATCAGCGGTTCAGGCTGCTGCTGGTGGTGTGGTGGTGTGGGGACATTTTATTGGCACACTTTGGGCCCCTTAGTACCACCTGAGCATGGCTTAAACCCCACAGCCTACCTGAGTATTGTTGCTGACCATGTCCATCCCTTTATGAGCATCTTCAGCTCCATGTCTCAAAGCTCAGATCATCTCAAACTTGTTTCTTCAACATCAAATTGAGTTCCCTGAACTCCAGTGGCCTCCACAGTCACCTGATCTCACTTTAGGTAAGGATGATGCTATCATGGAGACATGCCTCATCATTGTTCAACAGGGGAGGATGCTTACTGAGCAGACAAAAAAACTGATTGTGAAACATTTGATCAGTCCCAGAAGTTTGGGTTGAATAAGATGGATAAAACAGGCCTCATGTTTAAGTTAAAAATCTTTTTTTTTCTTACATCATGTATCAGTGTTTCCAATTTGTGCATTTCTTCAACAAATAATTGATCAAATGTGGGAGACCTTCACTGAGAAAAGAGCTGACTCAGGAAAAATGACTTGAAACAGCTCTATAGCTCACTGAGTAGATGGAAACCTCACCATGCTCTCTGGTCCTCCTCCAGTAGGGGCGTAGATGATTTGGTACTGCCTGACGTCACCGTCTGCCGGCTCCCAGCGCACCCTCAGGGAGTTGGTGGTGGGGTCGATCACCTGGAGGTTCTTGACTGCACCCAGAGGCTCTGAGAAAGACACAGGAGACATCACATTGCTGTTTCTTCATCCTGCAGGGAGCACAGGGTGGGTGTGACCCACTCGGACAGTCCAGATGTTTGCTTGTCAATCACAGAGGAGAGAATTAACTTCCCTGTGAAAGTCGAACATTTCTGGAATTCAAGGATGCAAAACATCCTCCACAACAGGCTTTCTTTAGTTAGAGGAATTTCTCTTAACTCTTAAATGCTTTGCATAATCCCGCACATTTGTTTTGTCCTGGGGGGCACCAGATGGGCCAGTTGACCACATCAGGGTGTCCAGATGTGGCAGATTTGAGGAATCCTTCTGGCTTTTATTGCATTCATTTGCGAGCTGTATAACAAGGCCTGCGTCTAATCTCGGTCTTTAAGAAACACACTGGCAGTTTTCTGGTTTGTTTTAGCTGATCTAGAACAAAATGATTTAATTCATGTTTCTTCCTGTCTGCAGGCAGAGTGTGGATTCGGTTTGATATAGCGCTCAAGGAGAATAAAGATTTTCCAAAGGCTTGTTGTTATAGTGCGGCGATGGTGGAATGAGGAATAACCGCAAGTCAGCTGCTGCAAAGATTACATTCATACACACCCGCTCTGCTGTCAGGACGACAGAAGTCAAAGTTTCCATCATGGTTGTTGTACCATGAGGCCAAAATATGGCCAAAGTCCCCCAAATTAAAGTATGACCTTCACATATTACTCATGCCTCAAGGCTACTTGGTTGCTTATGGGTAACAGAATATTGTTGCTATTTGTCTATTTTCTTATCCATCCATCATCTACACCGCAGATCCCTTTCAAGGTCAAGTGGGCTGGAGCCTATCCCAGATGGCATTGGGCAGGAGGCAGGGTACACACTAAACCAGTCGCCAGCCAGCAAGTTTGAGTCACCAGTTGACCTCATGAGCAAGTTTTTGGTCTGTGGGAGGAAGCTGGAGTGCCCAGACAGAACCCATGCGTGCACAGGGAGAACAACCTTCTTACTGTGAGGCATGTGCACAACCTGCTGCCTCTGTTTTCATGGTTTTCTTTTGTTTTTCATAGAACAGCAATATTTGTTACCTTCTATATCTGATATTTGAGTATCTGTTAGAACTTGAGGGTAAAAATTTGCAACCCAACTGTAAATATACATTCAAAGTGAAGACACACAGAACAGCAGCACATTAGGGCACCCAAAGCAGCACAACCCAACCGCCCACTGCTTTTTTGATGGATGATGGGACCAAAAAAAACATCTCAGGAGAGCAGCATGGAAGCACTTTGGGCTCCACATCACAGATGATAAAATAAAGGAACAAAAAACTAAGACTGGTCTGTGCGAAGCAGCTGACCCACTCCTTATCCACAACAAATCCCCTGGCTCAAGTTGGCCTAGGTGATGGGAGTGGGGAGGCTGTTGGTGGTTCAGCTTCTCAGGGTGCTGGTGTGAATGCTCAGAAAATGTTGGAGTTTGATTTTTGGACAAAGGACAGCCCTTTTGGTGAGAAGGTTTTATAATCATCTAACCAAATTAAAGTGCAAAAATGATTTGAAATCAGGGAAATACAACTTACATTCGTTCAGTGGCATGGCTTTTTTTCATTTCCTTAAAAGCAGCAGTTTCGGTGATAGGAGGTTTGTGCCAGAATGCAACGACATGTTTTATTTATAGCTTTTTCTGTCATGGAGAAAAAACAACATGCCTTTAATATCGTCATTGTTGTGTCAGGTGTAGTCTGCTCCTCCTCTGTAGCCTGTCCCACCATCTTGTTGTTTGTTCTATCTTAAAGGCAGCGTTGGTAATCAGATTTAGATACACTTTTTGTTATACTGGTTAAAATGATCATCATGTCCCGATGGCAATCAATGCATTATGTGTTCTTAAAAGAGAGCGAAAATAGCTGCTGTCTAAGGCAGGAGTAAAACAGGGAAAACACCAACCAATCACAGCGATTCGGACAGAATTTATCAAACCAATCAAATCCCGTACTGCCGTGCTGCGTACATTTTGCCAGCGTGCACTGACCCTGATCCAAGTACGCTGGAGAATGGCAGAGAAACTACCTATACCCCGACTACTGGTAACTGCTCCTCCTGCTAAACAGAGCAAGAGAAGAAAGATGGAGGCAGAGAAGGCCGAAACAAAAAAAAAATCTGGACAAAGCCAGGGCAAAAATGAGAGTCAGCATCGGGCTGTGAGTACTCACTAACTTGCCATGTTTGTTTGTTTGTTTTTTTTACTTTACTGTGATAATGTTTTGGTGTTTTCTTACCGCTGAGTGAGACGTAAAATCCACACTAAACCCTATACTGAAACTAAAAACCTGCATGCAAACTCCACACTCAAAGACTTTGCCTGACAAAACCAGTGACCTTCTCACTGTGAGGCCTCAGCACGACCTGCTGCACCAACACGAGCTTCATTTGATGCTGGTTAAACATGGCTTCTCTAATCAGGCATGTCCCGATACATAAAGAAGGATTGGATCTGGGACGAAGTTGATTGAAAATTACAGTGATCACCTCACTCTGATCGTTTCTGTCGTTTCTTACAGAAACAGGGCTACTCACGACAAAAAGACATCCAAAGTAATACAAATATACCAGCCTTTCCCCAGGCACGCAGACCATTCTGAATAGATTATTTAATGAGTTCTACAATAACACAAGCTGGACTTAGTTCAATAGGATTACATAAGGGCATCTTTGTTACTTAATCAGGTTGGCAATATTGGATCAGTGCTTGGTTCTGGCCGATGTTCGTATTTTAAGAAAATCCGATAAGGATTGTTGGCCAAAAACCTGATGAGGACATCCATATCTCCAATGTCTGTGTTGTTTTTTAATTATTTCTATCTGTTCATCTCATGTGTGTCTCTGAGTCGCGTTGAGTCACAATAAAAAAAAACAATGGAAACAAAAAAAAATGCATCAATCAAACATCACGGGCACGGCCAACAATGTGAGTTTATAGGATCTATTAAACATCAGTCTTTGTGATGCTGGACGAACAGAGAGAGATTATTAAATGATTCCAAACTGATCACTCCTCAATGCTTTCAAATGAATCTGTAAATGTTAAGCATCTTTTTGGAAATGTTCAGAAGTTTAATCCAGGTCAAAACAACTCCAACATCTCCATGGAATAAAGACATTTACTCCAGGACATTGAACAAAGGGGACATTTTTATTTCCTAAACTAAATCCATGCCCCCACCCTTACATCTGAATCCATGTCATAAATAATTAAAAAAAAAAAAAAAAAAAAGAAAATGAAGTAATCACAGACTTAATGCAATAAAAATGTCCTTCTAGGCACTATTTGATGCAAAGAGCGATGAGAAATCAAATAATAAAATCAACATGTATCAGGAGACTCTTCCAATCACAACATCAGTGCTGTTAGAGCTCTTGAACTTGTGCTGTCCCTCTGCTTTACTTTAACCAAATGACATCCCTCCAGTTTACAAAGATCCTCATTGTATTAATGTGGCATCTCAGAACAAACAAATGTTTTTAATGGCACAGAGATGAAACTGAATGAGCCTTTAAAACTTGGAAGTTTCTTTGATACTGTACTTTCTGACCAGTGAGTTAAGAGTCATAAATATTCAGCAACTGAACAAAAGTTCATCTTGGTCCTGAATTTGGCACCAACAAGGAGAAGATCTGCACGAAGACCAGATCAGGGTAATGAGGACAAGATAATTTTATACTTAACACTGCAAAAACTCAGATCTCAGTGAGAGTTTTTTTCCAATTTCAAGTAAAAAAAAAACTCACTAGACTTATTCTAAGCCACGATTTCCTGATACTGTATGTCTGCATTAAGATCTTATTTGAAGATATAAAAGCTAACAATAAAGCCAGAGTTGCTTGTAATAAGTAAAGTAATTTGCCAATGAAAGAAGAAAAAATTAACTTAAAGGGTTTCTTAAAAGGTTTTTTTTTTAATCCAGAGTAGATTTTAAACCTGAATTTAAGACTCTCACTGAGTCAAACCTGCCTTGTTTCTTTGGCAGATATTTTGTTATCATTTCATGCAGTTCAATGCCTTATTTTTGCCTTTTATTCCTTGGAGTAGGATTTTTATCTGGATTTGTTAAGTGAAGGTGGATTACACTAAGTGTTTTAGATATTTCTGACTTGAACATAGACAACACACTTGCTGAGATTTGAGTTTATGCAGTGATTATGTTAAAGATTAAATCCAGTCGACCAAACGAGACGAAAAGAAAGGTGATTTAAGTGACTTTGAACATGGCATGGTTCTCTACTGGGATTTTCAAGCACAACCATCTCTTGATTTAACAGAGAATGGTCTGAACAAGAGAAAATATCCAGGCCAAAATGCCTTGTTGAAGCCAGAGGTCAAAGAACAATGGTCAGTGGTTTGAGATGACAGAATGACAATCTTAATTTAAATAACCACTTTTTACAACCAAGGTACGCAGATTTCTGAATGCACAACACATCAAAACTTGAGGCAGATGGTCTACAGCAGCAGAAGACCATTCCTGCCAGCTAGGAGCAGGAAACTGAGGCTATACTCCGTACGGTCTCACCAAACTGGACAACAGACAACCGTGAAAATGTTGGACTTCTGCTGCCACACTCAGATGTCAGGGTCAAAATCGTGGAGGTATGGATCCATCCTGCTGCTGGTGGTGGCATCATGGTGTGGCAGACGTTTCTGTGCATGTTTGGGGCCCTTAGTACCAACTGAGAGCAACATTCAAACACCACAACCTTTGCTGACCGTATTCATCCCTTTATGACCACAGTGGACCCATTTGCAAATGGATACTTCCAGCTTCATGTCTCCAAGCTCAGATCATCTCAAACTGCTGAGTTCACTGCACTCCAGTGGCCTCCACAGTCACCAGATCTCAATGAAATAGAGCACCTTTGGGATGTGGTGGAGCAGGAGATTCTCACCATGGATGTTTAGCAGCTGTGTGATGCTGTCATGGAGATACGGACCAACATCTCTGATGGATGTTTCCAGCACCATGAAGAATTAATGAGCTCTGAAGGCAAACCCTAGGTGTAGCCATAACAGCCAGAACATCCACTCTCACTTATTTATTTATCATGTGGACATAAGTTTGACATTGCTGCAGGACAGTAGAAGTTGAGTCACTCACTCGTCTTTCCCTTCTCAGCCTGGCGAATGCCCTCGACATCTGGATAGATGGGAACAACGGCCACATTGTAGACAGTGTTGGCATCCAGGTTTCTGAGGATGGTGCTGGTGGTTCCTCCTGACACCTCCTCCTGTTCAGGGAGACAGCCATGAGGACGATAAGAGCTTGAGCTGATCATGGTGAGAATGGCTGCAGTGTTAGTAAAGAAAAGATGGAAGCTATACTGGAAGCATAAAAGCTGCTGAAGGCAGAAAGATGATCTACAACCATCACGTTTGGTAATGTAAACGAGTTCTCACCATTTGTTCTTGGCCTCCGGGTTCAGCTGTGTAGAAGACTTTGTAGGTGCGAACATCTCCTGGCGCTGGCTCCCAGCGAGCCGTCAGGGTGTTGAAAGTTGGGTCGACCACCTGCAGGTTCTTCACTCCACCCATCGGCTCTGAACAACAGAGAAGTTACAGGCACTCAGGAGTGGAGGGGATTTTAAGTCAGCTGAAAAACTCAAATATAAACTGAGCAGAAGGTAGATTACTTCCTTGAGCTAACATTGCGTCTTGGAAATAAATCTTATGCTGCTGGAAAGCCTGTTTGTTTCCATTTTTTAATTTCTGAAACTCCATATAGGATGTTCCTGTGTGGACAGGGAAAAGAGCATTTTGGGCCTAGAACGTGACACTCTGCTGCAGCATTACTAAACTTTTGTGTTTTCGCCTGTAATAACTGGACTATTTACATGCTCATGTGTCCATTGTTGTCATGGTTACAACAGATGCCACAAGAACAGAGGCGTGGACTCAAGTCTCGTAACTCAAGTTGGAATTTCGAAGGCTTTGACTCGACATGACCACATCTTAAATTCGACTTGGACTTGGACTCTCATGACTTCACTTGGACTATGGCCTTAATGACTCAAAAGTACTTGAGGTTAAGCTGTGTGTATTAAATTCATTTTCAACATAACCGTGTAGGCTGGGTGAGTGCAGCATCACGGCCTAGTCTTCATTATAAACCTGAGGCTGAAGCTCAAAATGTTTCAACAACTTCCAAACATTATTAAATACTAACAGCAAAAAGCTTGAACCTTTTCTGCTGAATTAAAGACTTGAGTATACTCTCTCTTTCAATTGGGAATCAATAACAACTCCCTCAAAAAATCATTAGTATTTTTGCTCAACAATTCCCTTTTCAGTTCCTTCCACTTTGGTCTGCATGCCTTGCAAATTAAGGATGTCAGGCTCATCAGAGGCATCCACAGATAAGTATAAAGAAAGGGCACAGAAGTGGTCAAAATAGTGCATTCATTTTTGTCAAAAAGACTCTTACTGTACAAATGCCAGTTGGTGGAAATGGCAGCAACTTGCAGAAACATTCATTAACGCAGCACTAAATATCGGGAGTATACTTGACTATGTTGCCAATGAAAACTTAAGTAGGTCGACTTTTTTCCACACAAAAAAACAACAGGAATTGATAAAGAACCAAATCGATAAATAGACTCCTTAATGGCATTGGTATCAATAAAACGGAATCAATTCCCATCCCAAATGGACAGAATTCTTTCTGAAATGGAAGAGGAAAACTCACATTTTCGAAAATACCCGCCTACGTGTGGACGTAGCCAAAATTCTGACCAAAGTTTGTGGTTAAATGTTGACTCCCATGACAAAGAAAAAGTATTTTTTGACTTTGAATGAGACCCAAAAGGAATTCATCAGTTTACCATAAAGTTCAGACATTTATTCACATCTGTCTTTTTTACTTCTCAGAATTTTTTTCTGTTTTTGAAACTGCGATCTTCTGATTTTTATGTTTCTTTCTTATTTCTCTGGTGTTTAAACATTTTACGGTGTGGCTCTTGCAGGGTAGAAAATAGTTTTCAGCCCATGTGGACGATAAAGTTTTATTTCATTGTTTTCTTTTCCACCGTCACTAGAAAAACACATCGAGTGAGAGTCCTGGCTCCATCTTTTTTCGTCTTCATCTACAAATCACATGGTGGACTCATCTGAACTCACTTGTCTTCCCGTTGGCGGACTGAGATTTGCCCTCCATCTCGTGGTAGACGGGCACCAGGGTGACGGTGTACTCGGTGTTGGGGTCCAGGTTCTTCAGGACGGTGGTGGTGGTGGTCCCGGACACTTGGTCCTGATAGAGAGGAGAGATGACTTTGAACTGAGTGAACTTTAAAATCTCGAAGATTCTTAGAAAAGATGCAGGAAGAAAAAAAGGAGTCTGGCAGATGCAGATGGACTCCTTTTTTCGGCCTGAACGGTGTGACACTGCAATATTTCTTCTTGGATGCAGCCTCAGTCAGTAACTGTCTTCATGCAGCTCAGCAACAGGAACAGTAGAAGCTCAGAGATAAAACAGGATTAGAGCTGAAAGCCTCCACTTCAACAGCTGTCCTGGGACAATCCAGACCTTCGAGCTAACCACCAAACTGGCAGCAAGAAGGAGTTTAACTGCCTCCTGCATCAAGTCCTTTAAACTTTTCTGCAAAAATACGTTTTGATCTAATAGCAGACGCTAAAATCTGCCAAAAAGATGAGATAACTCAAATCGTCTCCAAGCAAATTATCTTGTTGCTTCAACCAAATTGTAATAAAAGTGACCCCCTTAAGATATTGTCCCTGCTTTATAGGAAACAGTTGAATCTGCCTCAGATATGTAAAACCATCGCACATCACTGGCAAATGTTTTCCATTAGTTATTTAGTGTTACAGGCAGCATTGTTATCCAGAGCTTCTCATCTTCGGAAGACTCGACACTGGGTTGTTTTCAAGAATCGGAAAAGAGATTTCTTGCATGAAAATGCCTTAAAAACAAGCTTACTCATCTCACGCCATCTGCAGCTCTCCACTTTTGTTGGCTAGAAGTTGAATTTTAGGCCAGAGCTGGGAGTAAAGAGGAAACTTTCCCATCCCAAAGACATCATTTAATCAGTGGAGAGGCATGAAGTTCAATTTGACGGATAATTCTTTACACTTTAAGACAATAAACTCCCAAATGCTTGTGTACAATGTTCTATAAATAAGTCAGAAATGATCCTTGAAGATTAAACATGCTGATTTAATGCTTCTGATATTGCCTTTAATGACTCTAGATCTGATTTCCTCCCTTTACTCATTACCTTTGCCAACAAGACAGAGAACTGTGGACAGAGCACAACAGAAAATCAACAAAAGTCTGAGTTTCCACTCATCTCCTGCTCCAGTTATGGTCGACACTCTGAATGTGAGCAGAGCACACGTGAAAACAAGCTGCTGTGAGCTTGCCAGTTAAATTCACGGATGGGTTTCTAGGAAAAGAAGCTGAGAAGATTTATGAGTGCTTGATTCCTGAAGCTCCACAAGACGAGCTTTTGGAGTATGATTATATAGAGAAGCTCCTTTTCTAGAGCGAGCAGTGACTGACTGGACTGGGCTACAGTCAGGTCTAATCTGAATGCTGTTCAGCCGGAGATTTTTATATAAAGGTTCAAACATACTTCATTGAAGAGTGGAAATCCTCCACGATAGTCAGCCTGAAGAGGTTCATTTGTTACACTCAAGATATGAATAAAACAGCTGTCATGTAGATGTTTATGTCGACCTGAATCATGGAAAAGCACCAATATCACTGAGTAACTACAAACAAGCAACTTCATTCACTGCATACAGGTGATGACTACATTGTCGTGCAACTAAATACTGAGTGAGTCGAAAAAAGGAAACCCAGATTCAATGTCATGTCTCACAAAAGCAAAAAAGCAATACAACAAAACTGACATCAGGATATGAGAGCATAATCATTTATCTTTCACACGATACACACGGTCGTTCATATTTGTTCACCAGTGACTGCACAACAACCGATTTTGTTAAACAGGTCAAAGCTGTTTTTGTCTAGGTTTGGAGTGTGTAGATTATTGTATGACATTCTTTGACTTCTGTCAGAACAATGTGGACTAAGACATTAAAACAACACAAACAAAAAAATGCCCCCTGCAATATGAATGTTGATAAAGGAAGCTGAAACAAAAAGACTGACTTTGTTTTCATTGACCTTGTCCTTCGACATGATTCCCCTCTCTCTGAAGCCAAGGGATGGGAATTGAAAGCCAATTCCAGTTGAGAATTGATGATAACACCCTCAAGAAATTGCTATCATTAGGCCTTTTTGCTTAACAATTCTCTTGTCAGTTCCCTCTACTTTGTTTTGCATGCCTTGAAAATCAAGGACACTGCGTTCTCATCAGCAGAGAAAAGTAAATTATGTGTTCATGGCAGACAGGGGATTGAAACTGTGGCTTAATTTTGGATAAAATGATGCCTACAACACAACATTTAAAGGGCTGAAACCACAAAAACTTGCAGAGACAATAATCTATGCAGCATGTGCTTGCAGCTGAAATTCTAAGTCAGCCACATTTTGTCCACACAGAAAATTTACAGGAATCAATTCACTCCCCCTTCTGTACCCCACAGGGCATCCACAGCCCCAGTAACTCAATCCCGAATATCGGCCACAATCTGAGGAGGTGTCTTGAAGTCTTCCTTCTTCAAATAGTCAAAGAGGAAAGAAATCAGTGGCCATTCAAGCTTGTGCGGAAGTACAACAACACAATTTGCAAAGACCACTCTGGGTCGATCTCCGATGTGCTGCGGCACCATCGTGCACCCACCAAAGCCTCCTGAAAATACAGCAAAACTTCACTTCAATCACTTTTCATTCTGCAAAAAGAGCAATCAGAATCATTCATAATGTTGGATTTCATGTACACACACATGATTTCTTTTTAAATCAAAAACCCTGAGATTTTTTGACTTAGTGGAGCACAAAGAGCTCAAATACTTTACAAAGCGAGGAATAATATGCCCCCAAAAACATTCAGAAAATGTTTTTTTAAAGAGAGGGGGGTTACAATTTAAGAGAAAATTCAAATCTAAAGGTTAGAAGTGTTTCTGTATCACTGTTAGTGGAGTTAAACTGTGGAACCGATTGAGTGCAGAACTAAAGCAAATTTAGAGCATAATTCTGTTTAAAACGAGGCATAAAGAAATGGTTTTCCAGAGGTACATTGATGAACAAATACCACAAGGTGCTTGCTGTTAATTTAGAGAACAAATTTGCAGGTTATGTGTAAAGAAGGTATGGGTATGATTGTATGTTTTTTGGTAAATTTAAGACAGTGTTATGATTTCAGTCTGGAAGTATAGTAAAATTTAAGGGGGTAGGATTAGATAAGTTAATACTTCTTCCTACTCCTTTTCACTCATGTAAGCTGAGAGGCTTAAAAAAAATTACAGATTGAGCTACTTCCTTGTTTTATTTATTTATTTATTTTGATTATCAATTATTTTTAAGCTGTCATTTACATGATCGAAATAAAGATATCAATCAAGCAATCAATCAATCAAAATGCTTCATCTGTGTCTCTGAAAAATGGCTGACACGATCTGATCACTGATCATCTCTAGATACTTGTCGCCGGCCATATTCCTTTCGCTCTTGACAATGAAGACTGTGAGCATGAGTGGCTGCTTCATTTGGAAAACTCTGGCAAAAGTCATCAATCTGCACAAACTCAAAATCTGTGCTAGAGCCCAGAGCCGAATATGAATGACCAGTGAACCAAACTGAAGTAAAATGATGATGCTATCATGCCCTGATATTTACTGATAAGACAGAACTAGAGCATGTTCGTGACCTAACATGAATGACCATTGAATCAAATTAAAGTAATTATGGCACCATTACCTTAAGTCAGTTTTATGATATTATTTTTGGATTGTGAGAGATCTGAGATTGAATCTGGGTTTCATTTTTTTGGACTCACACTGTTCACCAAACAAGACAGCCTCCTTAACCAGGGATGCACATCTCTATCGACCGATATGGACCTGTTTTACAGCAAACGAATGTGGCACGAACAATTATCAGCTGCAGATGTTCTCTCTGTCATACCAATTTAAAGCTGACAGCTGGAACACCAAAGCACTCATCCAGAGAAGAATGTTTTTACTGGACAGAATAATTGGCCTGTTAGACAAACTCTGATCTGTGTTCATGATCAAACATGGGAGAAATGATTAGTTTTGAGGGAGAATTACGCCAAAATAAATAATTATGGCAACACTGGCATCAGTATCTTGTAAAATTAAACTGTTATTTTAATATCAGTATCTGCTCTGAATTTAGGAAATTAATGCATCACTAATTTCAACCATTCAGTTGTTCTTTCAAAGATAATATTACACAGATTGTCTGGACTTGATGAGGGTCAGTGTTTGGATACAATAGTTAAGTAAGGCTTTGTGAAGACTTGTAGCAGATTGTGGTCTACAAGTCAATTTAATGACTTCAAGCTTAAGTTGTCCTGTCTCTGGATGTAAGGCCTCAGCCTGTTACCTTTAATATTATCACCAGAATCGCTGCAATGATTGTCATTAATACGCACATGTTATGTGATATTAAGTTCATATTCGTATCATTTGGGTTTATTTTAATCCTGGGAACACGTGTGGGTGCTTTGGTGCATGAGAGCTTGAATGTGTTGGGTCACTGTATTTTACATTTTTGGTCTAAAACCCTAAAAATTAAGGATTTGCTTCAAACTTAACAATAGAATAATTGGATTTAGTATGACATGTCTGTCACAAAAGCATGAAGGGGGATTTATATGACTGAAAATAATTGCTTGCTATAGAAGGTTTGAATCCGGGTGAATGTTGTGGTCGAGTTTGCAGTTATGTACTTAAATTTGCTTGGTTTTGACTTTAATCTGTTTTTTCCATATTTTGTCTGTGGGTGCTGCAGTGCTGAACATAGTTGGTTCTGTTATTATTTAAATCTCAATAATGACAAAAAAGTGTCTCAACACTCTCTTGAAAAGACTCAACAAATAAAGCTGATTATAATTTGACTGAACCTAATAAATGACGTGGTTATAAAAGCACAAAATACCAAACAAAAAGACTGAAGCCATCACACAATTAAAAATAAAATATGGTCTGTCGAGGAGGGAACGAGATGTGTGCTCCGAGCTGGACTTCCTGGTGAAGTAAAGGTCAGTCCTCTCAACTGGATGATTGTTTTGACGTTGAGATCACAAAAATTCAACTCTGAGGTGGTTTGGATTAAAACAAACCTATCTATTTCACATTCAGGCAGTCGCAAAACAGAGATACTAATGAAGCATGCGAGGAGCATCTGGTATAAGGTCAACATCTGGAGCTGGAAAGTCTTCACGGTTACATAAAACTGGCAGAGCTCTGCCCACCAGTGTGCCACGGAGAGTTTCAGAGCTATTAGTGAATATAAACCTTCATTAGTAAATGCTTTAAACCTGGAGATGTAGTTCATGAAGGGGGTTAGGGCTGGGCAATACACTGAGTTTTAAATATATAACAATCATTTTCAAATATGATAAAGGGCAAGATATTAGAGCGACATAATTTATGTCTATCTTGATACCAAAATGGAGGTGCCAGCATGACTAACATCAGTTGGGCAAAGCTGCCACACACCAATACAAACAAACACCAGGCTTTTCTTGTTTTTGATTGCAAGAAAAGTATAATTCATCCTTTGCATCAGTTAGCTCCCGCAAAGTAACATTTGTCTAAATAACAGCATCCCTTTTGAATGTTCCTTTATAGTTTTGCTGAAGTTCTTGCTTCACCAAATTGAAATTTAAATGTTTGAGTCTATGAAAAAATGAGTTTTAGAGCAAAACAAATGTGGAATCTGCACGAGTGTTGAATCCTTACAGCAGTCTTTCTCAGCTGCTCTGGCTTTGGGACCCACCATCACCCCTTAATTTCAATCTGCAACCCAAATGGAGGGAAATTTTCAACTCCTCAAATTTGTTTAATGAAAATATGCTGCACTGTGAACCTGGGATAGTACAGGATATCACAGTATGCCAACACAAAAAAAAAGTTTAATGAGAAACCAAAATGACCTGCATGTGGCGATGCTAGACATGGAAATATTCTTTTTTACAATTAATTAGTTGAATTTTAATTAAAACCAAAAAGTCTCTCTTAGGGACTGAAGGTTTCAAGAATAATGTTACTGTAACTGTGATAACCCTGCATCAGTGATACATACTGAACAGCCCTGTATTAATAAAGATCATTCAGTAGCACTAAATAAGCTGTTGATAACACACGAATGCCTCAGTAACAGAGCTTTCAGGAACAAACATGAAATAAAAAAGTCCAGACACTGAGAAGTTGTTTCAAAAATTCCTAAAATATGTAGCTTAGCTGAGTACCTACTTGTTGAATATCTAATAAAAACCTTTCTATTATAATTTTTTTTCGCCATAGTTTCATCAACAACCTTTTTAACCCTGACGAAAACTAGACAGTAACTAATAAAAACAAGTGCACATGGACAAAAATTCAAACTAAATTAAAAGTGCTGTCAAAATTAATATATGTGTGACTAGATGGCGCTCCACTTTTTAAAAAATCCCCTTCAAATTAAAAGCACAGTGTTTTTTTTTTTGCTCAGGGCAAAGGCTCAGAAATCACGACCCACCTGTTGAGAATCACTGCTCTGGAGCTGATAGAAAAGTTCCTGATTGTTACTGAAAGATCTTTGGTTAAATAACACCAAACATATGATTAAACACAGGAAATACCATGTTTCTCCAACACTTAAAAAACATGAAGGCATGATATTTTCTCCACATCGCACCGCTGCATCATAGATCCAGACTCACCACTTCCTGCTCCCCTCCTGCAGCGGGCACCCAGATCACGATGTACTCGCGTACGTTCCCCTCGGCGGGATCCCAGCGGACGTTCAGGGTGCTGGTGGTGGGATCGGTCACCTGCAGGTTCTTCACGAAGCCCAGAGGCCCTGAGCGGAGACACGAAACAGGAAGATAAATCCAGAGCCTGGACCGCAGCTTCACACAGCTGCTGTCTCGTCAGAGGTTACCGGTCTCATGGGGGCCGTTTGTTTGGACGCTGGACAGCAAGAAAATAGATGTTTTGTAGTTCACTTCTCCTTCAGGTCCAGTTGTTCAGATTCACTTTTACTCTTCCATTGTTCGATGGATGCTATTGTGGATTTGTGTTTCCATTGGGAGGGGGCTTTCTGGTCCTGTCAATCAAACAGCTCCCAGCTGAGCTTATATATCAACAGAAAATGTGAAGTAAAGCTTGATTGGTTCCTGGAGAATAGAGGGGAACAATCAGAGGCTTCCTACAGCTGTTAGAGATGGGACCTCTAAAATTACACATCCAAAGGCAGCTTCATCAGAAGTTCACAGGGTCAGTTTATCAGGGTCATTTCTCTTTATAAAAGCCTCATAAACTACACCTTTTATTTCATTTGTGTGTATATATTTCTGTTTTGGTCGAGTGTTGAGTACAATGATACTTATGTCAGCTAAGGTGCACGGGAAAATGGGCATTAGTACATTTTTTTTTTTGGTATGGCTTTTGTTATTATTTTAGTTCTGTTCTGTCACCCTGTGTATTTCTTTTAGTAATCAATCTCCACAGCAGAGATGATATAAGAGGGAGGAAACGCACCAGGAGGAAGAAACCAGACACACATAATGGTGGAGAGTGGCTGACACAACCAGCCCATGGTGGATTATACCCCCACTGGGAAAAAAATACCGGTCCAGGAGGATGCAGGCGTGACTAATTCTTTTTGGGAACCACCTGAGGAAGTGTACGGAGCTGGTGAGCATGCTTCAGGCTGCGGTGGCCAGACAGTTGTACTTGCCGCGGTCTCATCCACCATTTTTCTTCCTTACCGTTGTTTTTGTTTGGATTCAGACCGCGAAGGAACGAGGTAGGACTCGTTCCTCTCTGGGGATTACCATGGACCCAAGGACACTTTCTTTTCGTTTCTTCACTGAGTAATTTTTGATTATGTATTTATTTTAGAGAGTTATTGCACATCCAGGTTGGATGCTTTTTGTCTCTACGTTTTTTTCTTGGAAACACACTGGAGTTAAACAGTCAAGAGTGATTTTTTTTGTTTGTCAAAAATCACTCTTGACTGTTTAACCAAGTTAGTTTAATAAGTATTTTTAGACTTGGAAAGTCTAATTTTTTTGTTGTTCAGTTGGTTGGCTCTGGCTAATTATTGTCGGCGAGTGTAAATCTGCCTGGCCTGGCGTTGTAACTGTTCTCCTATTAGTTCTGATAAGGCAGCACTGCAAAAACTTAGATCTCAGCAAGTGTGTTTGTCTATTTTCATGTCAGAAATATCGAAAACACTTATTCTAATCCCCATTCACTTAAAAAGTCCAGATAAATATCTTACTACAAGGAATAAAAGGCAAAACTAAGGCAATGAACTGTTGAAATGATAAGAAAATATCTGCCTCTGAAACAAGCAAACTTGGCTCAGTGAGGGTCTGAAATTCAGGTTTAAAATCTGCTCTGGATAAAACAGTAATAATGTAAAGACACCTCTTAAGTTAAATTTGTCTTGTCTCACTGGCAGATTTTTTTTTTTTTACTTAGCACAAGCAACTCAGGCTTTATTTTTAGTTTTTATATCTTCAAATAAGATCTTAATGCAGTCATATCAGGAACATGTGGCTCAGAATAAGTCTAGTGAGGTATTCTCCACTTGAAATTGTACAAATACTCTCACCTAGATCTGAGTTTTTGCCGTATGAACTGTTACAAGCCTTTCCCTGATTCTGCTGAACACTGTCTAAGTTAACATGGTCATGACTTCTTTTATAACTATTATTAACACGCTTTAATCGTGTGTTTTGAAAGTGACGCTTTCATTATTCTCCTCTGATTAGTGTTATTTTATCACTATCTAGTTATGCTGATATTGATAACATTTTTAAGGAATGTTGTTCATGGCAGGGGAGAAAGACGTGATCAGATTTTTGGGAGATCCAAGCCCAGATGTGGATCCAGAGATTTTTTTTTAGGACTTGTTAACATTAGCAGATAAGATGGTTTTCAACATTTTCCAGAATAGCTTAATGTCAGAAATGCCTTTGCAGGGATTTGTGCTCTCAGAGAAAACAGAAGAAATAAAGTTTGATCCTTATTCTCATTTAGATCCCTGGTCTGACTGGTTTTTGGGGGACCAGGTGCTGTTAAGAAACTGCTCCAGTGATTCGGCAAAGTGGAACAGACTCAGGAAATCCAGTTGCAGCATATCTTGCAAAACCTGAAGCTGGAATTGGTCTGATTACAGACTTGGAATTAGGTTGATCCAGCTGCACTGCAAGGTTGAGTTCAGTAGAGAGGAAAATGATCTGTTTTTGATTTTGAGGCTCAGGGGCATTTAAAGTTTTAGAAGAAGTTAAATTTGAAACACTTTACTCACTTGTCTTCCCCTTGTCCGTCAGACTGGGTCCATCTCCCTCTGCGTAGACAGGGATCACGGTGACGGTGTAGCGGGTGTCCGGTAGGAGCTTTTCCAGGACAGTTTTGGTGGTGCTCTCTGATACTTGCTCCTGCAAAGATTCACATGGTGAGCTCGACAATTGCTATTGTTGTCACGGGGAGCAAGCAAGTAAGGTCATCCACCACGCATGGACTGGATTGACCACTCGTAAAAATGCTGTGGCTCAAAAAGTTACGAACAGATTTTAAAGACATGTTCAGGGTTGTTCAGAAATGGTCCAAAGACTGATCGGTTAAATTGTGGTGGTGATCCGAATCCGGAAGTGGATCAAGGAACTCTTTTTAAGGATTTCTTAACACTGCAAAATAGGGCAGTTTCCCATATTTTCCCAAATCACTCGATGGGTTCTCAGTGGATTTTGATGACATTTTCAGGGATTGTTAGTCATGACCCAGGGGACAAGTGATAATCCAGATGTTGATGCAGGAATTATTCTGAGAATTTGGTTACAGTGTGAGATGGGAAAGTTTTCCACATTTTTGACGATGACTCGCCCAACAATGTCGGAAATGCCTTGGCGAAGGATAGTGCCCTTGGAGCCACACTAGTATTGTGATACTAATCAAATTGCCAGATTCTTGCTTAAATACACCTCAAGCAAAACTCTGCAATGCTAAATTGTCAAGAAGACAGATGAGGGATAATTCCAAGATCTATGGTGGTATAACGGAGTATTAACTGTTAGAGAGCTGTTTGGGCAAAAAATTGACATCAGTGATATCAGCCGTTGTTCAGCTCTACTAGAACTCAGATGTGGAGTACATGTACTCAATTTTGGTCAACTAATGCGCGGGTAGACTTTACAAGTGAAGCAAACAGTGTCACTAGTACTACTAGTAGATCAAAAATGTTTAGTAGTACTACTACTTCATTTGCATTAGGTCTACTAGTACTACAAGTGAGATATTTTGAGTTTACTGGTAGTACTAGTAAAAAAAACTTGTTTTATTATTATTGCTTACTGTTGATTGTACTGATGTTGTTTTATACTTGTACAGTGTCCTTGAGTGTCATGAAAGGTGCATTTAAATAAAATATAGTGTTGGTATTATTACTAGTAAAGCAAAACCACCTACTAGTAGACACATTTTTGTTACTAGTCCTATTAAAAAGCTTTGAGTTTTTACATGTAACATTTTAAAGTCTATTAGTACTACTAGAAACACAAAATTGTCTACTAGTAGGTGATTTTGCTTTATTAATAAGGTCTACTCGAGCACTGGTGCGCCAAAACCTTTACTAGTAAAACAATTTTTTTCTTTACGAGTAAACTAGTAGCACTAGTAGACTGTTTTTAGTCTACTAGTTGTGCTAGTAGACTAAAAACAGTCTACAAGTAGTATTAGTGATAATTTTTCTTTCTTCTAGTAGTAAAAAGGGAAACTTTTTGCTTCACTAGTAAAGTCTACTCATGCACTAGTTTACCAAATCTGAGTAAATCCAGGTTTGAGTACTAGCAGAGCTGAACTACAGTTTATATTACCAAAACCAGTTTTATGCCCAAACACTTTTCCATACTGAACTCAACATCAACAAGTGCTCAAACTTTCTCTTAAAAAAGTGCTGTAAGTGAATCCTTCATATTTCCTCAGTGATGTTCTACATTCAATAATACTTGAGTAACTTTAATTAAGATCTTGTACGACCATGTTGTTCTTTTGCAGCTTCGTTTTTAGATGTTGTGTTAACATGTCTTCTGATGGAGTACTTCCATGGAGGATAAAAGTCGTCAGGACTTCTCCCTCCCCCGTTTACAGCCTCAGTTCCCCACCTCCCTGAAGAGACCTACCACTGACGTCCTAACATTGTTTCATCAAATGTTATACCCCACTGGCTCTGGGTGGCATGATGATCCACAGAATGCAAAGCTGCATGAAATGATGGCCCTGAGCCTCACTGAGCTAACCAATCACCACCGAGGACACCAGCCAACCAATCAGTGCAGACCAAGCAGCAACCTCCAGGGCTGAAAAGGGAGGCCCATGTGGAAGAGCTGCTTCTGCCTAAAGCGATAATATATAATTATGTCATTGAAGGGTGGCTGATTTTATCCTGTTTTGAAAATGCAGGATATCATTGACATGGCTACATGTCTGGTGAAATACCCTGAAGTCCCACCTTAAAAGGTTGAGCTAAAGTTTGCAATGAGAAAACTCAGACCTAGGTGAAAGTATTTGTCCAATTTCAAGACAAAAAAAATCTCACTAGACTAATTTTAATCTACAATTTCCTGACATTTCTGCATAAAAATCTTAATTCAAGATATAAGAACTAAAAATAAGGCCTGAGTTGCTTGTAATGATAAGTAAAATCATCTGCCAGTAAGTCAAGACAAGTTTATCTTGAGCAAATATTAAACCTGATGTTAAGACCCTCACTGAGTCAAACTTTCCTTGTTTCATTGGCAGATATTTTCTCTTCATTATGAGCAGTTTAACAGTTTATTTTTGCCTTTTATTCCTTAAAGTATGATATTTATCTGGACTGGTTAATTGAATGTGGATTAGAATAAGTGTTTTGGATATTTTTGACTTGAAAATAGATAAACACGCTGCCTGGTGGTTGAGATGATGTGCAGCGCCCATGATCTAAATCAACAATGTGACAAAGGCTCAACTGAAAAAAAAAAAACAAACACTAACATCACATGGATTCATCCAGTTCTGGCTACAGTCAGTGGTAGTCCTTGGTATCGTGAACACACTCTAGCATTTATCAAAATCTAGTATATAAACTTCAGTTAAAATATGGCCTCTTCAACACCTGGTCATAGGTGTGTCTCTGTCTAGACTTATTTCAGTTTATTGAGGTGTGCATATTGTTTAATTATCACCAAAGAAGTGTCATACAAGAGCAAAGGGTCCAAAAACTCTTCTGTAAAATCTATTTTGACCAGCTAATGGCTCCATAAGTTATGTCACCATGTCTCTGAGCAGCAAAACTTCAGTCAGCTGTGTTTAAGGTTTTGGTTTCAGAGCTTTTCACCTTAAATGAGCGCTGACGGCCGGATTTAAACCCACTTACTCAGTTCAAGCTCCAGAAACCTAAGCCCCTCTAAAACGGCACGCAGCGATGAAGGATGCCCCATTGAGAAAGGATTTGGGTGCAGTTGTGTGACAGCTGCGTGATTGGATTACGCTGTCAGAGAGCATGACATCACTTAATCCCTGCTGAAGACTTTGATCGCTGGTTTCTTTTGAGGAGCGACAGTCTAAACAGAGTCCGACTGCTTTTTGTCATTAAATAACACTACAGAAACCCTTCCTTCAAAACAGAGGGACTTCCCGGCTAGAGCTGCTTTTTTCTTCAATATTATTTCTTAATGTTGATTCTTGTTTTAACAGCAAGGATTAGGAGGTTTTCAAAGAATCTAAATAAGTCAGTTGGGAATAAAAACACCCAAGAGGGCTTGGAGCAGAGCTTGGTGCTAACAGATCAGACGCTCCGTGCCAAAATATTCAACATCTGATCGGTTTCCAGATCAGATTTAAAGTCGCAGCAATAAAGTCAAGATCTGAACAACCTGAGAAGACACTAATCTCAAATAAGAGTTATACAACTGTTTATTTTATCCATATCTGAACCTCTTTAAATCGACCTACAACCGAGTCTCTGGCTGACATCCAGATGAGATCTGAACCAAAGAGATGTAAAACGATGATGAACACAGCAGTGTTCCCCCATCACTCCAGAGGGCATGAAATACTACACTGAATTTATGTAATTTACCCATTTTATTTCAACACAACACGAGCCTTTTCTGCTTTTCCCTGCTGAAAACATGTCAGTGAGCTTTTATATTGACACAAATCTTGTCTGGTTTGTCTAAGCTGCTGTATCAAGGTGACACATTTCTGGCTGAGCCTCCTACCTGAAGGAGAAACCAGTGTTTCCTCATCTTACTGCACTGGGACAGCGTTTGCTCCCCTGATGACTTTAATACTTAAATCCACACATGTGGGTAAAACAAGCTTCTCTCATTAGCAAAACAAAAGGCCAATGGATGGTGGAAGTGTTTGGCAGAAATTAAATCTGCTCCCTATTTGCATCGACCCTCCTTTGACCCAGTCATGTGGAACAAGGTCACCAGTAAAGTCCCAGGATGTAAAATTCGACCACCGGGGGGGCTCTCCAGTAAACCAAGATAATCAAGATGTAGTGACCCTGATGCGGATCCAGGAACTTTTTACAGGATTTGTTGACATTGCGAGATAGAGCAGTTTAATTTTTACACCTACAGCTCAGCTGCTTTGTTCCGATTTAGCTGAAAAAAAAAATGGTATATTTCTTTTGGATTGTTTCACGTTCACAATGCAGTATTCTGAAGCAGGCTGAGCCCCACAAAGGACCTGAGCTGCCATTATGTTATTACACCACATCCAGCATTGCTGTGACTATGAGATGTGTTGTGTGAGCTAGCCACCAACAAATCAGCTCACTGATTAACAGTATAGATCAAACGTCTCTTGTTGGAATATACAGATGAGCAGATTTATCATTATGTGACACTCCCTATGATAAAAGTGTAAATGAACTTTGTGAACAAAGAAGGGAGGCTTTCAACAGCAAACCATAGAGGACACTAGATAGCACGGTATCTTATTACAACACAACACCTGCAGAGAAACTGTCCGTGATGCAGAAAGTAGAGAGCAGCTTATAAAAGGATAATCCTCCTGCTTGGACTAAACTCTGGAAACTAAACCTGTTCTTGAATCAGTCCTTGTTGTGGTGACCTGCTGTAGAGACGTGTTGATATTCTCATGTATGTTTGACTCTGTGGGATCAGAACATTATATTAAGTTTGTCTCAGCCTGGCTGTTGTAATGCAAGTATTATTACTGCTGCTGCCTATTCTACAGCAGTGTGATGAGTTAACTCGTCCCCTGGATTGGTCGACCGTGTCCTCATTGCAAACTCCAGGGTTGGATTAGGAGTGAGTCGAGACCCCCGCTTTCAGGTGAGTTCGAGGTTGTTTGCACTGAAACAGGGATCGACACTTGTATCAGAGTTGTGACATTTTTTCAATATTTCTGTTTTCAAACGTCTCCTCTAACAAGATGTTGTTGTGTCTCTGATGAGAGGAAACTTTGGGTTGGGGTTAACTACGGACGCCTAAGGGGAGCAAAATGAGCGGAAGAGTGAGTTCAGGAAATATTCTTTATTTTGACTTTGAAATCATCTGCGGCACAGATTTTGTATTTACAGATTAAATTGAGACAGCACCCAGGCTCAGACAAAACATATCAGCAGGTGTTGCAGATTAATCAGTGACTCTCAGCCAGCTGTGTTTCCAAATGTCGTTGTTAATCAGCTGATGAAAACAGAGTGAGTCCTCATGAATGCCTCTGTTCTCCGCATCATCTTGAGTTTCCTACGTTGTTTATTTCTGTCTCATTAGTCCCTATCATCACTTTGATTCTTACTGTTATGACTTTTAAGTTGGATTTCTTATTTTTTTTTTACAAAAGAAGAACTTGAGGAACTTACGACGATCTCCAGCCCTCCATCAGTGGGGACGTAGATGACTTTGTAGCCCTGAACGTTTCCATCAGCAGGACTCCAGGTGACGGTGAGAGTGGTGATGGTCGGGTTGCTCACCCTCATGTTGCCCACTCCGCCCAAAGGCACTGAGAGCAGAGAAATCATTGTTTTAATTCTTTTAAATCTGAACAAAACTGACTTTAAGCTGTTTGGACATCATAAGAGGTATATAGATGTAAAATGAATCACTGACAGTGTGAACATAGGAAGAGTAAATCAAATAAATTCCTTGGTGTAAATCTAGACCACAAAATCTGCTGGAAATCAAAAATATTAAATAAGTTTGGAGAAAGTTGGCACAGAGCGTTGCCGTCCTGGGGAAAACAAGGCAGATCTTCAACCAGAAAGCACTATATATTTTATATTGTGCATTAATTTAACCTTATCTGACCAACTGTGTGGAGGCATGGGGAAACACCTACAAAAGTAATCTTCAAACAATAAATACAATGCAGAAAAGGGCCATAAGATTAATTAATAAAGCAGGATTCAGAGACCACACAAACACTTTTCTTAAAACTACAAGCCCTAAAACTTCAAGATCTGATTCAGTTTAAAACAGCACAAATAATATTCAAAGCAAGAAATGACATACCTCTAGACAACATAAAGAAACTGTTTTCAGAAAGCAGATAAATTAGCAGATGAATTAAAGAAAAGTAAAACCATACGCAAGTTCAACAGATTATTAAAAACACAAACTTTTAATAAATATATGGACGAAGAGCAGCAGTTTAACTCAGGACAGTAATGGCAGAGTCTAGAAAAATATAGATATATCGTTGTTTTGTAATGTCTTTTCTCTGTGTGCATAGGGGTTAAATTAAGTATTATAAATAGGTGAATTATTATGTGTACATTTGTATATATAAGTAGCTTATAATATACTTTAGTCAATATATTATAAAGATCACTGGTTCCTGAATAGATGGTGAATGTTGTAAATATTATAAATATGGAGAAATTAAAAACTTGACTGTAGTATGCGGTAATAAAATTGGTAGGTTAAAATAAGTTTATACTTCTTCCTACTCCTTTTCGAGCATGTAAACTTGCTGCACATGCAGATATCATCAACAGTTTACCGTCTTTGTTTTTTTGAATACGCATGTTTCTGTTTATGGTGACCACCCATGTTTGTTTTCTTCATGTTGGAATGAAGCATTCAGTTCAATTCAATTCAAAAATGAGCAGTTATTTGACTTATTTAAGCTCCACAGTGACTTACATGTCTTTCCTTCCTCTGACGTGCGTCTTCCTTCTCTTGCTGGGTAAACTGGGACCAGCGACACATTGTACAGCGTGTCGGGCATCAGGTTCCTCAGGATGATGGAGGTTGTGCCTGCGGGGACTTGCTCCTGTTCACCAGGGTGGATCAGAAATGTACTTCAGACTTCATTACACTTCCTAACCGCCCTCAATAGCATCTTCTAGAAGGTCTGAATCTCACCATCTCCTCCAGACCTCCAGCGACTGGTACGTAGAAGACCTTGTACAGGCGAACAGCTCCATCAGCAGGTTCCCAGTTCACGGTCAGAGAGGTCATGGTGGGGTCTTTCACCAGCAAGGACTTCACACCTCCCAGAGGTCCTTAAGAGACGTGCAAAGGTTACTAATAAGGTCTAAAACTCACGCAAATCACAGTGAGACGATTATCATTTCCTCTGACAAAGTGTTATTTCACTCAACTACCAAGGACCTGCCTAAATCTGAACCAGGCTCACATTATTTTAGGTATCTACTATGTGATAAGTTATTAAGAGTATCTGTTCTCATATGGAACTAAAGCCAGGCCAAAAGTGTTTTAATTTGAAAAATTAATAAAGATTGAAAAAATAAAATTTGAAACTGAAATTTCAGTCTTTTTTTCTTGAATTAAAAAAAAATAAAAACACTAAATTGAATTAAAAATAAGTGTGAGATATTGTTTTCAGTTTAAATATGCTTTTGATTCAGCTCTGTAATTAATTCAATAAAATATTTTATTTTCAAATTCTACTCCTAAATATATTTTAACATGTGATGTGTCATTTTGTTGCTGTGGGATAAAAACTGTCTCTGATCATTTTTAATGCACTGAGCAGTGGAGAGCATCCCTGAAAGCTTGAAACTGGGGTCTAGAGATCACAAGAGAACCACAACTTCATGAGTTCGTTGTGAGTTTGCAAGAAAACAGGAAGAGCAACATGTAAACAACGGGTTGCATTTCCTGCTTGAAGATGGTTTCTTGTCAGTATCAACATTATTTCCACTTTTGTTGTTGTTTTATGTTGAAATGACCCTGAAACTGAGTGCTTGCAAAAACTCAGATCTCGGTGAGAGTATCTGTCCAATTTCAAGTAAAAAAAAAACCTTACTAGACATATTCTAAGCCACAATTTCCTGATATGTCTGGATTAAGATCTTATTTGAAGATATAAAGACTAAAAATAAAGCCTGAGTTGCTTGTAATAAGTAAAATAATCTCCCAATGAGACGACAAATTTAACTTAATTATTTTTTATATCCAGAGCAGATTTTAAACCTGAATTTAAGACCATCATTGAGTCAAACTTTGCTTGTTTCATTGGCAGATATTAACTTATCATTTCAAGCAGTTCAATGCCTAATTGTTGCCTTTTATTCCTTCTAGTAAGACATTTGTCTGGACTTTCTAAGAGAATGTGGATTAGAATAAGTGTTTCAGATATTTCTGACTTAAAATAGTCAAGCACACTTGCTGAGAATTGAGTTTTTTCAGTGTGTTTTCCTCTACTAGGGAAATCTGCGTGGCGCGTATTTCCAGCGAACCAGGGTGGAGCTGGGCTGCAAAGGCAGTGGACAAAACTGACTGAAGAGACTGGACCATGTGGACATTGGGGGTAAAGGAGAGCAGATAAATGAAGACAAGAATGAGGCCTAGAACAGAACCTTGAGGGACCCCAAACAGTGAACAGTCTTGTATATTATTTACCAGTGCTATATTTAAATATAAAATAGATGCATGTTTCCATCTTTGAACAGACCTAACAAAAATAAATCTTCATCACTTTAATCTGGAACTGAAACCTCACTTGGACATTTGTAAACTCTACCTGTAGGCTGAATTTAATCTTACTTGTCTTTCCATTTTCAGACATCGTCTTTCCGTCTCCAACAGCGTAAACGGGCACCAGAGACACAGTGTAGAGAGTGTCGGGCTGCAGACCTCGCAGCATGGTGTTAGTGGTCCCTGCAGACACTGTTTCCTAATTCAGGAACAAATTACACTCATTAGCCACTTTGAACCTGGATAATGGCAGAAACAAGCATGCTAGTAATAAAAAGTAATGGTTAGGGGTATAATGTTGCCTTGCAGTCAGCACGTCTTTAGCTCCTCTCTCAGTTATTCTTCATCAGCAGCAGGCAGGTATTGGAGGGCAGACTTGGAGAATTAAGGCAAACAGAAAACTGTCCGGGCACATGCTTATCAGAAGCCTTCTCATGCAATAACTCCACCTTATTCCCAAAGAAGCCATAAACAGTTATCAGGCTGAAACTTTACAAGGCGAGGTGCAGAGGTGTGAGGTTATGTCACCGATCAGAAAGACAAATCACTCATGGGTCGACACATTCTTGTCCAACCATGTTCGACTGCGTTAAAACAACAAACGTGTCCAAACGCAGAGGGTGAATAACACGGCCGGGTGCCAGCCAAGACGAAGCCGGATGGTTTTCCTACCAGTCCTACCATGCTCTCATCTCCTCCCGCCGCGGGGACGTAGAGGACTTTGTACTCCTTCACTCGGCCCTCGGCCGGCTCCCAGCGCACGTTCAGGGTGGTCATGGTGGGGTTCAGCACCTGCAGGTTCCTCACTCCGCCCAAAGGCTCTGAAAGGACATTAGACTGTGTTTAACCTGCAACTGAGCTGTGAGCTCGACGCTTCAGATGAGAAAATGCTGTTATTTCTGAGACTATTATTTTTTTATTATTATTATTATTTTAAGATAATGTCACCCTGGTATTAGGGCTGAGGGATATGGACCAACATTCATATCTCAATATTTTTTTTAGCTGAATAGAGGTTCACTACGTAATTTTTTTTCTTCAGTGAAACTCCAGAAAGAATTGTTTTGGTGCAGAGAGCCGTGAGGGCTTTGAGTGCAATCATCCTATTGCACTTTGTGGGAAAAATACCAAGAGTGGAAAAGATCTGTCATACTTACTTGTCTAAACTTATTTTTACTCTCCACCAAAACATGACTCTGGTCTGATGCTGGTCTGAAGCCCTTGAGGGATATTTTGGTATTTTTGAAGTTGAGATTGGCTTTAAGGAGAACAAGTTAAGGCTATCAACACTGCTGTCATGGGGGCAATTATTTCACATAGTTATGTGTTTAACATAAGAATAAGCCATTGAGCAGATGCACAATTGGGTGAAGCAGTGTTAATTTTGTTGACTAATTATTTTCGTCATAGTTTTCATCAACAACCTTTTTTCCCCTGCTGAAAACTAGACAGTAACTAATAAAAACAAGTGCACATGGACAAAAACTCAAACTAAATTAACTGACGTTTTCATCAACAAATAAAAACTAGACTAAAATGTTTGACAGAGACTTAATCCAGTCAGACCTAATTTGGTCATGTAGAAAGTAGAGACAAGTTAGGAATATATCCAATCACAGCTACTTTGGTTGTGTGGAAAGGTTGGATGAGTTAAGAGGGACATCCAATCACAGCTGCCTTAGCTTGGTGGTGGTGGGATAAGTTGTGGAGCGATCCAATCAGAGCTCCTCTCTTTATGAATTGATATATTCATGTAGAGCAGGTTCACTGTTTGTTGTCAGTTCTGGTATTGTAACTGAGATGCTCTGCCAGGTAGCCTAAATAAAGGTGACTGCATTTCACACAAAAGTTCAATTTGTTTCTCTTCATTTATACATTCAGACTTTACTAGCATTCAGTAAAGGGTTATTAGATGTTTCATTTTATCCAAGAGTAAAACATGACTTCAGAAATTCAAGGACACATAAAAAATGCCTTACCCTTTACACTTCATGTTTTAGTCGACTGAATTTACAGCAGATTTCATCGACTAAAATGTTGTGAAATTTCATCAAATAAAACTGGACTAAAATTAAAACAATTTAGATGAAGAAATTATGACTAAAACTAAAAGACATTTTAGGCAAAAGGCTAAAACCAAATTTAAAGTGCTGTCAAAATTAACTCCGGGATGAAAAACTATAAAGTGCTTTATTCTTCCTCAGGAAGTCTATGGGTCTGTCCCAATGCTACTCCTCAGCCCTTGTCTTACCCCTTACCCCTCGGTTTTGCGTGTTCAGGTCTAGTGAAGCGGTGTCCCATTTCTCTGTAGGGCTTAGGGGAAGGGCTAAGACGAAGGGCTACACAGCCCTCGAAATGAAGACAGACTGGGACCACACTTGAAAGGAAGGGCTATGAGAATTTCCCATGAACTATCACTCTCCTGTCAGAACTATAATCTCTCATTGAGCTTTTTTTCTCTATAGAGACAAAGTACTTGGCCTACAAAGTGTATCTCATGTTAAAACTGAGACCATTTTAAAACCATGACAAGAGATCTTTGGTCTCAGTTTCAAATTTTGAAGACAGTGAAATAGAAAGCTCGTGGTTTTCAGGACGGTGACGTCTCTTTTCTGTTAGAGGAAATCATAAAGTAATTGAATTTAAGACGAATTGAATTAAACATTGGAATCCTTATTTCCATTTTCTTTCAGATGAGAGGATGAGGAAATGCATCATTCTGGAGATGTTGAATATGATGTTTGGACCCTTATATATTTCATAATGTGTGACATACACTTTTCCAAAGTACTGTTTCCAACTCCACCATATACAGAGGATGTAGATATTTCACATTTAACGTCCTCTGGTGTTCGGCTCTTACTCGTTTGTCCCTCTGCGGTGATGTCCGTGCTGATGCCTTTTGGATAAATAGCAGCCACGCTGACTGAGTACTGAGTGTCAGGATCCAGCTTCTGCAGGATGGTGGTCGTCTTCTTTCCTCCAACCTGAGCCTGTTCACGGGAGAGAAATCAAGGGTGAGACAGAAAGTTAGAGTTTGTTTGTCTTATACAGACAAACTGATCTGCGATGTGATACTGGTGCTTCAGCCACTTCAGATGGGAAAGTTACAAAGTACAAATGAGACATATAACGAGGTGAATGCACTCTCAGGACAGAAAGCAGGTCCTTTGCTACGATCTAATAACTAATGTAGGAAGACCATGCGTCCTCTTTTGTATCTACGCTATCCAAATAATTCCAATGTATTCTGAAAGCTGAGAAGCGAAGCTTTCCGTGATATACGGTACATTACAGTAAAGGCTGGATTGTCTGAGGGGGAGGGACGGGAAGTGAGCTAACTGAGCAGAGAGAGGATTCAGAGACAAACATCTGAGTCATTTATCGGTGGTTTAACTGCATTTTCTGAGTAAATAATGTAAAAATATTGTAAATAATGGCATTAGTATCATTCTGGAGTGTTTTCTTGCTGTTCTTTTGCTGTATTTTCACCTAGTTAATAATTTTGTTATCGTCTTTATATCATAGTTCGTGTTTTATGGATTTCATAGATAGTTAAATAATACAATAATATAAATTATAATAAATAGTAATAATGATAAATAAAATAAAATAGGTTGAGTTTCTCTTTTGTCTTCTCAAAAGTGTTGTACATGCTCATGTAGAATTGTTTATAAAGAGGAACCTGCTGAAAGCTCAAATCTCTTTTTTTCTTTCCTTGTAATTACACACTGTTTTTAACATTTACAACTTAATAATGACAAATACTTGCTGGAATGTTTTATTTTTACCTGAAAAAAGGTGCAAAATAATTTACTCAAAGGGCATTTTCTGACACATTTATTGACAAAAAAGGCAAAAAAAAGACCAGGCGGCCATTTACATTCATAGAAGTAAAAGGGTTAATATTTATAATAAAGTGCTGCACTGGAGCACTGGAATTATTCCAACGTACCTACTTGTCAAGATGTTGAGCGTGCATGACACATGATGCAACACATGCTGCTGAGGTCCTCTTTTTGGGTTTTCAGAGTATGGTCACCCTAAATTAATCCATAAAACTACAGATTAAAGGTGAGGGAACAAACTGAGTTGGGCTGATTTCAAAAATATGAAGGATTAATTTACTGTCTGTAAATCTGTTGTTGCTTATTTCAGCTGGTGTCTCCAAAATCCCTGAATACACAACAATCAGCATGCATCATGTTTTGGCGGCTGAGCTGCTGTTTCCTGGGGATAAAGTCAGTGAACTGTTTCCATCCTTTAAACATCAGTGTTTCTCTGCAGGAGAGTCACCGTGGTCCTGTGGGAGTCTGGAGCGAACGGCTCAGCTGTATATGACGGAGCAGTAAACACATCCGCTGAGAGAATAAACAACCCTCAGTATCTGACAGATGAATGACAGCCAGGATCACGGCACATTTACACCACTGTTTCAACTATTGAGGGAAGTCAAAGGAACGTTACGGAAAAAGTGTCGAGCTCAGAGGAGTTAACGCTGTGTGCATGGGCTGAGCTCTCAGGATTATCTTTTCTCCCTCATCAGCTCATAATGCTGTTTTTAACAGAAATGACCTCATTTAACATGTATATTGTATTGATTATTCATCCACAGTAACTATCTTTACAACAATAAAGACATGAGGACCCTCTGAAATGAGATGCCACATCTCAAGGGGCTTACCTTTAATACATTTATATTCAACAAATATGGTGCTATACAAATAAAGATTGACTGATTGATTGAAGGGCTGTCAAGCGCTGGTTTGATTAAAAAGGCTCCTTGGTTTTATTTGTGATTTAATAAAGCAGAATTCCCTACATCTCAGTTCAGTCTGTGGAGTAAACGCTGTTATTTGAGGTACAATAGTTTTTGTAACGTGTCTCTTTAGGTAAAAGTAAAGTGTGAATCCTCTCCAGCCTGCAGACTCTCCAGAGGATTCTTCACATTTTTATCTCTGTGGGTGTCCTCCGTGATTTATTCCTGTGTGAGTTAAAGAAAGACCACCTCAGTGTGGAGCTATAACTCTCCTCAGCTGCATTGTTCCACGTATTCAATGATATATTATATTAGCCTGAGCACAGGACCTGCCTGTCCTCCTTCAGAAACAGTAGTTTTCCAGACTTTTCCATCAGATCTGTTTAGTCCCTGGAGAGGGTTTTTAAATTGTCCTCCATATTTCAGCACAGGCGTGAGACCCTGAGCTCATCCTGGACAAACAAACAGCCCGTCCGGACTCATATGACTGATGCTAAAATCAACATGTCTGCGGCGAGTGCTGCGAGTCTTCAGGGTCACACATGTGATGCAGCGAGAGGGCTCAGGGGACCATTAACCGCTGACATCACGGTTGGAGCTGCAGTTTTTGTTTGAAGGAGCTCTGTCATAACATCTCAGAGTCAAAATGAAGTTTGTAGCTCACTGAAATTCTTCTCATATTGCCCATAGCTTCTTTATTTCCAGCTCTGATGCTCGGTCATGGAGGAGGAATGTGGAGGCCAAACACTCGTCCAGTGACACAGTCAAGCTGCAGGACGCTGTCATAACCTGGATGACTGATTTTGGCAAATCATTGATTTAATCTTTCGAAACAATTCAAAGTCTCAAGAGTGAGATTAAGAGGCAGAAGTCATCCTGGGCTCTAAGGATGGTTTATCTTTTTGGTGATAAAAGCAGATAAAAAGGTGCAGAGCCAAAATCCTTCACTGAGGTTGGCTTTTAGTCTTTCCAGAGATGATATTAGAATCAGTCTGCTTTCTCTGATTTTCATCATGGAGCATTTCTGTTGTTAAAATCCTGACTTTGGACACGTGTGCAGTTTGAGCCATCAAAGAAAAAAGCCCAGATCAATAAAATGCTTCAACTCTGCTGTGTTATTCCCTAAAGGTAAGATTAAGGTCAGAATAAAGATAATAAATAATATTTAATTTAGAATCTGAAGTAGAAATTATCGATTGACATATTAAAAGGTCAAACAAATCGTCTTTCTTTCTTTATTCAAACTATGACGGCGCACTGCAACTTTCAGTTTTTGCAAAAACTGTCACTTTAATAAACTGTTCTTCAGAATAACAAGAGCGCCCATCTGTCGCCATAAATTTCCTGATTTGGGTCTAATTGTGTGGTGTCTAGTCCTCTGAATGATTTATGTTTTAATAATGAAAATGAATGACACAGCCGTCATCCCTGCAGAGTCTCAGTCTGTTTCTCATTAATGAGATCCTTCCTCCAGAGATTGTGAGAACTTCCCATCACATCAGCCTGTTATTACTGATTTGTTTCTAAGTATGCTTTGGGACTCGTACAGCTAACTCCTCGGACAGTTTTGAAGCCCTCCATCACGTTAAGATATTCGTGGATTTGTCATCGAGTGGCTGAAGCGAGCTGGAGAGGTTCCCACTGGTCAGAGTATAGCTCAGAGAGGACCGCCGCACCCCGAACAAAACCTCTGTTTAAGAGAGCAGGATTATTAAAATCCACCCTGAAGAGGAATTTAAGCATACTGTTGCTCCATCCTGGACACACAGAGGATACCCAGTGTGTTTACAGCAGTGTTGTAAAGGGAGAGAGGGAGGGGTCTTCTGGTAAATCTGAGCGAGTCATGGAATAAAGACCGTAACATATCAAAAACCTCTAAAGCCATCTCTTTGTTTCGCGTCAGTGGAGCAGCTCGAGCATTTGTCTCCTGATGCAAGTAAAAGCCAAGTGTTGTGCACGAAGGCATTCTGATACGGGACTCCTGGTGCTTCGTTCACAGCGACTAAAGGCTCAAAGTTAGGATAAGCAATGGACATCCAAACGAGGACAACATCAAATGTATGTCAGGTTGACAGCACACAAGATTATGTAAAAATCTAAGCTGGACGATATAACTAGAGATTTAACAAGTTTTTAAGCCATAATCCACCAAACACACTTCCTGAACAATTAGGCTACACCGTGAGACCACACACAACCAGTTTATGGGAACGTTTTCGCAGTGGTGATTCCACAGGCACAAGGTTTCCAAAACCTGTGTGGTCCAACGTGACCGCAGAAGAAAAACAAATCTACTGTGGTATCCTATCGTGTTAAAGCTCTTACAAACTGTGGTGCAGACTGAAGAACTGAACTCTGGTACTCTTTCAAATGAAGATCTCGCTTCAAGATGAATGTGAAAGTTATTGGCGCCAAAGACAAAAGAAGGCAATCGCAGCAAAAAGAAGAGAGTTGTGGCTAGTGGACGTAACGTTAACTGGCAATATCAAGCAGAAAACACAGTCAATATGCATACGCCACCAGTTTAAATCCAGGTTTGTTATATATCGTAAAAAAGTCTGCAAATGTTATTTCGGTGGATTATGTCTCTGCTTTCTTATTACCAATTGGTATTGTATTTCATATCACTGGAAAGCCCTATTAGTCGCCTTTACAACAATAAACATCTTGGAAGGATCGCATATTCATGGCATGAGCAGCAAAGCTAAACTTGTGGGTAGCACCCTCCAAAAAACATGCCAAAATCCCCTACAACTGGAAGCTGGACTGTCCCAGAGTGGCAGGAATATTTGGTGTCAGCCCCGGTACTATTTCCAAACTTAAGACCAAGTTTTGTGAGACAGCAGAAGTCAAAGACAGACAGTGAAGTGGGTGTCCCAGGAAGACAACACTCCAAGAAGACCAGTTCCTCACTGTTTCTTCACTGAGGAACTGAAGGCTGTATACCAGGGGAAGCAGGGATTCTGGTACATTTTTTGGGGAGCTATACCCACAGGTTTAGCTGTGCTGTTCCTTCCACAAATGCACAATCCTTACAAGTTGTACCTCGCTGTAAAGGTGACTAGTCAGGCTTTCCAATGATATAAAATACAAAGCCAATTGCTATTTTAAAGGAGAGAAATAATCAAGAAGTGATTGACTGAAATAGCATTTCCAGACTTTTTATAGGAGTATATACAACACACCAGGCTGGCCAAACACGTTATTTTAAATCTTAACCTGAAAACCACTGAAACAGACACAGCTGCTTCAGTTTTCCCCTTACAAATAAATGCCTGCTGAGTTCCTGTAAATTTAATGTAAACTTGATGTAATCCAAAGTTCCAAGTCAAGACTCAGTCAAGGAAAGTGGGGTAAATTCAAGTTGCTCCATCAAGGACTTAACAGCTTGATTTTACTAAGACGATGCTGTACGCCGATGACAGCGTCGTATTCTCACCAAACAAATATTGTCATCTTGAGGACTATGAAATGAGGAGTGAACTTACTGTGACTGGCTCGTCCCCTGAGACGGGTTTGTAGGTGATCCTGTAGTTCTGCACAGGGCCGGGGGCTGCATCCCACTTCGCCGTCAGAGAGGAGATGGTGGCGTTGAAAACCCTCAGGTTACGAGGAGGCTCAAGAGGCACTGAGAGCACAGAGAAACATCCAGTCAATAAACTGAGAGGAACTTTGACTGTCCTGTTTGTATTAGTGATGATGATGAAGATGGTGGTGAGGATGATGATGATGAGGATGATGGTTATGCTCCCACAATCCTGCAGGTCACTAAAATGGAGTGGTCATTCTTCTGATGGAAGCAGCATGGTGGTCAATGAAGCTGTTCGGTGCAGAGCTGGAGTCTAGGAGCTTCTCATTTAGACGTGACATTTTTGATCAGTTTCATTTCCTTAATTGAGCCAAAGACTGACAAAACCTGCCCCCCGCATTTACAGAAACTGACAACATTTGTAGATTTTATAGCAAAAATTGGAGTCAACATTTTATGTGTCAAATTTGGGATTAACAGCTACAGCAGGAACCACCAAAACAAGGCATCACTGCTCATACATCTTGATTTTTTAATTTCTGCAGACAAACTTTAACTCAAAAAAACATGTTTGATTGCTTTTAAAATATTCTTCATTGTTGAGTTTGTCAAGAATAGAATAAGAAGCATCTTGAATTCCAGCTCTGTGGCAGAAACATTGCAAATAAACAAAACAACATGCAACAACATGATTGGATGACTGAAGTGGACTCTGGTGAGGGATGATGTGATGATAAAATGGCAGTTTGACTTTGACGACATGGTGACAACGACGCACTGATGAACACACTGGTGAAGGATGAAGGTGAGATCAAACATTCATTCTCATGTCTGTCAGAACATGGATGATGAGGATGGCATGTTGCAGGTCATCACTGACATATTTGGATTTAATGCTTTGATTCTACATTCACACCACTGTGGATTTCATAAATACTTAATCAAGAAAAAGCAAGAAAAATGCTACTATTGCATCTGTATGTTACATCCATTTCGCCATTTTTACCCAACACAACAATGAGAAACTCATGTTTAATAGGTCTAACTGGTCTAGACCCACCTGCCTGTCCATCACTACGAGGTTTCCTTTGCTTTTTTCCTCCATGTGAGAGCATCGTTGAGTTTTTAGTGATGTTGATGTGTATTTATTTGTCTATTTTCAACACTGTATCAGAGTTGACATTACATTTTGTGGCCAAAAGTCTGTGATCCCTGCCACACCCCCAGTGTCCAAATGGGGACAAATAAACAAAATAACTAACAAAACAGGCAAAAATAATTTAGATCCCACCAAATTTACAGAAGGGATGATGGTTAATCTTTATGTTTAGTACATAGAGTTTATCGACATAAACTCTATGTATTAAAATGGACAATCAGCTTTCACAATAGGCTGGCAGCCCTTTTTCCCGTTTAATAATTTTTATTTCATTAACGTTTTTATGTGTGTATGTATGCATATGTATACATATATTACATTTATTTATTTATTTATCTATTTTTTTTCCACCTGTTTGTTGTTGTCTCAAAGTTGTTTGTTTCTGTTATTTTATATAAATTAAAAAAAACAAACTGCTGCGTTTTAAGGCTTTATCATACGCCTGGTGCAAAGTGTTTTTGTGTGCAGCACAGGTGTCGCTGGTGTATGGAAAGCTGTTTGGTCATTCGATACCGGTGATATCAACCATAGTTCTCAATTCTGGTCAACTAGTGCACAAGTAGACTTTACTAGCGAAGCAAAAAGTGTCACTCGTACTACTAGTAGATCAAAAAACGTTCAGTAGTACTACTAGTAAAGCTTCAAATTTACTAACATTTTTTAAGTCTACTTGTACTACTTGTAACACAAATTTGTCTACTAGTCGGCCATTTTGCTTTACTGATAAGGTCTACTCACGCACTAGTGCGCTAAAACCTTCACCAGTAAAACAATTTTTGGTTTACAAGTAGTTCTAGTAAACTCAAAATATGTCACTGGTAGTACTTGTAGACCTAAATGAAGTAGGAGGGATTATAACCAAATCCAGCCCCCTGATTGGTTGTAATATTGTCGAATGCCAACAGGAAGCCAGAATTTGCTTTTTTCTCGTTCCCTTATTAGCATATAAGGCTTATTAGTAGTACTAGTGAACACTACACTACTAGTAGAGCTGAACTACAGTTGACATCACTGATATCAAATTTATGCTCAAACGGCGCTCCATACAGGTGTTTGAGTAGGAAGTCATCGTCTGCTTCAGTTTGTGCCCAGGGGCTGTGTTCATCTGCAAATGAGGAGTGATCAGGAGTGGATCGTTTCTTATGCTCCGGATGCTTCAGTGAATAAAGCACGCTATTCTGAGCGTCAACATTTTCCATACAGTGTTACGTGTGTGTTCTTCAAGTGTAGAGGCTCAACAAAAGGAGAGCAATTAAATAATCCAGCCAATATTCAAACCCAACAGTGGAGTCAACACTGATTTAAAGAGAATAACGCTGACACTCTGATTGATTTGATCTGTTTCACATCCAAAACACATCCATGTATAATGGAGGAATATCATCCATCCTCTTAACACCCTGTGCCTGGAGAATATGCAGCGTCAAAACAGAGCTCTTAAAGTCTACAGGCAGCCTGTGGCGTGAACACAGAATAAAGCACTAAATCACAAACACATGCAGTGAAGTTAACAGCGTTCTTCAGTCAACACCGTCCTGTATGGTCCTCATAAACATTCAACACAAATCACTTCAGTGAAAAGGAGCGAGCCCTTCTCATGAGACATACCCTCTGCGGACCTCAACACTAGAGAGAGACGTTGAGAAAGAGCAAAGTCAATAATTTCAACAGCTACATCTTTAAATGTGAAATATGACACATATGATAACATTTTGGCTGACGCATGAGCTTAAGTTCACTCACATGTACGTTCGCTTCCCATCAGGTCCTCGCTCTCGGACTCGTCAGGGGTAGATGGCAGTGACAGTGACGTCGTACTCGGTGTCTGGGTCCAGGTTTGCCAGGACGTGGGTGTTTTCATCGCTGTTCAGGATGTCCTTATGATAAAGACAGAACCACAGCAGGTGAGCTAACAGTGCATAGTAACTGTGCCACTGTTACAGCTCAATAAGGCAACAGGACCAGACAATCTTTGTCAACCTCGCTGGAGCACAGAGGAAAAGAATAAACTCCACAGCTCTTTATTTTTGCACATACCTTCAGCTTTACTGAAGAGAACATAATGAACATGCACACTATCTCTTCAGCTAATGCAATTACATCCCAGAGAAAGTGAATTGGAAACGCAGAACCTTTGAAGAAAAAGTAGACGATGATTGAATGGCTGTTTTGTCTGTCACATTTACCACAAAACAGTCAGAGACTTGCAGACACTTCTCGATTTCAGAACAACTAAACCAAACTCATAGCTATAGCAAACTATCAAGCTCTGTCCATGTCTGACCAGGAACAGTAACTAATAAAAACAAGTGCACATGGACAAAAACTCAAACTAAATGAACTGACATTTTCATTAACAAACAAAAACTAGACTAAAATGTTTGACAGAGACTTAATCCAATCAGACCTAATTTGGTCATGTAGAAAGTAGAGACAAGTTAGGAATATATCCAATCACAGCTACTTTGGTTGTGTGGAAAGGTTGGATGAGTTCAGAGGGACATCCAATCACAGCTGCCTTAGCTTGGTGGTGGTGGGATAAGTTGTGGAGCGATCCAATCAGAGCTCCTCTCTTTATGAATTGATATATTCATGTAGAGCAGGTTCACTGTTTGTTGTCAGTTCTGGTATTGTAACTGAGATGATCTGCCAGGTAGCCTAAATAAAGGTGACTGCATTTCACACAAAAGTTCAATTTGTTTCTCTTCATTTATACCCCAAAGGAGCAGATTAGAGGGACGTCTGAGGTGACCAGCTTGGCCGCCTGCCTCTGCGACCCAGATATGAGGAGGAAGATGGATGGATGTTTAAGCACTGGTGTGACTTTGTTTAGGTTCAGATTTATTCATGCTGTGAACTACCTGTACGCAACGTAACAAAAGCTAACTCTCCTTTTTCTCCTCTCTCAGTGTTTATGACAATCCCTCTGAACTGTGCGTTAATTTGGATGAAGGACGGGATGCCCCGGAGAGCCAAGAGTGAAGAACAAGAGGAACAAAGAAAGCATTGTTATTGCTCCATCTTCTCAGGATGTTTTTATTAAAGCGTTGGCTAACACATTAGTTGGAGTGTTGTGAGGCATGTCAGTTGAAGGATTATTCATATAACTCTGTTTTAAGTCAATAATAAGAATAAAACCTTAGATGACAGTGTTACAGGAGGACAGCATGTTTTAATTTAACAAAACCATGCCCGTTTCATAACCATCACTTTCTCGTCCCTCCTCTGAGAGCATGTCTGGGCACTTGGAGGAATGGTGGGAGACTTCCATTCAGTACCAAACTAGTCTTGACCTCTTGGCTCGGCCTCAGACCTGGTTCAAAGTTTAGTCTTATGAAATACAGCGATGCTGTGGGCGAAAAGCTTTCACTACATCCAGATGTTTGGTGTCACTGCTGTCCAAGCAAAAATCATTTGCATAATTCAAGAGACAGAACCCGACTGAAATGTTTTTCCAGCTGTTGAAGATGCACATTTTGATTTTAAAAAAATGAAAAGTAGCTTGGACCAAACAAATCCAGATATGTCATGGATACAAGCCCGGATTCCAGATGTCACGGTCTAATCTCAGAGCTCATCTTGTTCTGATGTACTCGTGTGTCCTCAAGATTATTGAAAAATTACTTCATACCTTTCACATAGCGTTGACAGAATGACCCAGATTTGTATTCATTAACGACCATGTGCTTTCTGTTTTTTGTATTGTTGTATGTATTTCTTCAGTATTTTCTGTCTGTAATTATTGAGTTTGTTAGGTTGTTTGTTAAACAGTATTTATTATTGGGTTTTTTTGTCTTTAAAGGCCAAACTAGGGACGGGCATTACAAATTAGCCCATTAGCTATAAATCCTGTAGTGTTTGGCAACATTCTCTTGCTTCATATCATCCCTACAAATAAACATTAAATAAATAATAAATATTAGGTTAGATCAGATAGAACTTTATTGATCCTTTGGGAAGATTCTCTCAGGGAAATTAAGATTTCAGCAGCAGTATTAAATAAAGAAATACAATAAGATAGATATAAATAAAAACATAAATAAATATAAAAAAAATATGGCTACTGCTCCTTCCCGTCCTCTGTCTTCCTGTTACTCCTCCTCCCCTCGAGTGAGGAGTTGTACGGTCTGATGGCCTGAGGTACAAAAGAGAATATCACTCTGACTTAATCTTAAAGAAAACACCTCAGGGTCAAACTTAACTCATATTTGTAAAAAAAAAAAACTCAAAATAAAGGCAGATGAGACCCCATCCTATACCACCTCCTAAGTACAGCATCATCCTTAGGGAAACACAACCGTGCTTAAAGATTCTTTATTTAAGAAAGAAAGCTAAACTAATTTAAACTAACACTGCTGATTGTCTCATTTAATCTTAAACTAAGTGAGTATAAACTTTTAGACATTAAAATGAATAAATAAGTATTACTTCTTCACAATCCTTTTCGGATATGTAAATCATAGTTTTCATTTTCATATATTTTTTTGTATTTCGTCAGTTTTGTATTGTCTTGTAACATTTGTCCACAATTTTATGATTATTTTCCAATTTATTTTATTATTATTATTTTATATATATGTCACAAAATAAACTACTACTAACTAACTATCCAACTAACCAAGACAGGCAGGTGTCAAACTGGTGAACTTACAGACTGGAAGTTGTTCTCCCCCTTTTTAGACCAGCTGATGCGGTAGAGGGCCACATCAGGGGCCCCGTGTTCCCACGTGGCTCTGAACGAGTCCTGCGTCACCTCGGAGAACTGCAGGTTCTTCGGAGCAGGAACGACATCTATGAACACAGACAGAGGAACAAGGCGCCAGAAATAAGATGGCTGCTCTTTGACTGTGTTAAACTGAGCCTGTGTCAGCTCTGTGATTGGTTAACTGACCAACCAATCAGAATCAGAGAACACTCTTCAGCAACTGTTGCCGGGCGACTCCAGGCAGAAAATGATTGTGTTAGGAGAGTCTATTAAGATCAGATTAGATTAAATTAGATTAGATAGATAGAACTTTATTAATCCCTTCAGGAAACTCCCTCAGAGAAATTAGGATACCAAAAGTAGTTTGAAAAAGTAGATAGAAAGATTGATATAAGCAATATATAAATAAATATAAAATAACATCAATTAAAGAAAATAAATCAAAATAAAATAATTGCTAAAAAATATAAAGAAAGGAAGAAAGAAAAAAATCCAATATAATAAATAATAAAAGAAATAATAAAATAAAATAAATTTCAATGCATTGTGGAGAAATTGTAATCTTAATTTTCTACTTTAATCTTAAAACTATAAAGAAAACTTACCTAAAATCAAACTCTAGACAAAACAATTAAATAGTGACAATATTTGGTGTTCTAGGAAGATTTAGTAGAATTAATCAAGTATTTTTTTGGCGTGAACAGCCAATCTTAGTTCACAGCAGGTCACTCACCAGTTAAAATACCAACTGTTTTAGAAGAGTCATAAATATTTAGAGTTTTCTTCATTCATCTCACCGTGTTTTTATCTTTATCCTTTCACTCTGGCCAAATGCAAATAATCAAATGAATTACACAACAATAAAAATTGATCAAAAAGTGAGTCATTTTCATTTTTTTCAAGTGGGAGAGAGTCAGTTACTGAGTTCAGTAAAATGTAAATAAAAAAGAGAGAGAAATGCAGGATAATCCAAAATAAATACTGATAACAATGAGGAGCATGATCAGACCTGTGACGGCACTATTGAGCATCACACTCCCAGGTCCCTCGTCGTAGACGGGTGTCACGGCCACATCGTACTCCGTTTGGGAGATCAGGCTCTTCAGATCCAGGGTGGTGATGCTGCCGTCCACTTCAGTCTGACAGACAGAGATTTTATGATCAGTACCATGTATGGCTTTGTGTTAAAATAATTGATCTTTTGTTCACTTATTGATGAGAAGTATTTGGAATTTGCACTGAAAAACTGCCCAATGATGTAACCAGTACCAGTGCAGGTGTTTTTTTTAAATGACTTTTTTGACATAATACCCCGACAAAACCAATACTCCCTCTCGTTTAAAAATAAAAACAGACTGATTCCTTCTTCAGAATACAAAATCCTTCTCTGAACCAGCAGTGTAATTTGCCATGTCAGCCTTAAAATTAGTGTGACACAAAATACAAACATAAGCAAAACATGTGTTCAATCACAACATTAACTTGCCATTTTTAATATTAATACAAATATTATCCAACAGCCAAAACAGTGCAAACAGTCCAACTAATAAAACACAGTCTGCTTCAGAATATCAAGCAACAATATGTCACTTTATCTGCAATAAAGTATGTTGATTCACTACTGTTTATGGCATATTATAATTATATTAATAATTACTGTTATTATTATTATTATTAGTGTGCATGGTTGGATCCCGTGTTGGTCAGGGCCTTCCTGTGTGGAGTATGCGTGTTCTCCCAGGTCATACTGACTGGACCTCAAATGCATCACCAACACAACATGTGGCTTTTGCCTTAGCTGATTAGCTTTTACCCTGTGGGTCTCTTCGCAAATTTCAAAACAGAAGCCAAAATTTTTACCAAAAGGCATGAAAGCAAAGTCTAAAGTGTTCAAATACTTTTATTTAAGAGGATGACGAAGCAGCAGGAGCAGCAGACACGTGGGTGAGTGGATGAGAGGCCGGATGATTGGTTGACTCCCTGAAGGTGAGCACAGGTGATCGAATCGGTGACTACAGGCGTTATTCGATCAAAAATACAGATTGATATTGATCATCAGTCCTGAAATAAGCTTTACTTTCTGCAGTGGTAGAGTAGAAATGTTAACTGGAAAAAAAAAAGAGGTTTTTACTGTCAGGAGTTTATTTATGCTCCAAAATATGCAGCGATCAAAAGATTAAGCGATTAAGAAGAAACCTTTGCACTCCTGAAATCCACTGTTTTTCCACAGAGACAGGTAATCTCTCAGAGGAGGTGATGCTCTCTGAATCATCTATAACGGCTTTCTGGAAGTACCATAACTGAGTCCTTCTAGTGTTCCTTCAGCTGCAGATTTATCCCGAACTGTTTGTCCTTTGCAGACGTCCAAGTGTGGAATAATGGGGACGGAGTGATCCAGTGAGGATGATCCAGTCAGGTTGGGCTCGAGGCCTGAGGGCAGCTCCCCTCCGCTCGGTGCTGAGTAAACTTTTGGATGTCCTTGCACATGTAATGAGCATTTTCAGACCAGTTCAGCAGCAGCTTTAGTCTGAGAGAAAACAGCCGTAAGAATCGAAGCAGCTGTTAGAGAGGCTCACTGCGGCATGTTAACCTTTCTTCAGTTAAGCTCCCTGATTTCACTGATACCAATGCCATCACTGATTCGGCTTATTGATCCCATTCTTTATTGATGCAATGCAGATTTCAGTGTGGAAAAAAGCAGCCTAACTTTGCAGAATGTCAGGCAAATGGCACATTAAATGATACTTAATGGCCTCAGAGTCATTTATAAACATCAAAATGGGGCCTGAAACTGGAACAAGCCAATTAACAAAGCATGTGATCTCAGTTCTGTGGACGGCGTCAGTTCTGCTGTTGTCAACAGACTTGTAAATATTTAAGGTTAATACATCCGCATGAAGGCAGGTCGTGTGTGGGTGTGTTATCAGTGGTTTGAGGGAGTCAGGATGATTCAGGGTGAGACACACACACACATGCTCTGGCTAATTAAAACAAGCTTACATTCACAAGTGATAGAATAACACATGCCCATATTTAGAGATGTGTTTTGCGACCTGTTGGCTTTTCCCAAGGTCGGTTCTGTCTGAGCTGAATGTCTGCCTTTGTGGTCGGCTGCTGTAATGAATATGCAGTCACTAGGGGGTCTGAACTAGGCGAGGTCAAGAATCAGAAGACCAGCTTGTGATACAATTTATTGTATAGCGTGATGTCTCTGCCCAGCATCCCTAAAAGGAGCTCTGCAGCTGTAATTCAGGGCTCTTTCTGCTGCTGCGTGAGGTGGGGATCTGATTAATTCAATAAATGGGCTGATTTATGCCCAAGTACAACCTTGATTAACCTGTAACTGTTCTTCTTATTCCATTATATTTGATCACAGCTTGCCTTCTAACAGACTATAAAGCATTTTAGCTGATAATTACAGCAGAGATGCATTTTTGAGTCCCTAAAGAAACAGAGAGTACCATTAATACAGAACAAAAATGTCACTGAACCTGTCAGATCAGTCTGGTTCATGTTGCCAGTTCTGCTTATTATAAGTGACTTTGGGCTTCTTTTAATGAGGCTGCAGGTTGTGGTTTTTTTTTGGGCTTGTTCCAAAAGTTCAGTCGTTCATTTGGGCTTGTTGAGGGATCTGATGCTCACTCTACGACCAATATAAACTCAATTCAGAAGTTACACAAACTATTTTATTATAAACGTATATTTTACTGTAAAAAGAGGCAAAAATTATGTTTCCACCAAAAATAACTCCTTATAGCCAGAATTAAATATATTTCTAATGTAGCTTTTACTGTTTTCTCCATAGTAAAGCTGTAGAGGACCAACATAAAACTTAGTTAAAGCCTGACTATGTCTGTTTGGTTACAAAAATCAAGGTTAGACAGAATGTTCAGTGATAACAGAGTTATAAGTAACAGTAGGTCCTCCCTTCACTTCTGCATAAAGTAAAGGATGTTCACCTCCAAACAAAAGGATGTTAAAGAAATAAGAAAAAATATCACTGTGAAAAGGAAATGTAATGTGGATAAAAACTGAAACACACTTTATGAAGATTTCTCTTCAAAAAAAAAAAAAAAAGCAATATATTTCATTAAAAAAATAGCTGGAGGTCGCTTGTTTTTGGCTTGTTGCTTATTTCAGTACAAAAATCTGGCAACACTGGTCTGGTCACCTTTCAGTCTTGCCTTTCGGACAAACTGTGCTGTCATATATATTCATAGTCTTATTGTAAATATTTGTGAACTGTTAATATTGTGAATTTATGCCTCATTTGGAGTCTCAGTTCTACTTAATTTTTACTTATTTTTTCTTCATAAGGAAGTTGATATTGCTTAAAGTCTCTGCAGGTTGCAACCTGCTTACTTAATTTCCATTCTCATTTTATTTATTTTCATGTTTATTGTATTTATTTTATTTTACTTTTTTTATTTAAATTAGTGCTCTTATCTATTTTAATGTCTTTATTCGATATTTTACGACTGTTATACTGTGTATAAGAGGAACTGAAACAAAAGACTTTCCCCTTGGGGATTAATGAAGTATTTCTGAGTCTGATTTCTGATTAAGAAGACTCACAAACAGAAAACTGAGCGAAGACTGGACTGAAACAGCTGCTGCTCAGCATTCAGACAGCATGTGGATCAGCTATTTACAGGAAGGCTTGAGAGATGGAAAATAACCCCTGCCCAGAGAGGTAATGTGTGGATCTTTCAGGGATTATGACCGCGTTTGTTTGGATACATGAGGAGACTTGTATGAACACAGCAAAAGCATCTGCTGATGGAGACTCAGAGGGTTTGATGAGAAATGGCAGAAACTTCAATGTGAACTGGAGGACATGAGGACGTCCAGTTTACCTGTTGATGCAGGTGTTTAAATTTTGGGCTTATGTCGTCAAATTCAGTAAAACAGCAGGATGACTTCATAAAAACACTTCAGGATGTTTCAGGAAGTTACATGAAGATCAACCTCGTTCCTACCCTCACCTATGGTCACGAGCTGTGGTTAGTGACAAGTGGCTGAAATGAGTTTCCTCTGCAGGGACTGTTGCTGCGTTACATTTACATCGGTACTGGAAAGAGGAGAGTGGGAATGATGTCATATCCGAGTTATCAGCATTCCAGTTAAAAGTTGGAAAAAACTTGCCGATCTACCAGGCTACTGTTAGCCGCTGTTAGCACGACCTGCGTTGTAAAGTTTGCAAATACCACGTGAAGAATGTAAATAACACTAAAGCAGCATTTCCATACGTCAAACAATACTGTGTATACGGCTGATTTAGCGCAAGAAACACTTGTCAGAAGTGCTGATGAACAGAATATTACAGGGGCTTAATAACTGTCAGCTTGGGTGTGGTGGGTGAAATTTCCCAGTTGAAATTTTCCCACTTGGAACTCAGAAATCCCGACTTCCCAGTACAACTGGGACACAGCATATGACTCTCAGCTGGCCTGAGATCACCTCGGGATCCCCCAGGAAGAGCTGGACAAAATGGTCGGGGAGAGGGAACACGGATAATCTGCAGTCTGTGACACTCGTCGTGCAGATCCCCCTCTGCTGTAATGAACGTTTAAAGTTGTACAGACCCAAATCTATGTTTTCAAACTCCAAAGACAAACCAGAGGAGCTGAATGAAAGTTTATCTTCAGAGTAAGTATTCAGCTCACACTGACTGTTTATTGGATAAAGGCACAGCCATGTTTTAAGGATGAGTTTACTTGACGATTGCTAGTTTAGTTTAAGCTTTATAAAATGACTCTCAGATATAAAAACAACATTTACAGCCTTGTTTGAATGGTCCTCCACACGGCAGGAGATCATTATGGTTGGATATGCTGAAGTTACATGCTTCATCCTGATGATGTCCAGCTGAATGGAACTGAGTGTGATGGTTAATAGAGATGAGAATTGATAAGATTTTATTGGCAAAAACGATTCAGATTTTCATTCCAGTTTTTTCACAACCCCCTTATTGATTCCTCTGCATTTTCAGTTTAGGAAAAGTCGGCCTTCACAGGTTTTCAGTGGCGACAATGTCAACCACACATCACTCCTGATATTTACGGCCAAGTTGCTGGTGTTTCCACCCCCTAATAATTGTACAATTTGTGTTTTTGTTGAAAATCAAGCCACAAATTTGACCACGTCTGCGCCCTTTCTGACTTTCTTGGTATCATTTCTGCTGACTGCCTCTGGTGAGGACGTGAAGTCTTGATTTACAAGTTATGCAGAACAAAGGAATTGATAAGGGAATTGTTAAGCAAAAAAGACTCGGTATACCGATTCCTTTCGGTTTCTTTCGATTCTCAGCTGGAATTGGTTTTGGATTCCCATCCCTATCCACATATCCATTGGACATATTTCACTAGTCCGATTGGGCATGTATTTGAAAAGGGCAGGATCTTTCAGGAAAAGTTGGAAGGCGATTGCACTTTTGTTTCGTCTGTCACAGCCATTACAGGCCAGTCAGACGCTTGCAGACACTTCTCACTTTCAGGAAAACTAAACCACGTCTGCAGCTACTGCCTCTTTGTCCTCGGAAGAACAGTTATTATTAGCTTGACGCTTCAAAAGTGAACAAGGAATCTGGCAAATCCAGCTGTGTTGCAAGGTCAGTTTCCCAAAGCAAACCAAGGTCAGGGCTGCATAATGAAAGGCTGGATTCAAGAATTCTCATCAAGATTTAAAACATTGTGGGTGACTGAACTTTGAGGTTCACTTTCAGGCTGAAGGTTGTACGTCCCATCCTTCAGCATTAAATAAAAGAAAAAGTGGTCCAGAATCTTTCCTTGAGTGTCTTTATAAATAATGATTATCACATTATGCATCCTAACCTTATGACACCGGGTGATAAGAGTCTGCTAAATAAAATGAATGGCTTGTAGATGTTTTTGATTCAGCAGCTGCTGTCTCGACTGTATTTTTACTGTTAATGGATATTAAATACTGTTATGATTCTTAAATCTGTGGTTTGTTTGAAACCCTCCATATGGACAAAACCACCTGTCAGGTTGTTTTTATAATCAGGTGGATTAATGGTTTCAAAGACCATCATTTAAAAGCACTGGATCCAGCGGTGCAGTGTTTTTTAAATCACTCTGAAAGTAAAGGAGCATTGGATCCACATCTAAAGGTAAAAAGATCAGCCTCACCTCCTTCAGGTCTCCTTCCTCTGGTTTATAGTTGATGATGTACTTGAGGACGGCTCCAGGGGCGGCGTCCCAGTTGAGCCTCATGGTGCTGTGAGTCACATCGCTGATCCTCAGCTCTCCTGCAGGAGGCATGGGCACTGAGGGAGGACGGGAGGAAACACAAACGTGACAACTTAAATCGATCCAGGCCTCACTGCGATGAATTTGGAGGGATGTGCGAGGATGATGATGTGCAGATTGAAGCCAAAATCAACCATGAAACAGATCCAGCTCTGTTTCTAAATTCTGCTGCTCTGGATAGTCTTTTGTTTTTGCAGTGTGTCTGTTTCCTCAGAAAAATGTTTAAAATCCAAAACAAGCTTCAGCATGAAAGAATACAGGTCTAATAAAATGGCTGCTGACGTGAAAAAAATATATATTTCCTACAATATTTAAGATCTCCCATCAGCAAAAATAACATGTATTAAGATTTTCTGATGTGTTCAAAATGTAATTTCAAGTAAAATAAAATTTGGGTTTTTGTCTAAACACTTGAACAATGACAGACATTTGAAGATCATAAAACATATATATGTATATATATGTATATATATGTATATAAATGTGTATATATATATATATATATATATATATATATATATATTTTTTTTTTTATAAAAATAACGGATATCAGCTAGGCGTAAACAAAACACTTAAAATGTTTATTTCCTCCACCAAGCAGGGTATGCTTTTGCTGGAATTTGATAGTTTGTTTGTTTGTTAGATTATGAACAGAATAACTAAAAAAAACAAAACAGTTTAAATGAGATTTTGGGATTTTTCATGAGGAAGGAAGAAGGTAGAAGTGATTAGATTTTGGTGGTGAATTGTATCCGGATCCAGGACTTTTTTAGGGATTTGTAATCAGTGCAAGGTAGACCAGTTTTCCACATTTTCATTTACAACTTAATAAGTTCTGGTCAAATTTTAATGACATTTTCAGGGAATGTCAGCCATGGCAAAAGGGAGACGTGATTACATTTTGGTGGTGATCTGAATAAAATGTAGATCCAAGAATTTTTTTAAGGATTTCTGAGCAGTGTGAGGTAGGGCAGTTCTCCACATGTTGACAACAACTCGCTCAACAATGAAAATGGCTTGGTGGGGATTTGCACTCTTGGAGCACCTCTAGTTCTTGAATGTTTTTATGGTCTTTTTTTATTTTTAAGGTCATAAACTGCATCAACTGCTGTTTATGTAAATGACTTTTTGCTTAAAAGTAACATAAATAAATTGTTTAAAAATGAAGAAGCAGCTTTTTCTTGCCAATTATCCCTTGCTGTTTTAACAATTTGGCAAAACAGCTTTGGGATTTATTTATAATTTTAAAAAAAGGGGCACTCCAAATGGCCAAGACAGTCAAACTGAGGTATTCACCAAACCATGGGCTAAGCCAAACGCTGCTTCCCTAATAAGCACAGGCTCTAACACAATTGTTGTGTTAAAATCCATACTTTTATAAGATTTGTAGAAGAATTATTGAATTCCTTGAGCTATAAACAAACACGGTCTGAGCATCAGCTCTAAAGATGCACATACTTCTGCCTCACTGTGTCTAAACAGGAGCTCTTCCTCCAAACAAAAATGTTCACAGCCACTTATCACGTACAGGTGACTCCGGTCCCCTCCAGAGGCTCGCTGGCAGCCTCTCCGTGCAGAGCGAACAGTCTGAGGGCGTAGGCCGTGTTTGGTATCAGCTTCTCCAGCAGGAAGTTTGTTACGTCTCCTCCAACACGAACCTGGTGTGACACAGAGAAGAGAAACAGTTAGATTAGGTAGACAAGTGTTTGACCAAATTGTCTTTTTAACTTCTCCCTCAGCCCATAATATCATCAATGATTCAGAGAAACCAGAGAAAGGCTGACAACCAACACTGAATGCCTGTGACCTTCAATCCCTCAGGGAGTTCTGCATTATAAACCAGCATCATCCTGTAAAGGATATCAGCACGTGGGCTCAGGAACACTTCAGAAAACCATTGTCAGTTAACACAGTTCATCTCTACATCTACAAGGTCAAGGTCAAACCATGTCTCTACCATGTAAAGACAAAGACAAATATCAACAACACCCAGAAACACCGCCGGCTTCTCTGGGCTGAGCTCATCTGAAATGGACTGAGGCAAAGTGGAAAAGTCTGCTGTGGTCTGAGTCCACATTTCAGACTGTTTTTGGACATCATGGACATGGTGTCCTCCGGGCTAAAGAGGAAAAGGACCATCCAGACTGTTATCAGAGTAAAGGTCAAAGGACAGCATCTGTGATGGTATGGGGGGTGTTAGTGCCCATGGCATGGGTAACCTGCACATCTGTGAAGGCTCCATTAATGCTGAAAGGTACATACAGGTTTAGGAGCAACATGCTGCCATCCATCTTTTTCAGGGACGTCCCTGCTTATTTCAGAGACAATGAAGACACATTCTGCTCGAGTTACAACAGCAGGGACTAGACTGACCTGCTGCAGTCCACACCTGTCTCCACTGAACAGGGACTAGACTGACCTGCTGCAGTCCACACCTGTCTCCGCTGAACAGGGACTAGACTGACCTGCTGCAGTCCACACCTGTCTCCACTGAACAGGGACTAGACTGACCTGCTGCAGTCCTCACCTGTCTCCACTGAACAGGGACTAGACTGACCTGCTGCAGTCCACACCTGTCTCCGCTGAACAGGGACTAGACTGACCTGCTGCAGTCCACACCTGTCTCCGCTGAACAGGGACTAGACTGACCTGCTGCAGTCCACACCTGTCTCCGCTGAACAGGGACTAGACTGACCTGCTGCAGTCCACACCTGTCTCCGCCGAACAGGGACTAGACTGACCTGCTGCAGCCCACACCTGTCTCCACTGAACAGGGACTAGACTGACCTGCTGCAGTCCTCACCTGTCTCCGCTGAACAGGGACTAGACTGACCTGCTGCAGTCCACACCTGTCTCCACTGAACAGGGACTAGACTGACCTGCTGCAGTCCTCACCTGTCTCAGCAAAGAATTCATCTACAAAGCTTCAACAGTCAGTGTCCTCAGTTCATAAAGTGAGTGAATATTTATCAGTTTAAAGATAAATATCTCGTCTTGGTAGTGTATTTAATTGAATACAGATCGAGAAGGACCTGAAAATCATTGAATTCAGTTTCTATTTAGTCTCACACAATGTCCCAACTTCAGTGGAATTGAAGTTTATGTATATCAACCTACTTTTCCGAAGTAAAGCGTTCATTTTGAGTCTTTTTTTGTTTAAATGACTGGTAGCAGGCTATGCCGTCTATAAACTAATCCATCACTTTAATCAGTTTTCCCGTCGAATGATTAATGTCAATAAATAACCCGGAGCACCGTGTTGATTCGAGGTTCTTATTTCCACTTGAGAATGTTTCCAGGAAAAACCACCTCATGTGCAAAGAGCCGTGTTCCTCTGCTGTATAATTGCACATTTAGATTAACAGCACAGAAGCGAATAGCATCTGTTCTGTTTATACCATCGTGATGACTTCACACCATGAGCTAATCTTTCCTATTACCCGGCGTGTCGGAGGGTTCTGCTTTTCGTGGACCTGGCCTGAGCCGCACGGCACAAGTTCACTTCCTTTTCTGCAAAGTGATCGTGATCGTGTCGCCATCTGGAAGCAGTCAGCAGCACGAGCAGAGGTCTGCTATTAAAAAATTAATGTGGAAATGCTGAGCATGAAAATGAAGACGTGTGAGGTTATGTGGGTCTATCTTCTGTTTGGAGAAGTTCATGACCTCAGTGTTTACTGTTTTTATTGTTTGGAGAGAACATCTGAGAGCCCGCTAACACAATCTGACCCACTGATGTTTCCCCTTTATATTTTCTACACAGACTCTTCAGTTTCCATCAGTAAAGAACAGGAATATTTCTAGATTAGTGATACTTGAAGTGATGCTTTATGGAAGTGGGGCTGGCAGTTCAGCTAGATGCTGCAATAAATAATCAACATCATTCCTCTCCAGATTAAATTCATGATAGATATTAATGCTCATATTAGATTGATCTCTCTATCCATGGTTGTATAGATTATACATCCATAGTAATTATCTTAACAACCATATAGACATGAGGACTCTCTTGAAAATGAGATGCTGCATCTCAAGGGGCTTACCTTTAATAAATATACAACAAATATGGAGCTAAATAAATAATGATTAAGCACAAACTGATATAAATATAACTCTCCTGAATGTTTAGAAGATGCTCCTGTATTTCTCCTGTATGCAAAAACAGGCAAAACAAATGGTCACAGTACAGGATTCAGTCAGGTGACGTGGGCATTTGCCAACTTTGGTTGTTGTTTTGCATGTGGACATCAGGACTTCTCCCTCTGCTGCTACAGATCATCGTGTTTGCAGCGTCCATTTACCATCAGGACCAGGAAGGTCCACGAGAAGTGCTGTTACGACTTTTTTACCAACTCGTGGGCTGGAGCAGAAGAACACATATCCATTTGCTGCATCGTGAAATAGGGCCAAACATAAAGACTTCCTCTCTCGTTCTGATATTTTTCACCTGATTGTACGTTCGGCACGTTTTCACCTAAAACTCAAACAATTAAGCAAAATAACTCTACCTCTGTCTTATATATAAAAAGTGTCTTATTGCTGGACACATTGTTGCCCATTGTTGAATCTGTGGTTTGCCAAACTCTCCTCCATATCGTCCATAAGATGTGGGATTCATTCCTCAAATTTTTAAAGTCAAGACCTGATATTCCATCAAATTAAGCTGTAACACTTACAAAGTGAGACCATACCTCCTTTTCTTTTTTCTCTCTCTCAATGTATTTTTATCTTTTTTTTATCTTTGTTAATGCTGTTGTTTTTTTAATGATATTTAAATATGTATCATACTTTTACCCACATGGATGTAGACAAGTAATTTACTGACATAATCATTCGTTAACTATTATTGTTTTTCATTTACCATCAATGATGTCTGAGAATTTACAGGTGGTTGGGAGGAGGGTGTGAGAGTTAAAGGGAGAGAAAAAAAATAAAAAATAAAAACTGTACCAGGTAACAGCAGTGTACCTTAGTAGTCATCTCAGCTTGTTCTTATTAAAGGTACAGCGCTGCAGGACCCCTGCTGTCAAGCACCTGATGTCGATACAACTCAACTTCAAAAATACTGAAATATCCCTTTAAGAGGTCCCGTAGACATTTTAGAAAAACCGGTCTTGAAAATGCACAGTGTATGCTCAGCTTAAACACTGGAGCTATGGCACACACAGACACTAAAATCTAAAAACCTTTACAATAAAACTTTTGACATTCTGCAATTCAGTGACAGCTTCAGTAATCAAGAATCAGGTCTCAGCTCGACTTAAAACATTTTCAGTCATCCTCATTTCATTTTATCTGTGAAGTAAGTCATACCATACCTCTTTCTCCAGCTGGGGCTCGGACGCGTTGATGGATTGGTACAGAAGCATGTAGCCCGTGGCGCCATCGGCCTCCTGCCATCTCACCCTCATGGTGGTGGAGGTCTCGTCGTAAACCACCATGTTGGTCGCCATGGACAGGGGCACTGAGAGAACAGACGTGGACTGTTAGAGACTGTTAGGCTCTACTTTTTAGATGTATAAACATGTTTCTGAGTATTCAGAGAGAGATGGAAATGGAAATCTATGATCTGTCTGTTTAAATAATAGTCATTAAAAACTCATAAGATATTAAAGCGTTGGAAGATGACTGCAGATTTTTAGGATTTAATGTCTGCTGTCTAATTGGGGGAGATCTGGCAGAGAAAAAGGATAATGACTTCAACAGGCAAAGGACGTCAAAACCATATTTTACTCAATCTCTGGATTTCCTAAATATACTAAAAGTTAATGGTTTTGATGTGCAGAATATTTGTTATCCTAAATGAAATGAGGGCCTCTGTTTTTAAGTTTCATTTGTGTTTAATTCTTTTATTTGGTTGTTTGACTTCTGAGAACACAGTGTTTTTGCATGCACACTTAAGAGATTAAACTAATTTCTGAAACAAATCTGCAGCCTGAGCTTTCCAAGCTTCAGATCAGAGAGTGTTTTCAAAGAGACAGCCGGGTTAAGAGTGATCTAATGGCTGCTAAAGCAAACCAAATGATGACTACAGAAACAGTCCGACCTTGTTCAACAAGAGGACAGCTGATTGTGCTGCACATTTCAGAATAAACAGGGCAAAAAATAAATGATTTGTGTGTTAAAAAAAGCACTTAACACATTGTTAAGTCATCTGAGTTTATATCAGATGTATTCTCATGACCACAGTTCTTGAAAGAGTGGGTAAAGAGCCAGAAGTGGACCAAGGAGCTGTTTATAGGTTAAAAAGGAGTGATCATGAAAAAAGACACAAAGTTTGGTGGATTTGGATCAACACAGGTGTGGCTTTGCAGCATTTTTCATTTATTCTGGTAGTTTTTTTAACACTGTAAAAACTCAGATCTAGGCAAGTGCTTTTTCTTTTTGCAAGTCAAAAATATCCAGCACTTTTTATAATCCACATTCACTTAACCAGCCCAGATAAATGTCTTACTTTGAAGAATTAAAGGCAAAAATAAGGCATTGAACTGCTTGTAATGAAGAGAAAATATCTGCCTATGAAACAAGGAAAGTTTGACTCAGTGAGGGTTTTAGATTAAGGTTTAATATCTGCTCAAGCTAAATTGTCTTATTGGTAGATTATTTTACTTATTATTACAAGAAACTCAGGCTTTATTTTTAGTTTTTATATCTTAAAATAAGATCTTAATCCAGACTTGAAATTGACAAATACTCTCACCTAGATCTGAGTTTTTTCAGTGAAGGTGATTTAAGTGAGTTTGAATGTACCAGGCTGAATGTACCAACCATCCCCAGAGGTCAAAAGAGCACGCCAGAGTGGTTTGAGATGATAGAAAGGCAACAAGACCTCAACCAAGGTATGCAGAAGAGCATTTCTGGATGCACAACATGTCCAATCTTGAAGCAGAAGACCACACTGGGTGCCACTCCTGTCCGCTAAGACAGGAAAGTAAGGCTGTGAAGACTGTAAAAGTGTGTCCTGGTCTGATGAGTCTGGATCTCTGCTCCACATTCAGATGTAGGCTCAGAGTTTGGTGTGAACATCATAAAGCATGGATCCATCCTGCCTTGGATCAGCGGTTCAGGCTGCACTTTGGGCCCTTTAGTCTCACCTGAGCATGGTTCAAACCCCACAGCCTACCTGAGGATTGTTGCTGACCATGTCCATCCCTTTATGACCACAGTGGACCATCCTCTGATAGCACAGTCACAAAGTTCAGATCATCTCAGACTGGTTTCTTCAACATTACGATGAGTTCACTGTACTCCAGTGGCCTCCACAGTCACCAGATCTCGATCTCATAGATCACCTTTGGAAGTTACTGGGCCAGGGGATCTTCATTATACATGTGCAGCCAACAAATCTGTAACTGTGTGATACTATCATGTAAATATGGACTAAATGTCCGAGGAATGATTCCTTGGTGAATCTTTGCAGTGAAAAATGAAGGCAGATCTGAAGACAAAAGGGGGTCCAGCCTGGTACTAGCCAGGTCTATATTTTTACCTCCACCAAGGAGGTTATGTTGTTGGCTCTATTCTGGGTCTGGTGATCCAGAATCATATCTTTTACAGGGGTTGTGGAAAAGCCACTGCATGAGCTGAGCTGCTTGGTAGAGGTCTGTGCTCTCTGAGTACTTTTCTAGTTTAGTATTTGATTTTTTTGGGATTGTAATTTCTCATTAAGAAGGTGGCAGGCCCTGTGTCTAACAGAGGACATCATTCCTCCACTAAAACATCAGTATCAGCCCAAAGCTTCAACATGGGACGTTGTTTGTATGAAACAGATTTCCACCAAAGATCAGCTGCTAAAAGTGTGCTGATATGAAGAAACTGGATCTGATTTGAAGCAGGGAGAAAAACAGCAAACAAGTGACATCAATGTGTGTGAAACAGGAAACTGAGGGAAATAATCCATTTGTTTACAACACAATGGAAGAAACAGAACATTTTCTCACAACAGAGATAAAAGCAGATCTATGAGGCCATCTGTCCTGAACGCTTCTCTATCACCACCGCTATCACTTCTCAGGTCTTGTGAACAGAAACAGCTCCCATGATGCCTGAAGGACATGAATCTGGAGAGGGAGAGAGGAGCAGAAGTGCAAAATGATGACTTACGGGTGGTCTCGGTGCCCTTCAGAGGCTCGCTGCTAATCTCACCAGCCACGGCGTAAACGTTGACGATGTACTCGGTCAGAGGGGTCAGGCCCTGGAGCACGGTGGTGGTCACTGAGCCATCGACCACGAGCTGAAACGATAAAGAAAGTTTTTAGTTTCTCCATCTAACATCCAGCTATCCATCCATCTGTCTATCTATCTGTCTGTCTATCCATCTATCTATCCATCTATCTATCTATCTATCTATCTATCTAAACATTCATCATTTTATTGCATTAAAAAGAAGATTAAATTGGCTTTAGTTATGTTTCATATGTGCATTAAATTGTGAATTTTTAAATGTGTTTGAGTTAAAATATATTAATGTTGGTTTAATCCTTTTGTGAAGCTTTATATTTGCTATTATTTTTGTTTATTAATATAATATTTTTGTTTATTTATATATTTTGTTCCTCATTGAGAGTGTCCAACAATATGTGACAGTATGTCCCTCAGGCACTGAAAAAAAATTTCTGCGGCCCCCTTGGCAATAAAGTGGCCCACCCTTGCTTTAAAGTGATGTTTTTATGTCAGATAACAACTAGTGATTTATTAATGACTGAGATCTTAAAAATTCCTGCCAAAACAACAAATGGATAGAGAGAAAAGTGAAGTATGAGCAGACACTGACTGAGGACCTGCCCGGTGTAACTGATCTGACTCCATCGAACAAACAATAGACACGAGTGTCATCCTGAGAGACGAGCCGCCTGTCCGTCAGTGAATCATTACGCCACTTTGACTCCTGATAGACCCAAAGGTCTGGACTGAAACTGCGGCTCTGATTCGTCTTGGCAATCAGCTGATCAGCATTTATCAATCAGTGATTGGTGGCTGTCCAGGTCCTCATTTTCCTCCTTCAGATGATTAAAGTCTGCTAAGCTGAATCTGTCCTTCTGCATTCATGTGATGGTGGGAAAAGTCCTTGTGTAGGATGTCCAAATTGGCCGCTTGACTTTGTCACATTCCTGCTCTGTTCAGCTGGAAAATTAAACCCAGAGGGGAAACGACAAACAAACACAATAGACCGAAGCTTCTCCTGCTCGCAGAAGACCTTCACTTCCATCAAATTACTGAAGCCTGTGAATGATTACATTCAACCTGTTTTCAATGCAAAGCTCAAAGTATTCTCAGAAATCAGGTTTGGTTTCAGAAAGCTGAACGGATGAGCTAAGGTCGATAGAAATAACCCGACTGCACGAAGAGTCTTTCATTCTACTTTAAATAGTTCTTGGCCTTGTCAGAGAAAGACGAGTCATGTTTACTAGAAGATGCTCTCATCAGATTAGTTCTGCCAACAGTCATGGCTCAGATGTCACCATGATTCAGACAATGGACCGCAGACTAAAGACTATCATATATGACAGAAAAACACCGTCAGAGAAAAGCTGGGATCAAGATAAGACCAAAGGAGACACAACAAAGTACAGATAATCAGATAAACATCGACAAGGGCAATCTCAGAAAGACAAATCAATAGATGACTGAATGAAAGCGCAACGAGAAGAGGACCATCCCACCTTATGAACTTCTCAGAGTGGTAAGAGCCCCTGGATGTCTAAGAAGTATTTATCTACCTATCTATCTGTCTATCTATCTATCTACCAACAAGCAGGTCATAATTGTATCTGGGAAAAGTGAAATAGAAATGACATATTAAAGATGATCCTCTAAATTAATTACTGCACACTAACAGTCTAATTTGTGAGAATGAAACAAATCTTTCTCAAAAGTTATGGAGCAGAGGCAGATAAAACCATAAAACACAAAGTCTGGACCAATGGGAGCCTCCAGACCAATCCTGCCTCTGAGCTGCAGAGCTTTGTCCCATGATTTAATTTTACAAGGTGAAAACATGAAAACCACCCAAGAAGTCCATAAAGAAGTCTGCAGGTTCACCAAAGCATATCCATGCATGTCTTCATCTTTACTGTTTGATTTATTAAAACATTGTTTTTCCCTGTTATGGATAAATGGTCCTGTTCACGGTGATACGTGTTTCCTCATCTGTTATTTAGGATTTACTGTATTGTTCTGCTCACTTTAAATCCGTGTTGATGAGAGCAGCATGTAAATATCATCCATCTTATGTTGTTGTGTTTGCATGCTCTCCTCCACAGCCCTATGTAAACACATGAAAGAGGAGCAGAGGCCATGTGGGGAGACGTCTCGCCCCGCTGTGAGGTCTATAACGCTAAACTAAGTGGATCCAGAGGAAACTCTGCTTGATTTCAGACGAGGGCGATTATAATCACACAGGGCTCCGTCTGACAGCGGCCAATAAAAGCACACAGGATGGAAAAGACCCAGTGCTGTGTTTTCACAGATAGGATGGAGAGGAGGTTAAATGTAAACTACATACAGGTTTAACAAAGCAACTGGGGTCCAGGGTCTAGTCCCTGAGGGCCAAATCTACAAGACCTGGAATAAAAGCCAGACCTGGATATTTGGAAACACTTCTAAGAGCTGGTATTTGACCTGACAGTGAGGACAGTCACGTGGTAGGCTTGGAAATATTTCAAGGTTTTTCGATTTTTTTAGAGATAGGGTCAAAAGATATCTGAGGTGAGACTGATGGATGATCATATCCACAATATAATCCATTTTATCTTGTTTTTCTAAGTCTGCTTTTATCCACAGAAATGAAAATAATAGACCAATGCTTCCAGTAAGAGCTTGAATATCTCGTTGGTTAATCACGTCTTCATTCCTGCTGAATCACTGACTCAGTCCAAGAAGACCTTGAAGATCTGATGAAGGCAAAAGGCGGTCGCACTGAATATTGATCTGATTTAGATTTTCCTCTGCTCACTCACTTTAGTTAGTTCATTCCTTCTTTACAGCACTCTTCACACCTGCCTTGAAACTTGTGCACAGTGCTGTCCATGATAACAAGCCATTGTGCTATTGAGAAAAAGAATAATGTGATATGATTTTTGTTTAGTTGGTATTGTTGATTGTTGGAACAGAAACCGATGATCTGTTGCAGCCAAAAGGAAATATCAAGCAAACAAGAAGCTATTTGATATTCACCTTGGTTCCAGCCCTAGCAGCTGTTGGAAATGAAGATCTAAACTGGGAAACACTGAGCAGATTCCTCTACTTAGATTCTTTGACTCAGACTAATTACCTGAGTATGATACCCAGAACAAAAGAGTGAAGCTGATGATCTAAACCAGGAGGAAAAAACAACTCACATTCCTGATCTCCTCTCTGCATTTGATTACTTTAGCTCTGCTGTTTCATCCTCAAACACTCTGTGAGATGTACCAGTGAAGAGTTTCATTATTATCCCTGTGCTGTGGCTTCATGTCAAGGCGTAGTCAACAGGTGTGATTGTTCGGGCTTATCGATATATTCTATACACTGCAATACGTGTGTGTGCAATACACACTCACCTTCAAGGCAGCGCCAGACACAACAGACACAATAGTACATGTGGATTCACTGTGGATACGAGACTGTGATGCTGACACTGTCATCTGTTCGGTCTGTTTCAAAGCATGCTGCTTCAGTGAATTCAGCAGAGATGTTGATGTTGCTTATGGAAAGCCGTTTGAGAATGAACTGTAGTTCAGCTCTACTTGTACTCAAATTTGGAGAACATGTACTGGATTTTGGTCAACTAGTGCATGAGTAGACCTTACTAGTGAAGCAAAAAGTGTTACTAGTACTACTAGTAACACTGGTGAAAATATTACAACCAATCAGGGTGCTGGATTTGGCTATAAGCCCTCCTACTCCTACTTTGCATTAGGTCTACTAGTACTACTAGTGAGATATTTTGAGTTTACCAGTAATTCTAGTAAACAAAATTGTTGTTTTAATAGTAAAGGTTTTTGGTACACTGGCGCATGAGTAGACCTTGATAGTAAAGCAAAATCGTCTACTAGTAAACAATTTTGTGTTACTTTAAAAATGTTACCAGTAAAAACTCAAAGATTTGCTAATAGTGCTAGTGCACCTAATGCAAATAAAGTGAGAGGGATTATAACCAAATCCAGCACCCTGATTGGTTGTAATATTTTGGAAAGCTAATGGGAAGCCTGGATTTGCTTTTCCCCGCCCCCTTCCCCGTCTTGTGATATCTTACACTGCTGTTGGATGTAAACAGACTTTTTAGAAAGCTTCATCTCACCTCCTGTGTGGGTCCTCCAGCCACAGCCACGTAGGTGACTCGGTACTGGTCCACGGGGACGCCGGGTGCCGTCCAGGTGGCACGGAAGGAGCGATGGGTCACATCGGAGGTCACCAGGTTGGTGGGTGCCTCCACCTCTTCGACTCCTGAGGAGGAGAAAAACAGCGTCTGGAATGAGATCTGACACGTCGAGTATTTCACACCGTGAACCTGCCACCACAAATCTGCCCTCGTCATGTTTTTCTCCTGCGTGCTGTTCATCATTTTTGTATTTCCTCTTCAAACTGATTTACAGGCAGAAATAATTCCACTGTCAAAGTTTCCATTTGATGTTTGGAGCTCTTTTGCAACATCCGGTGACGGTCTGTGAGGCAGAAGTGCTTCATGTCTATTGGACTCCATCTTCTGTTTTTCTCTTTTGAAGCTTCTTCTTGATTTGTGAAACACTGAGCTCTTTGTCCACAGCAAAGGATTACCATGATTGAATGGTTTGTACTTCTTTTTGACCACCACAAGCTTTATCGTTCAGAAAGCAGCTGTTCAGAGGAAGTGTCACTCTGCTGATGTCTCTACTCAGACTGAAAGTTTATGTCATCCTCATGGGCAGAGCGACTTTCACGCCCTGGAGCAGCTGTAAAACCCGCTGAACGCCTGCAAGTTAAACTTTTTAAATATATGGTTGTCAGTCTTAAACTCTTGGAGATGACTTTGGAAATTCCAGAAAAGAAATTGTGTTTCCACCTGACCTTTATCAGCAGAGATGACTGAGAAGGTGTAAATCTGACTCGGTGTCATTCGGAGAAAATGCTGGAGTTTAAGCTGAGAGAAGCAGCCCCGTTTGGATCAGAAAAGAAAAACAAATTCTGAGAAATTCAGACCAAACATTAGGTGTTTTTAATCCTCAGGAATCCTGCAGCCTGTCAGAAAAACACCCCGAAAAACCTTCAGATAAGTTTGTTGTAGATTTACTCAGAGGAAGATACAATTGAAGTCAAGTCATTAGTCTGTTTAATGCTGCGACTCAGCACTGGTCTACAGTCTCTGCTCTGCACTGGACTCGCTGCCATGAGCCAATGGGCTTAAACTGATGACAAAAAAAAAGGTAGGACATCTCACTCGTAGGTCTATTTGGGGACACCAGGGCAATAAGACATTTTAGGCAGCTGCTGGTGCTGGACAGAGGGGGAGATGGAGAAGTCCTGATTTTTGTCTTGTTCATAGCAGTGCTCCATCATGAGGAGAAGACATGTTAAACTCACTAAAGGATGATAAAACTTAACAAAACATAGTATGAGCCCTTTAAGAAACAAGTTGCTGGACTTAAAGCTGATTGTATCTGCTGATATTTCTTAGACAAACATGATTGGCTGATTTTTTATGTATTATTATATTTTGGGGCTTTTTCAGCCTTTACTGACAGCAGTAGGACAGTAAATGGACTTTGGGAAGGCGGTAGAGAGCAGGGGAAGACATGCAGTAAATGCAATTCAGGCCAGATTCTAACCCAAGATAAATGCCTGTGGTCACCAGAGCGATCACCTGTAGTTAAAACTCCATGTTTTACCCCTGGGTTGTAAACAGGTCCACACAATTGTCTGCTCTTCAACTTCGTTTTCAGTCCTTTTAATCAAAAACACTGACTTGGCTTGGACCTTGATTATATTGGACAGAAAATCTGCTTTCCAATCAGGAACCTTTATTTATGAAGCAATTAAAAATAGTTATAAATATTTACAAAGAGCTAGGAAAATCTGTTTTTGTTATTATTAACACTTGGAATCTGCTGCAAACACAGTTTAATACAGCTAAGACTATTCTAAGTTTTAATTGCTGACCTTATATATCTTAAAGATATAAGTATGTCTTGCTTATGACATTTTCATTTTATTAGCGTTATTTGTCTCTTTACATGAGATTTCTGTTGCATTTGATCCCTTTTACTGTAATTTTCAGCCTTTCTTTGGATTGGTATCAGCCTGTTTTTTTGTTTATCTCTGTTGGTGGTTGTTCCTCAACATTGATGGTTTTCCTTCGATGTGTTCCCCAAGGATTTAAATCAATAAAATAAATTAAATTAATTAATTAATTCTATTGTACTACTTGTAATGTTTAGCCGATCAGATAGACTGAACAGTGACTTTCAGTCTTGTAGGTGCGGGATAGTTGAAAGTCAATTCTGATTGCAAGTTGTCCCTCAGGTCAGGGCAGGTATGGGAGCACATTACAGGTTGACACCTTGTCATTCATCACGCAACATTTACCCTACTTCATTCAAAGGTGTTTACGTGTGATGAGGTTTGAAGGCACAGAGGTGCAAACCCCATAACTGCCATAACCATCAGCAGGGCCTCAGGGGGTCTCATTGTTCCTTCCCAGCTACCAAACCAACCTCCAAGCATGGTTCAATATTCAAACCAGCCGCCCTTTAGTCCGTAACCCAAGTCCTGACAGACTAAGCTGCCGAGTCGTCTCTGCAGACTTATCATTAATGAAAAATCTGATCACATGTACTAAAGTGCAGAAAGCTTGGCACTGGATGAATGTTTAAGGAGTTTCACAGAGTAAACAACAATAAGCCTCCACCCTACCTGGACCCTTGACGCTGTTGCACAGGTTGACGGTGAGGTCGTCCACGATGTTCAGCAGAAACTGGAAGTCATTGACGTTGTACATGTGGATTTCATCTGGGTCGGAGGCGATGGACCTCAGCTCATTTTCATCTGCATTCTTCACACCTGAGAGCAAAATGCACATAAATCACATTATAGCCCAAAGGTGACTGAGTAAAGACTATAACTGAAGGTAAAAAACAGCAGGGCTCTCTCACCAATGGCATACAGCTCGATGCCGCTGTCCCTCAGCTTCTGGGACTTCAGGACGATTTCGTCCTGGGACTTTCCGTCGGTGATGAGGACGCCGATCTTTCGGGAGTCTTCTCTCATTCCTGCGTTGGGTTTGAAGTTGTTCTCCAGGATGAAATTCAGAGCCAAACCTGTGAGAAAAGAAGGACGTTAACAAAGAGATAAGCGGCCATCTTCACTATCTGGTCATGTCTACCCACTCTGAGGGCTTAAAGCAACAAACATGACCTCCACTTATCGACTATGAACCGTATGAGTGTGCACACTTTAAGTCTTTAGTGCATATTTTCTTAGTTACTCTTTTACTCTGTCAATGTAATCATTATTGTCTTGTTAATTAATAGGAAATAAAATACTACTATAAGCAAAAAGAGATTATCTTTAACTTAACTCCACATGTTTGAGCAGGACTTTGCCTCCATGTTTTGTGAATCTAAAACAATAAATCTGCCAATAGAGAATTTTCCTTCTGCTGTATCAAAACATCATTTTCACTGTAATTGTATTAACTTAAAAAGTTATTGTGACGATCCTTGTGCCTGGCTCAGCAGAGCCATTGTGCTGTTATTTACCTGTCATGGTGTTTCCTCCTTTGTACGGCAGGTTGTTGACTGCTTTCAGCAGGGAGTCCTTGGTCAGATGAGCGTTCAGGTCCCACTCGGTCCTTGGATCTCCGCTGTACTGAGCCAGACCTGCAAACAACACACAGTGAGTGCTGAAGGTCACAAAACAAAATATAGGAGCATAAGGGCTGGCAGTATAAACGTGTAATCGTACCAATGATGTGCTAGTTCAACCTTTTAGGCGAGAGATATATTGGCTGTTTACTGCAGGGATTGGGACGCACCAAAATAGCTGCACTTTCATCCCGTCAGTTGTAAATATTACCAGATGTTCGTATATGTTCCTGATGTACATTTTGTATTTACACTGCATTTGTTAAGAGTTGTGTTCATTTATATTTCATTTTAGTTTTATTTAATTTTATTCTCTATTTTTATACTTTTACTTCCCTTGTACTAGAGAAAACTACTGCCAAAGTCAAATTCCTTGTATGTGTCGCATACTTGGCAATAAAAAACGATTCTGATTCTGATTCTGATGATGGCTACCATATTTTCTCTGTGTTGGCTTAGCGAGTCAGCTGACGTCAAGAATGAACGTGACACCGTGACGCAATGTTGGCTTGATAATAAAAAGTGAAACATATAGAATAAAGTTAAACTTACTTCCCTCTAAAGCTGCCTCAGAGTAGTTTAAATACAGTTGAATAATAGCCTCTGAAAATCTCCTTACTTAGTAAAAAATACCTCAATAAAACAACATGAGGCACAACAGTCCATTTTTTTAAGGTCTTCTGTCTTTATTGTTTCTCAATGTATTTAAGCACTCATAATTATGGTTGCAGATACAAGCAAGTTAATTATAGCTACCGCTTTTAAACCTTAACCGTCATATAGCTCCATATAGCATATGATAACAATAGGGATGCACGATATTATCAGTTTGATATCGGTATCGGCCGATATCAGCCAAAAAAGTTAAGTGTCATATTGGCCGATATTGAAATTTTTGCAGATATTTTTAGCCAATATATTGGCCACACATATCGGCTGGAATATCAGCAAATTACACAAATGTGCAATATTGATGCACCTTCTCATCACTGCATGGGTTAAAAATCATGGGTTTCATTTTTGCAAGAGTTAAATACTGTTTTTCTCATTTTACATCCATTAATCGTAAAAATATACTGCAGCACTGAAAGAAACAAGTCCTTTTTTTTTTAAGTACAGAGCTTGAGCTCTTGACCAGAGATATAGGTATCGGTATCTGCATGAATTATGAATTAAAAAATATCTGCATATTGGATGTCGACAAAAAACCCAGTATCGTGCATCCCTAAATAATAATATTTTTAACTAATATTTCAATGTAATTAAATATATCTACATATATATAATCTGAATCTATAAACTATACTAAAACTGTCATAAAAACACACTGCAGGGAGGCTCAGTAAAAATAGATTTAAATTTGTTTTGAGCTTTGAATGTTCTTATTTTTTTAACCACCAACAGGAAAACGCAGCAAAGTAAACAAGTGCAACATCAAATCTAATAAGACAACATATCTGAAAAGTGTCCTTGAAGTGTCCTGTCCTTGATTTAAAATAATAGATTACCTATCTGAACTTTATCCGGGCCAATATCGAACACGCCGACCATGCGAGCGATGAAGTTGCGGATGGTTTTGAAGTTGATTCGTCCGATACTCCAGGAGCCATCGACCAGCAGGACGATGTCAGCCTTGGCCGACGTCTTGCACTGCTTTTCTGCAGGGAGACAACAAGGAGTGAGAGGCGCATATGGTGCACTTCAGACAGCCTGCAAGAGCGTCTGTTTGGTTTAAAACAAACAACATGATGGATGCTTCGGTGAAAGAGGAGAAAAGTTAGAGGAACACATCAGGAACAAGAGGACGAGGCAGGAGAACATCAGAAAGTCTCACAGTCACAGGTGGATGTTTATACAGCAGAATGTTTTACACTTATTTATGTAACACAAGTCATTCACACGCAGAACAGATTGTGTAACAGTCATCATTTATGGATTAGCTTCTCGCTCTCTTCAGGGCGTTTTTCTCCAAGTGAGCGTGTCCTCCAGCACAGCTAGTCATTCGGACTTTGCGTTTGAGGAGATTTTGAGCCCTGTGGTCTTCCTCTCTGACACTGATATACGACGCCGGCTGGTTCACAGAGTTACTGCACATTCCTGCTCCAGGGCACCTGTAGAGGAAAAAATGGCCGCTCTGCCCTGTTTTTGTAAAAGGACAACATGACCAAGCTGATTCAGAGCGTGCCTTCAGTCCTGGATCCTGTGTGTGCAATTGAAAACACGTTAGGAGGCAATAAATTAATTCTTGTTCTTATTCAGCAGACCGCAGTGACAGACGCTAAGAGGGACTGATTTGGATGCTTGGCTGCAGTCTGTTCGAGTATTTCCACTGCGGGTAAACAGCATGCTCATGTCCCCGCGATGCTCATTTATGAAAACAGATGTCACAAACAGAGGCAGCTTTAAGAGTCGTCTAATATTCTGCAGACCACAGCTGGATCGAATGATTGTGAGCGAGAGTCTCAGCAAAGAAATATCCAGCTTTGAGTGTCTGACTGAGGGACCAAAATCACAATGTGCAGTGTTAATGTTGACAGCACGGTTTAATTTAGTTTAAGTCACAGTCTTTTGCCTCAAATTTATTTTAGTTTTAGTCATCGAAATTGTTTGAATTTTAGTCTAGTTTTAGTTGATGAAATTTCACAACATTTTAGTCGATGAAATCTGCTGTAAATTTAGTCGACTAAAATATGAAGTGTAAAGGGTAAGGCATTTTTATGTTTCCTCGAATTTCTGAAGTCATGTTTTACACTTGGATAAAATCAAACATCTAATAACCCTTTATTTAATGTTAGTAAAGTCTGAATGTATAAATGAAGAGAAACAAATTGAACTTTTGTGTGAAATGCAGTCACCTTTATTTAGGCTACCTGGCAGAGCATCTCAGTTACAATACCAGAACTGACAACAAACAGTGAACCTGCTCTACATGAATATATCAATTCATAAAGAGAGGAGCTCTGATTGGATCGCTCCACAACTTATCCCACCACCACCAAGCTAAGGCAGCTATGATTGGATATATTCCTAACTTGTCTCTACTTTCTACATGACCAAATTAGGTCTGATTGGATTAAGTCTCTGTCAAACATTTTAGTCTTGTTTTTATTTGTTGATGAAAATGAAAGTTAGTTTAGTTTGAGTTTTTGTCCATGTGCACTTGTTTTTATTAGTTATTGTCTAGTTAGGTTTGGTTAAGCTGTTGACCAAAACTATGACGAAAATGATTAGTCAACAAAATGAACACTGCTGGTGCGTGGCTGAAACCTGAAGCAGTTTTGATCATAGTTTGCACTCAAGGTAGCTTTCAGTAGGAACGTAAACACCCTGGGATTCAAAACCTTTAAATTCAAAGTTATTTCTCATAGTTGGAGGAGATGTTTTCTGACATATTTATTCAGACATTTCCATTCAAACTGTTTCTGGACTTGGTGATGTATGGTGAAGATGCTGTAGGGTCAATGCCTCTTCATGTTTCACACCCTTCACTCCTCTATCAACTTTCCAAACAACATTTTGGACGCATAGACATGTTAGTCCTTTGCCCCTGAGTAAAATGCCAAATAAATGCCAGAATAGTTTTTATTTGGGAATCCAGTGTGTTTCATATGTTCTGGTCCTGTTCTGAGAGCATCGACCTCTATCTGTGGAGTGGATGAAGAGGAGAAACTCCTACCTAAGAATGTTGTATCTACGAGAATGAACTTGTCTTTAGGGGAAATGGCTGCTTGTTTATTTAGCAGAAAAAGGCAGATTTGGGGTTTTCTTCAGCTCTAAAAGTTGCAAGTTGCTCATTTCAGTCTTGGCACCGCAAAATCTTGTTTATATTCAAAACAAATCAACAAAATGTTCCTGGAAACACTTTGAGCCTTATCAGCTTAATGTTAGAAACTCCAATCGTCATTAAAAGATGCAATATGCAGGGGTGGACAGTAACAAAGTAGATTTTCTTGAATACTGTACTTAAGTACATTTTTTGAGTATCTGTACTTTACTTGAGTATTATTCTTTTGGAAACTTATGATTTTTAACTCCACTACATTTTTATAAAGGGTCTTGTTATTCATTACTTTTAATTATAGCTCTGAAGTCAGTGGATGAAATTTCTTTTCTCTTCTAAAATGCGTGTAATTTGTTCAAGTGGTGATGCCGTACCTGTACCTCACGCATGAGCTACTCAGATCAGGCAGGTAAACACTCAGATTACGGTTTGTCTTGGCAGTAATGATGGCTACGGCAGATACAGACGATGAATCCACACCAGAGCTCCCATGGCCATATCTGAAGTCCATGCCTGAGATTGTTGAAATGAAGAATGATTCATACTGTTTTAAATGTTTGCTCTGTTTGCCGCACACAAACTTCATCACTGCCTACAAAAACTTGCCATCAAACCTGAGAAAGCATGTTGAGGTAAAGTCAATTTGTCAATTCAGTTGTTTTTCAGCGGGCATTTCTATAGGCTTCGTAGCATACATAGCTTTTTATTCAACAGATCAGGTTGTTTCAGTCATTAGATTCTGTAAATTCTATAATGTTGATATCACAATGAAATGCACTTTCATACTTAAGTATTTTCAAAAGCAGGTACTCCAGTATTTTAACTCTAGTGAAAATTTGATTGAACAACTTTCACTTGTATTGGAGAGCTATTGAGTTGAGTACATTTTCCACTGCTGGTAATATGTAAATAGAAGAGCATTTAATCATTTTAAAATATTTCTTCTTAAGAGGGGCACCTTAAAGTCTGCTCTACCAGAACATGTGGACACGTCAGACAGTCTGGACGAGGTCTGCTCTAATCATCCGTCCATGTGAGCGCTGCACTTTAAAATACGAGGCTCACTGAGTGAAACCTCGCTGGAACATCTTGGCCTGTTCTGTGCTGGGTGGGCAGCCGGTCACCGTGTCTGCTCCGTATTACAGCTGGAATTTCTGCCCAGGCCGCGCACCTCCTCGGGGTCTTATGAGAAGCATAACATTTTCCTAACTGCATACATCCCCTAAGCTAATGCGCTAGATCATAAAGAAAGTCTGTAATTGCAAGCAGAGCCTCTTTTCCACGCTTCGTGTAACATTAAAAGGGAAAAATCGACTTCTCCATGACTAGAGAAACATTTGGTTAGCAGATCCCGACCTCAGTGGTAACTCATCTTGGAGCTGATGAAGATGGATGTTTGAGGCTGCTCTGTTCGAGGCCGGTGCTTCACTGGTTGGCTGCTAACACGATCACACAGGGCGGATGGGGAACAAGTCCCGACAGTTGTAAGTGTCACTGCTGCACCACACGTCTGATAACTGGTTTGTCATTTTGCTCCACATCACACTCCAAATGAGATATGGGCAAGATGAAGACACTGCTTCAAATAATTCGTATAATCATAATCAGCTGCCTCAAACTGTGGTCTGCAGTACTATAACGATGATATTCAGATGATATTTACTCCCTTCAACAACTAATAAGTCATCGCTCTAGAGCTTGGATGTCAAACCCACTCTTGAGGTGGATTAATCAGCTTTACCTGAAGGATCAGGAGGAGGCTCGACAGGATCGTCCATGAGGGTCGTGTTCTCCTCTCCAGCAACGGGCATACTCTCTCCTCCATCAAACATCCCAAATACAGCAACTGTGTACTTCGTTCCTGCCCTGTGGGGGGGAGAGCATTGACAATGAGGTTTTCAGAATCTTGGATGGAGTTCCTGTGAAATCCAGAGTCTACGCCTCACTTTAAAGACCTGTGTCTGTCATCCAAACACCGGACTGAAGCTCATACACTGACATGACCAGTACACCCGTAGGGCTGGGGTACGTGGAGCAAATTTGCAGCAGGTAGTGCACGTGCCTCACAGCAAGAAGGTTGCTGGTTCGATCTCTGTGTGGAGTTTGCATGTTTTTCCTGTGCATGCTTGGATTCTTTCCAGGCATTCCAGGATTCTTTCTGTCTCTCGATGTGGTCCTGTGATTGGCTGGCGACCAGTTCAGGGTGTACCCCGCGGGATAAGCGCTGTATATAACGGATGGATGGATCATTCAGCACATTGTGTAGCTAATGTAAAATCTGAAAAATATTCATCACGCTCGAGCAATTCCCTTTGGCATTTTAAGTGAAAACATTAGTCTGCCCACGCCTGAAATCCTGAACATTTATCATTCTGAAAACATTTTTGGTGTTACCATCCAGCCTCTTCCTTGAACTTCATTTTAAATTGAGGCCCTTAATTAAAAAAAGTTCCTGCTGTATGAAATGACTCCCAGCAGAAAGCATGAGTGTGCATTGGAAAAACAGTAAAATGTGTTTTATGGATAACAGCTGCTTATACGGGATATTTTATTAGCGGTGGGTAAACGGTTTATATTCCCTGTTATAAACGGTGTACTGTGTATAAAAATGGCTCGTATTTGAATAACACTCAGCAAGGTGCAAATGATGTTAGCAATAAACTGAAAGCCCACAAAATCGAAAGTAAATGACCCTTTGCTGGCTCTCTGATTGGTCACCGTGTGATCAAGTCTTTTCAGAACATCTTAGTGAAATTGTGACTAATGTTGGGTGATGTGGCCTGAATATAATCACACATTTTTATTCCTGCCTCTTTCTTATCCATGAACGTATTATACTGCACATTTACAAGGGATGCAACAATACACATAGCCTATGGTTTAGTATGCACCTTGGTTTTTTGCTCATATTTTTTGGTTCAGTTTTGACAACTTTTAGTTCATTAAATTAAACACTTTTTTTAAACTTCTTCTCCATTCGGAAGTGTTCAATGCACATTTTCCAGCACAGTGAGAGAAAGCTATGTTTTCATTGCTCAACAATTTCTTTATTTTACTTTTATGCAAAAAAGACATTTCCATAAACACATTTGATGTGGTTTATAATCTAAAATTATAACAAATAAAATCATTATAAAAGGCCTTTCGAGTTTTCACAGCCGTTTGGAGCAGATGAGGAGGATTTTTTCTTGCTGCAAAGGCCAGAGTTTTTTATTCCAGTTCACAGTGAAAAGGTAAGACATTTTCTGCTCAATTAAATGCACTGTGCTGATGTGCATGGAGTTTAAATTCCCCCTGCAATACCCGATGGGTGTTTGTGCATTAGTGGTTTAAAAAGTGACATGTAACAGGGGCTAGGAGGCTTCACTGCTGTATTGATAAGCTTAAACGTTGAAGACTTTCAGGTCTGGCAGATGCTGAACTTTCTCCCCTGCCTGACCACAGATCAAAAAAATGAAGGGACACTCTTATTGTTGACCCTCCTCTTAGACGAGAGGGGTTTTCTTCTCTAAACTTTAGCACTGCACAAAAATTCTGCAACTGACATCTGCATATTTAACCATGAACGTCGTACAAAACAGTTCAATATTTTATTGAAAATTGTTGCATTCTTTGTTTATAACAAAATTAAAAGAGATTGTTCATTAACTCTGCAAAAGAGGTTTTGTTTTTTTGGTAGTATGTTTGTTTACAGGATAACAAAAAGAGTTACAAAGGAGTTGGATGAAATTTTCAGGACAGGTCAGAAATGGGCCAAGGACCAACTGATTAGATTTTGGTGGCGATCTGTATCCTGATGTGGATCCAGGAACTTTTAAAGGATTTGTTAACATTAAGAGATAGGGCGATTTTTCACTTTTTCACTGGTAACTCAATAAGCTGTCAATGGATTTGGATAAAATGTTCAGGGAATGTTGATCATGGCACAAAAGAGATGTAATTACATTTTGGTGGTGATTCGAATTCGGATGTTGATCCAGGACTTTTTTTAAGGATTTGTTAGCAGTAGGAAATAGGGTAGTTTTCCACATTTTTGACAATTTCTCGCTTTCCAGATTGGCTGACTAGAATAACAGCTTAAAGCTCAGGGCTGTTATTGTGAAAACTTGGTGGTCAGAACTTAAGATGCTAAACCTACCTTAGTTCCTCCAGAACGATGGTGTTATCATAAGGACTGACCAGGAGTTCCCCCAGGTCAATATCATTCCCAGTGGGGTGAAAGGTCACTTTGTAGCCCCTGACATCTCCGGGTGCTGGATCCCAGGTGACTCTAAAGCTGGTCTTGGTGGGTTCTGAGGTCTTGAGGTTCCTGGGAGCCTTGTAGGGAGTCACTGAAGTAGAAGAAACAGGTCAGAATTTTAGGATCAAGTCATGAAGGACGAACGTTCAACACATTTCCAACTCTGCAAAGGTTTGAAGATCAGCCACACCACATTGAAGCCAGTTTCTCATTAGTCCATAATACAATACCTTGAACCCGGTGTCATTGGTTAAATAGCCCAGTGTCATGCTGTGTGTTAGTAGCGTGTGATTTAGCATGTGTCTAACTGTGATTTTAGTTTCACGGTGAGAAGAAACTGCTTATCTGCAGAAGCAGCAGCACATGTAGTGTGAAAAATATCCATCTCACTGAGGGATTTAACCCTGAAGTCAGTCAAAAAACCTTATTTTTCATGGAGCAAAGGACAAAAATCTGCTTCCTGCACCACAGAGTCCTGTTTTCTTCCAAAGGAGGAAGACATGAGTTGACATTCCTTCGGGGGCGGAGCCAGACTTTTTTTTAAATAGGGAGGACGCACAGGTTTAATTAGGAGGGCCATCAAAATTTGGCCATGCTGATGTCCAGACCTGTTGTTGGGAGTCCTGAATTTAGGAGTTACGCAATGGTATTTAGAACCACTTCCTGTGCATCCATTTCAAAATAAAACCTGAAAGAGCGTCATATACAATGTTCCAGTTTTTATGCTCAGTAATTTCTTGTTTTTGGTCTTGTTTCCATTTAATGATACAATTAATGGTGGAGACTTTACACAACAATTTAAATCAGTAAGGGTCAGTGACAAATGGGGGGGGGGGGGGGGCATGGGAGCCAATTAGTTTTCAAGGGGGCCCCCCTGTGCCACCATGGAAGCTCCGCCCCTGCATTCCTTTCTATACAACAAGCCATGTTGATTTTTGCATGTGTGCTAATTTTACTGACACAAGAGAGAAAGAAAAGCAAATTCTATATAAGTCATCATCCTTATGGGGACACTGTGCCCTACGGGGACACTTTTCCCCACAAACTAAACAAAGCTTAAGAGAGATGCTTCCAACATCCACATCCTTTAAGTGGCAAATAAACTAACAGTGCAAAACTCAAGCTCGAGATATCCAGCTTTAGCTCCTCTGAAAGCAGAGAAAAACATACCATACATATTCATAAATGTATCTTTGTATCTATAAATCTAATATCTATTTATTGTCTTATCGTCTCCTAGTCATTATACATAAAACAAAATACCCTCTTCACCAATGTTTTTCATCTGTACGTGTTGACATGGTGAGCTATATGGATTTGGTGTATTCCTAAATTACTTCAGCTGTTTCCAGCTTACCAGTTTATACTCTTTACTTTCTTTTGTTGCTTTAGCTAACATGACCCTCTGTGCCTTTTCCTTTGACTCTCTTGGTCTCTGTTGACCTGATTGTTGATTTTATTGTACCCAGAAGTTCTGCCTTTTTTCTGCCCGTGTTTTGTCTGTTAAAGCACTTTGTAAACATTTGTTTTTAAAGTTGCTGTAGAAATATAATTATTATTATTACCTTCAAAGGGATATTTCAGGCTATGCATAGTACCAAAAATACCAGACTATCCCTTTAATGTCCATAGAAAAGAATGGATTTCCAGTTGACTCCTGTTGTGAACATGCTGAAGTGGAAACAAGGCCCTACTGTGCATGTAAATATAATAAATGGTGACACCATCAGCTGGAGGAGGGCAGTTATGAGCCTTGAGTTTGATTTCTGGGCTTCTCAGTGTTGTATTTTCAGAGTTCACCCCGTTTAAGCTGACAAATAAATGACTCCTCATAACTGACCTCACCACTGACCCCATCCAGAGTCTGTCTGAAACCAACACAGCAGCAGGTTTTTCAGCTTCATCCCACCAATGAGGATATTCTCAGAGTGACTTCAGGTTAAACCTCTGGGTTGAGATGAACATGTTTCTGCGGTGTACTGTCTGTCAGAGGGTTGAATTATGGACCAACGTACGTGTCGTTCCTACTCCTTGCCTTGCTTTTCCTTCCCCGCGCTTGTAGATGGGGTGAACGGTGATGTTGTAGGTGGTCAGCGGCTGCAGCCGCTTCATGACAGTGGAGGTGACCGTCCCCGGGATCCTGAGGACCACCTCTTTCCCACCGCTCAGAGGGACGTACCTCAGACGGTAGTTCACCACCTTGCCCGGCGCTGGCATCCATGTGACCTTCATGGTCCGCTCAGTCTCGTCTGACACGGTCAGTTTTTTAGCAGCAGCAGACGCTGTGGATTAAAAACAAAAAAAAAATGCTTTTAAAAGAGGATTCAGCTTAATTTCCACTCTTGTCCATTTTATTACCTCTTCTAAGAAGACGTTAAAAGTCAAGTGATCAGATAACAAAGGATTTTCAGGAAAGACTTTTAGTTCATTAATATCAAGGCCGTATGCCAGAACAAGGTCGAGAGTGTGGTTAAAACGATGGGTACACTGCAAAAACTCAAATCTAAGGAAGTTTATTCATCCAATTTCAATTCTAAAAATCTCAAAACCAAAAATAAACCCTGAATTGCTTGTAAAAAGTTAAAATTATTGCCAATATGGTAAGACAAATTTTATTTGTACAATGTCTTTGAAATAAGATGTGCTATCTGAAAAAGTTTCTATACCTGATTTTAAGTTGAATTTTGCTTTTGTTCAGATATCCATCTGGACTCGTCAAACGAATATGATATTTTAGTAAGTACTGTGGATATTTTTGACTTGAAATTAGACAAATAAACTTCCTAAGATCTGAGTTTTTGCAGTGTAGCTTCACAAACAGCCTGAATAAAACCATCTGAGTCAATTAGGGACATGAAAGTTGAGCTAAGGCTATCAATTTCTTTATCGACATGAATATTAAAATCACCTACAATAAGTATTTTGTCAGAGCTAAGGACCAAGTTTGATATAAACTCAGAGAATTCAGAATAAGAATTCAGGATAAGGACCTGGTGGATGGTAAATTATCACATGATGTTTTTTTAATTCGGAGTTAGGTATTCAGAATTAAATAACTCAGAATTAAAGTATTCTCCTTTGCGATTACATGGAAATAGTAATTCCGAATTGAGGTTTACATGGAAAACACATTTATTCGCCTTTATTCAATTCCGCGAAAGGTCTGGGGGTTGGGATTGGTTCTGATTGGACAGGGTGCGGATGTGAGGTATGTACGTCTAACGGAAGAAAAACTCCAGTTCCCCCTTTTCTTACAACATAGAAGATCACATAATAAGTACAATTTTTGTTATGTCCACCCACTCTTTCATTTTTTCCACATCTTCTAAGGCTCTCATTGAATAAATGGTCTAGGCTTGAGTCCAACGCTTGCTTCGGGCAGCCATCCTGTTCTCGTCAGCGTGGAAAATGTGCATCAACACAACCGGACAAGGGAACGAGCATGTGCAGAACGACTGGAATTAATGTAAAGTGGAATAAACGTATACATGATCGAGGAATTATTCAATTCGGATTTAAAATCAGAATAAACCAGCCACCTACTTCAGAATTAGGTTTAATTCAGAATGGTCATTTTCATTCAGAATTAGGTGTTAACAAGGTCATTTTTAATCTTTTTTTAAAGAGGATTTAAGTTTTGTTCTGAATTAAAAGGGAACTAAAGCCCTCATGTAAACGTAGCCAGTATGAGATCAGATTAGAACGAGGCTTTGAACGGAAGTGTAATTAGCCTTTGGTCTAGGATTGATTAGGAAACAAGAATGAAAAATATGCTGCTGCAGTCCACACCTGTCTCCACTGAACAGGTGTGGAGACTCTGGACTGAAGTTGATCATCAAGTAAGAATGTGAAAGAATTCACCTACAAAGATTCAACAGTTTATGTTGAGTGTTGTTAAAGGAAAGGTGGTACACAAGCCCCTGTCTCAGCTTTTTTGGAATGTATTGCAGGCAATAATGTTGTCAGTTTGAACATAAACATCTTGTCTTTGGAGTGTTTTCAAATCGATATCAGTCGGAAAGGATTTGTTCTTATTAATAGTTTAAACAGCATATAAACTTTATATATAAATACATTTTTATTTGTCCCTCTGGCAATGAAAATCAAATCTGTAAGGTCTGATTGTAACAGAAACCTTGATCAAAACCCTGAGAACATTCATTTCTTTAACTCCATTTTCACGCCAAGTGTGGTTTTCTTTATTTTTCCTCTCATAATTGCATTTTGTTTATTATCACATGCATAGATGGTGAGTAATGCCGTCAACCTAACGTCAGACTTCAGGTTATAAATCAGACTTTTACCCAGAAGTGATCAATAATAAAACATTAATCACATTTTCCTTTTCACCTGGGACAACCAAACCTTACTAGTTCAACTTGCTCCAAGCGATGAAAACTTTGCAAGGGAATAATGTGCATGTTTAATGATCCTGAGGAAAGTTTTTCAGACTACTTGATTTTACTTTGGAGAATTTTTATTGGGAAAGAACACGCAGCTTCCAATTCTTCATTGTGTTGATGGATGTGAACAAACATGTGAAGCTGGAGATGTAAAAGGTTTACTGGAGGGAGGAACAAAATGTACTTACACTTGTTAGTTTATCTACGCCTTGTTTTATTTAGTGTGGCCTGTTTGCATTGATCTGGAGGGTTTGATTCCTCGTGTGCATATAGAGCGAGGGACGTGTTGACATTTTTACAGTGTGCTTTGTCTCTGACGTATTATGTCATTCACAGGACACACAGGATGGAACAATAAATACTCTCCCCAGCCCTGAGTTTTCTGTTTACTCCGAGTTAAAGTGAGAGAAGGATCTTAAGAGAAGAGACGGGGATTTAAAATCATCAGCTAGAAAGTAAAAAGCCTTTTGAAGGAGGCCAACTGTAGGATTACACAAGCCCTGAAATCAGTTTTGTTTTGGTGTTAAAAGGAAGTCCATTTTGGCTCATTTTCTCGTGACCTCATAATCAAAACAGAGCTTTTCTGCCATGTGTGTTTCTGTGAGACTACAGTCAAAGTTTCTCTCTGTGGGTTTACGGCCTGACCACACACCAGTCAAACACCTGGACCGCCCCGTCATGGCAGGCAGCGGCTAAGTCATTTACACTTTCAGTAGGTTAAAGGGATAGTTAGAGGGTTTTTGGAGTGAGGCAGCTGGAGGGCCATGTTACTAGTGAGTAAATTTGCCAATAAAGCAACTTGCAAACTTTGTCCCTGAGGGAAGATATCCACTAGGCCATACATAGCAGTACATGCACTGCAAAAACTCAGATCTCAGCAAGAGTGTTTGTCTGTTTTCAAGTCAGAAATATCTAAAACACTTATTCTAATCCACACTCACTGAGCAAGTCCAGATAAAGATCTCACTACAAGGAATGAAAGGCAAAAATAAGGCATTGAAATGCTCGAAATGATAAGAAAAAGTCTGCCAGTGAAATGAATAAAGTTAGTGAGGGTCTAAAATTCAGGTTAAAAATCTGCTCTGGATTAAAAAAAAAAATTAAGACACCCTTTAAGTTAAATTTGCCTTGTCTCATTTGCAGATTATTTACTTATTACAAGCAACTCAGGCTTTATTTTTAGTTTTTATACCTTCAAATAAGATCTCAGAACACAAGTAATATTTTTAAACACTGAAACATGTTTTGGAGAAGAACCGCTTTGGCTCTGGTCTTCCATATAAGTGTGATAAAACTATCAGGAACTGAATCGTCATGCTGTTATCCTCCATCATGCTGTCGCGGTTGTCTTACCATCAGTGGTTTCCTGCCCTGTGATTGGTTCGCTGTCTTTGTGACTGTAGGCGGCGACCACAGACACCTGGTAGAGCGTCTCAGGAGTCAGGCTGTCCAGCACGGTGTCGGTCACGTCCCCGGGGACAGTTTTGTCTCCAGCCTCCTCAGAAAATAGAGACTTCCAGCGGATTCGGTACATCTTCACCTTTCCAGGTGCCGCCGTCCACGACACTGCAAAGCTGGTGTCTGTGACATCACTGGTGACCAGGTTAGAAGGTGGCCCTCCCTCTGGAAAAACAGACAATGAGAAGGCTTTATTATAGACTATAGACAGATAGATAGATAGATAGACAGACAGACAGACAGACGGACAGATAGATAGATAGACAGATGGATAGATAGATAGACAGACGGACAGACAGACAGATAGATAGACAGGTCCAAATGTCAGTTTTGTACCAAACATTCATCTCTTAAGGTCACACCTCCTGATTTTATTCCTTACAGCACCCTCTGGTTTCCTTGAAAAAGACGACAGCTGTTTTAAAGCTCATCTGTGAAATGTGAGAAAAGTTTTATAATGTACAAAGTCACACAGGCTCTGATGCTCTGATGGCCTTTCCAGCGTTTGCCAGGGTTTTTCTTTTTTTTTTAAATCCATCATCCCTTCAAAACAAAGAAACCCGCTGGATTTTCTGACTAAGTGGAAACTATTAAAAGCCCACTGAGTGGACAAAAGAGTTGGACGACTAACCACAGCTTTTAGAGCAGAGACGGCTGGAGGGACACGTGATTTCTCTGTACTTCTGAGGATAATGTTAGTCATTTCTGCTCCATTAAAAACTGAAGAGTACTGAGGGCGCTGGAGGCATGTGAGAAGACACAAAACATGATACTGATGGGACACGCATGAAAAGTGTGTGCTGACATCATGAGGTATTAAAGGTCTGAGAGTAACACCGGCCGAGTGTAAACAGGGGGCTGTAGGGGTGTCCCGAGGGTCACGTGTTGTATCTTACAAACAGTTCATACTTCACTCAGCTGAATGCACTGGCACACACACTCATCAGCTACTTTTTAGGTAGTTCTACCACCTGTTTACACAAATAGCTAATCAGCCAATCCTGTGGCAGTAACTCAATGCATTTTGGCATGTAGACATGGTCAAGACGACCTGCTGAAGTTCAACCAGAGCATCAGAATGAAGAAAAAAGGTGAAATAAGAGACTTTGAACGTGGCTGCACTGTAAAAAGGTTGTTGTAACTTAATGTTAACAAGACGCTAGTAAGTTACTGTCAATGTCTTAACTGTAGCATTACTCTATTTTAATTTACAGCATTATTACTGTATTTTTATTAAGGTTTTACTGTATTTTTTATTCAAGGTATCATTACTTTGTTTCAATTTACAGCATAATAACTGTATTTTTAAAAACAACATCCTTAAATATTTTTCATCTACAATATCATTGCTGTATTTTATTTTGCATTTTAATGCATTTTAAATTCAATGAACTTGCTGTATTTTAGTTTTTATAACTATATCTTTAACTATTTAATGATCATATATTTGCAAAAAATCACATACATCAATTTTTATCCAATAAAATACATTTACTCAAACATTTGTTTGACCAAAAATGTGAGACATTTACTCAAAGAAATCTTGCCCGTTAGTGATCAGTTTTTCTGGTCAACATTAAATTTTCTCTTGATCCACTGCCCTTCACAGTAATATACTGTATAGACATTTCACAGTAGGTAACTGTAGATTTTATGGTAAAATGCTGTTAATTTTACAGAATTCTCTATTTTTCTCCTCACAATCTTTTGCCATTCACAGTAATTCACTGTTAGATTGTTTTTTACAGTAGGTAGCTGTAGATGGTAAAATACTGTTACGAGAAATTGAGAAATTGTAGACCTAAATTTGAGAAATTGTAGACCTAATGGGATTTGCATGCACCACCGTCTCCAGGGTTTACAGAGAATGGTCCAAATAAAAAAAAATCCAGAGAGCTGCATGTCAATGGGCTAAATGGTTTGTTTTGGATGCCAGAGTTCAGAGGAGGAAGCCAAACGTGGTCTGGGATGATGGAAAGGCAACAGTAACTTGGACCACTCCAGTTAAATCTGGAATATTAGTTATTGATCTCTGACACTGAGAAAAAATCCAGTTTTGAACTCCTGTCTAGTGTTTGTTGGTTTGAATCTCAGAAAAATCCACATTCTTTTGCTGAACTTGGACGAACTCTATAAAAGAAATACTCAGTAATAATCATTCCATTCCCCAATGTTCAGGCCTGAAATGTGTTTTTCTAAGTGGGGGCTTGTTTTAAAGATCAAATAGTTCTGGCTCATACCCATTTGGTTTCTATTGTTTTGGTGACTGGAGTTGTTGATCCTCTAGCCAAAGAAAAACAATCAGCAATCGGAGCTGGCTAACATATGACCATCTGTGAGAGTTCATGGTTACTAGAGGATGTTGTCCAAGAGTTTTGGTGATGTTTTCATCAACCAAGAAGTTAAACCTGCAAATTTGACAGCTTGGTCAAAGGCCCAGGCTTCAAAATGTGAAAATAAAAGCAGCACTTGGTCTCAATGACTGCGTCTGCAAGGACTTGAGAATCACTTTTTTTTAATCAATGTCTTGGTGTCTTATTTTGTATTTAGGTATAAGGACATAATATCCTGATTTAAGCAAACAGAATAAGACCTTATCCTGATTTCTGAGGATTCTGGGCATGTGCACGCTTCACCTCACTCTCTGACAATATTATATTATATTATATCACAATATTATAGCCGTATACATCTGAAATAGGTTTGTGAAGTTTGACGCAAACATGTTGTAAAATTATTTCATTCAATTCATTTTACAATAGACTACAAAAGGCTCTACAAGCTGAAGTTCATTTACTGTTTGTCCTGGTGCTAATAATCCACAGTGGTGTCATTATTTTCCAATTTTAAAACTGCCTGTTTGTCCAAGTTGTGAGATTATCAAGTATATATTTACTTACTTAAATACTCTATAAAATTTAAATCATTTTAAAATTGGCCAATTTATTTATTTTATAAATAAATCATACAATTAATAAAACTGTTTTTATTTAACTCAAAAAGACATTTGATTGAAAATACAGCTTGTGTCCCTAAAAATATATTTATTATTGTTCTGAAGCTTTCATTCCATTTTACTCACTAGGCAGCAAGAATCCTATGAATAATGCCTGTGTTTTTAATTGTTATTGTCCTCAAAACTGCTTCAGTTTTACTGTAAAATTGCTGAATTTTTAACCATATTTATTGTTGTAATTTATTGCCTTAACTTTTCTTAAATTTGTATTTATTATGACATGTGCTGCTGACCTCTGGGCCAGGTCGCCCTTATGAATGAGATTTGATCTCAATGGGATTTATCTGGTTAAATAAAGGTTAAAACAAAAAAAATAATAATAATAATTTAACTACGAGGACCTTTTTGAGCATACATTTACCCTGCTGATTACCCTGCTGTTGAGGTCAAACTTATCTATTTTGCTGTTGTACATATTCATGTTCAGTTATGTAATTAAAATAGCAGATTTTTTTACTTTAAAAACAGTAGGTGTCAGAGATTGTGATATTTCATATTCTAAAATTTCTATTTGACATTAACATTGGTTTGAAATATCAGTTATGAGTCCTGTGAACCACCAACAATCGTATTAGCTCCCCAAAAACACCATATCCACAATAAGGTCAATTATCTGAACCCCATAAGACTTTCTGCTTCACAGGACAAAACTGCTGTGATCATCCTTTATTTATTGATCAAACTGGAGCTTTCCTGTGTTGCTTCAGTCTCCAGCCTTACAGCTTTAAGGTGACTTTGTTGTTTGTGTGGATAATATTTTCTTTTATTCTGGGGAAAAATCAACATCCTGTAAAGTTTGCCGGAGATTCCTGTTTACCCTCCAATCTGCTCGCCTATAGCCAAAACAAAGACTCTGAAACACAATCTCTCTCTGCATTAGTAACCAAAAACAGGTAAAACAAAAACAGAGGAACATTTTAATACATCTGTGATCTGTTGATAAACACCCCGTTATATGACAACAGCCCAGTATTTTGTTTTTGCATTTTTAGGAAGGCAGTTCCTGTTGTTCTCCGTCAGAAAAGAAATGAATAAAGGTGTGTGATGTGGAAAACCAACAACAAACCCTCACAGACTCAACCATTATGATGGAGTGACATCAGCTTATAGAAATGGGCCAACTATGGCTCAGACTTATAGATTGGTGAAAAACGAGCATGCACTCAGTCACACTGGTTTCCAGAACCTGAGATGAACCTTTGTGGATTTAAACACAGAAGGTGAGGTATGGATTTATGTAAATAAATGTCAACCCTGTCATTGCCACAGGACTCATGTTCTCCTTCCTGTACAGACAGCAGTTTGTCTGGATGTCTGAGAGTGATGGAAGAACTTAAATAAGGTGACAGCGAGGAGTTGGAAAGACTAAGAGGCCAATATTTCCACCATGTGATGACTGTTTAAAAAAGATTCAGCCATATAATTAAGAAGTGAGCCTGAAATATATATCATTCTAACTTTTGCCAACAGATACAGATCTGATGGGAGATGAGGAAAAAGGAAAATGCTGGGATGGACCAATGTCTACAGACAGGAAAATCCTTCAGGCTGGAGTCAAGACGACTGAATTCAGGACTCTGCTATTCTCTGTGCACACTTATGCGGAGCAGAGCCAAATGTCCTGCTCTTATTAACTCCTTCTATGTCAAACTATAAGCCTTTTCACACATGCATCCTGGTATTATCAGGGTAATATCCAGGCAGCCTGCTCCCTACTGGACCAGGGACAAAACACAATGTCAAACACAAGTGGCATCAGTCAGTAGGGCTGAAAGATTTTCGGATCGAAATCCCAATTTCAGACAACGCAATCATGAGATCGCCAAAAGCTGAAATTTTTTGCAGCACTCCTGACTAACCCAGGAACTGTTGTGTCAACTATTTTACACATTTGCAGGTAATTTGTATTTACAGAAGTGCTGGTAAGCAGGTCAACGACATAAAGCCTCTGTTTAGGAGTAGAAGTTGGAGTATCCCTCAAATAATGAAAACAGATAATTTATCATCAATATTAGACGATGAATAATGTGTGATGTGCTTCTGATCACTGAGTTCCTTACTGTTGTCTATACTGTAAACACTGTGAATATTAAACTGAAGCTTGATTTGAAGAAAATGGTGAATCAAACTGAAATTGCTACAGTATATCTGCCAGAAAAATCACGATTAGATCTTTTCCTAAAATTGTTCAGCCCTAACAGTCAGTGTTCATAATATGATCGCAGACGAGCAATCCATGTCTTAACTCCACTGTTACATGTAAAAAAGTGTATCAGCTGCATCAGTGAAAGAGTCAGAGGAGCGCTGCTGCACGCAGAGGTGAGAATGAATCATGGTGATTACACCGAGGAAATAATTATTTTCAGCATAGCACTTTATTATCTTGGGCAGTAGGGCAATGTGCAATGCAATATGTACTTTATATACCTGTGCAATATTGGGCAATGTGCAATACAATGAGGACAAGAACTCCCAGGCAGCTGGCAATCTGCACTTTATCATTTGGCACTTTAGCACTATGGCACTTTAGTTAGCACTCCAGCACTTTATAATTCATTGTGAATAACTCTCATGGTCCCCCAACTTCTGGCCCTTTTTCTTTTGGACTGTATGACGTTTTACTCTGTATGACTGTATGTCTTTTAATATGCTCTGTGTGTTTTTATTCCTATTACGGACGTCTGTTTCTTATTTCTGTGTGTTGACACCAACCTGCTAATGGGACTGGGGATGGAAATTAGCCACTCGGCTATGATCCCATGCATTTCCATGTCAGTGTTTCTTAATGTGCCCTGTCCCATTTTTAAAAAAATAAATAAATCTCAAAGCGGCAGAGTTTTAACTTCATATCCAACAGCAGCACAAGAGACCCAATAGTAATAGTTTTAGAGTAGATGTTGGAAAAACAACACTTTAAAATGTCCAGACACACATTTGAGTTTGTGTTTCTCTCCTTACAATCAAATAGACTTCTCCTACAACAGCAGTTGCCCACCTCGCCCACCTCCCCTCAGTGAATTACCTGCTACACGACACTATACTACACAAGTAAATTACCCAGGTAGAGTCAGGGTGGAAAACACACACAGAGAGTTTTTGCAGAGAGTTTATCTGATGACTGTATGCATAGGCAGGCTAATGCTACCCATTGAGTCCCAGTGTTTGAGCTAAGCTAACTTTCTTCCTTGTTACTGCACACACAGTCCAAAGTCTGGTGTCTATCTGCTTGTCATGGACTCTGGAGTTGGCCTATCCCTTTGAAGGTGCAGCCCTGCTGGGAGCCCTTTCAGCCAACTCACAGAATGGATCTCACTTTGCTTCATTTCTTCTTCTTACTCGTGTCTACTATTTCATGTGTGCTGCTCAGTCACTCTTCACCTTCACTGCAGCCATCATTACCCGGGAGCTGGAGCTCTCCATGACTGCGCTGCCACTTCATATCCACTTCACGTAGAGCTGCCTCTCCAAGTCAGAGTCTGAATACTGAAGCTTTTGAAACCACAAACAGGAATCAGATGGAGGGTGGAATATTTGACACTCAGGAGAAAACTTCTAGACCTTTATTTTTCCATAAACTAAATCTGAGGAAAGCCACAGAGACTTAAATGCAAGTTTCAGTTCATTCTAATGGTCTGTAAGTCTCCATTGTGTCTCTATTAATCCAGATCACCCATCAAGATGTTGGAGAATATTGTTTTGTTGTCCATAAAATGGAAATCAGGGCAGCTCGGCAGATAGTGCACGTGCCTCACAGCAGGAAGGTTGCTGGATAGACCCGTGTCAGTCATGGCCTTTCCGTGTGGGGTTTGCATGACCAAAAATACACTCATTGGGTTGATTGTGACTCCAAATTGACCTAAGGTATGAGCATTAATGGTTTACCATCTCTCTATGTGGCCCTTCAATCAGCTGGCAACCAGTTCAGGGTGTGCCCCGCCTTCTCGCCCAACATCAGACCCAGAAAGAGATAATGTGTATAATAATGGATGGATAGATGGGAAATGGGTATCATACTCCCTCTCTAAAATCAGCCTCAGCAATCAGAAAACTGATCACTGTGCATGCAGAGTCTGTGTGTCTCTTGCATATTCAGACTGCAAAGAACGCTGACACTCACACAATGCTCAGAGCCTTACAGGCTAAACAGATGTTCCTAATAAAGTGGCCAGTGAGTGTATCTCTATGTACATATAAGAAGCCCAGAGAAACCTTATTCGACCAATTCAAAGAAGAAACAGAACGTGATGTCCTGAAACGCAGATCCAACTTAAATCTCCAGACTTCTTCTGGAGCATCTGAGGGCCACATGCTGTCTCTGTGTGCTTTCTCAAAGCTTCGGCTCTCCTCAGACACAAGACCAGACCAGGAGACTTGGTCTTGGACTCCCTGCTGCTGAAGACTCACAGTCTCTGTGGAAACTCTCTTGGCTCATTACTTTGTACAAACTTGGCGACTGAACTTGTTCCATCTACAGGCAGCCATTTTAACATTAAGAGGCGACTGCAGCTTATATGTTGGTGTGTGTGTGTGTGTGTGTGTGTGGGGGGGGGGGGGGGGGGGGGGATTCACTTTGGCAGTTTTGTGGACTGTTGGTTGTCCTCATCGTCAGGCAGAATTAATGGGAATGTTTGGCTTTAAGGTCACCACATATGTTTTTGAGGTTTTAACATTTACCAATTAGTGATAATGATTATGTGCTTTTTATTTCTAATCAGAATCAGAATCAGAAATACTTTATTAATCCTCAAGGGCAAATTCGGTTGTTTCAGTTGCTCTTATACACATATTAAAAACTTAAATAATATAAAATGAAAAATTAAGTAGGCAGGTTGCAACATGCAGAATCTTTCAGCAATATCAACTTCCTTTTGAAGGAAAAATAAGTAAATTAAGTAGAAGTGAGAGTTAAAATAAGGCCAAGGAATTCACACTATTAACATTAACAATATTTACAATATGAATATAAATATGACAGCGCTGTTTGTCCAAACTATTGGCAGTTTTACATTGATGTTTTAATTGTATACATGCTTTCGTGTGGGTGGTATTTATGGGTATTTTAATTTTGTATCTAAACTAAATTTCCATATCTGGGTATATCATGTTGCCTCAATGGAAAAATAGGAATATAATGGCTAATAATATATTGGCTGTTGTTGATATTTGGATGGTTTCCTTGTTGATTTTTATGCCTGTAATTACATTTAAGGAACAACAGGAATGAAAATTACCTCCCCACCTTCTTGCAACTGTGACTGGTGGATTCAGAAATCTACAAGTCACTCATTTTCTTAATCTCATCATCTTAGGTTAATTTGAGACTCCATATTGCCCTTAGGTATGAGAGTGAGCCTGAATGGTTGTCTCTCTCTCTATGTAGCCCTGTGATTGGCTGGCAAACGGTTTAGGGTGTTCCGCACAATCGTTAATGCTTTTAAAAAAGAACTGAAATCATGGCTCGAGGCAAACAATCATGTGATCACTTGAGCATTTTAAATCAACAGTCTTGAAGAGAACGTTCGGTGTGTTGTTTTATGTCACCTGGTGTCTGTTAACTGTGCACTGTTTGAATTATTATATGTTTGAGACTTCCTGCCCAGGGACCACAGATGTAAATCAGCTTTATAGCCTCTGTCAAATAAACTAAACAAAAATGACCACAGATAAGATGTGATTAAAAAAAAAGCACTGACTCCCCCTCTTTTCTCACAACGGCTCGCCTGCTGCTGCACCAAATAAACATGCTGGTATTTTGGCAAGAGGAGATTTAAACAATTACATTTTTCAGCCAGCTTCGAGAGATACTGAGGGTCATATCTGTGTGTATTCTGAGGCTGCAGCCCTATCCCTATCCCCCCGCAGAGTCCTGACATACTGGTCCTAAATCCAGGAAGTCCTGGTTGATGTCAGGTCTTTTGGGGTCTTTCCAGACAGGTATTAAAGGAAAAAGTCTCAGTAACAAGCAGGTGAGGACCCATAACTGTCCACTGCAGGCTGCTGCAAAGAGGTCAGATTTTAAATCAGGATCATAAATTCACTTTTGATGATTGCCAGAGTAGGTTTGATAACGTTTAAGAAAAAAAAAGTGAACTTTAAAATACAGACACTCTGATAGGCTCTGTTACCGCTCCAGCCTCTTTAAAGTCTTCTCTGATTGGTTTACAGGTCTAATCTGTGGTAATTGACCCTCCACTAAGCCCCTCCCACAGATGGCTACTGTCCAATCCTACATAGCAACCGTAACTATGCAGCAGAGGCCTGTCAAGCTTTCGTCAGAAAACAATATGCTTAGGCAGTGTGCATACAGGACTACCAAGTCCAACAGTCAATGTCTGAGAAGTTTGGAGGGTGGTGTTGATTTTTCTACCTTCCCCAAGCCCACGACGCAAGAGGAAAGTTGCCGAGTAGTATGTTACTTCTGTTAAAATTCAAGCCACTGGGTAATGTTGGAGCAAAAGTTTTAATACTTGTTTTTAACGTGAAGTGTCAACACATGGGATGCTTGACACCTGCATTGAGATCTCTGTTTTAATGTCCTCTTCATTTGAACAAAATGAATCATACTCAAATCAAATCATACTGGAGACCTTTCTGTCTGCTCCTTCTGCTATCTCTGAAAAAATCTGCAGATATTTCCTTTTGAATATCACTCACCGGTATCCCTAAAAACTCCACATTTCTTATTCTAGGAGGGAAAGTTTGACAGGCGTAGCAACAGTAACCAAGGGGGGCGGGCTTGGCAAATGGTCAGCTGGTCAGTTCAGAGCTGTGTGGCTCAATGTTTTCAACAACTCTGCATTCATTCTAACACCTACGCTGACAATATGCATGTTACCACAAGCCAATGGGCTTATATTGACAACAAAATAGTATGTGACATCACACTGGTAGGCCTATTTGGTGGGGCCAGGGGAATGAGACATTTAGGCAGCTGCTGGTGCCACAAAGAGACAAATTAGAAAGAAAGAAAGACTTCCTTTATTCGTCCCTCATGGGGAAATTCAGTTCCTGAAGAAGCACTGCCAAGCAGTTTTGGGGTTAAGTGCCTTGCTTGAGGGCACTTCTGCAGTGCCCAGGAAGTCAGGGGAACCTCTCCAGCTACCAAACCAACCTCCAAACATGGTTCAGTCAGGACTTCAACCAGCCACCCTGCGGTCCCCAAACCAAGTCCTTACAGACTGAGCTACCCCCCCCCCCCCCCCCCCCCCAACTAAATGCACCATAAGGCATATAAAACCCAAAACGCATGATATCACCTCTATAAGATAAATGTTTAGGCGGTTTGAAGACATTCATACGAATTCTGGGATTTACTTTCATCAATTAAGCATCACAGCAGAGGTTCGACTTGCATTTGCCAAAGTTTTGTCGATTTTGATTGCCACAAGAAAAACACCAAACCTGCAGATTTCAGCACCAAGATGTTTTTTCAATTTCGTCTTTCATTAAGAGAGCCCTCACGTAGCTTATCTTAGCTCTTAGTGTAGGAAAAGGGATTGTACAGAACCAAAGAGCGAGCCAACGTGTTTTAATGTGGTACAGTACGAATGCAGCTGAGCCGGCTCAGGCCCACATGTGAGCGAGAAATAAAACGTAATGAAGACCCTCCTGCCAGCTGCTTCTAATGTGGGCCAGCACATACAGCGGAAGTCTGGGGGGCCTTAGCAACACGCTAAAACAGACCATGAATGCAACACAACAGACGGAGATTCGCCACACTTAGCCGGTGCATCGGAAAAGGAAAGAAAAACAAAGGGATGTAAGATGGAGGACTGTGGGGTTAAATTCCAAACAGGTTCACAAGGTGGAGAGCGTGAGATTAATACGATAAAGAGAGGAATAGAACAGCAAAGAGAAGGATGAAGATGAAGGATGCACAGTTGGAGAGACGAAGGTAAAGGTGAACATGAAGCAGAGACACATGGAGAAATAAACACTGAGGACCACAGAAATAGAGACAGAATGAGTCAGTCCTCCCTGCTCCTCCTAACCTCCCAGCTCTGCTCTCAGCTGGCTTAAATTCCTGTCCAGTCTTTCTGTTTCTCATCTCACCTGTCAGCCTGTGTAGCTGACTCACTGCTGTCCACCATTAAGGCTCATTTATGTTTCCCTCACACGTAAAGACACATTACAGCACTGACAGATATACGTGCTCCCATATGTTCTGGGCCTTAAATCTGCATTCACTGGGAGGTGTGGTGTCCAGTAGAGCTCCGTTTCTCTCCTTTGCTGCTGTTAACCTTTAGACCAGCATAAACCACAAACAATCAGGAGCCAATGCTAGTTAAAGGAACACTCCAACATTTTTGTAGTTTTCATGTCTTTCCTCTCTCCAGAGTCCATGACACATAGATAGACACCATTTTTTTGACTGTGCATGCAGTAACAAGGAACAGACAGACAAAGCTGGCCTACCGCTAGTTAGCTTTAGCTCAAACACTGGGAGTCAATGGGTAGTGTTAGCCTGTCTCTGCCTACAGGCATCACATAAACTCTTCGGCAACTCTAAACGACCCTGTGTGCTTCTCGTGACTCGTTTCTTTTACCGCATTATGTTACGTCATTTTCTACTATAGAGTAGAGTTTAGTTTTATTGACCTACTTCCGCGGTGGTTTCGCTAGAGATGTTACGTTCGTGAGTGAGTCGAGTCTTTTGAATGGCTCTTTTAAGTGAGCAATGAGAACCGATTCACAGTTGTGAAAATGCAGTCCTCCTCCTCACTTAGTGCAGCTCACAGCTCATATAAAAACATAAACTAGGGATGCACAAGAATGGATTTTTGCAGAAATCCATTATGCATTATCCCCAATATCAGTATTTTCCTCAAGGGCACACGGCCTCACTTTACTAAAACTGACCAGTTAGTTTCATGGTGACGGGCTTCTTGTATTGTACGAGGTAAATTATGATGAAACATTTGTACATTCTGAAAATTTTACAGCCAATATACAGGTTATTTATGATCAATTTGTACAGCTAAAATATTGGCTGTAAATAATGGCCAAAATGTTCATACCTGCCGATACTGATAATCACCCATGTAGGCAATTAGCTGCCAATACTGATATTGCTTTGATAATATCATTTATCCCTAATGTCAACAGATTGAAAATATAGAGAAAAAAATGTTCAATCTGCTGTTGAAACAACACCATGCACTGTACATAATTAAATGAGATATTTCTATAAAACTTTTAATTCCCCATGTTTTGTTTTATTTTGTTTTGTTTTTTTGCAAATATTAGGGGAGAAAATTGGCTGTAATAATTTCTGTGGAATACTTTTAGCATCAGTAAATTTAAAATATTACATATGAAATGTACTTCATAGTTAAGTTAACTGCATAAAAGTTGTAGCTTTAATTGGCTTTTAATTAGTGTTAAGCTCATAAATTATGGATAAGATTGTTTTTTGCAGATGAGGTGTTATTTATGACCTTTTCATGATTCATGATTCAGAAACAGAATGATATGGTCCATTAATGCAACATTGACTCACAAGTTATTTGTCATAAGTATGGGGTGATTTACAATTTGGCCCTCAGGAAGTGAGACTGAAATTTATGGTCCATAGCGGGGGTAGCCAACAGGGTGCCTGTGAGGTGCCCCTCTGGGACGCCCCGTTAACACCAGAGAGCTTGAAGTAGAGAACCATTTCTAATTTGAATTTCAGGTTTTGCAAACAAATCATGCTTACATCAATACCAAAACCAGCCAATGTAATGTGTGTCACATTTTAAAACGGTCTATTTTCTATTCAACTGTGACCAGCAGGGGGTCAAAGTTCAGTTAAGTTCAGCAGATAAATTATTAAAGATGAATGTAAGTAAAATGTTCTAATATCAGTAGGGATGCACGATATCGGATTTTTGCCGATATTATAGTAGTGCAGTAATTTTTGTGAGGAACAGATGTAAAATACGAAAACCAGCATTTAACTCTTGTAAAAATGAACCCTTGATTTTTAAATGTACCCATGCAGTGATGAGAAGGAGCATCAATATTGTTCACTTGTGTAATTTTCTGATATTCCAGCCGATATACAGCCGATATGTGTGGCTGATATATTGACTGTAAATATCTGCAAAAATTTCAATATCAGCTGATACTGATACTTAACTTTTTAGGCTGATATCGGCCGATACCGAGATCAAACCAATAACATTGTGCATCCCTACATATCATTTATTAATCAATTATAAAAATTATTGAGAAAATTATTCAAGGTAAACAGATAAGATACAGCTCATATGTAGCCTTTTATACAGTATTCTATATTCTAAGGTAAACTGTAAAAATATGCATTGTTTAGAAACATTAAATCAAATAAATTGCCCCCTATAATACACCTCACCTATCTTCTCTTTTAAACTTCTTTTATTGTTTTTATTCTTATTTTATTTCTGTTTTTATATATGTGTTTTTAATGTTGGGCTCATTTTTGTTCTATTGTTGTTTTTGTTATCATGGCTGTTTTTATTATCATTACTGTTTTTATTATTATTTAGTGTATGCAAGATTGTTTTGTGCTCCTGCAGAGCACTTTGGTCAACCAAGGTTGTTTTTTAAACGTGCTCTACAAATAAACTTTGACTTGAGCTCACCTCACCTTTTCGGTATAGCTCTCTGGCTCAGAAAGCTGGTGAGCCCTGGTCTAAAGTATAAGGATCAACATCCATCACCAACAGGGTACAAGGTGCCGCAGAGTTTTGTGGAAGTCAAAATGATCCAATGAAAACAATGAATAAGAAACAAGAGCTACAGATTTTCTACGACATCTCTGCAACACCAGCAGATCATTTAGATCAAAAACCTGAGGCCCTCCTCCTCTTCGTCTCTCCCCCTCTTGTTCTGACTGTTTATTATTCCTCTCCTGTTACATTAAGCCTGACCTCTGCAGCCCCTCAGGGGGAATAAAAGTGAGATCTCCTCTAACATTTCCTCTGGAGCTAAAGGAAGCAGGGTTCAAACGCACACTTTTATTAATGTTTGTTTTCAGAGCCCGTCTGATGATTTGGTCGCCGGCCAGGGTTTAGTCACAGCAATTACAGTAAAACCTCAAACATTGGCTGAGCCTGTTGAACTATACAGCCATAATAAAATAAAGTAATAGTTTCATTTGTGAGATGGGTGCGTGCCAGAACTGGCTTGATAGTGTGAGTTTAGGTTAGAAGAAAGATTTTAAGACATCAAGACGATAATTCATTCGCTGTCTGTTTTGGAGATGCTGCTAAGACTTGAGGAGGCCACACAGGTATATTTCAGTCCCCAGAGAATAAGTAACAAACATTTTAATTTTCTAAAAATAATAAAGACACAATCAACATCCACACACAAGAGAGAGCCAGTGTGTTTCTCTTCAATCACGTCTTTAAATCAACCAAAATAGAGCTGCTTTACCTTCCAGCGTGCTTCCTTGTCCTTCCAGTGCATCGCCCAAGCCGGACTGGTATCGTGCACTGACGAAGACGTCATACTGGGTGCCAGGCTGCAGGTTCTTCAGGACACCGGTTGTGGTGTCGCCCTTCACAGAAATCTCTTTCCTGGGGCCGCCGGCCGACGGTCTGTACGCCACACGGTACTGCAGCACATTCCCAGGTGCTGGCTCCCAGGAAACCTTCATGGAGGAGGTGGTCTCGTCGAAAACCCGCAGGTTGCGTGGGGAACCGCTGACTGAAAAGGTCAGAAAAAATAAGATAAAAAATTAATCAGACTGCATTAGAATTTAAATAGGAAGGAAACTCTCCCTATAATATCTCTGCTCCATCAGGTCCTGGATAAGAAACATTTTTCATGTTTTTTTCATCGTTTCAACCTCTGATATTTGATAATGAGCTAAAAAGCAAACATAATATCCAGTGCAATATCCTAACTGCCAAACTTTGCCTTGAGGTCAGATGTGCTCTACTGTCAAGCAGCACTGTCATATTACATTCATATTGTAAACATAGTTAACGTTAATAGTCTAAATTCTTGGCCTTGTTTACAGTCTCACTTTTACTTATTTTATTTACTTTGTCCTTCAGAAGGAAGTTGATATAGCATAAAGATTCTGCATGTTGCAACCTGCTCACTTAATTTTTCATGCTCTTATCTATTTTAATGTCTTTATTTGATATTCCCGCTGCTGTACTGTGTATCAGAGCAACTAAAACAACCAAATTTCGCCTTGGAGATTAATTAAGTATTTCTGATTCTGAAACCAGAGCTAAATGGCTTCAGAGGAGTCAGTTTGTTATTATGCGCTGGTTAAGTTGTGGCTTTAAGGTCTTTAAATTAAAAAGCTAACTTGAAGATCGATGACAAAAGAGGCAACTTTGTAGGGTAGTTGGATGCAGAGGTATAATATTAATGAGAGGGGAGCACGTGGACCCAGTGGGGGTTAGGTCGCACTTGATTGTGTGCATGGCCACGCTCTCTTGCACTGTGAATAAACCCCTCCAAAGTGGCCCCAAAGCCAAGCTGCTTTAATACAGGCTCTCTGGTTCAGATTGGTTGGTCAGTTGACCAATCAGGACGCTGGCAAAGGGTCGGGTATTGTGAATGACTTCAGAATTTTGCTCAAAAGCACAGTAAAAAAGGGCAAAGACATTGAATAGATACGGTCTTATAGTCATATCTGCAGGGATATTCACTTTGCCCTTGGACTGTTACTCGTTGTCCTGCTTGGTGAATTTTTCTTGCACAATGCATGCATGTCTCTCGTCTTTGACTGAATAAAACAAAGAGAAGAGCAGAAACACTCCCTGAATCGTCCTTGACCAGGACTGTGAAGTAGCTGCACAGTAGAGAGCTGTTTGTTCTGGCAGTGACCAGAATGTGATTTAGTCTGAGGTACTTTAAATCATTCACATCACTCCTCTTTGAAAAATAATTGTTAAAGTAGCGCCATGACTCATTCGCCCTACTTAGCTCCCTGTTAACGCCTTCTTTGGAGTTTTATTGTTGCAACTGCTGCTTGGCTGTGCAATTTTTTTCCAGCATGGGGATGAAAACGGCACAAAATGAAGCGAAAGGACCCGGCATTTTTTCCAACAGGGAGTCAGAAAAGTTTGACCATGCTCTCAGTGTCTGCTGTGTCCGAGTGTTTTCAACACACTTAGAGCGAGAGGGCGATTCATGCTGACCTCATACTTTCATAGTTTTTAGATAAAGTCATAGCATGGTAATCCCTCTCATGGAAATAATACTGTAAGACATACATGCAGAAAAAACACATTTCCATCTGAGAGCCAGCTGGGTGTTTCATGTCAAAGAGGTGAAGGCTGGGATTAATCCTGCCTGTTTTTATAAAAGCAGAGGAAAAATTCACCTCAGACGACAAGCAGCTGGAGGAACCAGGAGGGCAGCACACTCAGAAGTACTGTTGCTAAGGAGGCACGAGTATAAAAGTGTTTATTTCCAGTACTTTGGCTCAAGGGTGTTAATCCTCAGGAGCTTGATGATCCCTCCCTAACATCCCACACTGGAGGTCTCTCGGTTAGATAATGCACTTTTCTAAAAGGCGGTAAAAGAGGACAAAGTTTGAGCACGTCAAGTGACTCCAGAGACTGTAAATCAGTGATGGAAGAGTGCAGCTTTGTCCAGACCAAAGGTGTAACAGCACCTGTATTCACACTGAACCATTTGAGCTGTTCAGTTCAGTAAAAACTTGCAGGACTTCACTTCAAATTGGTGTTTCCCACGGACCTGTGAGCTGGAGCACACCACACGTGCTCAGACTGGCAGCCAAACAAACTGCTCCCAACTTTCACTGCAGTTTCCAGTCAGAGAAGACTTGGATTCCCAGTGAAAGAAAACATGAAGGAAGAAACGCTGAAAGTAATGTGCAGATATTTCTCTCAATTTCAAGAGATTTTCAGTAAGTCGTTGTTTAACGGTTTGGGAAACTTGATGCTGACAAACTGGTTCAGTTGAGGACATTTTCTTTGATAAAATCACATGACGGACCCTGGAAATGATCACCCCACTTTGACATTTTATTGCAGAAATTATCGAATGTCCTGTTCTGCTCTGAGTTGACTTTCAGGTCGATTCGATACAGCGGCGTCAGGTTAACCGATCTGTTGCAGGGCTCCGGGCCGGCTGATTGCACTTTTCCTTGGCTTGTTATGATGTTCAAAAACAGATTAAATATTGTTTAAAATTTCAACATTTTCTTGTGAAATGTTTGTCTGTTATTCTAATCCATAATTTCCTGACACGTCTGGATTAAGATCTTATTTGGATTAAGATCTTATTTGAAGATATAAGAACTAAAAGTAAGACCTGAGTTGCTTGTAATAAGAAGTAAAACTAGAAAAGCACTTGGAGAGCACAGACCTCCACCAAGATACAATTCTGGATCACCACGAACTCCGATATGACAGCAGAGTCTTCGCTCATGTCTCAAGTCGTAGGCTTGAAAAACGTTGATGTGACTTTACAAATAAACTACAAATCCCATAATGATAAAAAGGGGGCAGAACCCTCAGAGTATCCGAGGAAAAATAGATATAAACTTCAATGTTTTTTTTGTGGCGTCAATCTGGATCGGATCTGGGTGAAATTGACTGTGATGATAGAGTTATATTATATATATTATCCTGTTAATTTTGAAGCAAATCCATCAAGTGATGTCAGAGATATGATTTTTAAAATAAGGCCCAATGTTAGCTTATGGGATTATTGGTAAATTTTGGGAATTTTTGCATCCAGACAAATATGCCGATCTACGTCTGTTAAAATTTTCATGTAAATCCATCTAGTAGTTTTTGTGTTATCATTATCTTAAACCTTAATTTAAGACCCTCACTGAGTCAGACTTTCCTTGTTTCATTGGCAGATATTTACTCTTCATTACAAGCATTTCAATGCCTTATTTTTGCCTTTCATTCCTTAAAGTAAGATATTTATCTCGACTGGTTAAGTGAATGTGGATTAGAATAAGTGATTTAGATATTTTTGACTTGAAAATAGACAAACACACTTCCATAGATCTGGTTTTTGCAGCTATTGACAGTTCATCCGAGGCAGCCAAAGGATTTTACTCAATGGGTGCTTAGCTGACCCTGTCCTTTATTTTTCCATCTCCGCCGATGAAGCCCTTTCTGTCCTGCCTCTGGCAAAGTAAAATAATGAGCCTGAGGGACATTAGATTAACATGCAGGGGTGAATTGGAACTTTCTGGTTGGGGTGACGCGAGCCCTGTTGTAATCCAGTCTGTCTTTATTATGCAGATGACAGTTTCTCCTATCATACAGGAGACGATGAAGTGTTATGGCTTTATTTATGACCTTAAGGCTCAGGGCTGCAGAGTCTTCATCAGTTCATCTTGGTTAATGGTGGCTGCCATTTTGTCGGTGGATATGACATCCTGAGTATCAGTCGTAGAAAAGAGACAACCCCCTTTAAAAGTCATTATGCTTGGGTAAAACTAGAAATGGATCTTTCATTAAAAATCAGTCCTTGTTGTTCATCACCTTCGAGTACATCCTGATCCAGCTGTCACTTATTTGTTTTGCTGCTTCCTGAGCTTCCGTCTGTTTTTCATTCCTCCCTCTGTAAGGTCGGACAGATCTGACGAGCAGCCCGATGGGTGGCAGCTTGGACTAACACTGAGGAGTTTACATTCCTCTGCGGGTCAACATGTTGTGGACTCCTGGAACTCCCAGGAGTCGATTTGGAGCGAAAGCAAATTCACAAACGGTCAATAAGGACGTAAAAAACAGCCGATAAAGTCTTGAGTTATCTCCTCTGTGGTCTTTAAATGATGCAAATAAAAGGGAACAAAACATCTTTTGATTTATAGTTACATTCATTCTTTTATAGTTTTTTGGTTTCCCTCACAAAGTCATGATCAGATGCCTGCAGACACCTGCTGTGACTCAACTATTACCCAACAACCCTCTCAGATTTCTGAACCTCAGAGTGACACTTTCAGACGGAAATCTGAACTGACCTCCTGTCTGAGCTTACAACACTCACAATCTGTTGATCAGTATCTGTTAACCCTTTCAGCCCCTGGTCCTTTTCTTGGTTCACTTTGATTTTTTCTGAAGGCTTTACGTGCTCTAACAAGTCCAACCATTCACAGCTCTGCCAGGATAATATAGTCCATTTATTTTATTAATGTTTTGTTTCGTTTCTTCAATTAATCCTCAATCTGTCCTTCAGTGAGACCTTCTGCAGACATGTGACTAATCTGACATTACTCAGTCCAGTGGTCAGCTGTTGTGTTGCTGTTGTTTTTAGGGATGGGATTTGGATAATTATTTTATTGATATCAATGCCGTTATCAATCCCTTATCGATTCCTGTGGATTGTCTGTGTGGGGAAAAAGGTTGACCTTCATTGGCAAAAACGTCAAATATCATGACACTCCTGATATTCAATGCGTGCTGCTGGAGTTTCCAACCACGTCAGAAATTCATGTAAAGTTTAGATCACTTCTGTCTCCTCCTGTTCTGTCACCTCTTGTTGTTGCTTCTGTCGACTGCCTCTGAGGAGAGCACGACGCCCTTCCTCGATTCCTTGAGGAAGTTGTTATCGATTGTTAACCTTGGTGGTCACTGAGTTGCCTCAAGGCTCAAAAAAGGAGAAATGAGCGAAGGCCAGACTGAAATAGACAATTCTCAATACAAAGGCGGTGATCTTGTAAACTTTTTAAGTACTTTTTATCTTTTTAAAGCAGACTGAACGTCCACCTAAAAGTGTAATAATAGTCAGCCTTCACAGCTTGAGCACTCTGGATTTAGCTCATTAAACTAAGTATTCTTCTCTAAGCACTTACAGACTCTCACATTGGTATATCTTTATTAATAAAGCCATTCTGGGAAATATTCCAGACTACTTTTCCTCTCTTTTAATCCAAAAGGATGGAAACACAACCTTCATTCCTCTGACTTCTTGTAATTTGTTGTTCCTAAAGCTCAGACTGAGATGGAACGAAAGCTTTTAGGTTGGAATAATCTTCAGACTGATTTCAAAATGCAAGGCTTAATCATTCTGATTCCTTTTAAATCTTTGGTGAAATATTAGGAATCCAGGTTTTCAGTGTGCAGTTGTTTTAACTGATGCTTTATTATTATTGATTGACTGTTTAATGTGTGCTGCATAAGTGTGTGTGATAGTTGAAACTGTGTGTTGCTACAAGTCTTGGTCATAAAAAAATTGGCCCTCTAGCCATTACAATAATCTCATTGTGGTCTATCCGTGCTATAAACATCTGCATGTTTCTGTCCTGTAGGATGGTAAAACGGATGACATCCAACCAGCTACTTATCAAATATCTGTCATAAATAAAAGTAATTTTCCTTGTTGTAAACTTTTATCTTCACACTTAAGCACCTCCCATTGTGCTGTGAAGTGTTCTGAGAAAGCTTTAAATGTCAGTATGAGAGACCTGCTAATCATTTTCCATCAATCCATCATCTGTAACACTTATCCCTGTCAGGTCTGCGGGGGCTGGAGCCTATCCCAGCTGACATTGGGCAAGAGGCAGGGCACGCCCTGAGCCCATCGTCAGCCGATCACAGGGCCACACAGAGAGCCAGCCTTGTGTAGGCCTGTTTTATCTCCACAGAGAATCCACAGGAGTTGATACTGAATTGGATTGACTGGCAGAATCCATAATGGCATAGATATCAATCAAGTTTTACCCACAGGTCATACTGCAGGAATCAGCTCAGGGTTCATTCATAACCTTAGCGGTAACAGCAAAGTTCACTCTGAATAAAAAGTACTGAATCTGTAATGGGCCCCTGATATCAGTCAATTAAACCAGTGGTGTCCAACCTTTTTTTCTTGGAGCCCTCCTCATTGCACTTAAAATGACTTGAAGCCTCCGTGGACACACCCATGGAAAAAAAGTCAAACCATGCTGTCCACATTTATCCATTTCTATTGTTCTTTTAAATGTTTTGAGGGAGTTTCTACTCTTGTTTGAAACCACACAGACGCAGACAATGGACTTTCGAATTATTGTTATACTTGGTTAAATGATGCCACACTTCTGTTTCCTGTTTCCTGTCTGTCACGATGACCTCTTTGACCTCTCTACAGCCTCAGATTAAAGACATATTGGCCTTTTCTTATCATTCGTGACTGGAATTGGTTTTCAAGGCCCATCCCTACTGGTCTGACTCTCCAAGCACCAGCCATGAGTCCTTCTTATCAGTGAGGGCGGAGCATGAAGCCATGATCACCTTCTTTGGTGGTGCCGTCAGTCTGCTGAGGGACTCCAGCGCCGGAGCTGTACTCAGGGCTGACGGTGACCCTGTAGGTGGTTTTAGGCAGCAGCTCCTGCAGCACAATAGTCGTCTCCGCTCCAACAGTAGCCGTCTCCATTCTCGTCCTCTCGCCTCTGGTGGGTTCATAGGTCAAACGGTAGCGAATGACGGCTCCTGGAGCTGACTGCCACGACACTCTGAAGCTGTTTGTGGTCTCCTCTGATACCCTCAGGTTCTGCACCGAGCCAAGTTCTGCAAAAAAGTTCAAACTCATGTCTCTATTTACCACACTGTAAGAAAGGTTGCTGTAAATTTCACATGCCAGTTACTATAAATGTTTTTACCGTACTATTACTCTGGTTTGATTTACAGCATTACTACTATATTTTCTATAATAGTTTTACTCCTGCATTTTTATTCATTTATATCATTACCATTTTTTATTCCACTTCTTTAATGCATTTTAAACTCCAGTGAACTTGCTGTAATTTAGTTTATATTACTATATCTTTAACTGTTTTACCGATCATTTTTTAGAAAAATATCATTTTATTAAAAAAAAACATTTATTTAAACATTTGTTTCAGCCAAAAATCAGAACCATTTACGAAAAGAAATCTTGCCTGCTATTGCTCAGTTTTCTCGGGAAAAATTGAGTTTTCTCTTGATCCATTGCCCTTTTCTGTAATTTACTGTATAGGCAGTTTTGTCATGATCCGGCTTTCTCATTAGTTAAGTTACTCGTTTTGTTCTTGTTTCATGTCTTGTCTCTATGTTTCCTGTTTTATTTTGAAAGTCCACCTGTCTCTCCTTGTTTCCGTAGGCTGTTGCTTTCCATCTGGCTCTGTCACACCTGATCCCTGATTGTGCTTCCCCAGCTGTGTCTCATCACCCCCAATCACCTCATGTATTTGACCCTCATGTCTTCCCCTGTCTTGTTGTCATTTTCCAGCACTTTCTCATTGCCTAGTTTTGTCTTGACCTTCTTTGCCTAGACCACGTCTTTTGGCCAATCGTCTGTCTGTACCTTAGTCTGGAGTGTTTGCTAATTAGTGTAGCTGATCGGGACCGTCACACCAAGCCTCTTAGCCTTTTGCCTGTCTGGAGTGTTTGCCTGATTGTGTACTGAGCCTGGACTGTCTATAAACCCTGTTTTCTGGATCATGGATCATTGTTTGCAGTTGAGTTCTTTTGTGCCACAAAGGTTCTTAAATCATGACTGTTTACAGTAGCTAAATAAAGATTTTTTGCTGTTAATTTTACAGTAATCAGTATGTTTTCCCACATTTTTTTTGCCATTTACAGTAATTTACTGTATAGATCCTTAACAGTAGGTAGCTGTGGCTTATTGAGTAAAAAGGTTTTTGTGCTGAGTCAGCTCTTGTTACCTTCTAAAGTGGTTTCATAGCCGGTCACGGGTGTGCTGTCTCCTTTGTCGTACTGTGCGTAAACGTTGACTTCATAGCGGGTGAGAGGGGTGAGGTTGGGAAGGAGGGTGGTGAGTGTGTCTCCAGGCACAGACATGGACACATAATGCCCATCGACCTCCGCTGCCGGCCGAAACTGAACCAAGAAGGACTCCACGCTGGTGGGGTCCATTTCCCAGGAAGTCCTGAAGCTTCTGGGGCCTACCTCTGAGAAGGACAGCGCCCTCGGTGGGACCAGTCCTGCAATCAAAGAAGGGGAGTTTCAGTTAAATTCAAGAACACTGCAAAAACTCAGATCTAGGCAAGTGTGTTTGTCTATTTTCAAGTCCAAAATAACTAAAACACTTATTCTGATCCACATTCACTTAACCAGTCCAGATAGATATCTCACTTCAAGGGATGAAAGGTGAAAATATGCCACTGAACTGCTTGTAATGAAGAGAAAATATCTGCCAATGAAACACAGAAAGTTTGACTCAGAGAAGGTCTTAAATTAAGGTTTAATATCTGCTCAAGTGCAGTTTATCTTGTCTAATTGGCAGATTATTTTAATTATTTTTATAAGCAACTCAGGCCTTATTTTAAATTGTATATCTTCAAAATAAGATCTTAATTCAGACATGTAAGGAAACTGTAAATTAGAATAAGTCTAGTGAGACTTTTTGTCTTGAAATTGGACAAACACTCTCACTTAGGTCTGAGTTTTTTCAGTGAAGATACAAAACTGTGCAGAAACACAGAAAAACTGATTTTGTTACAGGAACAGGTTAACATTATGTTACTGAATTCTTGAATCAGAGCATTGACTGTGGAAAGATTTGAAAAAAGCTTTGAGACATCAGCCATTTGATTAGCAAAGGAGGTTTGAAATGTAGATATAGCCATACTGAAAATGCCCTCTCAACCTAACTTTGGATCAATCTACTGACAGACAGAGAGGCAGGACTTGAGACTGTCAGACCAACAACAATAACCCTGAGAGTGAGAGGCATTAGATTTATCAAATGTCAAGACTGGAACTGTCTATTGAACCTGGTGTTCAAACCATTTATTAAAGCTGTGAAATCATCAGCTCCCCAAATATAAACACTCCCATGTTCCTGCTTCAAATGGCCACTAAAGGAACTGCACTTTTCTGGCACTTCCATTATGGCTTCATTTTTCCAGCCCTGGAGGTTTCTGCTTGATTAGCATGCATTAAATCGGCCCCTTTCACTTGCTTGGTTATTTTTGAGGTGGTATATTTTATTTTGCATTTCATTAAATCCACAAATTTCATCCTCAATCGCTGATTTACGACTGCTTGATTGTAAGCAGATTATTAATGATTACGTAGCTAGATAGAGAGATCATAATGATTTGCCTTCATAATTACAGAGATTTAATGAACAAAGTTACCCTGAAAACCACAACCCTCACATTTTCTGTATTTGATAATGTTCTGGAAGTTGTAGGGGGCCTTATGTGGCCCCAGGGCCACCAGTTGATGACCACTGGTGTAGAGACAAAGGGGGAAACAGTACACTCAGCCCATGGTTTCGGAGGTACCTGGTTCTTTTTGGTCACAGGTTTTTGGTTCATGCTTTGACTGGGAGGAGAGGGCTATACTGTTTATTCCTGGTCAATTTCTTTCTTTCTTCTTTTTGTTCTTTTACTCCTTGTTAACATCTGTTGAATCGATTTTATAAATGCCGACTTCAGCAAAGATTTAACAAGGGTGTGAATTTTTCACAGACAAATTTGAGCTTCAAACAGCTGTAATTACTCAAGTTTTCAAACAAAAGCACAATTTCTTTTTATTGCATTTGAACACACCATGATGACATATTTATTCATTTCATCTAATTGTCATTTTTCTGAGCTGTCATTGAACACATCATGATGTAATGCCTGTTTGTTAAGTCTAATTAAGGCCTGTTTGAAGCTTGTTTTTTTGGTCATTCTGCCGACTTCAGCAAAGATTTAACAAGGGTGTGAATTTTTCACAGACATTTTGAGCTGAAGAAGAAGATTTTTTCCTACTCCAGAAGCCAGTATGAAGTGAAACTGTTGCAGAGGCAACAATAGACCCAAGGCTGCGATGGACAAGTACGACATATTAGCTTCTATTTAACGCACAGTGCTGATGTGCTTGGAGTTTATGTACCACCATGCAAGAAATTATGTTCATCAGTGGTCGCATGAACGTTAATTTAGGTTCTGAAAACAACTAATCATCTTCATCCCTACTCCACCACGGATTACCCGCGTACAGCAGCCTCTCCTCTCAAAGCAGTAGTGTGATATCAGGTTAATTTTAGCCCACAAATGTGTGGAGTTTCCAAACATTTGTGCAACTATTCAATGCTGCAATTCTAACGCACACATTCAACGTAGGATGTTGTACTGTAAGGCTCAATATTTTACGGAGAATTGTTGCCTCAAAGAAACAGAGAAACAGTAAATAGTAAAAACTAGAAGTCCTCTTGGAACAAAAACCTCCAGGCATTTCCAACATTGTCGAGTGAGTTACTGTCAAATATGTAGAAACTGACCTATCTCACCATGTTAGCAAATCCTTAAAAAAATCACCACCAAAATCAAATCACTTCTTCCTTATGCAGTGACCAACATTTCATGACAATTTCATTAAAAGCAGTTGATACTTTTTTGAGTTATCCCTTTAACAAACTAGCTAACTATCAAACAAAACCTGGCAAAAACGTAGCCTCCTTAATGAAGACATAATCACATATATTAACAATTAAAAACAAAAGAAAAGCAGCACAGAAAAGTTTCATTTATCTTGTCTAGCATGAAAAGCCAGAATCATAACTGAAATTGAAGTTGATAAATTGATATTTATAGTTTGTAATGTATTGCCTTAATCTTTTCTTGAATTTGTATTTATTATGACGTGTGGTGCTGACCTCTCGGCCGGGTTGCCCTTGTGAATAAGGTTAAATAAAGTTTAGATTAAAAAAAAGATAAATATATAAATAAGCAGCATGTAATGTTCTTTTTCCTTCCACGTGTGAAATTGAGGTTGGAAGAAACTCTCCGACATGTATGTTTCACTTCAGTTTTTCTATTTCCAAACAGAGAGCCAATTGTTCAGCAACAATATGCAAGAACTTGTATTTTCCATCATTTGGGAATGGGTTTTATTCCCTGCCAACTATTTCTTATTCCCTGTTACATTCCCTCTTGCCCTGCCTCTCGCTCTGTCACTCATTCCTCCTCCACGGTCAGGCTTCTCCTCTGCCTCGGCCTTTCAACACGAATGTTTGTTCAGAGAAAACGAGCTGAGATTTGTAACTGAAGGTGTTTGCCTGCAGGGCTTTCTGCCAGAGAGCCGTCAGATAACTACCTGAAGAAGCTCTCGCCTATTTAACCAAAGACACATGATACAAAGACAGGCATTCAGACGAGATTTATGACATTATCTTCAAACCTGATTACAGGTAATAAGTTGATTAATGGAAAAGGCAGGTCTCGTGTTCAGTAAAAAGTTTGATTACAGCAGTCTTTTTCTTCTGGGCCACCTCTGTGCAGGTGAAATAGTTTTCAACGCCCCCAACGCTTACCATACACTTCAAAACACAATCATATACCATCCATCCATCCATCCATCCATTATCTATACTGCTTATCCCTTTTTAGGTCAAGAGGCATATGGAGAGCTGTTTGAGCATAAATTTGATATATAAGATAAGATAAGATATCCTTTATTAGTCCCACAGGGGGAAATTCCAAAATATACAGCAGCTGCAGGATACAAGAGAAGTACTGAAAGATAAGGTAATTACAGATCAAGTACAGTAATGCAAAAATAGAAATAAAATTTTTTGAAAAATGTAAAAAAAAGTATATACTATACAGTCAGTGGCATATTTACAGTCCTGATGTACATGTTTGTTGTTTGACAGATGGTTATGTACATGTTGATATTTTACAGGATGAGATTTGTGATATTATAATATAAATATGGTGGCTATGTACATGTCTGGTATTTTGCAGAGAAACATTATCACATATAAATATAAATGTGGTTTATGGCACACTGGAGAGGTTTTTGTTATAAAGTCTGACAGCTGCAGGAAGGAAGGACCTGCGATACCTCTCCGTCACACACTTCGGGTGGAGCATCCTGTCACTCACGGAGCTCCTTAGTGCATATATGTGATATCAACCGTAGTTCAGCTCTACCAGTGCTCAAATTTGGAGCACACGTATTCAATTTTGGTCAAAGAGTGCGTGAGTAGACTTTACTAGTGAAGCAGAGGTGTGTTAGTACTACTAGTAGACTGTTTTAGGTCTACTAGTAGTACTAGTAGACTTCAAAATGTTCACTAGTACTACTAGTAAGTCTTATATGCTAATAAGAGGGCAGGGAAAAGCAAATTCAGGCTTCCCATTGGCTTTTGAAAATACTACAACCAATCAGGGTGTTGGATTTGGTTATGTTCCCTCCTCCTTCATTTGTATTAGGTCTACTGATACTACTAGTGAATCTTTTAGCTTTAGCATTACTACTAGTAGACTAGAAACAGTCTACTGGTACTACTAGTGAGACATTTTGAGCTCATAGCAGTACTAGTAAACTAAAATTTTGTTTTACTACTAAAAGTTTTCGGGGCACTAGTGCAGACCTTATAGTAGAGCAAAATCATCTACAAGTACACAATTTTGTGTTACTAGCAGTACTAGAAGACTTAAAGAATATAACTAGTAAAAACTCAAAGCTTTACTAGTAGAACTAGTAACACAAGACTGTCTACTAGTGGGTGATTTTGCTTTATTAGTAAAGTCTACTCGCGCACTAGTTGACCAAAATTCAGTACATGTACCAAATCTGAGTACTAGTAGAGCTGAACTACAGTTGATATCACTGATATCAAATTTATGCCCAAAAAGCTTACCATAGCAGCAGGGTACAACCTGATTCAGTCGCCAGCCAATCGCAGAGCCACATAGAGAGACAGACAACAAGTCTCTCTGTATTGTGAACTTCAGTGATAATGTAACACAGTGTGGCATCGCCCTGAGGAGAGGTTGGCGTAGAGGGTGACGTTTTTGGCCTAAAGCACCGTTTTTCCTGCCCACACCCTAAATGAAGTTTTTAAAAATCTCCACCTTTTTCCTCAGCATTTGTTTTTGGTGACCTAAAATGCTGCTCATCTGTGGGCAGAAGGACATAACTCAGAAGATAGAAGCCACACTTTAAAGATCTAAGAAGTATAGCCTTCGTGGATCTTTGTGCACAGGGGTAGTGATCAAATCATTATCGTCTGAACCCTGAACTTCACTTAAAAACAACAATGAAAAACCAGATACATCACTTCTCAGAGGACTGTTGTCCTATAATCGAGGCTTGAGTTCATTTTCCCTGTTTTCCTTTTCTCTCTTTTCTGCCTTGATTTGCATGGTTGCAGTTTTCACCTGAGCTCACCTGATCACCCTGTAATCAAACTCTGCACTTCGTTTCTTCCTCCTTCACATGGGGCGGTAACTCATGGGTTAAAGTGCTTTTGTTACCCAGTTTGACCTTAATTTGACAGTGAGGACATAAACCCGTGTTACCCCTTCTGGTGTTTGTATTCTGACTCGCAGCTCCCACGATCATCGTCCATCCTTGAATTTTTCTGCTGCACCCTTTGTAACAGGACTTAACTAAGCTTACTTCACAGAGCTGGGACTTGGTTAAGGGAAAAACAACGAAAACTTGCTTGTACAAACAGAAACGAATGATCCCTCAGGGCTGCAAGGCTGACCAACAGGCCCCTTATGAAGATGTCAAATCTACAACAAACAGCTCCATCATCCAAACATCAGGAGGACGCCTGCTGAGAAACTCCCACTGTGGAGCACTTTGAAACATGTTGGCTGGAAGCTGTGACAGAGCTGCTCATTCTGCTCACTCCTCTTATGTTGACATAAAGTCATTATTATATAAGTATTATATAATCTGAAACCAAAGCTATGCTGGCAGACCTGGAAGCTCCTTTTAGCCAAAGAATGAGTGATTAATATTAGGCTTTAAGAGGGTGAAGAAGTATTTCAGAGGAGCTTTTCTGGCTTGTTTAAACCTGACTTCCAGATGTTCAAATGGTTAATGGTTTCAGAACGAAGAATGCGTCCCGCAGTCCAGTCCTGTTTACAGATTTGACACTCTAGGTCGTCCTGGTGCCGTAGTACAAAGCCATCTGATGCTTTAACTAACGCTAAACCACTTTTTGACCCAGTTCTTCTGTTTCCACATGCAGGAACTCTCCCTGCCCTTGAAAGATCAAAAGGTGGACATGTGTTAAACACATTGAAGCAGAAAGAGTCTGGTTGAAAAAGGCACGCTCGGAAAAGTGAAATTAAAGTAATTGTGGTCATATGGGAGCCTGTTGGTGCGACTCTGCTTTCAGTGAATGGTGGTGCAGTTGACTGCTGGGATTTATTGTTATTAAATGTGTTTTCAATATCAATAAATATCAATATTAACAAGCCACAAATGTTTTAAACCGAGATGTTTGATCATTAATCACGTTAATTGATCAAAAAAAAAGCTTGAATTTGATTTGCTCTGCCCAGTGAGTGATGAAAAGCATTCATCCTCACAGCTTCAGTCCTTTATCAACATTTAACATACATGCACAGCGATCATTTCTCTGACTATTGAGGGTGATATCAGCAGACTTTCACTGACACACAGAAGATAAGAACACACGACATGTAGGTCTCCAGTAAACATCCCTGAAGTGGCTGCATGACCTTAAACCAACATTTCTTTTCTCTTCGTGTCTTGCCTCACTCCATGACAAGCAGATAGAATCCACTCTTTAGACTGTGTGTGCAGTAACAAGGAAAAGATGGGCAGAGCTTGCCAACCGCTAATTAGCTTAGCTCAAACACTGGGAGTCAATGGGTAGTGTTAGCCTGCTTCTGCCTACAGTCATCAGATAAACTCTTTAGCAACTCCAAACAGTCCTGTATGCTTCTTGTGGCTTGTTTTTTTACCCCGTTCATTTGCAGTTTGAGCTGTTCAAAAGACTCGACTCGTTCATGAACGTCACATCTCCAGCATAAACCACTGCAGAAGTAGGTAAACAAAAAAAGGCCTCTGTTTAGGAGGAGAAGAAGATAATACGATGATAGTAGAAAAAAATCCAACATAACGCGGTATAAAAAAAAGAGTCACAACAAGCACACAGGACCGTTTAGAGTTTATCTGACAACTGTAGGCAGAGGCAGGCTAATACTTTCCATTGACTCCCAGTGTTTGAGCTAAGCTAACTAGCTTCCTTGTTACTGCAGCACAGCCAAAGAATGGAGTCTATCTGCTTGTCATGGACTTGGGAGTGAGGTGGGACAGGGAAAGGACACTTGACTAATACTGCACATCCTCAAATAGCCCTTTCTAAAATATGACTTACTTCTTTTGCGGAGCTCCTGCTCGATCCTCAGGCAGATGGACTGCGTGAGCTCTTTGGAGATTTTCTCAAAAGCATCAAAGTCCTCCACGGTGTACACGTGAGTCTCCACAGGTGTATTAGCAATGGCTTCCAGCTCGGAGCGAACCGCGTCTTTAACACCCACAGCGAAGATCTCCACATCAGCTGCCCTCAGTTTGTTGGCTGGATCCCTGAAGGCGTCGGACGACTTGCCGTCAGTAATGAGGATGTTGACCCGGGGAACGTTGGGCCGTGCTCCTCTGGTGGCCTGGAAGATCTTCTCTCTCACGTAGGTCATGGCCCTGCCCGTGTTGGTGGAGCCTCCGCGGTACGGGAAAGTCCTCACAGCTTTGACCACAGCGTTCAGGTCGTGGTGAGTGTTCAGGTAGAACTCAGTGTGGGGATCCCTGCTGTACTGAACCAAGCTTATCTGGACCTTATCAGGCCCGATGTCAAAGGAGTTCACCAGAACCTCCAGGAAGGCTCGGACTTTGGCAAAGTTAGCAAGGCCGATGCTGTAGGACCCATCAACCAGGAGGACAACGTCAGCCTGCACATCCACACCAAGGGAGCACTCTGACAAGAAAAAGAAACGTTTTAGCTGACAAGTTCAGTAATGTCAGTTTGAGCTTTGACCTTATTGAAAATTCTCTCAACAACGTGCAGTATTCTCTACTTTGTAAATGTGTAAAGAACTCTTATGGTGTAGTTTTTAGATTTATATTCTAGTTTTAATATTTATACTAATGCACATACTGTTTTTAGTCTATTTTTTATTCATCATTGCTGTCCTCTTTGCTGCTGTAACACTACAAATGTCCCCATGTTGGACAAGTAAAGGTTTATTCTAATCTATTCTTCTCATTGCAGTTTCAGTCTTACACCTTATTGAAACATTGGAGTGAAGTTTATAAGAGATAAATCAATTCCTAGAGTTAAATACACTCCCTCTAAAATGTTAAGTTTTGTCTGTGAGGTGCCATGTTTTTATTTTGTTTTTAACTGAATGTCTGCTTGGTGGGGCTTCCCTACGCCAGGATCAGACTACATGTTTTAAGCGTGATTAAAACCCTATCAGGCTGTCGTGGTTGTTATGGGACCCTTCAACACTGATCCACTGTCAAACAGTGCTGTCATATTTTATTCATATTGTAAATATTGTTAATGTTAATAGTGTAAATTCCTTGGCCTTGTTCATAGTCTCACTTTACTTATTTTATTTATTTTTTCCTTTATAAGGAAGTTGATAAAGCCATTAGATTCTGCATGTTGCAATCTGCTTACTTAATTTTTATGCTCTTATCTATTTTAATGTCTATGTTTGATATTCCGGAGCAGCTGAAACAACTGAATTTCCTCTTGGGGATTAATAAAGTATTTCTGATTCTGAAGACATCATCATATCCAGTGTAGCTTGATATCATGAGCAACAAATAGGCCAAATCTGGGCTTTTGGTGGGATATATTTTATATAGGAATTGGGGTTTGAGTTTGGTTCACAGTTAAAATAAAACTGACAATAACAAAACAGTTTTACTCTGTTAAACTCACCCACGGATATCTTCAGCGGCTGTGTCTTCTGCATGACCATGACGGGATCGCTGGGTGTCAGGCCCTTCAGAGCGAACAGACTGATCTGGTACTCCGTGTCGGGGGAAAGGTCTCTGACCACCACCGAGGTCTGACCCGCTCCCACGTAAACCTCCTGCCGCTTGCTGCCCGTCATCATGGGGATCATCTGCACCTTGTAGCCTGAGGCCTCTCCGATGGAGGCGTCCCATGACACTCGGATGGACTTTGAGGCCACTTCCAGGACTTGGAGGTTGGAGGCTGGCTCAACAACTGAAGAAAAGGCAGGAATTAAGTTATGCCAGTGAAGAAGTAATTTAATCATAAAAAGACAAATATTTAAACTGTTTTCTTTTTCTTGGGAGATGATAGTGACTTATGAAACTGGAGACAAAAGACAGCTGCTCATCTTGTCAAGACAGACAGTTTATGGTGTTTAATTACAGCCTGGAGATTTGCATTAATTTTGACATGGAAATAAAAATGACCTTTAATCGGGGTCCATATTATATGCATCAGGTAACATCCATCTGTATCTGCTGATAGGCCCTTTTGATCAACTTCAGCCATCAGCAGAAAATGTTGAATAATGACCAGATATGATGTCTGACTGAGTTATAATATCAATTTAACACAGTTACAGACCAAACATAACTGCTGATTGAAAGAAAGAGTTTTAATAAGGAAAAATAATTCCCCTGTTGGAAAAACTATGATCTTTTTTTAAAAAAGAAAGATACTGGGATCACATCTAAAGAAGTAAGGGGAAAATAATGATTGCCATCAGCTTAACTGTTATTTTTAACATTGGTATCAGCCCTTATTTCTATAATTAAAGGGATACGGCAACTTTTTTTTCTCTTTGTGTCTTTCCTCACTCCAGAGTCCATGACACATAGATAGACACCATTCTTTCGACTGTGCGTGCAGTAACAAGGAAGAGACGGGCAGAGCTTGCCCAAGCTAATTAGCTTAGCTCAAACACTAGGAGTCAATGGGAAGTGTTAGCCTGCCTCTGCCAACAGTCATCAGATAAACTCCTCAACAACCCTTAACAGTCCTGTGTGCTTGTTATTCATTTTTTACAGTGTTATGTTACGTTATCTTGTATTATCATTGTATTATCTTCTACTCCTAAACAGAGGCTTTATTTTGTTGCTTTCAAGCAGATGGTGGTTTGCACAAGAGACGTGATGTTTGCAAACGAGTCGAGTCTTTTGAACAGCTCTTTTAAGTGAACAATGAGAACCGATTCACAGTTATGAGTGAGCCGTTATTAAATGCATATTGCCTGCCGAAATGAACAGCTCAAACTCCAAATTGGTTTTCAATGTTCACTTAAAAGAGCTGTTCAAAAGACTTGACTCGTTTGCGAATGTCACATCTCTAGCATAAACCCCCGCAGAAGTTGGTCAACAAAACAAAGCCTCTGTTTACAAGTAGAAGAAGAAAATATGATGATAGTAGAAGATAACGCAACATAATGCAGTGAAAAAAACAAGTCACAAGAAGCACACAAGACTGTTTAGAGTTACTGAAGAGTTTATCTGATAACTGTAGGCAGAGGCAGGCTAACACTTCCCATTGACTCCCAGTGTTTGAGCTAAGCTAGTTAGTGGTTGGCGAGCTCTCTTCCTTGTTACTGCATGCACAGTTTAAAGAATGGTGTCTATCTGCTTGTTATGGACTCTAGTGTCAAGCAAGACATGAAAGGAAAAAAAAAGTTGTCGTATCCCTTTAAAATAATACACAAGGGTGCAACAAAAGTCATAAAAGGCCACGATCTGGTGATTTTACCATCATGTGTAACGGGTATTATGACAGTAGAATATCTTACTTTCTTCTCCACTGACGAGTGAGTTGAGCTGGTCGTCCACACCGGCGCACACTTGGACAGCGAAGTCTTTCTGCACGGTCTTGATCAGGTCAAAGTTGGCCACGCTGAAGACGTGTCTCCTGTGAGGAGTGGACGCCATTAACCGCATCTCCTCTGGATCAGCTTGTTGGATACCTGAAAGAACAAGAAGTCATGCATATAGTTGTTAAAATGCCAATGTTTAACTTGACAAAGTCACATACACCCACTGGCCACTTTATTAGGTACACTCTCTCTACTGCTTGTCAATGCATTAAGCACATAGACGACCTGCTGGAGTTCAAACCGAGCATCAGAATGAAGAAGAAAGCTGCCTGGTCTTAGTATTTCAGAAACTGCTGATCTAATGGGATTTTCATTTAAAACCACCGAAAGAATGATCTGATAAAAAGTAAATATATAATGTCAGAGGTTAGAGGAGGATCGGCAGAGTGGTTGGAGATAACTGAAGCAGATGGACTACAGCAGCAGACCACATCGGGTGCCACTCCTGTCAGCTAAGAACTGGAAACTGAGGCTGCAATTCACATGAAAACTGGACAACAGAAGATTAAAAATGTCTCCTGGTGTGATGAGTCTGGTTTTCTGCTCCACATTCAGATGGTACACTGCAACAACTCAGATCTCTGTGAGAGTATTTGTCCAAGTTCAGGTAAAAAAAAAACCTCACTAGACTTATTCTAAGCCACAATTTCCTGACATATCTGGATTAAGATCTTATCTGAAGACATAAAAACTAAATATAAGGCCTGAGTTGCTTGTAATAAGTTAAATAATCTGCCAATAAGACAAGACAAATTTGATCTGAGGGGTGTCTTAAAATGATTTACTTTTTAATCCAGAACAGATTTTAAACCTGAATTTAAGAATCTCACTGAGTCAAACTTTGCTTGTTCAATTTGCAGATATTTTCTTATCATTTCAAGCAGTTCAATGCCTAATTTTTGCTTTTTATTCCTTAGAGTAAGATATTTAAGTGATTGTGGATTAGAATAAGTACTTTAGACATTTCTGACTTGAAAACAGACAAACACACTTGCTGAGATCTGAGTTTTTGCAGTGCAGGATCAGCGTTTGGTGTGAATCATTAAGCAGCTGCTGGTGGTGTGATGGTGTGTGTGGTATTTATTGGCACAACTTGGGTCCCTTAGTCCCACCTGAGCATGGTTCAAACCCCACAGCCTACCTGAGTATTGTTGCTGACCATGTCCATCCCTTTATGACCACAGTGGACAAATCTGTGTGACTCTGTAATGTCAATATGGACCAAAATCTCTGAGGAATGTTCCAGCAGCTTGTTAAATCTATGACACCAAGAATTAAGGCTGTCCTGGAGATAAAAAGGTGTCAACCTGGCATTAGTAAGGTATAACTTAATTAGTAAGGTATAACAGTGGCCAGTGAGTGTATGCTTTATTTCAAGCATGTTTTGTGGGTTTTTCTTTAGCACAAATTGTGTCCTTTTGTAGTACTGCTGTTCTACAACAAGTGTCTGAGTCAAGACCTTTACATCTTATCTTATTCCCTCCACCTGAGGAGAAGCCACATGTTTTTCAACAAGTGTAGAAAAAGAGCCATAATTAATATTCAATCAACACCATAGCAACCGCAGACTTCTGTTTCTTGTTCCTAATATTGTGGAAAGTCTGACAGGGAAGCACAAACAGACATAAAACTTGCTATCACTCGCTTGTCATGTTAATGATGTAGGAATTTCTGCCTTCTGTTCTTATGTCATGGCCGTCAAAAGCATAAAAATAGGAACGGAAAAAGTAAGAAGTGGAATGTCATAAACTTGTTCTGGCTACGTACCGAGGACAAAGATCTCCACCCCTCTGTTCCTGAGCTGCTTGGCGTATGTCTCCACTTGATCCTCGGATTTGCCGTCCGTGATGATCACCAAAACTTTGGGAAAACCTCTTCTGGCTCCGGCGTCCTCGGAGAATGTGTTTCTTAAGAGGTAGTTGAGGGCATCACCTGTAGGAACAAGACGGGAGGGGATTAGATTGTAAAGAAAGCAGAAGCAGAAGAGCTGTTACGATGCACAGCTCCGAGCTCTGGTGTGAAGTTTGACAAGATGGAAGATGTTGAATTAAATGAAGAGGGAAATCATACACAGTTTGATCTCTGACAGAAGACAAGGAAGAAAACAGATTAGCTCTGGAGAAACACAACCTGGAAAAGGAGGTAAGAATGCTGATTTGGACAGCTCACACTGCAAGTGCGTTTGTCTAATTTCAAGTTAGAAATATCTATAATTATCATTCTAACCCACATTCACTTGACAAGTCTGGGTAAATATCATCAGAATCAGAATATCCAAATCCTCTGATTTTCCTCCAGGTTAGAGCTTTCTATAACAGGGCCGTGTGTCTCCCAGAAGCTCTAAATGAAATAATACTGACTCTCTGTAAAGCAAAAACTCGGATCTAGGCAAGTGTGTTAGTCTCATTTCAAATCAAAAATAACCAAAACACTTATTCTAATCCACAATCACTCAACAGTTCCAAAAAATTGTTTTACTGCAAGGAATAAAAGGCAGAAATAAGCACTGAATGGCTTGTAATGAAGAGAAAATATCTGCCAATGAAACAAGCAAAGTTTGACTCAGTGAGGGTCTTAAATTAAGTTTTAATATCTGCTTAAGTTAAATTTGTCTTGTCTTATTGGCAGATTATTTTACAAGCAACACAGGCCTTATTTTTAATTTTGATATCTTCAAATAAGATCTTAATCCAGACATGTCAGGAAATTGTGGATCAGAATGAGTCTCGTGAGATTTTTTTGTCTTGAAATTGGACAAATACTCACTTAGATCTGAGTTTTTGCAGTGTAAATGTAAGACAGGTAGAATAATATCAATGATGAACTTATTTCAGAACTTGGTCAACAGCACCATACCTGTTTTTGTGTCTCCTCCCTTGTATTGCACTGCGCCGATGGCCCGCAGCAGCGCCGGTCTGGTCATGTGACTGTTCAGGTTGAACTCTGTGCGGACGTCGCTGCCGTACTGGACCACACCCACTCGGGTTTTGTCCTCTCCGATCTGAAAGGCTCCGGCCACGGCTGAGATGAAGTTGCGGATGTATTTGAAGTTGGGCCTGCCCACACTCCAGGAGCCATCCACCAGGAAGACCAGATCGGTGAGGGCGCTGACGGAGCATTCTGGGGAGAAGGCAAGAGAACTGTTAGAAACACGATCAAGGTCTTTTTGTCTGACACACCAACCATTGAATTCCCACCAACACCTACATGTGAATCAGTTCATCTCAACGAGTGGAGCGTACCATCCAAACTAACTGAAGTAAAGCAGCTGATACGGCGTTTATACTTCAGTCAGTGAAAAGTCTTTGTTTGCTTCAGTGCAGCCTGTTATCCCTAATTACAATAGGCCTACATGCTTTATCTACAGCTGGTGTCAAATAACAACAGTGACATTGGTGAAACCAGCAACAACACGAAACATCCCCACTCGGGAAGAAATGAAAGCATGAGCATCGCTTTACATCTTCAGAGGAATATAATCCATCATGAAGAACATGCTGCCATCACCAAACAGCCCCCAAAACCCCTCTGCTCCTCCTCATCCTCAAGGATCAACCACTTCTCTGAACAATACACCGTGATTAGAAACCATTACTAAAATAATTAGACAAATTGCCAACACAAGGAATTCTGAATAAAGACTTTCTATGATCGGTCTAACGATGTTTGCCCGCACAGCTCGGTTATTACAAGGTCCAAGAGGCAAGCAGCAGCATTTTTACTTTACTCAAGCTTCTACTGATGGTCCTGAAGGAGCTGTGGGACAGTTTCAGCTCCTCAACTGAACACTTGAACTCATCAGTTTCCCTCTCCTTTACAGGATCAGATGTGCCCAATTATTTTCCCTTCAAATCAAGTCATCGTCACTTGATGTTGAGTCCATTTTTGCATCTGCAGGCCATTAGTTTAGCATGTACACGACATTTTAATGCAAATATCGATTTAATTTGAATAGAAAGATGCTTTGATAATCGCAATTCAATGCTATTAATTCACATCAGCCAGTATCATCTATTTAAGAGGGAAATTTGTTGTTCTTGTTTTACATCGAAGCCTGTCACATCGAGGGCAGTAAGTCAATTTTAGTAAAGAAAGACCGATGTTAAAATACTTGTTCTTCAACAGTATTAAATATGTTCAAATAAATAACCATATATAACTTCATCCTGGGTGAGACAAGACCACTTGACCCTCACTGTGTAAGCCCTTCACCCATCACAGCTACCTTTTTATGACTTGAGCTGAAACACTGGTCCACACCACAGGAAAAATACTGCAGCGGAGCATATTCCACGTTGCGGCTCTTTATTACTGGCTTGGATTTGAGAACATGCAGCCCTTTCGGTGCCTAAATTTTACCACTTCTAAACATTGGTGGAAAAGTAATCAGGAGCTGGAAAAGTAATCAGGGCACTTCTGGAAAGTCTCAATAATCGGATAAAAACTTGGAAAACAAGTAGCTGTCTGCATTGATACAGCAACAAGTAGAGCTTGTTCAGCACTTTTCTCTTCAAATGTGTACTTCAGGTGCTTTCTGTGCCCACTTATTCTTTTTCTAGAAGTGAAAGACTCCTGAAACAGCTGTAAAGTCATCATGTATGAAGAATCAGGCTGAACTGTGTGTGCTAAGGCAAAGGCCTCTCTACATTGTATGCGTTACTAGAAGTTTCCTCGTAATTTTCCTCTCTGGAGAAGAAGGAAAAAATCAGCACAACCTCATCACCCTCAGCAGAACTGGGCCACGGCAGCACCAGCAGCAGCAGTGCTCTTGTAAAGCAGCATCTGTAATGGTTTCCACTTCTCTCAGCACTTAAGGGCTGGGCTCCCCCCCGCCCCACCAGTGACCCCCTTCACTGAGCATGTGCAGCTTCCTCCACGCTGGCATAATTGGCCGGCAGGGAACCAAACAGATGACTGAATACTTCAGAGATTTATTGGGGCCTAATTCTGATTATTGCTGTACAATGGGGTGTTGTGCGGTTTGCTGAGCTCAGAATGATGGACGCCGCCCAACAGCAAGTTGGAAAGTCCGAGAGCAAAAGCAGTGGAAAACCCGAGGAGATAAAATGAAGACTTTTGACTTAAAGACTGGATGATAAGTACCGACTTTCCTCCCAATCAATTGAGAAAAATAGCTGTTAAATTTGCCTGTTTCCTTTGGATGGTTTCATGTTCACACGGCAGTACTGTGAAGCAAAGCGAGTCCAGACCGAGTCCCACAAAAGACCAGAGCTGACCTTACGCCAGGGGTCCCCAACCTTTTTTAACCTGCAGCTACCCTAAAGATGAGGAGCATTACGGGGGGCTATTAGTTGGTTTAGTGTCTTAAAGTAATATAAATTCATAATAGAGCTCTACATAAAATAATTTCTTATCTTACTGATCTTACCAGGAAAAGAAGGCTCAGTATGTCCAGGGGGGATGAATGAGGGCTTTTCAGTAAACAAGTTTTTGCAGTAAGTCTTCTAAAGTTTGTTTTTATATCTGTAAAACGTTTTAGGTTTATTTAAAGTTTGCTTAGCATGATAACTTTTAGTGCTGTTGTGCAATGAGTTCTTACAGGTGTTTTATAGTTGTTTTTAAAATATTTATCCATGCACTGCAAAAACTCAGATCAAGGCAAGTGTGTTTATCTGTTTTCAAGTCAAAGATCTCCAAAACACTTATTCTAATTCACATTCACTTAACCAGTCCAGATTAATATCATACTTTAACGAATAAAAGGCAAAAAAAGGCATTGAATTGCTTGTCAATGAAACAAGAAAAGTTTGACTCAGTGAGGTCTTAAATTGAGGTTTATTATCTGCTCAGGCTAAATTTGTCTTGTCTAATTGGCAGATTTTTTTTTAAATTATTATTACAAGCAACTCAGGCCTTAATTTTAGTTCTTATATCTTCAAATAAGATCTTAATCCAGCCTTTAGGGGAATTGTGGATCAGAATAAGTCTCACGATACTTTTTCGTTTTGAAACTGGACCTATACTGCAACTTAGATTTGAGTTTTTTTTCAGTGTTTATGCCTAAACTTTGAATAGGATATGTTTTATCTGGACCTTTGTATTTCCCCTTTTCATGCCTTATGGTTATTTATGTAATTTCTAGCTGATCCTCTGGTCAACAAGCACCTTAAAATGGCTGCTGCATCATATCAAATACCATCCAATGGAAACTGTCTCTCAGGTTTTTGACCAAAAATGATGCCACTTTTTTTTTTTGGCACACAAAAATGAAACCTCATACGTTCCTAACCACATTACCTCCACAGACGCTCTATTGGCTGATCCAGATGTGGTCAAATCTTGAACCTGTTTAACTTTTTGAATATTTTTTTAATGTCAAACCTTCCCTACTTCACTGATGTTTGTAACGATGACCCTGATGAAGGGCACAAGCCAACACGTGTCTAATAAAGTTGTTTCCTGAACTACAAGTGTCGTTGGAGCTCTTTCGATTTCTTCAAGCTTTTTTCTCTCCAAGCACCTTGGAAGCTGGTGAAGTTGTGCCAGAACATCTGACCTTTAACTTATTAAAACGTAACACCTGTAGCAGTGTCTGCAGAAAATCTGTCAGCGATGTGAAAATGAGAGCAGCTTTGAAAAGGATTGAAAAAAAGCACCCTGTTTGTGCCGGCTGCTGGAGCTACACTGCAAACAAACCACTCCAGGGGTCAAGTGAGAGCGAGCCAAGGACACCTCTTTCAGGTGAGCTCTGCACGGTGACCAATAAAAAGTGCACTGCAGGACTTACTGACTGAATCTGAAGCGTCGGGTTTCCTCGGGGTTGCTCTTGTGCTGCCACTTGACTCAACTGTTAAAGAGAAAAAACACACAAACACAATGTTAGACAATTCATTGAGGGCTAATTGTTGCACGAGGGCCCACATTGGGCCTTTCTCTTTAATCAATATGGTCAATGAATCAATTTAAAATATCAATAAATTATGAACAAACATCAGAGATAAAGATATAGAGGATTTCAGCCTGTGCTGCAAAACCAGCACCACAGACAGGCTGCATTAGCAAAACTATGAATATGAATGAATGACTGTTTTCTTTTGTTTTGTTTTTTTTACATTTTTAATCAGAAAATGCATCACAGCTGGACTCCATCCTGATTGTCTCCCTGGGCTGTGGAGCTGCGGAAATCTGCCTGATAAGAATTTCAATCCAAGCTTTCAAACTTTAGCAAAGCAGAAAAACTCTAATTCTCTCTGAATGTGGGGCTGCCTTGCCAACAGTTGCTTCCATGAAAAATATGTAAGTCCATACGGAGTTGTGCTCAGAAAAGTTGGCATTTGAGCAGAATAATTAAGATCATATGATACTGTCAGAATCTGAATGCTATACAGAATCGAGTTAAAGTGGAAGCTGAAAACTGCCAGGACTGTGTTATTGACCAACGACAACATAAACATGTATGAATAAAAAATATCTTCAGAATCGACACTTACACCTGATAAGGGTCTTTCCACACTGGACGTCAAAGTTAGATAAGAGAAAGATGATAATATAAAACTATGTAAATTGCAGTCGACCACATCAAGCTCCCTCTTGTGGAGAGAGCACATCTGGAAAAACATTTTTTAAGTTTTGTATCAGCCCTAAAAATTAAACAAATACAAAAAAAAAACAATCCAGAGTATGCCTAAGAAAAATCTCACTTTACTTATTTTATTTATTTTATGTATTTTTTTTTATTTTATTTGTTTTTTTCCTTATATATAGCTTAAAGATTCTGCATGTTGCAACCTGATTTTTTAATTTTGTAGGCTACTTAAGTTTTTATGCTCTTATCTATTTTAATGTCTTTATTTGATATTCTTACTGCTTTATTGTGTAGAAGAGCAACTGAAACAACCAGATTCCCCCTTGGGGATTAATAAAATACGTCAGATTTTGATTTCTGATTCTGATAATCTGATCTTAATTTCTCCTTCAGTGCTGTTTATTTGGAAAATGTTCTAACTGGACTTCAAAAATCAGGACAGGTACTTATTACAAATACTACCAGCTGGTAGTAGAAAGGTAATTACCAGGACATGGTTGAATAACGAACCTCCAACGATCACCGAATAGAAGAAAATAATTCAGGGCATTTATAAAATGGAACAACTGACATTTTCTCTGTGGTACCAAAAGTCTGGAAACCATACTTTAACCTGAAGTGATGTCTTTGTCCTTTGTGGAATTTGCTCTGGAATAACAGACTTTTGAGCTCAAGAGAAACTATATGACTTTAAAAGTAGATTATGGAAATACTGACTTGAGCATCTTATTGTAAATTTTTATTTATGTTTTATTTTATTTTATATACAGTTTAATGTCAATATGATGTGCTTACAAAACATTCTGTCTGATTTGTGATAACCCTGTCCTTTATTTTACCATGTGTTTGTTAAAAAAAAAAAATATATATATATATGTATATATATATATATATATATATATATATATATATAAATAAACAATTTTTAAAAAAGCATGTAAAAGCTGACCAAAGAAAAAAACATTTTTCAGCTTTGGCGTGAATTTAGATGTAACTTCATTTCTGATTGCAATGTAAGGGACAGTGCTTCCCACAGTGGGATCATTACTTTAGCTTCTCTGACTTCTCGTTGATCACATCTAGTTCATCATTTCCAGGTAATTCACAAAGCCCACATATTCATAGATTTCTTGTTCCAACTCTGCAGCTGAATAGCCATTACAGAGCAGGAACATGAACAAAAAATAGAAAATATGTGTGCAATGAACACCGAGTAGAAATATGTTTGCTTCTTGTCTTCAGTGTTTGAAGGTAGCTGTCAAAAATATTTGGACAACTAGCAAGCAGGGCTGTCACCTTACACTAAATATTTTAATTTTCAATCTAGCGCAGGAGTAAGAATCTGCATTCGAACTATAAATACATACGTTTGTATTTGCTAAACAGCACATTAGGGCACCTGAAGCAGTGGACCACCTAATCAATCATAGGGCAACTTCGAGTATGCCTTGAGAAAAAGGAGGACAAACAAAGTGACTCCATGGAAGCACTTTGGGCTCCACACCGCCGATGGCAAAATAACAAAAGAGGCCAGGATGTGTGTCGATTATGTACAAAGCAGCTGGTTGACTGTTGGCCCTCCACCCACTGTAGTCCAGTGTCGTCAAGTGCTCAGCCTGGGGTCTTCCTCGGCAGGCCCCCCACCATAGGCGTGGGAAAAGGCCATCACGGACAAGATTATAAGATTCATATGCGGGGACATGTGGCCTCTGGAGAGGTAAATAGTATGAGAAATGACTACAAGACTCATTAACAGCTTTTATCACCAGGCCATCAGGCTTCTGAGTCTTGGACTTTAACTGAACTCTTGGCCAATAACTTAACTTCCTCCACCTGCAATATTTGCAGTTTTTGCACAATTGCTGACACTTGCCCTCCAAACTGTCCTACTTTCATCATATGTGTGCACTTTCTATTTTATATTTCAGGTTTTGGTATTTTATTTTATATTTCAGGTTATGTGGTGGTGGGAAGTTGCAAAATAAGAGTTTGTATTTGAAAATAAACATCTTGAATGTTGAATCTCGTAAAACAATCCAATGGAAATGCTTCTTGTCTGTGTTGCAGCCATGCCGACAGGAGGGAGAGGTTCAAATATCTTCAGTTATTAGCGCGTATGCTCGAAAACCAATGGAGTTTGACTTTTTACCTCCGCCAAGGAGGTTATGTTTTTGCCGGCGTTGGTTTGTCTGTTTGTTTGTTTGTTTGTGTTAAGATAACTTGAAAAGTTATGGACGGATTTGGATGTAATTTTCAGGGAATGTGTGGAATGGGATAAGAAACAAATGATTAGATTTTGGGACTGATCCGGATCACCATCCGGATCCAGGAATTTTTTAAAGGATTCTTTAACATTGCCAGATAGGACCATTTTCGCCAAAGTGGACTGAAGCTGCTTGGTGGAGGTCTGAGTGCTTTTCTAGTTGGTAGATGGGACAGCCCTACTAGAAAGTAAAGTAATGTTACGTAACATGGACTTGAGCTTGTATAGCCCTTTCTGGACTTTCTGACTCCACTGGACATGTCAGCAGAGTTTTGGAGCTGCACAATGACAACCCCATCTATGTTGGGAAGGTAGTATCAAAGTCAGAGTTTACTCGGCTTTAGTTGATCCACATTCACACTTTGGCTCTTAAAATAAAAGGTCCCACCACTGTCACATCACACTGACCTTCCTCACAAGGTCGTCAGCTGCCCACATCCTTTCTAGCCCTGGTTTCTGTCTGTTGCTGATTTTCACACACACATGCATACAGTCAGGCACACAGTGACTCACTTGTGAGCTGGCCGGAGATTGGTAGACTCTCCTCTGATCCTGCATATGCAGATATTGTTACTACATAATCCACATCTGGGACCAGGTCCGAGATGGAGGTCTTGGTTGCAGATGCAGGCAGAGTAAATTCTTTTGTTGGTTCTCCTGTAGGAATGCACAAAATCAGAGGGAAGCCATTAGGAAACCGTAGCATTACTTCATTTCTCCAAGAGTCAAAGTGGGGCTCCAGAAAAACCTGATCTGACTTTTGATCTGAGGACTGGAAGAGCTGTGTAAGCACATGGCAACAGTATGATTTAATATAAAGCTTTCTGCTCCTCTATGAATGAAAACACTTGATTCAAACCTCTAAAGGCTATTTTATTACATTAAGTTAAACACAGTCATGTCCCAGCACCAAAGAGCTCCGGAGTTTTAGTGGACTTATTTATGTGTTAATGTGTGAATAGTTCTGATGCCTTTTTTACAGTTTTAGGATCAGGCATATGGATACACAATGTTATCAAAACAATATCAGTATCAGAAGATAATTGTCAAAGAAATGACAATCTTTAATCTGCAGTTATGAACATATTAGCCATATATATCCCATAAATTTCCTGCAATACTGGCAGAATGTTTACCTAGTCATTAATACAATCTACATTTATTTATCAAAAATATAATTTATTACAGAATAAAATGTTTTCCTTGCTTCACATCTGTTTCTAACATTAACAGACTGTCACCAAGAAATGAAAAAAATAATTTTAGTAAAGTAGAGGCTTTGAACACTTGATATAAACATTGGTATAAGCAATAATGAGTTTGAAAATATCAGCATATTAGATAAAAAATATTGTCGACCCCTATTGAGAAGGAAGGAAATGAAGGATTTCGTCAAAATTCAGAATTGGATTCAAATTCGCAGTTTTAAAGATAAAATAACTGATTTTTTTGTTGTTTTGAATAATGTTACACTGACAGGAATAAAACTGAAATGGAGAAAATAAAGTCAAATAACAATATGTAAATTCAGCAGCATAGGGATGGAAAATGGAAATAGTTTATTGATAAAAATGTTGTTATCAATTCTGCTGATCCAGTCAATTATTTATTGATCCTCATCAACTCTTGTAGTTTTTCTATGCATTTAAAGGGCTGGGGTATAGTTATTTCCCAGAACACACAATAAAGTGTATAAAATTTACAAGGACCGTAATTTATATGAATAATTAAACACTGTATTTTTTTAATGCATACAATATTGTGAGTTCCTAATGCTATTAAAAAGGGGAAGTCTAAAGAGAAAAATTTTGATATAAATCACATCCCTTCAAATGTTTCAGCATGTTGCTGTTGTTCACACTTTGCTTGAAATCACACTGACACAGACACTTTTAATTTTGTGTAAAATTGAGCCAAACTTTGGACCGCTTCTGTCTCTTGTCCTCAACTCCTTCGTTGTCATTGCTGACTGCCTCTCGTGGGGCGTGGTTTCATTATTTTACACGTCAAACTCAGAGTTCAGTAAAGTAATTGATACTAGAAATCTTAAGTACAAATCTAAACGGTATAGATTCATTCAAGAATATATCAGATATTATAAAAACATAAATATTTTACTTTCATTCTCAAAATTGTAAGAAGGTGATAAGATACCAATATTGTTAGAAGACAGAAGTTGATATACAGTAGCTTAAAGATTCTGCATGTCGCAACCTGCTTTCTTCATTTTTTACTTACTTTGTTATGCTTTTATGTGTTTTACTGTCTCTATTTGATATTCCTACAGCTAAACTGTCTATAAGAGCAACTGAAACAAAGAATTTCCCCTTAGGGATTATTTAAGTATTTCAGATTCTGATTCTGATTATTAACAAGTTGGACTTACCCTTTATCTCTTATAAATATAACAGGATACCTCAATATTCCATGTGCTGAGGCATGGATATTAATCAGAAAACTGGACAAACCCTGCAGATACTCACCATAAACATTTCAGTGAAGGCTCGTAAAGGCACATATCTATTTTACAGAACACAGCCCATTTCTAAAAGCTATGGTTTCTTTCCTCAGTGTCCGTATATCTGATGTCATAGCTCTTATATTTTAAAGCATCCCATCTGTTTAATGTTCTGACAATTTTCCATGGCGGAGATAATGTTTTTCTTTCTTTCCCCTCTTTTCTTTTATCATTAGAGCTCCTGGAGCCAAACATGTGTCTGCAGAAATCTCCAGATAATTGGGGGGAGTGTTGAGTCTTGCCGGGCAGACTGATGTCTAAGTGAGTTTATGGCTCTTGTAATGTTACAAGCTCGGCAGGACATAACTCGCAGGTTTAATGAGCACCCACCTGTGTCTGAGGTCACTTGTATTCTGTAGCCCTGTATCCTCGTCTGTGGTCTACTCCAGGCCATTTGCACCGAGTTCTCATTTAAAATTTTAAACCTCAAATCTGACGGAGGGTCGACTGCGGAGAGACAAAGCAAACATGGTTAATCCTGCAGCTTTAGGAGGCGAGTGTATGTGATGGTGAGTATGAAAGGACTCTTCCCAACAGTCAACACTTCCAGGATGAAGTTTGACAAGTTCACTGTTGGAGCAAAACAACACAAGACAAACCAAAGTACAGATGTGAGAGAGGCCATTTTCTTGGAAAAATGTCCTCTGTTTGAGCTCACGTGGCTGACGGCCACAGTCAACAACTCAAGCAACAACACACTGAGACAACAAACACAACCACGATGAAGTCTTACAGCAGTTTAGGACATTTATGAGGGGAACACAAAGACGATAAAATGAGAGGATTTTGGCTGAGACTGGGTCGAATGGTGCAAAGAAAGCCTTCATCGATCAGAGGAGCAGCTACTCACCAAACTGCATGAATGGTTGGGACTTCATGTTTGTCTAAAGTGATGCAAAGCTGGTGGCAGAAAGTTAGGTAGCACTATCTTACGGTGCTTCTCCATTAGTGTTTTCTGCTCAGGTCAGCCCGGCCCTGCTTCACTTTCCTCTGTTGGATTAGCTGAGCGAAACTACCACAGCATCCTCAAAACAACAGAGGAGGAAACAGAGGCAATAGAGCTGCTGGCACCCCAAAACGGGTGCAAGCAAGTGTCTAAGGCAAAGTACGACGTGGACAACGGGAGACCTTTCTGACTCATGGACATACTCTGACCATTTAGAGGTCGGCAGTGTCTCCAAGTCACACTTAGTCTCAGCTTGCTTGAAACTAGTGTTAATTTTGGTGGCTAATTATTTTCATCATAGTTTTCAATGAAAACTAGACAGTAATTAAAAAACATGTGCATATGGACAAAAACTCAAACTAAATTAACTGACATTTTCATCAACAAATAAAAACTAGACGAAAATGTTTGACAGAGACTTAATCCAGTCAGACCTAATTTGGTCATGTAGAAAGTAGGGACAAGTTAGGAATATATCCAATCACAGCTACTTTGGTTGTGTGGAGAGGTTGGATGAGTTAACTGGGACATCCAATCACAGCTGCCTTAGCTTGGTGGTGGTGGGATAAGTTGTGGAGCGATCCAATCAGAGCTCCTCTCTTGATGAATTGATATATTCATGTAGAGCAGGTTCACTGTTTGTTGTCAGTTCTGGTATTGTAGCTGAGATGCTCTGCCAATGTTGTGAAATTTCATCAACTAAAACTCGACTAAAATTAAAACAATGTAGATGACTAAATTATGACTAAAACTAAAAGATATTTTCGGCAAAAGACTAAAACTAAACTAAAAAGCGCTGTCAAAATGAACACTGACTAGACCTATTGAGGGTGTAAATCAAAATCTGCCACCACTGAACTGCTTTGACATTATCATTATGCATCGCGGTCCATAGAAAACACAGACTGTTTAGCACAGAACGTTCGGACTGAAAAAAACTAAATCAGCTCAAATTAGTCGTTTGGCTTCACAAACCTCAGATTGACAATAATAAAGGTCCGGAGATTATGAGTGAAAGATTTGCAGATCCAATTGGTTATTTCTGGATTTATTTATTGAATAATAAAAATTTAGTGGCAGAAATTAAATTAAGAAAAAAAATGAGATGGAAAATTCAACACTGAACAGAGGGAACCAATCAGTCTTAATTCAATAAAAAAAAATCTTTTAAAATCAAATTTTAGCCATTTTAACATGTAAACGTGCATCAGTACTGCACAGATTGAGATTAAAGTTTATTAAAAGTGAAGAATTTCAATGTATTGAAGTGCAGCATTGAGATTTACAGTTTGGTAAGTAGTTGTTTTAATCATCTTTGGCTTTCTTTGCTTCCATGCAGGTCCATGAACACGTCATGTTTGCTGATGACTTATTCTGGAGGAAACCGTCCACTTGGTCCACAGAGAACAACATGGAGCAGCAGACGTCCATCGTGCTGTCCATGACCTCAATCCAGCACATGATGCTGAATTGACAAACAACAAAATCACACAAATTGGATTATATGAAACTCCCACACTGATTATACCATGAAGATCTTATTATTGTCATTCCCTCCACTGCAAACCTCTGAAAAGAGAACAGCAGGTCTCCAAAGACATGTGAACGTCTTCTTTATCAGCTCTGAGCCGCCGATGCTCTAAGTACAGATCATATCTGGACCCAAAGGTTCAATAAGCTTTGAAAATAAACTTTACTGCACGGGTTTGGACCTGGACTTCGGTTTATAGACCTCTGGTCTGTCAGAAGAACAAACAGGGTGAGATGGACACAGACTCGGGTTTAATCTGGGATTACGGACACGGGGGGGGGGTCATGCATGTGTACATGAAAAGTTGTTAAAACAACAACTCGGGAGAAACAGACAAAAGTTTCCATGTACACGAGGGAGGGACCACAGGTTTGTTATTCTGTGAATATTTTAAAGTGATATTCTTCAGGTTGGGGTGGACTTTATGGAACATCGCGCTGCCTGAAATACTAGCTAACGACTACTTTTAATGCTGATTTACACAATCTTAAGCTTGGAAAATAATAAAATAAGACTTAATGTTAACAATGCAAGTCGACAAGATGGATAACAATAATACTGGAGTCTGAGTTTGATGTTTTCAGGTGGATATGATGGAAAATCAGGAGAGGACTACAGAATAAATCTACTTATTTAAAGACAAATAAACCTAAAATAATCCTTGCTAGTAATTCCTTACTTGAAGGATAAGACCAGTGATTCCTGTTCTTTGAAACGCAGAACAAAAGTCTTGATTTTTATGATAATGAAGCTACAAAGCTGCAATAATTCATATTAATATTACTAATCTAATATTCAAAACAAAGTGGTTGTAGCTTCATGTTTGATGTAATGAGCTTGACTCTGCGTATCCATGTTCTTGGTGTTTAAATCAAACACTGTTTTCTTGTTTGTCTATTTCCTACTTTTCATGCAAAAACTATTCTAATATATGTCAATCCGAGCTCCAGTTTGTTCTCATTGATGAACCTTTGCCGCTGAAATACTGCAGGAACACGCAATCTGACAGGAGATAAATAATTGACAGACAATAAGCATGAACAACATTAAATCTAGCTGGAAATCAAAATAAGTATCCGTCTCTAAACCACCAACCATGTCATCGGTTAGTGCGGGGTGAAGAGTATCACTGTAAAATATTGTCGTGAAGCCAGGACCGGGGTCCAGGCTTGACTGGGAGGGGGACAGGACGTCAAAAATGGAGGATCGACCAACCTGGTGAATCAATTCAGGGGCGGTGGGCTGCGGCGTCTGTTTCCAAAAGAGTAAGAGCTACCAAAAAGAAAAAAAAAACCAACTCCATACACACTCACACAGTCATCTGTTCACTCACTTTAGGGCTGGGCAATATGGTGCAAAAATGATGTTTTGATATTGAAGTTTTGAAGATTTGTTTTGTTAGGGAATAAGAGATTGTTGCTGCACTTTAACAGTTAGAAAAATGTCCAAGCTCTAGAAAAATGACCCTGTACATAATAATGAGAATGAAACAATGATTCGAGCAGTATTGTCTAACCGTTTACCGGGATTGATCATCTAAAATAGGGGTGGACAACCAGTAGCACAGGGGAATCATGCAGTCTCCCTACACCATCAATACGGCCCACTAGTCAATTCCAAACATGAAATATTTATATATTCACAAAGAAAACATGACAAATTTTCTAATTAAACATTAGGCTTGGCAACATAGAGCAGTAACTGGCTTTCATTTTTTTCTCTAAAACTTTCTTAAGCATTTTAAAATGTGTTTAAAGAAACAATAAACTTAAATAAGCAACAGAAACTCTGTTACTTGCATTCAAAAAGCAGCTGAAACTGGACTGAATTCTGTGTTTGGCTCGTTAACATAAATATTACCATTTTTGTTTGAGTGACAATAAAGCTATTGTGATATGATACCTCCTTTTGTTAGTTCCTGTTGTTAACTTATAAGTTACTGTTGTTGTTTTAAAATGAGAGCATCCTACATCTGCTATAATGTGGCCCTCTGGCAATCAGGTCAATACTAATGTGGCCCTCAGGGTTCAAAACGTTTCCCACCCCTGATCTAAAACCTCGATCTGCTGCCCAGCCCTGATCCAAACACACATGCAGCCTTTCAGATTTTCTGATCCTCGGCTTTGAATCTGCTTAAATCCTCTCCTTTTCGCCTCCATACTGATGGTTTAAAGCAGAGACCGTCCTTTCCTTATTGTTCCCTTCGAGGTGTTTGAACTTGTACCTCCGGCCCAAACCTGTCAGACTCCCCCAGGATATATACGACCCCATTAGGATGCCGTGACTCCTGGAGGGCCCTCTCAGGGACATTAAAGAGGGTCGCAGGAGGTCAGAAGCTCTGCTGGAAGGAGAGAAAAGAAAGTCCTCCTCCTCCTCCAGCTGATGATTTGATGAGTTTTTACTGCACTTTCTCTTTTTTTTCCTCAGTCTGAGAGAAAACCCAGAGGCACGCAGCCGAGGAGCAGATTTTCTCCTCTCGCAGGCTCTGGAAAATAATGTGAAACTCATATTTTGTCTTTCCGTTCCATCAGGAGAGGGGACGGAGGGAGGAAACTTGGCCAGGTGCCTCCTGGGTGTTTTTTCATTTTTTAATGTGGGCTACAGCGGAGGCTGGTTTTGGTTAGGGCCCCTCCTAGTGGCACAAAGGTTACACTACATTTACAAAAGGATGGACTGAGTATTTGGACTTTACAGCCGCATGGTTGAGGCAGAGCAACTTTAATTCATGACACAAAATATAACCGTAAAGAAGAGTTTGATCACTTTACAGACTGTTATATTTGGCATAAATAAGTGTTAAATCACCAGATTTCATGTCTTTTTGGGTCATAAGCCAAATAATTTCTCCATAGTGGTTCCTTTATTTCCAGTTTCCCGTGTCTCCAGAGACTTAAAGAATCATTTATTTAAAGAATTAAAGTAAAATAACTTACTGTTGAAATACTGAATTTCTGTTTTGCTTCCACTGAAGTGTTTTTTAGAAATTAAAAGAACAATTTATAGTTATCTTTGGTAACTTATAGACGTAGACAATTAAATAATCATAGTAGAGTCAGGAAAGGTTTATCAGCTTCCTCTTAAGGTAGTTTTCTGATGAGTCTTGCAACATGCAACAGATCACAGGATGTGTACGTATTTTCGGTCATAAGTTGAATAATTTCTTCATAGTGTTTTTTATGCCAATTTTAGAAATTTCATTTTAACTTAACAGCCTAGAGTTTGCTACAGTAAATGGTGAAATACAAGATTCCCTGGTCTCTTCTTCCAGTAAAAGTTTAGTAAGAAGACAGAGGCTTATTAATGATCATTCAGGATTTAGACTTTTCTTTCTTTTGGATGATTAGCCAAGAATTAAACTTTTCTAATATAGTCTTTTAAAAACAAATTAGAGGCATAAACCACTCCAAATAAGACTCTTGATTGATAGAAAAGGCTCATCTTTGGTGGTATAGAGATCAACAAATATCTGTGTGAGCCTGATTATTTACACTTTGCAGCCTCACAGTGAAGGAAATACAAGTTAAAAAGCATGTTTTCTTTGTTTCCTCCTCTGAAGACACTTTTTGTCCATGGTTTTTTTTTCAGAGGCTTAAAGATGTTGATTTATATCTTGAAGAAGCACCAAGTCACTGGATTGTTATGTTGCTTCTATCTAACTTCTATTACTTACATGTGGCTCTCCTACTTACTTAATGTGGTCCACCGGTGAATTTAAAATACTAAAAAAATGTAAATTTAAATAAAATATAAATAAAAACGTGTATATAATATGTATTAATGACAGCAAATGCTCTGAAACACTAAAATGTAGACAAAGGGTTTATTTCTATGCTTCGTTCATGGAAATTAAGTTTAATAATTTGAGTTTTCTGTTTAAACTTATAAATGTTGATATGATAAATTATTCCAACATGTATTTATTATCCCTTTTGATAAATTACAAGTAACTTTTACTGTTAAGCCAAGAATATTGAACAAATTGCAATAATAGGGCCCTCTTGGCAAACAAGGCAGCCCATCCCTGACATAGTACTTTGTAAGTTTGAATACTTAAAAACTGCAGTAGTATGGGGGCATTTAAACTGTGCATTGACTTCTGTTTTGGACGTATAGATACCAAGTTGACCACTCTACATAACTGATATGTATAAAAAAAAGACAAATATAAATAGTCACTCTATGGTTTGGGTAAAGGGAAGGAGGCAAACTGGCCAAGGGCCACAAGACTAGCAGCACCTCTTTGACAGCTTTTCTCCTGTTTACCTATAAACATACTCTAAAAGGAAATAATGATCAACCATGAAGTAAATTCCAGACAACTTTTATCCTTTTTTTGTGAGAACTAAAACAGCCAGAAGGAGGTTTAAAGGTCTAGATACTTTCAGGTCTTCTTTAATGTTTTATTTCTTTTTAACTCTTCAGCCTCACAGTGGAAGCAAAACAAGCTTAAACACATTAACTGTTTTATTCTTGAGTTTTTTGTCTCCAGAGACTGTTTGGTTTTAATTTTCGGTACAAAAGAAGCACTGAGGCAGTTATTTTTTCATATTTTGGGTGATAAACCAGAGAAATCATTTTCTTCTTAAATAGTTTGTTGTGCAGTGTTTGCATTTTCACTTGTCTAAAACTAAATTGATGGTGCTTTGTGCTGTAGGTCTTGGCTTTATCACTGCTCCAAATCAGCTGTTCAAAGGTCCCCAAACACCGCGATGCAGACCTGTACCGGGTTGTAGAGCATTTGGCTTAATTTAATAATAATAATAATCTGAATAACAGAGACCGAAGGGTGTTTTATTTTGAAAGTATGATGATCTGTGCATACCTGCTCATGAATACAGTGCAGACTTCACACTCAGGCTCTCTGTCCCCGCTGTGATGAATGAAAAAGTACAACCTGAGATAAACTCATGGTTCAACCTTGTGCTCATGCACTCTTGCACCTGTGCTCTGGACTTAGCTGTACAATATATATCCATTAATAATCACTGGAACATTAGATCAGCTCAGACTGATGACCAATGCATAAAACACACAGTCAGCACTGTATGCACGCTGTCGCAGCATTCCCTCCGCACACAAAAGGTGTACTGGTTTAATTAGTTACCGTGCCAACAGGTGACTTTCAGCCAACTTAAGGATCTGATTGAAACAGAGGGAATCTTCCTGAATGTCTCTTTATTAAAGGTTTAGAAACAGTTGGCTCTGTCTGATCCTGATTTATTGCGAGTTATACTCTGCACGTCAGCTTTCGTTTGTCGTCACTCCCCCGTTAAGTCGACTATATTTTACTGCATAAAACCGGGCCGTGGTACTGAAAAGGTTGGGGACCTCTGACTTATATCAGTGAGTAAAACCACCACAGTGCTTCTGGTTTAACAGGAAAATCTCTGTTAAAGTTTTTAATTCAAACCAGATACTTGAAGCGGAGGTTGTTTTTCTCCCTCAAAAGAAAATCTTGGACATTTCTGTAAGAAAGTGGAATAACTGATGTGTGAAAAAAAGGTCAAAGTGGCTGAAAAGGCAAATCTGTTCAAACAAAAATATTCAGACACATTTCTTTCTCTGTTTTAGAGTTTTATTCGGCTAAATGCTCATCGTCACATGATAGGCAGAGAGAAATGAGAGGGGAGAGGAGATGGAGATGAAGAGGAGGAGGAGGAGGAGCAGCTTTACCTTCACTCTGGGCCTGACAGGAGGACAGCAGCAGGACCAGGACGGCCACCGCCGCCGCCATCAGGGACAGCCTGCTCTTCATCTTCGGCCTCCCGTGGCTCAGCAGCACATGAATGAAGCTGCAGGAGACACAAAGGAAAGGGTTCAAGTCTGTTTTTTAACATCACCAACAGCCCCAGCGCAGCCTCGAGGATTCAGAAGAGCTCAAAACCACCAAACATGAACATCAGAGCTCCACCAGAGGCCTCAGTCATGATGTGGAGCTGCGCTGGAGGCAGAAAGTCTTCCAGCAGAAGCCTGTGGTTAGCTCCTGTCAGAAGGTTCTGGACCATCTGGATCTCCTCTGATGAGTTTTAATGTTTGTCAGCAGGATGCAAATCGTCTCAGGAGAACAAACGAACCCAAAACCATGTGCTGAGGTCTCCTGAGGGTCAAACATCCAAACAATCAGACATAATAACATCGTTCTATACCAGTGATCACCAAATCAGACCCTAAGGCTTAGTATCCAGCCCCTACTGTTACAATACAGAGGATAGTGAGGACCACAGCAAAGAAACATTTCAAATATTGAACTTTCTGGGATATAATTCAGAATTCTGAGATGTAAGTCAAAGCCACAGATCTGGGATTGATATCAGAATTCTGATTTAAAGCTCTGAATTCAGACTTTTATTCTGTTGTCCATTCCTTTAGCCTTTTTCTGTCAGTATTGCTCTTATTGTTTTACCTCCCACTGCCTCTAGGTCCGTCCTCTTATTGATTCCTTCTATGTCTTGTTAACATATTAATGTCATTACTAACTCTTAATTCAGGTTTTATTTAATTTATGCTTCACCTTGTGTTATACTTTTAATCTTTTTACAGATTACCTTTGAGCCTTTTTATTGTTTTATCTCCTGCTCGAGTCTGTTGTTCTATTTTATTTTTGCTATTATCATTGTTATTATTATTATCATCATCCTTTTATATATTTGTTCTCCTGTTTTCTGCTTTCACCCCCTTTTTATTGCCTTTCCTTTTTCTTACTGATTTTATGTTTTTGGTTTTTATTTGTGTCCTCATGATCTCAGTTTATGTTGCAAGTTTCTTGTACTGTCTGAGTTCACTTCACAAATTTACTTGCTAGTGTCTATTATGTCGTACAAGCCTTTCCAGGCAGCTACTGGTGCCGTAAACATGGGGAGAGGGTGAGCCTTAATGCCAGACTGTTGTCCTGTGCAGAAGAAGTACCCTATCAGGCAGAGGAGACATGTAACACATGTTACAGGGTGGATAAAACTTGAAAAAGCAGAATAAAAGTGTTAAAATCACTCACTTACTCAATTTAAATAAAAACTGGTTCCAGTTGGGAATCAGTTTCTTCTTGTTTGAGGAATCTATACAATTTCTTGCACCAGTCAATAAAGGTGACTGCATTTCACACAAAAATTCAACTTGTTTCTGTTCATTTATACATTCAGACTTTACTAGCATTCAATAAAGGGTTATTAGATGTTTGATTTTATCCAAGTGTAAAACATGACTTCAGAAATTCAAGGAAACATAAAAATTGCCTTACCCTTTATACTTCAGATTTTAGTCGACTAAATTTACAGTAGATTTCATCAACTAAAACTAGACTAAAATTAAAACTATTTAGAGACTAAATTATGACTAAAACTAAAAGATATTTCAGGCTAAACTTAAACTACATTTAAAAGTGCTGTCAACATTAACACTGGTGGACATGATGATTTTCACAAAACACAAAAATCAGGAGAAACAAAACAAAGAGAAAATATTGAAGGAATATTACGTCTTCATCACCAATCATGGACATATTTTGTTGCAAGTCACCTTTTACCACAAACATTTCCTCCATCATATCCATCAGTATTTGCCACACCCCACTGACACAACAGTGGGAGCGATTTGGGGTTTAGCGTCTTGCCCAAGGACACATCGACATGTGACAGCCGGAGCAGCAAGTCAGACAGCTAACTCCTGATGGAGAACACATGAGCTTGTTTGTCTGGGTCAATATTAACTCATCAATGATTTTATGTCCAGGTCTCCAGCCTGCTTCTTCACATCTCTCCTGACTGAGGAGATGGTGATGGGGGCTGCAGAATGATTTATAGTAGGGATGGGCAACTTAAGCTACAAAGAGGGCTGCATTAACATGATTCTCAATGTCAGAAGTCCACTTTTTATCTGATGAGCTAAACATTCAAGCCGGTTGCAGCTAATTTAATGTGAATCACAAAGCAAATACCGGTTATCAAAGCACATTTAACCAACAGTTCAATTTCTATTTTGACAAACGCATTAGAGGGAGTTTGACAGAAACAATAACAGCCAGTTGTAACTTGGAAATAAAGGTATTTTTAATATGGCAATGGCATTTTTGTCAGGTTTTCTCAATTGACATACAATTCTTATAGGGCTGGGTGATATGGCCTAAAAATAAAATCTCCAATTTTTTTCACAAAACTCAATGTCATATAAATATTCTGAAACTAAACATGCTGGTATTTTTTCAGAAAATGTTGACTATGTAGTTCAAACATAGGCGTGTTTTTCTACATGAACACAAAATTCTGAGCTGTTTTCACGGTTTATTAACATGAAACTCTCTGATTAGTATTTATTCATATTTAAACAAAACAAATAAACATGTGCTTGTACAAAACCTGACAGGCCAACCATCATAAAAACTGTAAAAATAAAAAATAATTCAAATTAACAGATTTAATTGATATATTGCCCGGCCCTAATTTCTTATATTCAAAACTGCTGGTAGCATTAAGGCAGCAGAAGGGCCGCATTTGGCCCCTAGGCCAACAGTCGCCCATCCCGGGTCTATAGGGATCCATCTTAAGTTTGTTTAAAATGATATTTTAAGGCTCTAATGGGATATTAAAGTAAAAAAGCTCAATCTTCAGTAATATCTTTAACCAAAAGAGAGCAATGTTGCACTTGTATAAGTGTTGCCAACCTTATTTTCAGTCATATTTTACCAAAAGAGAGGGATTACTGTCTTAATCAACAAATACAGTATGTTGGCAATGTTTAGCAGTATTTCGATATGTGGCTCACCTATGATGACCTAATTTTTAGGCCCCTTGGAGCAAAATCCCCCCTATTAATAATCTACGTTTGCGTTATTGTAAACAGCACCTGACAGATTTATGTAAAGGCACCAGGAAGTGCAACATAGTCGTGTTTACACAGTCCTGATCCTCATTAAAACTTCTTTCTCAACAACAACAAACTTTTACAAGAAGACTGCATGAAAGAGAAAGGCTTAAGTCAAAAAAATCCACAATACAGCCGCTTTAAACAACAATAAAGCATTCATCAGGGTATGAAAATGAAGGAAAACTGTACTTAAATAAAGTGGAGTCACTTTGATTGAGGTTAACTTAATTTAAAGTTAAATACCAGTCTATGAATCTGTGTTAACTCTGAGTTACACCTCACTGGAAGTGAAACAAAAACATGGACATTGTGAATCTTCAGTGAGGTAGATAGCTACCTTAAAGCAGAGGTGTCCAAACTTTATAGATTGAGGGACACTTGCAGAAAAATACATGAATAACCTTTCCACATAAGACCTGAACTGAAGTGTAAGATATTCAGGATTTTGGGACGGCCAGTTAGATTTCTATTGACCCTTGTTGGCCATGAATACCAAAAGATATGAAAGCTGCCCATGCAGCAGAAAACCATCACTGCTCATCTCCACATTCAGACAAAAAACAAGAGCAAACTGCACGAAGCTTTGCACGTGATGGTGCTCAAAGATAATCAAAATTATTGGCACAATATGCTTTGTCCACCTTGATATGCAGCAGACAGTTAAGAAATAAGTGTGATTTCAGACATTTATTCATCAAACAAGCAAAAGCTGCATACTTTTAAGTGAGCCACGAGCTGTTCAAGAGTGGCCAAGGGCCGCAGCTGGCCCCCCAGGCCATAGTTTGGACACCCTGCCTTAAAGGCACAACTTATCATAAAGGGCAACACAAGAGCAAAATCTGGATACAAATGAAATGACCAACAAGAGTTTGGACCTCCTCCTTTGGTCAGTTAGTCCTTTAACTTTGCACTAGGTGCTGTGGAGTAACAGGACTGAAAGCGCAAAACGTGAGGAACATAATTAGAGATACTTTCCACCTCTGTGATTGATTTACGGCACCAGAACACGCAGCATTCTCTCATGTTTCCATGATTGTGGCGCACATAAAACTGCTGCCCAGACTGACCAACGCTGTAAAAAGACAGACTTCAAGTATGAAACAGAGTGAGGTCCAGAAATGCACAATTTAACAGCTTCATACAACCAATAAATTCATTTTTGTATTGGAAAACGTTGGAATAAAGGCGCTAAAAGCCAAACCTGCACGCTCTTTTACGCAGTTTCTGTCCCTTTCTGCTGTGAAGCAGATAAATTCCCTTAAATACGATTAGAAAAAGGTCCACTTCGACATCTCACACCTCTGCACACGATGAAGAATTAATATCACAGAGAAAAAAATCTACCCACAGTCCTGAAGAACCGAGCGTTAATCCGTGGAGCTGTGCGCAATACGGACCACACGGCAACTGCAGGTATGCCAAGAAACAATCAGTGGACACTCCGAGATATTCCAGTTTTAATATATTTTTATTATAAGGGTCTAGAAACAGATTTAGCCTCTATAAGAGATTCAAATTACATAATGCAGATTCACATTTTTGTGCTTACCCTCAAAAATCTTCCTGTCAAATCCTGCAGCCGCTCACAGACCTGCAGAGAGACAGTCCGTGGAGGCTTCAATATTTCACTCAAGGAGTGAGTTAAGAGTTCAAAGGTGTGATAGAAACTCAGGTGCTGTAAAGGCAATGAATTACCTAATGCAGAGTTAGAAAACTGGGTCTTAAAATAATGAAAAACGACAGTAGTGTGGCATTGATATCCACTATAGTGATCTTTTAAAAAGCCACCGTTTCCACGACTAAGTAAGGGCTTTTTGTCGTAAAAATTGAGTCTGTCATTGCAGCTACAAAACACAGAGGTCAAATAAAAGCCTCTAAAATCCTTCCATTAAGCGTAAAATCCTGGAGCCACAGTCCTGCAAAGAGATAATCCATCAATACTTGGAGATACCCCAGTTTGAACTAAGGTTGGGGATCTGGCAACAAATTCAGCTTCTGGAAATTCAATAAATCATTCAATGTTGAGTCTTGCAGAGGGTCAGAAAAGTCAAAGGGAGATTAAGAAGTCGGAAGATCCAAACATAATCTACATTTCTCCAAAGTTAAGCCACATATTGACCGTTTTCTACTCCCAATATGATGGAAAATCCTCCTCTAATAACTTTTAAAAACTTCTAAATTCTTTAGATATTCTCGGAAAAGCCCCAGAAAGTGGTGTTTGTTACAGAGATTGAACCTCTCCGCGCAACTACTCAGCACTTTTTTTGTGGATTGGCTCCAAAATCTTTCCAACAGTCATGAAAACCGAGGGCAATATCCTGAAACCGTGCGCAATTACGCGCTGCCCTGCATAATAAAATATGGTTACTTCAAGATACCATATTCTAACAATATATAAGAGGTTAAAGACTTTAAAAGAAACACACCCTCTAGAAATGCAACACAGTTTGCAGGATATTAAAGCAGGGAAAGATTAAAAAGAGGATAGAACAGAAGCACTGATATCCACTTTCCGATTTTGTGTAAAAAATCCAAACAGCACCAAAAATGATCCAAAATCAAAGTCCAAATTAGTGATGCCTCCCACAAGTATGATGAGAAACTTTCACTAACAACTTGTCCAAAGATGCCAAATCCCTTCTTAATTTAAACTAGCCAAAGACAGTGATTTTTGTAGCACTGGAGAACATTTCATTCTTACTACAAATAATCAGAGGAAAGCCTCCAAAAGCTCCCAACTGATCTGAATAACTGAGCGTAAAATCCTGGAGCTGCGCGCAATTACGCACAGCCCCCAAAGAGATAATCCGTGGACATTCCAAATCAAAATGAATGGAAACTACAACACTGAAGGCAAAATATCAGAAAATAATCACAGCACAGAAATGAAATTAAATCACACAACACAGAAACCAAAAACTTTCTGCAAAAGGATCCTCAGAAACCATGCAGCACTGACCTAAAGAGGAGACTGAAGAACTTCCTCGCTGCGGTTTAGGATGAAAAATAAGAACCAGTCTCTGTCGTAGACCTCCAGAAGGGAGAGTGAGGTGGTCCTGAAGTCAGAGAGCTCCGCGGGTTTCTGGTCCCAGACGCGTCGGCGAGCCTCTCTCCAAGTGGGAAGAGCCTCCACACAATCTGCTTCTTAACGAGGGGGCTGCTCCCAGCTCTGCCTGCCCCGCCGAGAGCGCTGACGACATCCAGCAGGTCCAAAAAAAAGAGAGAGAGAGAGAGAAGAAGATGATGCCGGACCCACACATGCACACACAGACTCAGAGACACACTCGGAAACTTTTACATAGTTTTCTGCATTCCTTTCCGCTGATGGAGGGCTTCTGTGCGCCTCGGCCGAACAGGAGACTGCAGCGCTGATTTCGGGAAGAGGGTAGGGCTGGGTGATTTATCGATTAATGAATTGTAATATGAATCACAGTAGAAGGCAAAAGCGTTTATAGTGAAATGTGTTACCTAAGAAAAATCTGCAGTGTAGAATACTGAGTGGGAAGATTTTAAGTGAACATTGCTGAAGTATTAAAAATTAACTGAGAATTCATTTTATTTGTTTAATTTAAAAGAGAAATGATTTAGTTATTGATACTGAAGCAAATATGAAGACAACAACAAATCCGAAGCCTTGAACAGTGAGTGAGCTGTTTTTTTAAGTCTGTATACAAACCCTGTTCCAATGAAGTTGGGACACTGTGTAAAACATTAATAAAAATGGAAAACACTGATTTACAAATCTTTTTTCGACCTACAAACTTTAGTGATACAATGGCAAATATTCACTAATTAGGAATTTGATGCCTGCAACACGTTCCAAAAAAGCTGGGACAGCATCTTTCATTAACACTCAGTGTTTGTGAACTGAAGACACTAAATGTGAAGCATTGCTGTAACTCGAGCAGAATGTGTCTTCATTGTCATCCCTGAAAAAGATGGATGGCAACATGTCTCTCCTAAACCTGTATGTACCTTTCAGCATTAATGGAGCCTTCACAGATGTGCAGGTTACCCATGCCATGGGCACTTGTAGACCTTGACCTTGTAGATGTAGAGATGAACTGTGTTAACTGACAATGGTTTTCTGAAGTGTTCCTGAGCCCACGTGCTGATATCCTTTACTGAATGATGCTGGTTTATAATGCAGTGCTGCATGAGGGATTGAAGGTCACGGGCATTCAGTGTTGGTTTTCTGCCTTGCCACTGGTTAATCTGTTTAACAGAGATAGTGGAGCATTTAGTGAATTAGAACTTAGTGTCAGTGAGTGAAATGATTTACTTTATTTGTACCTGTGCAGCTACAGAGACGTAAACATCCATCACAACACACAGCGTGTAGGACCATCAGGATTCAACAGGTATCAGTATAGTTCGATTCATTAGAACCTGACATTTACAGTTTGTTGTTTATTAAAAAGCATTTTAAAAAGTCAAGATTTCTACTTACCTGCATCAGGCTGGATCCCCCTCTACCTTCAGGGCTCCTTCATTCAACAAGCGGCTGAAACATCCCTCAGAGATGTTGGTCCATGTCTCCATGACAGCATCACACAGCTGCTGAACATCCATGATGAGAATCTCCTGCTCCACCACATCCCAAAGCTGCTCTATTGGACTGAGATCTGGTGACTGTGGAGGCCACTGGAGTACAGTAAAGAAACCAGTGTGAGATGATCTGAGCCTTGAGACAGTGCTATCAGAGGATTGTCCACTGTGGTCATACAGGGATGGACATGGTCAGCAACAATCCTCAGGTAGGCTGTGGGGTTTGAACCATGCTCAGGTGGGACTAAGGGGCCTAAAGTGCAGCCTGAACCGCTGATCCAAGGCAGGGTGGATCCATGCTTTATGATGTTCACACCAAACTCTGAGCCTACATCTGAATGTGGAGCAGAAATCCAGACTCATCAGACCAGGAGACACTTTCACGATCTTCTAAAGTCCAGTTTTGGAGGGTTAGACCTTGAGTTTCCTGTTCTTCTGCTGCTGTAGTCCATTTTCTTTGAGATCTAATTTGTTGGAAATTGTCTTCTGAAAGGGTTGTGATGAAAGATTATTGTCACTTTTCTATAATCTCCGACCACTCGGGCTATTCTCCTCTTAACTCTGGTATTGACTAGGCATTTTTGTCCAGACAGCTGCCTCTAATTGGATATTTTCTCTTTTTCACACCATTCTCTGTAAACCCTAGTCTAGCACATCAAACATCAACAACCACACCATGTACAGACTCACTTATATCACCTTTCTTCTCCGCTCTGATGCTCAGTTTGAACTTCAGCAGGTCTCCTGACCATATCTACATGCCCAAATGCACTGAGTTGCTGCCATGTGATTGGGTAATTACCTAACTACAATAATGAGGTTGAAGGTATGGATGTAAGATTCTTCTGTCCATGTTTTCCAGCCCTAGATTGATTGGATTGAATCTAATGACGGCTCCCCCCCCTCCTTATTTATTGAGTGAATCAATGGGAAAATATGACACTTCGTAAACTGAACCCCCCGACACACAGACTTTTCCTCCTCGATGCATCACCCCGTCTTTCACGGAACAGAAGTTTCTGGGGTCTTTAGAGGATTAAATGGAGCAGAAACAGTTGTCGTCAGCATTCGAAATGACTTCAGGGAAAATGCTGCAAATCTTTATCAGTATCATCGATGTTCGGGGTATTCGGAGGGTCAGACGGGGAAAAAGAGCAGAGTATTAGAGCGTTGACATCCTGCCCCGATTTTGTTTTAAAGTCTAAACATTACAGACGTTTCTCCAAGGTCAAAATCCAAATTAGTCATTCCTCCCCCACATATGATAGAAAGCTTCCTGTCATAACGAGCGAGGAGCCTCCAAATCCCACACATGTTTGAAACAAGCTCCCCAAGGTTTTATTGTTCCAAAGCAGGACCGTCAGAGCTTCCATCAGACACTGCTTTTGGTTCAAGGCTGCCAAAACGACTTTTACTGTCTAATTTGTTCCTAATTTACTCCTTCATATAACTATTATAGATCTGTAAGTGGTGATACCTCTGGGAGTTAAGACATGATACTGCCGATAAATAAAAGGATCACCAGGTCTGGCCTGTAGTAACGGATTCGACGTCATGGTGCGCTCCATTTGATCTCAGAAGTTGGACTGAGTTGCACATTTGATACACCCCTTTGGTCAAGATTTTGACTTTGTACCCCAAATTTAGCAGCTCATAACTTGAACACGTTCAACTGGGATGTGACCTAATTCCCAGTTCCCACTTCTGGATTTTGATTTAAATGGAAAAAACCATTATAAAACAGGACTGACACTGACACACGGACAGCTCCAGCTCGGGACACCATGCTTTCACACCAGGCCTGAGTGTGTGCTACATTTTTGGCTGTGTCTTCCTGCTTGCCACAGCTCTATACCACCATAAATTTCACCTCCATAAAGAGCTTCAACAGAAAGTAAAAGAAGAAACACATTTAGTCTCCCATTGAGAGACTTGATTGATTGAATAACTGACCTGAGAAAGTTTAAAATCTCCACAGAAATGAAAAACTGAGCTTTTACTTTTAAAAGCACTGCCCTGCAGATTGATATACGGTTGCTTCAAGATATCGTATTCTAACAATATATAAGAGGTTAAAGACTTTCAAAGAAACACACCCTATAGAAATGCAACACAGTTTGCAGGATATTAAAGCAGGGGAAGGTTAAAAAGAGGATAAAACCGCAGCACTGATATCCACTTTCTGATTTTGTGTTAAAAATCCAAACAGTATCAAAAATGATCCAGAGTCAAAGTCCAAATTAGTGATGTCTCCCACAAGTATGATGAGAAACTTTCTCTAAAAACATGTCCAAAGATGCCAAATCCCCTCTAGATTTGTACTCATCACAGACGGTGATATTGGTAGCAGTGAAGAACATTTCATTCTTACTAAAGTCATCAGAGGAAGGCCTCCATAAAGAGCTTGAACAGAAAGTTAAAGAGGAAACACAATCTCCCAACGAGTGACTTGATTGATTAACTGACCTGAAAATGTAAGCAAACAGGAAATCTCCATAGAAATGGCAAACTGAGCTTTTACTTTGAAAAGCAAGGACAGGAAGTGTGATTGAACAGCTTCTGTCCAGTGTGTGACAGATTCTACCTCTGTGGACGGACATTTCCGCTGATAAATGGTCAGAATTGCTCTGTAGTTTTCACTCTCCTGTCTGTTGTGGCTAAAATAATTGTTTTTTTCTTCTAAACACTAAAAAATGTAGAGCAGTTACAGAGCAGAGATAAATTACTTTTATAACTGGTGTATGGATAATTCATTGATTTTAAACACAAAGAAAACAAAAGAAATGATTATTGATTTAAGGAGATCTTCAACCTTTTCTCCTGTGATATTGAATCATTCAGTCATTAAAGTTTGAGAGAGTACAGGTATCTGGGTGCAATAATTGACAACAAATTAACATGGAGTGCTATCACTTATGCAAGACGCTCAACAGCGTCTTTATTTTTAAGGAAACAGGAGCTTTGGCGTGGACTGCACTATGCTGAAACAGCTTTTGAAAGCGTGTTAATTTTCTGTGTTCAGTGCTGGGATGGAGCATCATCCCTAAAAAATAAGAACAAATCAGACAGGATCGTTAAAATCTGCACAGAGATAACTGGGGAACAAACGGGCAGCATGTCCCACCTGACAGACCGACACACTCTGACTCTGGCAAACCAGATCACAGCAGACCCACGGCGCCCCCCTTTGGTCTGAATCTGAACTCCTAAACTCAGGACGAGGACTAAAGGAGGGACCACATCCTTTAGACCACGGAGCATCCAGCTGCTGAATAAACTCTGATCTCACTACATGAACTCCGCACTTTAAAGACCACTTAACCATCTTTTCTTTACTTACTTATTTTTTATTATTATGACTGTTATTTGAAGATTTTCATTCTTGACTGTTACATGTTGTTATGTGCTGTGCTGTGTGGTTGTTGATGTCCTATGTAGTTTGTGTTTTTTATGCTCTCTGTGCATGACAAATTCCCTCAGGGGAAATAAAGGTTTTCATTTAGTATCCGAGGAAGAGCTCACCATCCGACAGCTCCGACTGTAGGAGTTTTTTTTTTTTTTAAATCACAGGTTTTTCTGTGTTTCAGGTCACTGAAAAGGCAGATTTCAGAAAACTCTGTCCAGGGTGAAGATCGCTGTTTTAAGTGTTGATAACTGGACTATGTCCTAGATTTATTGGACTATTGCTGCTTCAGAAACACTCTGATGATACAAACATATATTTGGACGAGACCCGGTGTTACTGTTTCACAAGTGACCGTGTTGACTGGTGACCCATGGCCACTTGCCTCTGTGGTTTCCATGGCTACAACAGATATTCAGACTAACAGAAGTACCCATAAACTCTTCAATAACAGGATTTGATTAAAATTAACAGACATGTCTTTAATTTAAATACAAAAAAAGAAAAACTTACTCAACACGCCTGCTGTCACCAGTTAACACAGCCACAACTGTAACACCAGTCAGACCTATGGTTGAACTGATATGAAAATAAGATTTTCCAGGGAAGTTGACAATAAAGTTGCAAGGTTATAAACAGTTTTAACAGTGCATTTATGTGTTTTGAGTTTTCATGTGATGTTTTTATAAACTGAGGAGGAAAACTTCTGTTTTCAAAAGTGTGGACAAAGACGAAATAACAGACTTGGTGAAATGAAAACATGCGTGAAACAGCCATTAGAGAAGGGGCCTTCAACTACATTTGCCCAAGGGGGAATTTTCATTTCATTTGTTATGGAGGGACAGAATTTAAACTAAGTTGAAGGTTGAGTTTTTATGTGTGGAGTTTACATGTTCTCCTGTGCACTGCAAAAACTCAGATCTCAGCAAGGGTGTTTGTCTATTTTCAAGTCAGAAATACATTTTTTTAAAAAACTTATTCTAATCTACATTCACTTAAAGCCCAGAGAAATATCTTACTCCAATGAATAAATGGCAAAAATAAGGCACTGAACTGCTTGAAACGAAAAAAAAAAAATCTGTCAATTAAACAAGCAGAGTTTGACTCAGTCAGGTTTAAAATCTGCTCTGGATTAAAAAAAAACACATTTTAAGACACCCTTTAAGTTAAACTTGTCCCGTCTCATTGGCAGATTATTTTACTTATTACAAGCAACTGAGGCCTTATTTTTTTTGCCTTCAAATAAGATTTAAATTCAGACATATCAGGAAATTGTGTTATAGAATAAATCTAGTGACTTGAAATTGGACAAATACTCTCATCTAGATCTGAGTTTTTGCAGTGTGCATGTACGCTTTCTCTGCAGGAACGCTGGTTTCCTCCCACAGACCAAAAGCACGCTCATTGGTGACTCTGGTGACTGGTTCAGGGGGCGCCCTGCCTCTTACCCAGTGTCAGCTTGGACAGACTCGAGCTGCCCGCTACTCCAACGGGGGTAAACAGTATAGATAATGGATGGATGAAAATAGACAGTACAGATTGATGAAGGGTGAAGGTGTTGGATTGACGGATGAACTGATGAATGGAAATACTGATTAATAAAATTAAACAGTGACAAAACTGAACTCGTCCTCATCGGCACCAAACCCACACGATCCAAAGCCAACAGTTTCTCTCCGAACATTAACTGACTCCACCTAACCCCCATATCGACTATCCTAGCTCTCCTCTCTTCAGCCTCCCTCAAAAGTCCCTCCAGAAGCTCCAAAACCTCCTCATACCATCACATGCCTGCCATCATACAGCAGCGTCATCGGCTCCCTGCAGAGCAAAGACATGAATTCAAACTCCTTCTGTCCACAGCCTCCAACCTCCATACCTGCATGACCTCCTTCATATCAACCAACCTTCAAATCCAGACTCAAAACCACCAGCTCCAGCTTCACCTATCATTTCTTTATCGTATGTTGATTTTATCCATTGGTGATTGTTGTACAGTGTCCTTGAGTGTCAAGAAAGGCACTGATAAATGAAACGTATTATTCTCATAAGTGAGAGACCATGAAGCTCCGCAATGGCATGTATTGGCTGTTATTCTCAAAACTGTTGAAAACTGCCCTCACTGACAGTGCCTACAAATCCACATTCAGACTCAGATCATCACCAAAATCATATCAGTCTTTCCTTGTGCCATGACCGATATTCCCTGAAAATATCATCAAAATCTGCAGAGAAACTTTTGAGTTATCTTTCTCACAAACAGACAAATCAACAAATGCCATCAAAACATAACCGCTTTGCTGAATAGAGGAGAAATGGATGGATGGATGGAAAGACTGATAAATAAATGAATATTTGGATGGTTGTACTGACAGATAAATTATTGCTGGATTCATGAATGAAAGGATTGGTGGATGGAAATACTGACTGATGGATAAATGAGACTTTGAATGGATGAACAGATCGATGGATGGGCACACTGATGGATTAAAGAAGTAGATCTATGGATGGAGGCATAGATGCTGAATTAGTGGATCAAAGTAGTAATTAAAAACTGAAGCTTCAGTGGATGTATAAATGAATAACTGACAGGATGTCTGGACAAAAAAGCAACATTTTAGTAAAATATTTACTCAGATTAATCAGAAATCTGCTGCTTCCCTGATTAGTTTCACAATCAAACCTCTTCATAGCTTTCCTCTGAAACTCTGTTGCAGGGACTCTGTTATTGTATAAATATTAATGTTTTTAGCCAAAATATCTTGTGGAAACATCACAGTGGAATAAATGTTAGATTTTGACAAAGGGCCCTTTGTTGGCCCTCTCCATCCTCTCACCTGAAACAATCAGAGATCGACTCTGCTGGTTATCAAATAAATGTCGACTTCAGTCACTTGCTGTGGTTTTTCTGCTCTGTTTAGAGGCCCGGGGAGCTGACACAGCAGATTCCTGAGCGTTTTATTTTGTAGTGGTTCTGTGTTTGCAGCTGATCTGCTGTGAAAGTGTTAAATGATGTGTGGAGGGTGTGGACTGGTATCTGCACAGGCCTGAGGCCGTCTGTCTGCTTTTTATACTCCGTGTTAAATAAAAACAGACAACAGAGAGAATCCACCCAAGGTTGCACAAACTGAGGACGAGCAAAAGGTGTTTCCAGGACCAAGAGTTCACCTTCTGGATCTTTATCGATCACTTTTTCATCAGAAACTGAAGGTGATTGATTACCTGTCAGCAGGTTTGAGTTAAAGGATGATTCAGAGAAATATTTGACCTTGAGTTTTTCACTTTGAGAGACAGTATGAGATTATTTCTTTGTAAACGTCGCCCTCTAGTGACTGCAGCTGGATTTTCACTCAGGGTTGGAGCACGGCCTCACGCCAGAGATGACGAAACATTTAACTGATTTAATGTTGAACAGAGCTGCTCTTGTGGTGACAAAGACAGATTGGATCTAGTTAGACAAGTTTGGAAATGTTTTGAATTATAGCTACATTTATCCAGAGTCTTGGGATGCTTCAGAAAAAACACAAAGCAAAAAAAAATCAAAACCACAAGATCTGCTTTAAAAACATAAAAAATGTGAGCTGATCCTTTATCCTGATGCCTGTGACGACCTCTAACCTTTATTTATGAAGCGTATAGTAGGGCTGAAAGATTGATCGGTTTCGGATGGAAATCACAATTTCAAACATAATCACGTGATCGCCAAAGCTGCAATGTTTTTGCAGCATTCCTGACTGACCCAGGATCTGCTGTGTCAACTATTGTACACATTTGCAGCAGTTTGCATTTACAGAAGGGCTGTAAGCAGGTCAACAACACAAAGCCTCTGTTTAGGAGTAGATGTTGGAGTATCCCTTAAATAATGAAAACAGATTATTTATCATCAATATTAGATGATGAATAATGTGTTATGTGCTTTTAATCATTGATTTCCTCACTGTTGTCTTATTGTAAACATAGTGAATAAAGCACTGAAGCTTGATTTGAAGAAAATCATTAATCGAACTGAAGTGACAATATCTGCCAGAAAAATCGCAATCAGATCTTTTCCCAAAATCGTACAGCCCTAGCATATAGTTTTTTCCATCCCTGTAAACATTTTCACTGAGTATGGAGTAAAGCATAAACTCCTTCCACTATCTACAGCGCTGATCATCAACAGGAGGCCCCAAAATTATAATATCCAAAAGATATCAGGGTTAAATAAATTGTAGCTTTAAGAGCATTTCTTGTTGTTAAGCTACCAAAGCAACCCTAAAACTATTTAATTTGGCATGCCTTTAGGAGTGATGTGTGAAATCCATCTGACAGCCATATTTACAAATTCTGACCCAGGAGCATGAATATATAAAACCAGTGACAACCAACGTGATCGCCCAAGAAATAAGGAGTATAATAATCTGTTCCCCCTGTGGCAGGCTGCAGTCATGAGCAATACGGTCAGATATTATTGTGGAAAGCTCAGACTTGCATGTTTTCAGCAATAAAAGAATCAAAACAAGAATACAATTATTAGACCATAATAAATCTGAAATTTGCCCACCATGTGGTCTGCTGAGGATGTACGTGGTCCATAAAAAGTGGAAACTGAACTGATTTAGATTCTTTAATTTGAAGAATTGAGGGAGCCTTTTGAGAAGAGGCAGAACGTCTTCGAGGATCTAAACCAGTCCAGTTCCCACCCAGATCAGTGTTTGTACAAATATAGCTGAAGGCTGATCTACGGCGATGAGGTCTCGCATTTATGTCTCAATTTTGTTTTTTTAAAAAAAAGGCCCTTTTTATTTAAAAACATATTTTTTGGGAGAGTCTTGTTGACTGTGTTGTGAGATGTACGGTCTTTTTTACTGTGATGACCTGCTTTAGGAATTAAAAACAGATCAACAGTTTAGCTGATTCTGGCGGATTTACATGGACACATACTGCTGACATGCTGATTAACATGTAGTTTCATGATATTAATATTAGAAGGTAAAAGGGTTAAACAGTTACTTTTCAAATAAACAGGTGAAAGATCTTATACTGATATGAACAGTCATACCAGCAGGATGTACAAAAGCACCAAAATGCCCTGCAGGTGTGCAGAAAAAGCATCGAGCCATTAATTATCGATATTCCTTGTCCCTTTAAGGGTCACAGGTCAGCTGTGGCCAATCCCACATAACACTGGGCAAAAGGCAAGGCACAATCACAGGGCTAATATCAAGATAAACATTCACACACTCCCACAAAGACTCAACAATTCACCTAATGAGCATGTTTTTGGTCTGTTGGAGGAAGCCGGAGTGCCCAGAGAGAACCCACACATGCACAGGGAGATCATGCAAACTCCACACAGAAAGGCCCTGACTGACGGGGCTTGAACCTGCAACCTTCTTGCTGTGAGGCACGTGCACTGCCTGCAGCGTCCCCCCATGTATTTAGTGGATGGAAGTTTAATTGAACAATCACAAACTGATTTTTTTCCCCCACTTTCATTCTAGTTTCTTAAACTTCTCTTACAAACAATAAAATCTAAAATTTCTTGTTGACACTGGAAAAGAAGAGTAAAATATGATGCACAGAGGGTTGCTCAAGCAAACACTGTAAACACTAAAATGTATTTTGATTATTTTTGTATTTCTGTTTTATTTATTTTGTTTTTATAGTTTTTATCCAACACTCCTTAAGGTCTTATTTGGTTTGTGAGTATTTGGATTATAGAGTAAAAGGTGTGATTTTAAATATTTAGATTTTGTAAAAGTGTAGTTTGAACTTTTCTCTTTTAAAGTTTGTATTTACCATGAAAAGGTAAATACTTCTTTCAAACACTTGAGTTAGAATAATAAACCTGTGTTGATGTTTTTGGTCATGAGAGGCATATTTTATTGATCCTCAGATAATCAGAGTGTACAAGAAAAATAAATATTGATCCCATGAACATGAAACAATATCCCACCATGACAGGTAACATACGGAGGATAATCATTGTTGTCTTTTGTATAACACAGATCAGCTGGACCGTGTTTGACCAGGAGTAAACAGCTGCAGAGGAGGAAGAGGAGGAGGACGAGGAGTTAGTCTTTCTTCTGAGGGAACGCCGCCTTCACCAGCTCGTACACCACATACCCCGTACCTGGAAGACAGCGAGGCCAAGGTCACTTCATGGACTTCTGAGTGACGATTCTGCATCTTAAAAACAAGTATGTCGGCCTGTAATTCTCCTCGTGATGCATCTCAGAGCTTTTCTATACCACACTAAAATGCTCATTTGTGCTCAAGTGAGATTATTTTTGACATTAAGACTCACTGATCTCCTGAGAGACAGACAGATGCAGACATGAGGGAGCTTCCTTAAATGTGAACAGAAAATCTTGTCATAAAAATGTCAAATGTTCCACAAGAGTGAAGAAATCTACATTTTAACATTAATAGAGCACCAGCTAGTCAGACCACAAAATGCTGACAGCAGTGATCGTCCTCCATGGGTGTTTTTTCTTCTGCAGTCACATTTATCACTCAAGTTTTCCTTAAAACCAATAAAATAAACAGATGGTGTGTGGTTTACATATCTGTCTAAATTAGTTAGAGCAAAGATGGACAACTTATGTGACGAAGAGGGCCCCATTAATGTTATCCTCAGTTTCAGACAGCCAAACTGACACAAGTAAAAGGATGATAAGGCAATCAAACATTCCTAAAAATAAATAAAATTACACATCTATCTTTTATTATAACTGAAGTGTATATTTTCAAGCTCAAAGCCAAACTGAAAAGCTTAATTTAAAGAGCTTAACACAGAATATGAGCCAATCGAAGGTCCTTTTTGATTCAATAAACTAGAATATTCTTCTTTTTTATTAGTTTATTTATTTAAGCAGTTGGTCCCATTGAGAATAAAACTATTCTTACTAAAGGAACCAAATCCTCATAATTTAAGTTAATTTAACATACTTTTTGCCCAGATATACTGGTCACTGAAAAATGATAAAGTCAAAAATCAGTTGAATTGTCCTCATGTCTCTGGATTTCTATTTAGATTTGAAAATGTTGTATTGGGTAGTCGGCTGTATCCATTCCTCGGTCTTACCCAGGACAGTGAGGGCCATCGTCGTTCTGTACAGAATAGCATCAAAACTTCCTCCTTTTAGATGAATCGGCATCCCATTATCCTCCTGCAGGAGAGAGAGGGTGGAAAACTTTGAGAAACACAGAGCGCTGCAGCAAAGGGAGAAGATTCACACTCCTGCCTCAAAACTGAGGTTGTTTTACCAATATTACCAGAAAAGTGAGTAAAGCTCCTTTATTTCTGACTGGTGAGACTTTTGACTCACAGTTCGTACTCTTACTTAAGCCTGAAACTTACCTTGTGGCAGGAACAGCCAGTAAAAAATGTTTACATGAGACATCAGTGTAACATCAGCCTGATTCTTTCCCATTCGTGTTGTTATTGTGAATGTTTAAAATCCCAAAGATGCCTCTTGTTTAATTCTTCACTGGTTTGGAGCTCATAATGATGGATGGATAGAGTCTGAAGAAAAATACTCTAAGTCAGGGGTGGGCAACTGGGGGCCCGGTGGCCACATTCTGCCCACCAGTTAGTTTAAAATATCAATAAAAAAATCATATACATGTAGAAACACCAACAAAAAAATGCCACAACATCAGGGCTGCTCAATAAAAGGAGAAAACCATGATAATGATCTTTTGATTGATACTTAATTACGATTATTCAGCACAATTACTCAGTGATAACATGAATTAACTGGCTTCAACAATCTTAACAATTTGACATTATATGCAGAAGTAAAAGCAGAAAACATCTATCATATATCAGTTAATTGATATAAAATAATTTAATTCATGTCTGAGATAGTGGTAATGACGTCCTGCAGCCAAAATATAAAACAGAACAACTAAAACTGAAACATTTGCCACACACGACAAAACACATAGACAAAAGCCCAACATTATATCAGGCACATGAAACTGTCTAATCTCAATTATCTTGTTTTTATAATTGTTATTAAAATTGAAACTCAGTTCAAAACTCCCTTTAAAAACAGAAGTATAAAATCTAAGTAAATACTCTGATAACCAGTAAATTCTCCATTACTTGCTGAACTTGCTGAACTTGCTTTATCTATGTGCTTTTATTTTAGTACCCTTTAGATCTGAAAACTTGGCCCACAGGCCGTGATGTTAACCCCAATGTGGCCCACTTGGTAATCAAAGTAACCCATCCCTGCTTTAAGAAATAAAACATTGTTGATACCTCACTCATGATTTCAAGTTTTGTCTTTTATCTTCAAATTGTTAAATCTGGAGAACACACATAGCCAATGTCCCAAACCCATGCAGGGTGCAGATGGCAGCCATCGTGCTTATGTGCAGTAAAAAGCAAGTTTATGTTTCACATTGAAAGTTCTGGTCTTATGTAGGATCTTTATAGACCAAAGTTATTTGATTGAACCTTATTAATAACTTTGAGGGAAACAAAAAATAAGAACTGCGGAAAAATATCACAGACAAAAGCGAAATAAAGATACTGGCATGTTCTAATTTCAGCTTTAATCTGTTCTTCAGATGTGAATATTATCATTTAAACAGCTTTTACATACAAAGATTGTAGTTCATTATCACCACTTATATCCTTAAAGCATCAGATCGACCTTCTGGAAATGTGAATCTTCACGTTATTTTAAAGTGGCAAAATCTCAACTGGACTCTCCCTGTAGGCAGAGATTTATCAGTTATTCCTGGATTATTCCCTACTTGTTAAACTGAACACCAGGCAAAATCTCCCAAAAGGTCTGCAACACTCTGGTGACCACTTCTTATCATGCGGGACGTGTTCAATCATTTAAGGTTATAAAGGAGTCACAGCAGTGTTAGGAGTCCAAGCTTTTCCATGAGGCATTTCCATTTGTGTTATCAGCTCAACTTGACTCTACTGTTCACAGTTTGACTCCAACAGGCTAAATTTTCCTACAGTAAATACTGAAAGCACCTCTCAAACACAGGAAAAGTTATCATGGTGAGACAAAATTCCAAACTACTTAAATCTGAAGGGAATTTGGGAAGCCATACAGTGTGACGGAGCTGACAACAGGAAGTGATCGTTTCTCAGCTCACTTGGAACTCAGCACAGTAAGAGAAAAACGAGATGTGCAATAATATAGTTAAATTTTGCAATAATGTCAAGGACTGCATTAATAAAACTAAAGATTAAGTGTGCATCTAAGCTACTTTATGTCCTCACCCATGCTGTTCTCTCTGTTTTATACAACACTTACATATTTTCTGTGAATTTAAGAGAAATGCTTCAGTGTGTTTCTCCACTTAACTGGTAAAAATACATTTAAAGGTAGCAGTAAGCAAGCTTTGGCCTCATGGCCAAAAGCACCAAATGTTGTAAAAGTAGGGCTGTTATACCACAAAACTTTGTTTGACCACATGAAAAAGTTATTTTTGATTTGTAATAATAAATTCAGACTGACGCACTGTGTTTATCGTGATGGCTTGTGATGTGATAACTAGAGATGCACAGTATTTTTAGAGCAATATAAGAACCTGCAGATAATTCCCAAAAAGTTGATCATCTGTATCTGAAAATATCTGTATCGATATCAGTATCTGCAATAATCATTTGGAGATACTGGTATATCTGCAAAAATCCAATACTATGCATCCCTGCTTTTATAAATCAAAAGTATAATCAATTAAAGTTTAAAATGATTTTTCCATGCTCCACATCTGTTTCCATCACAAACAGACCCTTTTGATTAAAGGAACGGGTCAGTTTTAGTGAACTGAAGGTTTCTTCTCTTGACAAAAACACTGACATTGACAATAAAAAGTCTTTATCAGTATATTGGAACCCAGCAAAAATCCAATATTGTGCATCGCTAATGATGACAATGAAATGCCATTAACTACACAGCCCTACTGCGAACCCAGCAAGAGGTGATACAAATATTGCTCCAGGTAGTCGGTTCAGCCACTGATGGAAGCTAAAATAACTGAGAACAGTCGAGTCAAGTCAAGACAACAAAGCAGAAATGCCCCTTTAGTGTACAATTAATGTCAGCAGCAGGTTAGATCACCTTTATAAGTCTTTATTTCAATATTAGCAGTGAAAACTTGAATGTGGTTTAATTCCAATGTTTCTGCAGCAAAGCTTCCATAAATATAAAGCTCAGAAAGTTCTCGATTGACGTATTAGGATCACTGCAGGTCAGACACACAGCATAACATGCATATTTAATCACAGCTCTCAGACACTTATCTTTGGAGCTAAAATATCAGAGGATTCAGAGCTTCATGAGAAGAACCACAGCTAGAGGAAGGAAAACAGGAGCCAATCAGATCGGATTTACTTCCAATTTCACATGATAATATGGGGTCCATGTCTCTATCATCAAGGTAAATTTCATCTGGATTTGATCCAGATTGACGTCACAAAATAAACACTGAACTTCATAATGGGAAATCCCATTGACGACATACAATAATTCATATAAAATAAAAATATTAAGTGATGTTCCCAAAACTTGTTGTGTTCATACAGGATAACAGCCTCCATGTATGTGCTGAGTTTGGTCTGGATCCTGGTTCTACTCTGGATCTGGCGATCCAGAGTTGTATCTTTTACAGGGGTTGTGGAAAAACCACTGCAGGAACTGAGCTGAGGACAAACAAAATTCCCTCATATGAAGGTGTCTGATTTAGATGACTGTTTCAGCTGCAGCTTTATCAGGGTGCGGATTATTTTCAGGTTTATTAAACTGAATCTGAAACCGGATTAAAGTAGTGGTGCAGTGTAAACCCAGCTTTAGGACATAATCGAAGCTTTATTGTCATTGCATTAAATACAGTGTATTTACACAACGAAATGTAAGGTACTACTCTGGACATTGTTTTAAGAGGGAACATAATCAAGCTTTAGAGAATCTGAGAGAATCTGAAGATCCCCAGCCTAAGCCAACATCCTGATGTATATATTTCAAAGGCATCATAGTTTTACCTGAAACAGCTTCTGTTTCTGAGGGACTTTGTTGTCGACCTGTCTGCGGGCAGAGCTGCTGATGGTCCGCCGCGCCACCTGCTGGAGGGCCTGAAACAGGATAAAAGACGGTAGAGAATATCACTCAGTAAGATAATTAGACTCCGTTATGATTAAAGAACTGTTTAATGTAAGTGTCACGGGCTAAAAACCTCTTAGAGCTGAGATTAAACCCTTTTACGAAGGCTAATGCTAATGCTAACTCTTCCGCGGTTACCCTGCGGTGACCCCGGGCTAAAGCTAACAGCTACCAAAGTCTCACACCAGCCCTTAGTGCTGATACACAGGACGGGAGACTACTTCAGGGGTCGACTGATGAGTCTGGAAGCAGAGAAATCATTTTAAAAGAGCAAATACTCACAAATATATGCCTGTTCATCTTTGTAACCCCACTGCAGTCACGCAAGGACACCGGAACACTACACTTCCGCTTTGTTCTTCTTCGTGAGAAAGCGGATTGTGCTCAATAAGGGGTCTCTGCTGCCCCCACAAGGCGGAACAGGAACTACAGTCAGACAAAATAAAGCCCTTGGGCCAGTTTTTCTTGACTTACACCGCGGGGCCAGATTCGGAAGTATTCGGTATTTTTCGGAAGTAAATATATATATTTATATATATATATATATATATAAATATATATATATATATATATATATATATATATATATATATATATATATATATATATATATATATATATATATATATATATATATATATATATATATATATATATATATATATATATATGTAGAGAGAGAGAGAGAGAGAGAGAGAGAGAGAGAGATACAAAGTCATTTGATTGTTTGATAGAACAAGTACGCATTATATATTTTTTAAATGATTATTAGAAGTACTGATTATTGTTTTTTCAGACAGCAAAAATTAGATTAAAAAACTAACATGTTTATATTTTTATAGGTCAGGAAGCTGAATAGTTGGTTATTAATTAATGGAGAGGGGGTGGGATTAAATAAATTTTAACTTCTTCTCACTCTTTTCATACATGTAACATTTATGCAAGTGCAATTTTTTTTTATTCTGCCTTTTATGTGTTTGAACTGGACTTATCAAATCAAAATCACATCATTTATTTACTTCACCAAGATCATGTCATATCATTAACAGTATTATTTGGGAAATTAGTAGCCTTTTATTGTCTTTAACAGACTTTATTTAAAGTGTTTTGCATCACAGGCAGACATCCGGGCCACTGGCTGGACTCGAACCCGGGGTGAGTCTTAAAAGAGGGTTGGTGATCATATGTGACCCACTCTGCCACCCACATCCCCTTTAAATTTGAGGTTATTCAAGATATTTCTTGTGCCACTGGATTCATAACTTTGTGCTTTATCTTTTATTTTGTGTCTTATTGTTCATACTGATTATACTTGTTAATTAAATCCACATTGGGATGCATAAAGGATTTTTTTTGCTCCCTTGTTTAACAATGTGAGGCACAATTTAACTAATCACAAATAAAGTTTTATTTGTTGCAAGAACATAAATGAAGGTCCCACACTGATGTTCGAGGGAGATTCTCAAACAGTCAAAGAAAGCTGCTTTAATTTATTAGACACATTTATTCCTTATACAACACAAAAAACACAAATAAAGAACCAAACAGAATGTTAAATTCAGTGCTTTTCAGGATTGCTGCTAACATCTTAGCTCGATGAAATGACCTAAAGGAGAGTGCAAATGTTTCCCACAGCAGCTAAACATGCAGCAACTATATTACAACTTAATTTAAACCTCAGCTCTGACAGAACTGATAATGGCAGGATTCATGTGAAACAAAGTGCATCTGGACAGTGTAAACAGAGAGAGACAAACATCAGATCACATGGATTTGGTCCAACAGGGCTGTTGTTAAATCATGCTGTTGTTTCATTCTCGTTACTGCACATGAACGACGATGAAAAGAAGCCACGACATCGACATTTACAGCTCAGACAGAAACCTCCAAAGAAACATCAGACTGGCACCCTGAGCTCTGCTGTGCAAATATCATCCCCTAAAAACTGAAATAATAAAAAAATAAAGATTCAAACAAACAGCCGGACTCTAAAACACTTTGAGTCTCTTGTGTGAAGGTGCGTCACAGTAAAAGCGTTCAGCTTGAAGTTTGGCCGATGCTGCAGACAAAACGAGGCACGAAGAGGAGCAGCGGCTCGATAATCACATTTACATCTCTGCAAACCTGCAGCACTGCAGCTCTGCAGGGATCAGGAGGACTCTTCCTGCTTGGGCTCTGCTTTTATTTTAATTTAAACTGTTTTTAATCTCAAAGTCAGTACTTATTCTACAACTTTGACTTTTAATTTAATAATTTCGTTTTTATATTTGATCATTATAAGAAAGTTATTTATAATTTCCCCTTTTTATGTTGGGCAACCTTTTGTGTTACATCAATGATCTAGTCTCCCATTATTTAGAATTACAAATCTCCCAATTTTGTATTTTTATCTCATAATAACCAAGTGTATCAAGAATTACACTTATATTGATTGCTAAAAAAAAACTTGTTAATTTAAAATGGACATTTTTATCTCATGAATTTACCATTATCCCTTTAAATATTACCAAGTATCTCACAATTTCCAACATTTATTTTAGAATAATAATTTTAATCCAGATAATTTTACTGTTTTATTTCATTTAGCTTCAAATATTGACTTAAATTCTTATTTGATGATTTTGACTCTGATTTATGCATTTTCATTTCATGAAAACAGTCAAGAATCTTTTCATTTTGACCTTTTATCTGAAATTCATTCTTGTTTTTAACGACCTAGTATCTGATAATTTCTCCTTTTTTAAAAAAACTTTTGTTTTTTTTCAGTTTATTAAGTTTCTGACGCACTGTTAGCAAAGCTGTGAAATCAGATACCAAGCCTAGTTTGTGCTTCACACTTGGAGGTTATGTTGTCTGTCTTGTAAGCAAGACAACGCAAAAAGTTCTAAGATTTGTGTGAAATTTCCAGGGAATGTTGGTCATGGCACAAGAAAGAAGTGATACGGTTTTCATGGAGATCTGAAACTGTGTGGGGATTTTTTTAACAGATCTATTAGGGCAGTTTTCCACATTTTCGCTGATAACTTGGTGGTTGCCTAAGATCATTTTACCTAATGCTAATGTTTTGTGGTGACATTCTCTCACCAAAAAATATTTTCTCCGAAAACATCTGTTCACCTCACACTGATGGACAATGTTTGTAAAAAGGGCCAGCAGATGTTCATGTGTAGCTACATGAGATCAGAAAAATGTAGTAGTCCTAATTTAAGTCCCAAATCTTTGGCTAATTCAACAGGAGTAACCCTCACTAATCTCGCTGGCGTTTATTGCTGCAGAGGTGAGCTGGAGTGCGGCCGGTATCTCAGTTGGAGATGTCGGCACTGTTGTTGCGGTTGCCGCATTTGTGGTGGACGACGAGCAGGACGACGCCCAGGAAGAAGCAGACGGAGCCCACGGTGATGTAGGCGATGCCAAGGAACGGGTTCTTCCCTCCCATCCAGGAGATGGTGCTCAGGATCATCCGCTTTCTGCCCTCGAAGCTGCGCACGGGATAATCTGAGAGCAGCTGGTTAAAGATGGAAACTAAAAACAGGTTTCTGAAGTGATGGTGGGTAAATGAGCTTTGAGGAATCTTACCTGATCCAAGATTCAACTGTTAATATTCAAATTAAATTAAATTATTTACTAAAATCATATTTTCTCCATGTGTCACCGCAGCATAAAGCAGATTCAAGTAAAGGATACTGTAGACCACCTCTAGGGTGTAGTTCCCACTCGGAAGAGTAGGAACCATTTTGGTGTCCTTGATGGTGCGGTAAAGTTTGCGGAAAGTGGGCAGGGCGGCTGTTCTCATCCACACGATGAAGTCCTCGTTGATGAAACCGTTGTTGGAAGCGTTCTTGTCCAGCTCGTACACAGGTTTACGCCAGTTCACTGGTTTCGTTGTTCCTAAAATCACATTTCAAAGGCAAGAGTTAGCACACTGAAATTCAGTTTTGCTGAAAATAGAGTCATAATTAACAGCTTATTATTAATTTATGAAGGATTACAGTTTATAAGTGTGTAGTTCCTGTTGAAGAATCAGTGTTATGAGGCCATAGATTATTAACAAACATCGTTAAGGCTAGATGAAGGTGCACATCCCTCTCTATCACCTGAATCAGTATTTGTGTGAAGAATATGGTAAATGGATGTGTTTACATTTTACTGTTTTCCTTTGTATATATCCTATTTTAAGATCTATTTGGTATTTTTCCTTTGTTCAATCGTTGATGCTATACTCGCCTGCGTTGTCTACAGGTGTGAGGGTAATATAGACCTCAGGAAGACTAGTTGCTGCCTTGGTAGCAGCTAATGGGGATACTTCTAAACAAATACATAATCAAACCTGTGATTAGAGCTGCAGGGAGCAGAGTGTATAAGGTGTGTGAAATCAGCCGTCTGGAGGATGTCACATTAGACGAGAGGCTGTGAGGAGAGACAATTTCTTTTTAAATGTTGGACCAATGTATCTTTTTTCCTCTGCAGGGGACAGTTTCTGGATATTGTGTAACTGATTAGCCATTTCTGCCTTATTTTTGATGTGGTCAGCTTGATAAATGTTCTCCTGAATTTGAGAATTCACAACCTGTTTACAATACTTTCTTCCAGTTACACTGCCTGCCATCCAAGACTGTAACAATCAGAATATATTTATATATGTGTGTATATATGTATATATGTATATATATGTGTGTGTGTGTGTGTGTGTATATATATATATATATATACATATATATATATATATATATATATATATATATATATATATATATATATATATATATATATATATATATATATGATGAAACATATATTAAAATGTTGAGCCTTGATCAAGAATCTAACTGTTACAGTTACCTTCAAATCTTAAAAAATACTCAGAAAACTGCCACCATAAAAGACTTTTATTCACCTTTTTGGTGAGAAATCTACAAAAACACTGATGATTTTCAGTTTTAACTATAGTTTCAAAAAGGGATGGCTTGAACAAAGACACATAGAGCATTAAATAAGGAAAACTTTCAGGAACAGACTTTTATTTCAGTCAAGGTAAACTGATGGCCTTTGTGTTTTTGGAGTCTGATTTTTTGCACTATTTTCTACCTATTTTTATACTTTCTTTTATTCCTCCTGACCCTTATTTCTGTTTTTATTCTAATTGTATGTTGATCGTTTTTGCACTAATTAATCAAGTCAAACTCCTTGTATGTGCAAATGTACTTGGCAACAGGGTTCCTACATATTTGACATTTCAAAATTCCATACTTTTTCCATACCCAAATTTCCAGACTTCTCGGCAAAAACATCAAATAATTTGTGACATTTGAGAATATAGTGAATCTGATCAGAACGGGGTCCCTAGCAACCATCCGTTTTACATAGCAACGTGATTACAGTAGGCCTACTATTACTGCGCTGGCTCAAACGCTTGTTAGTAACCATGGCAACGGAGACTCGGAGCCTAAGTTTTTTTCAGCGCATCATGACACTGGAGTCTGTACGTTAAACACACAAGCGGTAAAAAGTGAAATGGCCGTCACTCTGAAATATGTGTCACGTAACATTTAAGCCGTCACCTCACCTCCCCTCACTTAACTATCAGACTGTGGCAGAGTCACTGTGGTTCTACGCTGCGGCCACAGCGGGTCTCTCTCACTTTTTTTTCTTTTTTTTTTCTTTTTTTATCGCCGACGAGACACATTAATTAGTCTGCTATTATAGACGGCATGTCAGTGCACTGTAGCCAGCTTATCATAATATACTATTGATTGATTGTGCAAATAAAGTAAACGTACAATAAATATGACAGGTCTGGTAACATTAATTTCAGTATGTAAACATTTGAAATTAACACGGTTACCTAAAACAAACAGACTGAATTCATAATGTTCAATTATGTTCTCACCGTTCATCAAGTTCGCTGGGTTGACTTAAAAACGTAGCTATCCTAGGTGCAGAAGATGCCGCAAAGAGGCGGCTGTGTTTCTTCCCCATCATGTGGCTCAGCACCGCCGCCTCCCCCATGTTGGAGATGTCGAAGGACTTCATGCAAAGTCTGCAATTTGCTTTTCTTGTCTGCCTGGAATCCTTTGCCAACCAGCCTTTGTATTTGGGATTTTTTAGCCACTCCTCTGAAAGTTTACATCCTCACATTTTAGCTCACTCACGAGCAGTAGCTAGTTCACCTGCCCTACTTCTTCTTCTGTTGGTTTTGCTTGGTGGCTGGCATCCAGTTTACAGGTGCATTGCTGCCAGCCTGCCACCTACCGGACCGGAGTGTAATGTCAGCTGAGAAATCTGCCCAAATGTTTTCCGGGACCGTAACCGTCTGTGTGCTCTCACACAAACATTTTTAGCTGTGCTGCCAGCAGATCGATGCATTTCTCTTTGTTTTATATTCTTTTTCTTTCTTTCTTTCTTTTTTTAGAAAATAGAACAATGATAGAAGTCTTGGAAACATGAATATTTTTCCATTAAATAGTTTCAATTTTCCATACTTTTCCAGATCTGGAAAATTATAAAATCAAATTCCATACTTTTCCATACTTTCCATACTGCGTAGGAACCCTGTGGCAATAAATACAAATTCTGATTCTGGTTCTGAAAACATGAAACCAGGTGTGATTCAGGTAACACACCTACACCTCCTTCAGCCCAGCGTATATTTTAAGGATCAAACTAATATCTAAACAAAGGCGGTGACACTGGTACCTTGGAAAACAGCGGTGAGGTTTGCGTTGTCTCCTCCGGGGTTCTTGAACTTCACATATTTGTCGGTAAACCAGGCGATGCCGGTGTTTGCCAGAGGGATCTGGACCTTGGTGCCATTGGGGTCGGTGTAAAAGAGCTCCAAAGTGTCTGTCATAAGAGAATGGAGATAAAAGTTAATGATGACTATTTATAATAGTAAAAATACTGTTGATCTCTACAGTGAGAAACTGGCTCACCATTGAACATGCTGTTGGCGATGGCTCCACACGGAGCGATCGGTTTGTTGTCGTGAGTGGCGTACGGCTCACACTCCTTACTGGGTTTCTGTGATTAAAAGGGATGAGAGGGAATCTGAGACCTCGTTGATTTTTTTTTGTTTAGTCCAGATTTTATCCAGATTGATTTTAGAAGGTCTGGACATCAAATATTGGTTCACTGGTTTCAGTCCATGCTTTTTGTCCATTTTACTCACCAGGCAGTGAGAATCCTGAGATCAATGTCTGTGTTTTTGTTACGGTCCTCACTTCCGCACTTCCACTGTCAACTTGTTGAATTTTCCATATTTATTGTTTGTAATTTATTGCCTTAATCTTTTCCTGAAAATGTATTTATTATGACGTGTGCTGCTGATCTCTAGGCAAGGTCGCCCTTGTGAATGAGATCCTAATCTCAATGGGACTTATCTGGTTAAATACAGGTTAAATAAAAAAATAAATAAATAAAAATACGCACATCAAACTTTCCCTGCTAATCAAATCCAATCTTTATTTAGGTGGATTATAAATAAGAAATTAATTCAGATTTCTCTGTCTGTGAAGGGAAGTTCAACTGTTGACTAATTGCAAGTCCTCAAGCTTCTAAAGCAGAATTATTGTTATTATATCAAGAATTATTGTATTTTTATGACCCAGTTGGTGAAAAATGTGTGGTGACAGGTGCTGCGTGTTATTAGAGATCATGTTTTACCCGAAGAGACTCCATGTCCCCGTGCAGCTGACTGTCGTCTCTGGACTTCACGTAGCGTCGATGGTTTTGGTAGAAGTTGGAGAGGCCGTAATACATGTAGACATTCCCCTTGGTTCAAATAAAAGAACAAAAGGAGTTTGTTTTTAGAGATTGTTGATGTAAAGTTTCTTAGTTTGAAAGTCACACTCAAGGACATTTTCCTCACCTCATATGGCTGCTCCAGGTAGAAGGGTATGGTGCAGGTGCAGGGACTGGTGCTGTTCCAGCTGAAGTTCTGTGAGCAGTTAAAACACGGGCTGGACATGTCCACTCCGGTGTAATCAACCTGTGAGCGAGAACACATTATAATCATTGTTAGGCCAACAAACAGTAATCATGGTGTTCAAAAATCTGATCAAACATGGGCCTCGACATCAGCCCCATTTCCAGCCCTCATATTTGACCCTGTGAACTTTTGCCTTCACTGTGAACTTTGCAGAGGCAGAACAGGGGAACAAGTGGACTAAACCTTTAACATCACCTGAGAAAGCATCAGAGGTGTGAAAAAAAAGGGGAGAGGAGCACGTGCTGTGTGACTGTGAACTGAAACCAACATCACATCCTCACAGAATCAATGGAAACATCCTCAGGCGTAATGACAGTGGTGCCTCATTGCAATGCTTTTGCATAAATGCACAATGAAAATGGCTTTAAGTGACATTTCTGCTCACTTTTGAGGCCTGAAACTGTGGGTTACAATGTAGTACAGATGGACAATATATGAATTTATTCCAATAATTCAATTTTTTGTTGTAATAAGTTGATTGATGCGTTTACAAGGTGCCTCACAGGGAAAGGATTAAAACACAATGTATAAAACATTCGTGCATCCCTATTATTTACTGATGAAATTATTAAAGTGTGAAGATTAATCCTGGGCTGACTTCATGGCCGAGTTTGCCAGGATAAAACAGATTAATCAATTAAAGCTTCTTCCATCAACCAAACCCTTTTTAAATATTGGACAATGAGGGAGAGGGCACTTATTAACTTACAAACTTTTATGCAGATAAATTAAAAATGGTCAAATGTTGCACTTGGTAAAAGATACAACTGTAAAAATCTTTACTCCAGTCATAAACATCTCCTAAAGTCATACAGTATTATTCGTCCCTTTCTAAGCAAACAGAAGATAGGCTGACAAAATTAGCTTTTTTATATGGTCATGAAAAAGGTGTGTCTTGGACAAAAACAGTTTAAAAACCACTGATCTGAGGACTAAGCAATACTGTTATTGGCCTTTATTGTTGAACATTATTAGAACTGTGCATCAGGCCCTTCATCATCTTTTTTAATCATAAAATAAACGATAACGTCTCTCACCCATATTTATATATTTAAATCTCCCAGCATTGCCCAGCCCTCAGCAGAAGCCTGTATTTGTCCTAAAAGCTGTAGCCTGATCCATGACCCTTGACCCCTGGCCCCCATCCTCACCTCGAGCTCCTTGATGTTGTTGGACGTCACGTACAGGCCGATGCCGATGGGGATGAAGATGAGGCCGATGATGAAGAAGGCCGGGAGGACGGTGCCCGCCGTGAGGATGGGCTGCCAGGCGGGGAGCCTCTGCTGCTTAAAGGCCGTGTTCTCGGGCTTCTTGCTCCGCAGGGCCGATGCTCCGGGCCCGGACACGGTGATGTGTCCGTCCTCGTCTTTAGCGTTGTAGCTGGACGCCATCATGGCTGCAGCTGTGGTAAATCACTGCTAACGCTGCTGCGAGCTCCTCACAGCCGGATATAAAGACCACACAAACAACCAGCGTCTTAAATATTCACATCACGATTAGTTCATTATTGGTTCATTATTAGTTCACCTTTTAATCCATCTCTATATTCGCTAAAATGCTAGCTGGTGAGCTAGCAACGGCAGCTTCCGTTGGAAGTTTATAAACAACACGAACGTTGACAAGCTTAGCGTGATGACGTCACTCATTTATAACAAGGCGGTTGGTGACTGCTGCTACCTTCATGTACTGACAAAAATATCGGAAATCTTCCTTTCTAACATTAGTGAACCAAGATAATGCACAGTTAAGATACGTAAACACGCTTTATGTTTACAAATATAGATGAGATTAGATTAGATCCTCCCAGAAGCCTTCTTCTAGTGTTAAGTATCCAAAACATTTAACAAAGGTTCAATCTTGTGTGATTTTTTTAAGAACCAGACTCAGACACGGCATACTTACTCAATTCTTATCTATAAAAGGTAGAATTTACGGAAAGCCCATGAAGAGGAGAACTACACCAATAACAAAATTTAACAAAATAAAAAGAAATAAAGTTTTAATAGGACTCCGTCGTAAAACAGCCCCTTAAAGAAATATATACAGAAAAATAGGTCCAATTCTGTACTTCTATTAATAGTATGGCCAAAGTGTTTTTTCACAAAATCTGTCATGGCAAACATTAAAAAGCAAAAGTGTAGATTAGATTAGATTAGATTAGATAATACTTTATTTATCCCCTTGGAAAACCTTCCTCAGGGAAATTCAGAAGTGTTATTATGAGTTTACTTTTCATCAGAGAGGTCAACTTTTGTGAAAACACAAAAGAATTTGAAATCAAGATTAATTTATTCCTGCTTTAAAATCAATAAGAGGTCATTAGAAAGAGATAATAGTGCCTCATGAGAGTCATGAAATAATCATACAGACGAAAAAATATTTATCATATACATTTTATTACCGACAGCTTCAATTACACGTTTTTATGACAAGCAAACAAGACTGTAACCCTCCATATTGCTGGATCTTAATGCTCTAATGAACATAAAAACAGTATTTCAAACTTTATAATAAAACTGATAAAGGGGTCCAGATGTGACACTTAATTCACTTTACTTAAGCCTGCCATTCACTATTTTTTGCCTCTTTTCACTTTCAAAGTACTTTAAAATTAATCATGAAACCACATTTCATATGTCAAATTGAGCCCAAAAACTATGAAATCAAAAATATTCAAATTCAGTAACATAGTGAGCAGCAAATACGTTGACAAATCAATAAAAGCAACAATGAGTAACTTATAGATGGTGAGTGGGTTTATTGAGACATTTTAAAATGAATTTAACTGATTTTTTTAAATGAAAAAAGTCGTCAAATGTTACCTGCTAACAATTTCCCAATGTGTTGTAAGTGACACTGCAATATTATATTCATATTGTAAATGTTGTTAATGTTAATAATGTAAATTACTGTGCTTTGTTCATAGTCTCACTTTACTTATTTTATTTATTTCATTTCCTTCATAAGAAAGGTGATATAGCTTATTGATTCTGCATGTTGCAACCTGCTAACTTTTTTTTTTTTACCTACTTTTATGCTCTTATCTATTTTAATGTCTTCATTTGATATTCCTACAGCTATACTGAGTATAAGAGCAACTGAAACAACCACATTTCCCCTTGAGGATTAATAAAGCATTTCTCATTCTGATTCTGATTCTGATTCTGAAAAAGTACTCATCATAATCATGACCCACTCTCCCCGTTAAAGAAAACACAAAAAATAAATCACACCAAATTCAATTTAGTATTTTCTGTTTCAGCTTGTCTGATATAAAGTTTGTAAAATGGATTTATTGTCTTCCATACATAAACTTTCTGAACTATGTCACATACAATGTCCTTCTAAAATGCTTTTAAAATGAAAACCTTGTAAATTCTAGTTTGTCTCACTATTCCTCTTCAGGTATTTCAATTATACAGAGAACATTTATGTACTAGAGCCATATGTGAGTGTTTGTTAGCTTGAAAAACTTGGAGGTCTTGAAGCTTCATCTTCAGATTTCTTCTCCTGACGTCACTGATCTCGGCTCAGCGTCGACTGCTCCCAAAGATGGCCTCTATCAGCAGACCTGTGGAGGGACATTACAGCAAATATCTGTGACCTTAAAGGCCACATTAACGATCACCTTTGGCCCGATATCTACAAACTAGGGCTGGGCAATATGGCCTAAAAATAAAATCCCAGATTTTTTTCCCACAACACTTGATTTACGATTTTAATAGATTTTTTTCCCTCTCAAAAAAAAAAAATATTCAAAGCGACACAAAAATGAAATGAATCAAGTTTCGCCTTTACGTTATCAAAATAAGTTCCCAAACCAAACAGAATTTCCCTCTTAAAGTTAAAGTCTGTGTCATAGAATGTAGATTATGTAGTTCAAATGTAGGCAGGTTTGTCTACATAGACACAGAAAGCTGAAGTATTTTCACAGTATATTAACATGAAAGTGTCTTATCAAAATTTAATCTCATTTAAAAACAAATACAAGCCTGACTACAAACATTTTCACCTCAGCTGGTGAAACTAAATCCATTTTTATTTGCAGTTATTTAAGTGTTCAGTGGAAACAGAGAGGACAGTGTTAGCCTCAGAGCTTCAGAGTTAATCGGCCATGTGTTCAAATGTTGATGTCAAGGTGACAGCTTTTAACAGGAACAGCATGTTGAAGTCCTGACCCTTTATTTGGCTTTAATTAATATATAACCTTTAAAAAGCTGATTTAAGAAGTTCTGAGCACAATAAATCTTTATATTGTTGATCTCTGCCCCTCGTCAAATGCAGATTCTAAACCCACTTGTTCAGGACTGCACTGTTTGGTCTGTTGTGTTTTGCCTAATTAATTTTTCTATTGTTGATTTTATTGATGTTGTGTTTTTTTATTTTTATTTTTTTTATCCTTTGTACAGTGTCCTCCAGTGTCCTGAAATGTGCTTTTAAATATAATGTATTATTATTATTATTATTATTATTATTATTATTATCAAATATACAGTAGTTTGAGTGTGATGGACATTCGAATATAATTTTAAAATATTTTTTTGGTGTGTACAAAATGCCAGGATTGTTAGCATATAGTACATTTTACATTGTTGATTTGCTGCAGTTTTGGCTTCCTGTTTATTTGAAGGGTGGTTTGGGTGAAATGAATCTTTAAATTGCTGACTTGAGATTTAAATGCATTTAATTACTAAATTACCATTAAAGATGTTTGACTGGAATAAAGCTCAGGTGTGTTAAATATTTTGTTGTGATTAAAACCCTTTAATTTGCTTCTTTTTTTTTTTTTAATTTTATATGAAATAATCCTTTAAAACAGCTGATTTAATAAACACTGCCCAACTGATACAATTGTGGGCGTAATGAACCTTTAAATCACTGATTTATGTCGAGGTCCTGACCCTTTCTTATATAACCTTTAAATACGTTTACCTTAAATATCTTTTTTAAAACATTTTTGAGTGTGATGGACTTTTAAATAGATTTTAAAATATTTTTTTTCTGGTGTCCAAAACGTTAAGATTGTTGTTGTATACGTTTTAGCATATAGTATATTTACCTTGTTGATTTTCTGCAGTTTTGGCTGTTAATCCATTTTGAAACTGCTCATTTGGTAAGTGTGCAGTTGAAATGAATCTTCAAATTGAGTTTTTAGAGTAATTAATTTCTAAATGACCAATATAAAAGTGTTTGAATGGGGTGAGCTCAGACAAGCTGAAAATTTGTTGTGATTAAAACCCTTTAATTTGCTGATTTTGTACAATTTTGTATGCAATAATCCTTTAAACGGCTGATTAAATAAAAATCCTGCACAATTAATATGATTGTGGAAATGAGGAACCTTTAAATCACTGATTTAACAAGCTTTTGGGAGTCATAAAACTGCACAGTTTTCACAATTATCAGAGTAGTTTATCTTTGGTCGTTTGTTTCTCTATTGTTTCTGCTTATATTTGAGAGCCCTCGATGCAGCAGGCCTCAGGTCGTCCCCCTCCTTTGCTCAAAAGTAAAACTCAGTAAGCCTCAGATGTGATTGTAATACTCCTGCTCACTCTTAGATGTTCCCGGGATGACAGTTTGATCCTCTTAAATCTGTGCAGCAGCCTCGGGGGGAACATTGATACTGAAGCAGGAACACTCTCTCAGTTATGAATCAGCTTCTCGCTGCATGTTTACACTCCTGCTCCCCAGATGCTCCCTCCTGTCCCATCTGATCCTTCTCACATTGTTTAACATCCATTCTTCATCACGTTGTTCTCAAACATCAGCAGTGTTTCCCTCGTCTTCTCTCTCATCTGATTTGTTATCAGAAACTCATTAATGCAGCAGAGCTTTGTTTTGTTCTGGACTCTGGTCTCCTGTTTGCAGACAATAAGCCTGAAGATGATCATGGTTTATTGATTTGTGAAGTTAATGTGGACCAAAGAGGAAGTTGGACCTGTTTCTGTGGGAACAGCCTTATTTTTGGGAGAAGTAATTTCTTCCTGATGTAGATTTCCTGTAGTCCGATTTCAGCTCACTAGAGGGAGCTACATTCTCAGCCTGAGCAGGAGCAACTTGACAAAAACTCACTGGCCACTTTATTAGGAACATCCTGGAAGTATCAGATTGGACCCTTTTGCCTCGAGAGCTCCTTGATATAACAAGCTGCTGGAAACATTCCTGACATGATAGCATCACACAGTTACTGCAGATTTGTCTGCTGAACATCCAGGATGAGAATCTCCTGTTCCACCACATCCTAAAGGTGCTCTATTGGATTAAGATCTGGTGACACAGTGAACTCATTGTCATGTTGAAGAAACCAGATTGGTTTATCCTGCTTAAATCATCTTTCTTCTTCATTCTGATGCTCAGTTTAAACTTCAACAAGTTGTCTTGACCATGTCTGCATGCCTAATGCGTTGAGTTGCTGCCATGGGATTGGCTGATTACAAATGGGTTGAATGTCAAGGCCATAGCTTTGATTATCATTCATCTCATTGGCTTGTTAATGCAATTTTGTAAACATAAAATCATAGGAATGCTGACGGTGATTTCTCTTCAAACCTTTGCACCAATGATCATCATGACAGAGATGACAGAGGGATGGATTGATGCCTTTTGGAGGTCAAAGGGCAAAACAGTCAAGGTCAAAAAAACCTTAAACTTTTTCTCATGGAAACAATCACAGTGGGTTGGCTTTCAAAAAGTACGCCAGTCAAGGACAGACTGGGATGCATCATCATCAGGAAGAGCTCAGAGTCCCAGAAAGTTATTAGCAAAAATGTGGGAAACTGCCCTGCCTCACAATTTTAACAAATCCTGTCAAAGATTCCTCGATCCGCACCAAAATCCAAGCACTCCTTCCCTGTGCCATGACCACATTCTCCAAACATCTCATCAAAATCTGTTGAGAACTTCTTGAGTCAAGTTGGAAATTAAAAATCGATGCAAAGGCTGCAAAACTCAACACACGCCACAGTAGCCAGATGACATCAGCTGTTCCTCATGTTTGTTATTCTTCACATTCGATCATGCAAATATTTCTGGGACCTCTCATCTCTCATCAGCAGGTCTGTGCTCTCATGATCAGGCTGAAACGTCTCATGTTCTCAGAGAACCAAAATGTTCACTGAAACCACCCTCACATCGGAGCTCTCCTGTTTTTTATTTAAGTAGATGATCTGAGCTGGTCAATAATCAAATTATAAGAGGTCTATCAGCATCGTCAGTAAAGGCATTGAGTTTTGAGCGTAATATCCTTTTATCTGCATCCAGGAATTAAATTAGAGGTTTAAAACAAGCATGACAAAAACCACTGATGGATGGGTTAAATGTTGGGAGGTTTCCTGTTTGACTCTCACCCACAGGAAGCTCAAACACACAATGACAAAAACAAGAATATAAAAAGAAATACCATGTTTATTTCAGAGATAAATAGGTTTTATTTTTGTGCCTGTCACAGATGATGAAAATTCATTCTTTCACAAACAATTCACAGTGCATCAGTGATTGGAAACCTCCAGAAGCGGTGGTGGAATAAACACATGCTATGAAAGATGAAACTGATGAGAGCAAATCTACGACTACTGCAAAATAAATCACCACGATGGCGTTATGATTATTATCCAAATGCACAAAAGTCATGCAAAAAGAAGCCTGATTAAAACAAAAAAAGCTGAATAACAAAAGTAAAAATAGTTTAAAATGGCACAAATTTACTGACAGGGTGAGAATGAATACCTGACGTGACTGTAAAGCTAATCTGTCCTAAGAGGCCACATCACTCAGCTGAGTTTGCGTTCAGTAGGTATATCTATGCGGTCAAAGCTCAGATTTTGCAGCAGATTTAGCACTAAACCAAATACCAACGTGGTCACATGGAGTCTCTTCCTCGGCAGCTAATTTAGCCCTCAGCTTTTGCCCCCCGCTGCAGAGGCCGAGCCACAAACCGTCGACTTCCTCAGCTCGATTTTCATGGACTGGCTCTCTGCCCGAGACTCTAACCTCGTCACTGTGGACACGCCCAGAACCGCCTTGCTTGGTTTCATACCTTTTGACATCGGGATCCGTGTGGCTGAGCTCCGAGCTGACAGCACATCCGAACCGGGCTGGAAAAGAAACAAGAGAACAACATGAGGGGAAGACGAAGGGCCTGAAAGACAGGGAGGATTGTCGTGCTCTCATGAGGCTGGGTTACACATCACTGTTATTCTTAATGCAGGGATGAGGGAGGGTTTGAGTTAGCCCTGTGCTGCATCATCAGGGAGTTTCAGACATTTCAGTTACTGAGACAATATTTTAAAAAAAACTTCTCAAAGGAACCTGTAGGTTGGAAACCTCTCAAGCAACTTCTCAAGCTGTGCTCACACCAAATTAGAGTATCAGTGCGAAGGAAATAAATAAAAGTTGATCCATCGAGAATTTCACCTCCTTCAGCCCTTTGCCAAAGCTGAAAATATCCAACTTCAGCAACAAATTTGTCTAAAGCTGTAGCGCAACAGCCAATTAACACTGAGAGTGAATGGTGATGCAGATGGCATCACAGACAGAGGAGGAAGTAAACATCGGAGCTCCTCTATGCAGTTATTTTAGTTCTCAGAGGCTGGTATGTTCAGCTCATATTTATTTAACACTTTTCACAACAGTTGCACTGCAAAAACTCAGATCTAAGTGAGAGCATTGGTCCAATTTCAAATCAAAAGTACCTCACTAGACTTTTCTAAGACACAATTTCCTGATATGTCTGAATTAAGATCTTATTGAAAGATATTAAAACTAAAAATAAAGCCTGAGTTTTTTGTAGTAAGTTAAGTAATCTGTCAATGAGACAAGACAAATTTAAGTTTAAGGGTGTCTTAAAATGTTGTTTTTTTTATTTAGAGCATATTTTAAACCTGAATTTAAGACCCTCACTCAAGAAAACTTGTTTCATTGACAGATATTTTCTTATCATTACAAGCAGTTCAATGGCTTATTTTTGCCCTTTATTTCATGTAGTAAGATATTTAGAATAAGTGCTTTGGATACTTCTGACTTAAAAATAGACAAACACACTTGCTGAGATCTGTTTTTATGCAGTGTAGCACCACTGCTTGCAGGCTACTGGTGTGTTTTTCAAGTTTACTCTGTGACTTAAAGTGTTTTTCACCAGAGAAAAAATGCTGAACTTCACGGAAGAACTACGGAGGGGAAGCTGGGCAGGTTCTGAAACAGAGCGGGCATCACCCGGACATTGTGGCGAAACTGTCTGAAGGATGTTATGGATCAACTGTCCTGGGACATTTAGCTTCTCATTTTCGAGGACAGGAAGAAGACAGTGATTGTAGAGACATCCATCATGGTTGAAAATGGATTGAGAAGGCGGAAACACGCTCTGTTGTGGTGAGGAGACAGGCCAGCCCTCTTTTCTCGTAGCTCTCAGGTCTGGAGGGTGAAAATTCGCTTCAATAAATATGAACCATTTGAACACACAAATGCAAAACGTGATGCAAACATTTCTCACAATTGGTGTGAACACAGTTTTAGACTTTAACAAACAACTCCAGGGTAACAAAAACGGGACGACTCATATCAGTCTGTTCAACGCTGCTTAGCGAGCACGAACCATGAAGACACTTTACTTCCCTTTTTACAAAATCCTTCAATGGAACCTAAACAATGATTTACTGGTTGGTACGCACTGCAAAAACTCAGATAGATGAGAGTTTTTGCTGATTATCTAGTCCAAAAAATCTCAGTAGACTTATTCTAGGGCACAATTCCCTGACATGTCTGACTTAACATCTTATTTGCAGATATCAGAGCTAAATATAAGGCCTGAGCTGCTTGTAATAAGCAAAATTATCTGCCAATGAGAGAAGCCAAATTTACCTTAAAGGGTGTCTTAAAATGAAATGTTCTATCAAGAGTAGTTATTAAAGCTGAATTTAAGACCCTAACTCGGGAAATCTTGACTTGTTTCATTCTCAGATATTTTCTTATCATTACAAGCAATTCAATAACTTATTTTTTGCTTACTATTCCTTGTAGTAAGATATTTATCTGGACTTGTCAAGTGAATATGAATTAGAATGAGTGCATTAGATATTTTTGACCTGAAGTTTGACAAACACACTTGCCAAGATCTGAGTTTTTGCAGTGTGCAGACATCATGGAGCAGGTTTCATTGGATAGTCCTCATTTTAAAACAACAAGTAAGTAGCATAATTTGAAAGACCTGATTTGATCATAAAAACAAAATAATCTCCTTCTCTACTTAAGATAGAAAATACAAGCATTCATTCTTAGTAACTGAAATGTCCTGAATCAGCCACACTCTTGATTTGGTGACCTGTAAAATAACCAAATCAATGCTTACCAGGTCCTTCACATCGGGCTGCCCCACTTGGATCTAAATTAGCATCAGGCTGGGTTATCTCTCGGGGGTTTGGCCAAAGGTTTTATCTTTTAACTCAATATGTTTTTGTGCAAAAGAGAGACATCCAAACTGGTCACTTCTTTCCCTGTGTTTGGTTAAAGGAGTGAACTTGTCAGTCGGTGAAGACCCTCACAAAGGTCTCTCTGGGATGGGGGGGTTCATTGCATGTCAGATCATTCCAGTGTTAGTCCATACCAGTGAGATCACGATGGTACAGTCACTGTGTTATACCTGGAGAGAGGACTATCTAGGGGGCACACAGCACCTGATTTCATATTGAAACATTTCAGAAGCAACTGCAACGTAGAAGATTGGACATCCATTCAGAATTTGATGTTCTTGGATCAAATCTAAAGCCATAAAGATTTGTAGATTGATCATATTGGATAAAAAGAAGTCAACCGCTCTTACCACTGATTGTGTCGGCCTGGATGGTGCTGAGGTGATCGGTGTGATCGTAATGCTGCTTGTCATCTTCCCTGTGGTCGTCTTCCCTATAGATGTTTGCCGCGGGGATCGGAGCACCGTCCCCGTAGAGATCTCCTTGCTGCTTTCCGAGCTTAACCCGAGTGTTAACAATGGACTGCTGCTGCCCTCGGACAGCCTCTTGTACTGGGAGCCCAGGTGGATGTGGATCTTGTTGTCCTCTGTTGTGATGATGTTGCTTTTGCCGTTGTACCTCCTGTAAGCTGCCGGCCCTGGCGTCTTCTCCGGAGTCATTTTGATCACCGTGCGGCTCGCGGTGATGTTGTGAGGCTCCGACGAGGCGCACACTTCAGCTACGGGAGTGGTGCTGACTGTGATGATGGACACTGGTGATTGGAGACCATCAGGGCTGCAGCCATTGGTCTTTTCTGGACTCTTGGCCCTGGAGATGGTGGTGATCGTGACTGGGGATTTGGCTCGATTGAGACCACTCGTCATCTCACAGGTTTTGCTCTTTGAGGTCACAGTTGTCGGCTTTGGTACAATTGTGATGCGAGGCTTCTGGAGGCCGAGAGTTGGTATGATGGTGGTGCTGGAGAAGAAATCCTCCGCTCTGGGGCTTGTGATCTCTAAGGTGGCGGTGCTGTTCTCATGATCTGGGGTTACTCGGATGCGCAGAGGCTGGCCCGGTTTTTGGGGCGTGCTTGTCTCTGGTTGGGGGAGCAAGGATGCCCCATTGACGTGACTTGGTGTGGCAGTTTCTTTCTTCTTCATCCAGGGTATCCAAGATTTCCCTGCGCTCATGTCCGTCGATGCAGGAGGGTATCGTTCAAGAACTGTTGGCTTCTTAAGCTCACGTTGTCTGAGGTTGCTCATTAGATGATTCTCCTCAAGGACTGATTTTTGGATAAAACCTGCCGCCGTCTCGTCCTCAGCACACTCATTCGCCAAAACATCTGTCTGCACCGCCGTGGACGTCACCGGGATGTTAACCATCCTGCTACCATTCATGCTCGGCCTCAAGGCACGACTAAACCGCTTTGAGGCCTCCAGCTCCATCGTCAGGTTCGCCACTTCCTGGCTCATGCTCTTCTTCTTCTCCTCTTCTTCCAAGAACCTCTGCTGGAGGACAGAATAATCCACCTGCAGCTGGGAGAGCTGGTCCTCCTTGTTCATCAGCTCATGGATTTTCTCCTTCAGCGCGTGAACATCCACTTGAAGCTCTCTGGTTTTTGCTTCTTCCATCTTGCAGCGGATCCTCAGCTCTGCCTCAGGACTCATGACCTCGCCTTTCTCTATCGCTTTGTTCCTGGCGATCTGACTTTTCATCTCCTCCAGCATCTTCGAGAGGGTGTTCGCCTTGTCCTGCTCTGTTCTGAATTTCTTCTCCAGTAGATCATACTCATCCTCCGTTTTCATCAAATCTCCTTCGACCACCTCCAGGTGTTTGAGCCTGTTCTTGAGCCGTTCGATTTCCAGTGTGAGCTCTTTCACTTTGTTATCTTCTTCTGGACGTTTCTCCATGTTGGCCCACTTTCTCTGCATCTCCCTGTCCGTCTCCTCAAGTCCGTCGATCCTTATTTTCATGCTACTTACTTTGGTGCTCAGCTCCCGGCACTTTTCCTCCTCACTTGCGAGTTTGGTTTGTAGCTCATCTTTCTCCTTAGCGAGCGAGGACACCTGGACCTCCATCTCTGACTTGAACTTTAGAAGTTTTTTGCTCTCCTCGATCAGCTTCTCCGTCACTTCTGTAACCTTTCCCTGCTCTGCTTTGAACATCTTACTTAAATCTTCACTTTTCTGCTCTTCTTGTTTAAGCCTTTCCGCCATATTTTTTCTTTCATCGACCAGAATGACTGTGAAAGACTTCAGCTTCATGAGATCATCTTTGAGGATCATCTCCGTCCTTTCAAACTTTGACTCTGAGCCTTCAAGTTCTGTCAATCGAGTCTTTACCGTCTCAAGCTCCCCGGCGAGGTCCTTCACCACACGTTTCTCTTTCTCCAAGTTTGTATGGAGCTGTGCACACTCTGTTTTGCTCCTATTGAAGGCCCCCTCCAGTTTCTCCAGCTCGACCATCCTCTTCTGCAGTTTCTCCACCTCCAGCCTCAGCTCCTTGCAGTGGTTCTCCTCGTCCTGCAGCTTCTTCTTCAGCTCCTTGCATTGCGTCTCTGTCTTGGTGATCTCCTCGTCCTTGCCCTCCATCTCCAGCACTCTCTTCCTCAGATTCTCCAGCTCTGTCATTAAAGAGGAATTCCCACACTCCCCCTTGCTGATCTTCTCCCTCAGCTCCTGAAGGTCCTCCTCAGATTTCTGCAGTGTTTTGTTGCTCTCCTCCAGCTCTTCGATCTTCTGGGCCAACCCAGCCAGCTTCAGTCTGAGCTGTCTGCTTTGAGACTCTTCGTTGGCCAGTTTGGCGGTCATCTCCTCGTGTTCCTGAGCAAATTTGGCAGCTTTGTGCTCCAAGTCTGCTTCAAGCTTCAGGATCTTCTGGTTGTCCTCCTTGGCGGTGTCCGTGACCGTCGCCAAACGCTGCTCCTTCTCCTGGAGCTTCTGAGTGAGGTCCTGGACCTTCTGGCTCTGTTGGTCAATTTGCTCAATGTGCAGCTGCCGCTCGTCCACCAACATCAGTGCAAATGATTTTAGCTTGACCAGCTCGGCTCGGACCTTCTCCAGTCTTCTGCTGTGGTCCTTGTCCTTACGAGCCTGGTAGGCCTTCTCCTGCTCCAACAGCCTTTTGAGTCTAGGAGACAAGAAGAAGAGACAGGTCATGGTCTTTATCACTTAGCCAATCACAGGGCCGGCAGCTAAGGGGAATAAAGAGTCACCAATTAACTTAAGGAACATAGCTTTTGGTTTGTGGGAGGAAACCACAATACCTGGAGAATACCCACACATGCACAAGGAGAACACGTGAACTCCACACAGACCAACAAGGGAATTCAAACCAGCAACCTTCTTGCTGTGAGGCACCAGGACTACCAGCTGAACCACTGTGAAGCCAACCAGTCAATCAATCAGTATTTATTAATTTAGCCCCCTTCAAAACAAAGGTCATCTCAATTTGGACTCAAGGATGAGCTAATAGGTGTTGGAGATCATAGGTCAGAAATCAAGATCAGTTGCTTTTGGACATAAGAACTTTGAGGCATATCTGTCAAACTTTGCACAAACGTCCACTCTGAATCGAGGATACATAAACAAGATTTTGATTGTCACAGGTCAAAGATCAAGGTCATGGAGCTTAATGTTCATCAACTGCCTTGAACCTAACATCCCAAAAACACCACAAGGGATTTTCCTTAAACTTTGCGCAAGTGTCCACTCTGAATCAAGGGTATATGTCCTAAATTTTGAAGGTCAGAGGTCAAAGACAAAGATCATTGAGTCCCATGTCCATCCTTTCCATGAATCATAACATCTAGAGAATGCTTTGAGGGATTTTCTGCCACTTTACACAAATGTCCACTAATCAAGGACCCCATGTTCATCACTGGTGTTGAACTTGACATTTCAAGAGCACCATAAGAGATTTTCTCCAAACTCAGCACAAATGTCTTCTCTGGATAACAGATAAATAAGCAAGATTTTGAGGGTCATAGGTCAAACATAAAGGTCATCAGGCTTCATGTCTATGCCTTGCATGTAAACATGGTATCTCAAGAAACATCTGAGGGACTTTCCTCAAGCTTTGCACAAATAAAAACTCTGAAGCAAGAATAAATACACTCCATTTATATGGCCTATAGCTCAAAGGTCAAGTACATGGAACTTCATGTTCCTCACTTTTTTTTTAACTTTAAATTTTAAGAACAATTTAGGGGATTTTATTAAAACTTTGCACAATTGTCCACTCTGAATCATCATTAAATGAACATTGAACAGCATGAAGGTCAGAGGTCAAAGATTAAGGTCATGAAGACTCATGACTATCCCTTGGATGTGAACAGGTTATCTCAAGATGACTTCAAGAGAGTTTCACAATGTCTGCAAGAATTTCCACTCTGAGTCGATAATACATGAACCATATTTTACAGGTCAAAAGTCTAAGCTTGAGGTGTTAGAGCCCCATGACCATCCCTTACATGTAAACATATCCCAAGAATGCTTTCAGAGGTTTTCTTCGAACTTTGCACAAATGTTCACTGGAAATCAAGGATGAACAAGACTGTGGAGGTCATATGTAAAGACCAATGTCATTGAGCCTCATTATTCATCAGCGGATGTTCAGCCTGATATCTCAGCAAAGCGAGGGATTTTATATGGGGGACTCTATTTAAACTTAGCACAAATAACCACTCTGAAACTTTACTAACTAACAACATTTTGAAGGTCAGAGATCAAAGTTAAAGGGCATGTCCATCCCTTGCATGTAAACTTAATGTCTCAAGAAGACATAGAGGGATTTTCCCAAAACTTTGAACAAATGTTGTATTTGACTTGAGGACAAACTGCTTCAATTTTTGGCTCAAAAGGTCAAACCGTTTGTTCCTCATGTTCATTAAAACCTCCTCCATCACCTTTCCCCTCTATTTGACCCACTGCTTTACTTTCATTGTCTGACAGCTGTGTGCCCTGCAGAGGTGGCAGCTCTAGTTTCTGATGGTAGATGATGATGCATGAGGGGTAAATTATTCTGCTCAAGTTTCAACCTGCACGGATGAACCTCAGTTTGCATGAATTTGCATTAAATTGCCTCTAAAGTTCTCCCGTCATTGTCTTTGTTAGAGCCGAGCTTGTTTTTGAGCCTGTTTTTGTTTTGTTTGAGCGCACATTTAAAAGATAGAAAGGAATTTAGAAGCAAATCTGGTTATAAAACATTGTGATATTCAACAGGACAGCGAAGAATCTTTATTGTTTATTCTGTTTTTACGAATGCATCCAGTCAACAAAGCTCTGGTATTAGGCAACAGAGAGAGCCAGCCAACAAACTTCTGGGAACTTGTCTGAGTTAATGTCCTGTTTGTAGATGTTTAACTGATCTCTGCGGGAGTCTGCAGGAGTGTGTAGCACCTTCCCTTTCATATGGCCAGCATGCACATTCAGCTCAGTCCTAACTCTGCACAGCATGTGCTCAGCAGAAGCTCCAAACGCCATCAGAAACTTCTTCTTCTTAGTCTATCAAATTTCTGTTGAACTCACCCTGACGCCGGGATGCAGAGCAGGTTGATCCATATCTGTTTTTAAGGCTGAGCCCGAGCCAAACTGCTGCTGCCGAGACTCTCACGGGTCAGAGAGGGAGGGGAGGAGGGGCTCGGACTCTCCGGGGAACCAGCCGTCACATTCCTGACATGTCATCAGGGGACAATGAGAAAGGTGGATGCTGTGCTGGACGGCGCTGCTCCCGCTGGGCGCTGATGTCACCCAGACCTCCATTTATGGTCAGAGAGGCCCTGCCCTCGTTCGGACGCCGAGGAGGAGGGTTCAGACCAGGAGGGGGAGGATTTTGGAGAGCTCTCCCTCCTTTTTGTGTTTGGAGGAGGCACAGGAGCGCAGCAGTGCTCATTCTTGGTGCTAAATCTGATTAAGTCTGAGTCGCGATCCTTGGATGAAAAAGCTCATTGCTCAAGTCATTTTTACCCTTTAAAATGTTTGGCTAATTTGATTTCAGGAATTGGACACCAAGAGGGCCACATCTGTTAACCCTTGTGTTCTGTATTAAAACACATCCTTGAGTCCTTTTTTGGCTTTTGAAAACCACAACTTTAGCTCCTCAAAAAACATAACAGATCATTTTTTTTCCATTGTTTTGTCTCAGATCTCCTCATCAATATCAGCCCTGATCAAAACTATTTAATGTTTTTTAAATTATGGATTTTAACCCTTTGAATGCCAATTTCATAGGAGATGTCACTGATTTGGTAAAAAAATACAAAATGACTGATTTTCATAGTAAAAAATGATCAGAGGCTGGATATTTTTTACGTGCTATCACACACTTGGATATGTCAAAGATTAGTAAATCATAGGCTTTGGTGCATTTATTATTTTTTGCGCAGCATCAGATTTTAAGTTTTACTCCCCATTGAATCCCATTATAAACACATTTTTTTAATGCAGCCATGACACTGCAGTGAAATCACCTATAAAAATTGGCATTTAAAGGTTTAAAATCCATAATTTAAAAACAAAAACAATAGTTTTGATCAGGACTGAGCTTGATGAACAGAAAAAAAGTTTGAAAAAATAATAATCTGATGTGTTTTTACAGCAGCTAAAATTTGTGGTTTTTAAAAACAGAAAGAAAGGACAGGAAATTTGCCCACAGTGTAGTTTTGACCTTTTAAGACTTCTGAAATCACATTTTCAAAATTTATGTGGAATTAAGTTTCCTCACCAAATTTTTTTCACTCTCTTAAATACAGTGAAAGTTATGGTCAATTAGTTCTAAATACCACCCCTTTGTGGAAGAAAAAAGCCAAATAGAGACCCAAGGGTTAAAATTCTCAGTGCTTAAGGGCCACTTTTTTTAGCAAATTTAAGGATATTCAAAGGAACGATAAGTACCTTAAATCAGGATTAACTGAGTTGGATTTAAAAAGCCAAATGCAGGATAATTGAAGTATATAAATCAGTGTGTGCATTGTTATCATAAATATGTAGACTAGAAATATGAAACGAAAAACTACACTACAAGAATTTACACAATTACAAAGTAATTGCACATGAGAATAAACTGATTGACTTATCTGTTGACATAAAATCGGCCTTTTTTGGCAGCTTTTCCTTGCAACTTAAAATTAACATACAAAAAATTGCCAAAGTTAATGCCAATATATTAGGGTAAAATATCTGCTGTAATTTACATATCTGCTGATATTGATATCATGCTGATAATATCGTGCATCCCTCATCATACCTTAATAATTAGTTTTAAATTTACTCTGCCAGTTATTTATGTGCATTGATTCAGTTCATTTTAATCCTTTTTGTATCCAGGTATTAGTAATTTTGTCTTGCCCCACATAAGAGTTTACCTTATTTTTAATCCATAACAATATCATCACATTTTTTATGAGTGAGAAGGCTGTCAGTCTGATTTTAGAAGGCCCCATCAGATGAAAATTAACATATGAGGCATATCTAAGCCTCCAACACCTTCTTCATTCCTCTTTTTCTCACATTTTCATCCTTTTAGCTCCAGCTCAGTCTCAGCCTGATACCAGCAGCATCGCCATAGAAACAAGGCAACAATGCAGGGTGAGGGGTTTTTGTTTTGGGAGGGGGGACAATGCCAGAGCGGCAGAGCCTTTCTCATTATAATGTCCTCGTCCAGCAGAGTCAGAGGCGAGGAGACAAACCCTCATCATGGCTAAAGCAGAGGAGGCCTGTGGTTTGCACCTCAGCGTCACCCAATATGAGCAAAGAGCTGGACAGCTGTTTGGGCATAAAATTAATATCAGTGATATCAGCCGTAGTTCAGCTCTACTAGGATTCAAATTTGGTCAACTAGTGCACAAGTAGACATTAGTAGTGAAGCAAAAAGTGTCACTAGTACTCTATGTAGATCAAAAAATGGTTTACTAAGACTACAAGTAAGCCTTGTATGCTAATAAGGGGGCGGGGAAAAGCAAATTCAGGCTTCCCATTGGCTTTAGAAAATATTACAACCAATCAGGGAGCTGGATTTGTTATAATCCCTCCTACTTCATTTGCAAGAGGTCTGCTAGTAGTACTAGTGAATCTTTTGGCTTTACTAGCACTGCTAGTAGACTGAAAACAGTCTACTAGTACTACTATGGAGATATTTTGAGTTTACTAGTAGTACTAGTAAACAAAAATTTTGTTTTACTAGTAAAGGCTTTTGGGATTTTTGCATTAGTATTAGTACTAATAAAACAAAAGTCTTATTTACTAGTACCACTAGAAAACTCAAAATATCTCACTAGTAGTACTAGTAGACTGTTTTTAGTCTGGTAGTACTATTCAGGCCAAAAGATTCCCTAGACCTAATGCAAATGAAGTAGGAGGGATTATAACCAAATCCAGCACCTTGATTGGATGCTACATTTTGGAAAGCCAATGGAAAGCCTGGATATGACTTTCCCCCCCCTTATTAGCATATAAGGCTTAAGAGTAGTACTAGTGAACATTTTTAAGTCTACTAGCAGTACTAGTAGCCCCAAAACAGTCTACCAGTAGTACTAGTGACACTTTTTGCTTCACTAGTAAAGATTCTCGTGCACTAGTTGACCAAAATTGAGTACATGTACTCCAAATTAGAGTGCTAGTAGAGCGGTTGATATCACTGACATCAAATTGATGCCCAAACGGCTTCCCATACACTCTAACTGCATGTTATACATCAACAAGATGCAGGAGGCGCCACACATTAATCAACACGTGTTTGAGCTGAGGTTGTACATTTGTGTCCTGGATGTAGTTTGGAGGTTAAAGGAAGACTCTTGGAAATACCTCCTGAAGTCCTCACAAACAAGCTGTGGCTCTGAGAGAAGACAAAATAAAACATCCTGAGCATCAGCCTCTCTGACTGCTCACCAACAAAACAGGATAAACTTAGAAACAAACAGACGTGTTTGGTGCAAACCGCCATTTTGGTTCAGACCAAAGGATCCCAATAACTACTGGGGAGATTTCCAAGGAAACTTAAATGGTTCAGAGAAGAAGAAATCAGGCTTTCATGGTGCCTCAAGGTTTGTCTGAAAACTGCACTCAATGAAGTGCAATGTTTGCCCAAAGCAGGAGTTTATTAGGAGGGAAAGAGGTGTATATATAATGCACGCGGGACTTCGGTTACCCTTTCACCATGAATCGCACTTTGGGGAGCCTTCTTCGTGTTGCTGCAGTGTACTTGCAATGCAGTGTGAATTTTGTTGACTAATTATATTCATCATAGTTTTTGTCAACAACATTTTTTCCCCTGACAAAAACTAGACAGTAACTAATAAAAACTAGTGCACATGGACAAAAACTCAAACTAAATAACTGACATTTTCATCAACAAATAAAAACTAGACTAAAATGTTTGACAGAGACTTAATCCAATCAGACCTAATTTGGTCATGTAGAAAGTAGAGACAAGTTAGGAATATATCCAATCACAGCTACTTTGGTTGTGTGGAAAGGTTGGATGAGTTAAGAGGGACATCCAATCACAGCTGCCTTAGCTTGGTGGTGGTGGGATAAGTTGTGGAGCGATCCAATCAGAGCTCCTCTCTTTATGAATTGATATATTCATGTAGAGCAGGTTCACTGTTTGTTGTCAGTTCTGGTATTGTAACTGAGATGCTCTGCCAGGTAGCCTAAATAAAGGTGACTGCATTTCACACAAAAGTTCAATTTGTTTCTGTTCATTTATACATTCAGACTTTACTAGCATTCAATAAAGGGTTATTAGATGTTTGATTTTATCCAAGTGTAAAACATGACTTCAGAAATTCAAGGAAACATAAAAAATGCCTTACCCTTTACACTTCATATTTTAGTCGACTAAATTTACAGCAGATTTCATCAACTAAAACTCGACTAAAACTAAAACAATTTAGAGACTAAATTATGACTAAAACTAAAATATATTTAGGCAATAGACTATAACTAAAACTTTATTAAAAAGTCAAAATTAACCCTCTTGCGATGGAAACGCAGGACCTGGCGTCGTCGGTCCATCTGAACAATATCAAGTCCTGATAACCAGACATCACAATGGTGAATTTCACCTGCTGATACAGGAGCTCTGTTTTGATGATGCTTGGTTTCAGCATTTTTTTTGACTCCAGGAAACTGGAGACAGCAGTAATCAGTTTTTCCTCCATTGTTTTCTCGTCCTCCTTCTCAAAATCTCCCACCTGGGATCCAGATCAGGCAGTAATTGGCTGTTGCCTCGGTCACGCCACTGCTCATTTGCAGAAAGTTGAGCTTCTCTCAGCTTCAACTCGTTGCTCACATCGCTTGTATCGCACCGATCGCACATCGATGCCAGCGATCACGCAGGGTTGATTTTCGAGTCATGCAGAGCAGTGGAAGGAACTGATAAGGCAAAAAAAGAGAGTAATGATATTATCAGTTCTCTACTGGAATTGGTTTTTGATCCCACCCCGACTGCAGATACTGTTGTCTTGAGCATAGAAGTGCTCGATCATGTGGAGGAGGCATGTTAAACAAACTAAAGGGTGTGCAGAACCCAAAAGAGCATGACAAGACCACTGGATCAGGGTTTCTGCAGCAGCAAAGGGAGTTTTATCAATATTTAACTGTGAAAAAGTTCAGTGCCCATCTGAACAGCTCCTTCACTGCACTGTTTGCAAACATTGTTGGGTTGTGTTTTTGTTCTTTTTTGCGGCTGTTACATTTTGTATATTTTGCATATTTTTGATGTAAACTGAAGTCAAGTTGCACTACCTGTTTTGATACTTTATTTTATTCCTCCTGAATCATGTTTTTTAAAATTTTATTCTAAGTTAATGTTGATTGTTCTTGCACCATTTTACCAAGTCAAAATCCTTGTAGGTGCAAATGTACTTGGCAATGAATACAATTCTGATTCTGATTATGGGCAGAGAATGACTTTGTTTTTAAGTTTGATGAAGTCATTTTTAGTGAGTTGACTGTAATGAAGAAGCACGTCCTCAGACGGGTTGTTCCCGCCTCAGAGATGAAGTTCTGTCCTCGAAGCTGTTTTTGCAAACGGAGCCTCTAATCGCTGAGCAGCATCTCTGAGGAGCGTGACGTCATCCTGGACTCGTTCATTCATGATATCACCTTCAGTGAATCTGCACGCTGACTGCAGCCCGCAGGAATGCTATCACACCGAGAGACGAGGGGAGAGCCGGACCACACCGAAGACAGACCGACCCACATCTGTCTCCAAACCACAGACCGGAGCTGTCTCTGACACGAAGACTTACAGCACACAAACTCTGTGAGGATTTGAAGACTGAGCTGAAGACCTGGGAGCTCGGATGTGCAGGCTGAATAATAAGATAGAGCTGATATAAACAAGCTGCAGAGAAAGCTGTGCCGTGGTGAGTTTAAAGGATGCTTAAATAAAAATAATATTAAATATGCTGATATGAACAGGAGTATTTACACAAGGAAGGCTGAATAAAACAGAAGAAATGAACCTGAAGGATTCAAGTGAAATAAAAACAAGTTTGAAGGACTGACTCTTAAGTGACAGAAAAATGAGACTGAATGACAATAAATTTATACATAAATGAAAAGATAAAAAATAATACATAAACAGATAAACATGCATTAACAAATAAAAATGGATAAATCAATTCAGGAAAAAATCAATAAACAACAATATGTAAATAAATGAATAAAATATAAATAAATAATAAAAATAAAATAATGTTTAACTAAATAGATTAAAATAAAAACATAAATAAAATAAGAAAAGAGAAAAAATAAATGTAAAGATAAAGGAAAGAACTGATAAGTAAAAAAAAAAGGAATGAAAACAAAAAACATTTTTATGTATAGATAATTTAATAAATACATTTACACATTGAAAAAAATAAGTTGATTATTATTTAACTAAACAGATAAAAATAAATAAATATAAAGAATAAAAGAAAGGATAAAAAAATAATTAGACTGGTAAATAAAAAACCAATAAATAAGTGATAAATAAAGAAATGAAAATTTATGTTAATGAATGCATAAAAATAAATGTAGAAATTAGTATAAATAAGTAGATAAATAGGTAAAAATGCAAAAATAAATAAATTATATAAAATACAGAATTTACAGATGAATTTTTAGATCAAAATAAGTTAATATAAATATGTAAATAAATATGTTGATAGATTAAAATGATTATTACTTTAAACATTTATAGATAAAATAGATGAAAATTGAATAAAAACATGAATTATTTAATAAATTAAAATAAATTATAGATAAATAGATAGAAATAAATTAAACAAACGAATTAATAAATATCAATAAATAAATTAACAATTGGATGAAAAATAATAAATAAATAAAAATAAACAAATGAATACACATATATATATAAAGGAATAAATTATAAATAAAATGATAGATAAAAATAAATAAATGCTGCATTAATTAACAAGCAGAGATCATGACGACCATGGTCTGACTTCAGCCATCACTCAGCGTGGGCAGATAAATGTGTAAAGTTTGACAGAAAGCCTTCTGCGACACTGAAATCACAAACCGAGGATGATTGGAAAACTCAATGACCTTTGCTTTTGACCCATGACCTGCAAAATCTGATCACACACACAAACAAAAAAGGTTTATAAAGGTCCATGACTTTGACCCATGACCTTGAAAATCTACACAGGTCGTGCTTCAGTAGTGGACACTGGAGCAAAGTTTGATGAAAATCCATCACAGTATTAAAATTAAATCTTGTGCAACACAAAGTATGACCATTCGACTCCATGACCTTGACTGTTGCCCTGTGACCTCTACATTGTAATACTTCATCCTTACATCTGAGTGGACGTCAGCGCAAAGTTTAACAAACTATCAGAAAGTTTTCTCCATTTGTTGCATTTGGAATGAAACCATGTGGTGAAAGGTGAGAGAAAACCTAGAGAGTTAGTTTTTTTAGTTTTTTATTTTATTTTATTTTATTTTTATTTTTATTTTTATTTTTTTATTTTTTTGTAATATTGGTATTATTTATTTATTTCACTTTTTCTTTCTGAGCCTGTTTTTATCTTCTGTGAAGCACACTGAGCTTACACACGTATGAAATAAAGTTGAACTGAATTGAAAATTGAATCGAGAAGCTAAAAGTCCACCTATGGGGGCACGTCCTGTCACCTGAAGACCTCCAGGGTCAAGTTTAGTCCTGATCCTCATTTGTTTTTCATCCGATGTCCTGATAGGAGACAGGATTTATCACTCTTCCTGTCAGAGCAATCAACCAAATCCTCCACGCTCAGGGTTTTATCTGATGACTTCCTACTGAATGCATCCAGGAAAAAACTCCCTCTAAGGTTGTGTGATCCAGTTTTTACTCCAGTTTATGCAGAAACAGGATCACAAGAGTCTCAGGACCTGGTTTACAAAAACTTTGAATCCCACTAATTTATTTAAAGAGTCAAGAAGATGCCGTATAATATAATTAGCTCATAAAAGGATTGAATGCACCAGCCTATGTGCTGCAGAGCAAACATTATCTCTATGCGCAGGTGCTCTGTGTGCATATTTGAATTAATCACTGATCCGTCGTTTAAGAGGATTTTCCTTCTTTATTTTATCACAAACTTCCTTTAGAAAGTGAAAAATTAACAAACACCAGCAACATGAAGCTGCAGGGGATCAATAAGCCTCTGGATCTGTGCAACAGCTTTAATAAAAGATGCTAAACTCACTATTTTTAGTAATCAGGAACACAATTCCAGCTCTGTAAGACTCAAACAAAAATTATTGGTAGATTAAATCTGTATATAGGACTCTGACTCTGACAGCACTGGGCTAAATCAGTCAGGTACTGTGACATACACCAGGATGCAGGGTGTTTTTTTAAATAACGATGAACTATTTTTGACACCACTACAACAAAACTCGAATCCCTTGGCACCCAACATTTGGTTATTTACTGTTTAATGATCAAATATTTCAGCTAAACTCCTGCACACTCTCTAAAATGCATCTAAAGTGCGTGGAGCTGCAAGGAGTGAGGTCTTTCCTCTTTTTAGTTGATTTTTGATCTGCACAATACAATTGATACGATGAGCACAAACATACATTTTTTTATGAAGATGTCATCCCCGAACATCCCACCCATCACCAAAAGAAAGAAAATAAATAAATAAACAGATGATTAGATAATAAACATACAACTGAATGATGGTAGCAAAAATACCAGCAGAAATTCTAATAATAGTTATTATTGTTATCATTATCATTATCATTACAGCTATAGAGGAACAGCAAGACAATAAAAATGGAATGAAAAAGTTGAGTGAAAGAAGAGAGAAATAAATAAACAGAGAAATAAATTAATTAATTAGGGGGGTTTGCACAATTACTTTAAAAAGCATTTAGTCGGGTTCTGCGTGTAATCGTTGATATAGTCCAGAAATGGGCCCCAGATTTACAGGAATAGATCTTTGTGTTCTGACACATTCAAGGTCTTTCTAATTAAGCCGTCCAGTCCCCTTTTCCTTATTACTAAAATCTAAAAAATATTTTAACACCCGGTCAGCTTGAAACACAGCTTTTTAGAGTGTTGACATTTTGACCAGTTTTTATATAAAGAGATGTTGTCAATGTTTCTGCACAATTTTTACAGCTCGCAGGAGTTTGGCTGCAATTTTTGATCATAAAATCAAACAAATAGAGTTATTGTGGTTTAGTGTCTCTTATGTCAGAGGGGTATAAGAGAATAAAGAATTAAGGCAAACATTGCTGGAAAAAATGTGTCTTATATTGTTTAGCGGGCTATAATAACCTCAGTATTTGTCAAGAAGAACCTAAATTAAAACAGATATAGGCCCACTATAACACCTTTAGTTGTACTAGAATCTGCTTTGGCTTACAATATACCAGATAGATCTAAACATAAATATAAATAAATATAGATAAAAATATGTCCTTCCCATCCTCAGTCTTCCTGTTCCTCCTCCTCCCCTGAGTGAGGAGTTGTACATTATGACGACTATTTCATATTTTAAACAGAAGAAAATATTGAAATATATGGTGAATTTTTCTAATCAACAAAAAACTATCAAATAAAATCAGGTTTTTGGTCCACATCACCCAGCCCTACCAACACCCAGAGCACTCTCATGGGGCCCTCACCTCTCTCGCTCCTGTTCCAGCAGGTTAGTGAAGTCGTCGCTCTTGTTCATGAAGTCGGCGTGCTTGCGTTTTTCGTTGTCCAGCTCCATGACGGTGCGGCGGTGACATTTCTCTGCCAGCAGCAGCTGCTCCAACATCCGTCTATACGTCTCCCTCTGTTTGTCCTCCAGACGGTCCAACTGAGGGGGGAAGACACGTCCACACTCATTATGAGCGACACAACATCTGCCGGCACAGTATCAGGGATGCCCGAGCTCTTATTGTGGAGGGACAAAGAGCAGAGGGCCTTTTCACATTAATGTGAGCGTTATGTAAATGTCTGCTGCAGACTCTGCTGAGCACGGAGGATTATATTTTACAGCCTTTAAAACACAAAAGAAGATTTCAGGCTCCTGCTGCTGCTGCTGTAAGTGCACCGCCAAAATAAAAGCTTTAAACTGTGGTTTTTAACTGATTTTCAAAGCCTTCAAAATAAAATTCAAAAAGTGTTGAAATTTGCTTTCCTCTGTGCTCTTTTATCCTTGAACAGGCCACGACTGTAGACGAGTGTTTTGGTGAAAACCAGGGTGTCCAAATGATGGTCCAGGGGCCAACTGTAACCCGGGTCCTCTTTTAGCTGGGACGCAGCAAATTCTACCAAATATCAGAATAATTTGTCCCATTGTATTGTCCCAGTCATCTTCAATCAATCAACCAATCAATTAATCTTTAGCACCAGCTCATAACAGGTGTTATCTCAAGACACTTTACAACAGAGCAGGGTGAAGCCATACAGCTCATTCATAGATACACATAGATGCATATATTCAAATTAACATAAATATATATATTTGAATATACACATACATCCATCCAGACAGAGACAAAGGGACTAAAATCACATTTGTCTCTGCTGAGTATAGACAATCAATCTTTATTTGTACAGCACCATATTTGCACTGTAAAAAGGTTGTTGTATATATTTTACAGTAACTTACTGGCAACAAGATGCCAGTAAGTTACTGTAAATGCCTTTACAGTAGCATTACTCTATTCTAATTGACAGCATTATTGCTGTGTTTTCTATGATAGTTTTATTACTGTATTTTTATTCATTTATATAATTACTGTACTTTATTCAACAACCTTTTTAATGCATTATGAATTACAGTAAACTTGCTGTATTTTAGTTTATGTTACTATATGTTTAACTGTTTTATTGAACATTTATTCCTCACACATTTGTTTCACCCAATATGTGAAACATTTACTGAAAGAAGTCGTGCCTGCTGTTGGACAGTTTTCATGGAAGAATGGAATTTTCTCTTGATCCATTTCTCTTTACAGCAATTTACTGTACAGACAGTTTACAGAGGATAACTATAGATTTGATGGTAAAATGCTCTTAATTTGACAGAAACAGTATGTTTTCCTACAATCTTTTGCCATTAATTCACTGTCCAGATTTTATTACAGTAGGTAGCTATTATTGTAAAATACTGTTAAGTTTACAAAAATCAGTTAGAGTGTGTCTTTGTTGAATATAAATGTATTAAAGGTGAGCCTCTTGAGATGAGGCATCTCTTTTTCAGAGAGTCCTCATGTCCATGTGGTTGTAAAGATAGTTACTATGGATGAATAATCAACACAACCATGGATAGAGAGATCAATCTGATATTAACATTAATCTCTATAATAAATATATGACAATAACCCTCCCTGAAAGTGAGTTCTCTGTACTCCAGTTTCCTCCAGATCTCAATCCAGTAGAGCAGCTTTGTGATGTGGTGGAGCAGGAGATTCTCATCATGGATGTTCAGCAGCTGTGTGACACTGTCCTGGAGATATGGACCAACATCTCTGAGGGATGTTTCAACTCTGAAGGTGAATAAGGAAGTCCAACCTGGGACTAGTGGGGTGTCCCTAATGAACCGGCCGGCGTGTGTGAGTCCTGTTAGTTGGGTTTTCTGCCTCACCTCTGCCATGGGGATCTCATAGACGTCCTCGGTGCTGCTGTTGCCGTTGGTGAGCAGAGCGTCTCTCTGCAGAGCCTGCAGAGGTTTTAACGGGGCCGCAGAGCCGTAATGGGCCTCCAGAACCTCTGGCCGGGTTCTGTCTGATTTCAGCAGGCCGATGATGTCCTCTCTGGCCTGAGGGACACAAAAACATCTTAATGACTCCATTAATTACTCCATTAATCCACTGAAAAACAGTCAGAAACTGTCAGATGGTCTTGTTGTTAATACTTTTGGACGTTTCGTGTGAAGCTCAGTTGTTGCTGAAATATGAACAAAAAGAAAATGAACAACAGTTCAGAAGGATATTTTGTTAGAAAACTATTTTTTATGGAGTATAAAACCATCATAGCTTAAATATATTCCAGCCAATCACAGGGCCACATAAAGAGACAGACAACCATCCACCCTCACATGCTGACCGAAGGGCAATTTGGAGACACTGACCGACCTAATGAGCATGTTTTTGGTCTGTGGAGGAAAGCCGGAGTGCCCGGAGAAAGGCCCTGACTGACATGGGGATCGAACCAGCAACCCTCCTGCTGTGAAGTGTGTGCACTACCTGCTGTGCCACCATACCACCCTCCAATAAAGAACAACAATTCCAAAAGAGATATAAGTTAAAAATATAAAAAAAACCCTGAAAATAAGATAAATAATTTTATAATAATGTCCAGTGAAAATATGTCCTTCTGCAACAATAAAAGAAAAATATAAGCATGTTTTTCTGAAAAAAATTCACTTTTTGAGGAAAAAAAAAACAAGAAAATTATTAACTGATTAATTAGTCATTAACTTTTTTCTCATTTAACCACAAATTATTGCTCCAAGAAAGTCAGAAACGATTAAAACTCCAAAAGTGGGCATAAATAATCCAGGTCCATGCACTCGGGTTGCTTTGATAAATATAAAAGGCCTCCAGTTCACATGGCTAGAAACTAGGGATGTACGAAACTATCAGTGCATGCCTGTATCAGCCATAAATAGAAACCATATATCAGCCTCATCATTCACAGGTACATTTAATAATCAAGGGTTTCATTTTTTTAAGAGTTAAATGTTTTTCTTGTTTCACATCACAGACTCTCACATTGAGTCATATGAAAGAAACAAGTCTGTTTTTGTAAACTAAAGACCTAATGCTCTTGATGAAACATCCTCGAATCCACAATAATGCATTTGGAAATATCAGCAGATTGGATATCAGCAGAAATTCAATATTGTGCATCCCTACCAGAAACATCTAAATTTACACCATCAAGTCGACTAACAAACTGACATGGCCACTTCACCCTCTCTCTGGTTTTGTCTTGTAAGCTGCTGCTGTGGACCTGCATCACTTTAACCGCCACACTCACAGATATTTGGCCTTTTAGCCCCATTTCAGTATCATCACAGTTCCTAATATAAACTTGAGAATGATCATCCTTTTAAAATGCTTAAACTAAACCAATCTATGTGCCTCAACCTGGATTATGCCTGTTTTTAGATTTCTTTTTCTCCTGCTCTCTCTTGTAATCCCTGCTCCAGCATGTAGAAAAAGTAGACCAGCAGAGTAAAGCTGTCCCTCTTTAAGCCTTTTTGTCATCGTGAATGTTTGTACAATGATTCCTGCAGCTGAAGAACAATCATTCATCAAAACATCATCCAAATATGACTTCATCTCCTCCTCTCACAGGGTCGTTAAATGATTTCATTTATCTGAGAGTGGAGGAGGTGCAGGTTTAATCCAGAAGAGGGAGACAGTTTTACTCTGGTTAATCTGCTCTGCTGGATTTCAGAGAAAAAAGACCATGACTGAGACTTAAGCAGTGATAAAACATCACAAAGTTTGATGTTTCTGACCGAAATATTAAACTGAGTGAATGTTTCCAAGCACAAAACATAAATGTGATTTAATATCTCACTGACGCAGCATTGATTCAGTTTTACTTATAAATCCATGATCTTTCACACCCATTTACACGCCACTGACGCAGCAGTGGGAGCGACTTGAGGTCAAATGCCTGGCCCAAAGACACATCAACATGCAACATCCAGAGCTGGGCCCAAAACTTAACCAGTGATCATCAACCGGCAGCCTGGGGGCCACATCAGGCCCTCCACAGCTCCTCATCCGGCCCCAGAGGATGATCAGTTTCAGAAAATTTAAGGTGAGGAAATTTCTCCTGGTTGTACTGGTGACTTAGGAAAACCATTTATGTTAAGGGTGCTGTGGCCTCCAGGGGGCGCCACAAAATCATGAAAAACCTTCAGTATAATTATATTTAACTTTGTTATTGCTATTAACTCTTAAAATAGAAAAGCTCATATTGACTCAAATGTACAGTAATTGCCAATTAATATTACTACAATGATAACAAGTAGCTTATGCATGGAGTTATTGTGTGTAAACTGTGAGGTTATTGAAATTGTTTGATGTAAATTGTTGTATTTATAATTTATTACAATTATTATTATTATTTATTCACTTATGAACAGGATTTTTATTTCGTGGTAAGGGTATTTATATTGCATTTCAGATTTTTGTATTTATTTGTAATTTGTTAAGCATGTAAATTGGGTGACATGTTATAAATTAAGACAATGGTAAAAACAATGCTGTAACATTTCTTTTGTTTGTGTATGTAAATCGTTGATGGAGGGGACTTCAGGTTTCATCTGTTTTACAGAAATCCACCTGTCGGCGGTTATTAGCAAACATTCAACCAGGAGAACGAGAACAGTGGAGTCAAAAGAGAGAAAGAGTCAAACTATGACAAAATGGCCAGCAGAAGCACAGGTGATAGAGACTGACTTTAGTTTTAAAGGCAGAGAATTACATTAAATTTTCAAAACAAATATTAAACTAATGATATGTTAATATAATTATGTATAAGGCGATTTGAAGCCATCAATAACCTAAAAAGCATGTTCATTTTCAGGAAGCAAACAAAGCTGATAGAAATCATCTCTTTCTGCCTTCAGTGTGACTCTGTTCATCTGTCCCTTCTCTAATGGAAAATATTCAACACACCCAAACAGATGGAAACAGAGGGCGAGGCTGCAGCATCCTGCTCCTGAGAGACCCGTTTATAACTGCGTCTGCATCTGAACCATCACCACCAGGATGAAGCACAGCAGCAGCAGCAGAGGGAGGGAGGGCCGCTTTCCACAACAGCAGAGCGAATTCTAACAATCTGGCCTGTCACATATTCAGAGACGTTGATGTGCATCCATGAAAAAACATTTTCACTGTCATAACAAAGAAGCTCTGCCATCATGACAGCTTAAGGCTCTGATCCATGCATCTGCGCACAGATCAGGGAACAAAACGTAGAAATGTCATATACTCAGGCACAGTTACAGACACCATGTCTGTGACACTGGAAATACTGTCTCTGAGGTATGGAAAGTCATTTGGGCATAAATTTGATATGGGTGATATCAACATAGCTAAGCTCTACTAGTACTCAAATTTAGAGTACATGTACTCAATTTTGCACAAGTAGACTTTACTGGTGATGAAAAAAGTCACTAGTACTTCTAATAGACTGTTTTAGGTCTACTAGTAATACTAGTAGATCAAAAATTGTTCACTTGTACTACTAGTAAGCCTTATATGCTAATAAGAGGGCGGGGCAAAGCAAATCCAGGCTTCCCATTGGCTTTCTGAAATATTACAACCAACCAGGGTGCTGGGTTTGGTTATAATCCCTCCTACTTCATTTGCATTAGGTCCTCCAGTACTACTAGTGCTACTAGTGAATCTACACTAGCGTAATGCTACTACAGTCTACTGCTAGTACTAGTGAGGTCATTTGAGTTTACTATTAGGACTAGTAAACAAATATTTTGTTTTACTAGTGAAGGTTTTTGGTGCACTAGTGCACTAATAGATGTTACTTGTAACACAAAATCGTTTACTAGTAGACAATTTTGTGCTACTAGTAGTACTAGCTGACTTAAAAAAGTGTTACAAGTAAAAACTCAAAGCTTTACTAGTAGTACTTGTGACACAAAATTGTCTACTAGTAGGCGATTTTGTCTTTCTAGTAAGGTCTACTCGTACTTTCACCTTTACAAGTGAAAGTAAATTTTTGTTTACTTGTACTACTAGTAAGCTCAAAATATCTCTCTTGTACAACTAGAAGACCATTTTTAGTCTACTAGTCGTACAAATGAAGCCAAAAGATTCACTAGTAGTACTAGTAGACTCAATGCAATTGAAGGAGGGATTATAATCAAATCCAGCACCCTCATTAGTTGTAATATTTTGGAGACCCAATGGGAAGCCTGAATTTGCTTTTCCCCACCCCTTTATTAGCATATAAGACTTATTAGTAGTACCAGTGAACATTTTTAAATCCACTAGCAGTACTAGTAGTCCCAAAACAGTCTACCAGTCGTACTAGTGACACTTTTTGCTTCACTAGTAAAGTCTACGTGTGCAGTAGTTGACCAAAATTGAGTACATGTACTCGAAAATTTGAGCACTGGTAGAGGTGAACCACGGTTGATATCACTGATATCAATTTTATCCCCAAACAGCTTTCCATAGGAGGGACCTAGACGTCCCAAGACACCAAGAACATGCAAACGAACCTTCTTGTTGTGGAACAATTCATCTTTTAATTTGGGAATGTCTTCTTTGGGGCGTTTTTTCTGGAAATTCGGGGTTAAATCTTGTCCTTATGAAGACTTTTTAAGTTTAGGGATAATAAGTCATCTTAGTTTTATAAATACAACATAATACAGAATATTTTAATCTGATACCTGGACTTCTCCCTCCATGATTCCCAGCAGCTGCTGCAGATCTTTCTTTGACAGATCCAGAGCTGCTGTTTTCTTGCTCTCCGATGATTTCTGTAATTTCTTAGCAGACGTTGTCTTCTTCCCGTCCTTTTCTTCTTTTTGTACTTTCAGCATCTTCTTTGCGAGCTGTGGTGTGTTCTCCTCCTCCTCCTTGATGAAGCCTGTGGTGGGCTGGATGTGTCCGTCCTCTGGACCCTCCATGGTGCAGTTCCTGGATCTCATGTTTCACCTGAGAACAGAAAATAAACCAATCAATGAAGAGTAATGACAGAGATTCAGATGTTTGAAAGGGCAAAGGTCAGTGCTTATAGAATTACAACAAACAAACAAAAACAATGCATTCTAACTTTTTTATGCAGAACACAATCATGCTCTTTCATCGTCGTTGCTGCACTAACCACGATGATTTACACTTTTTGTTGATCAAGATTTAAGCTACAAACTACATCAACACACTCAATTTTGGAAGCCAAACCAAAAACTTTGACTCTCTGTGAAAGCAAAACAAAACCATGGTTGACCATCAGAGCCCACACTGAGTCAGGCTCACATGCCTGGCAGAAAGTAATGGCATGCAGCTCAGGTGTCTTTTTTTTTACCTGATGCCGGTGACATTTTTCAGTCTAGCAGTAATGACTTCAGAAATTCAAGGAAACATAAAAATGCCTTACCCTTTACACTTCATATTTTAGCCAACTAAATTTATAGTATATTTCATTGACTAAAACTAGACTAAAACTAAAACAATTTAGATGACTTAATTATGATTAAAACTAAAAGACATTTTAGGTGAAAGGCTATAAGTAAAACTAAATTTAAAAGTGCTGTCAAAATCAACACAGTGTCTAAGAGCATAAAAAACATGATGAGGCAAAGAAAAATAACATTAACTTACAAAAAAACCCTCTGATTTTACTTCTTTTAAATTGATTTATGCTTCAGTCTTCCTGTTTGTTTGGATAAGCTCCAAACCTAATGTGTTTTTCTCCACATAATCTCCTTAAACCTTCAGCCTTGAACCCCTGTCACTATATTTTTAGGACCTTTGACCCCTCGAGCTTTGACCTCATGAAGCAGAATTTGACCTAAATGCATCCAAATCCATTAAAGTAAATCCAGACTGATTGTCACTGTTAATTTCTGTGGGCGTCTCCAGAACACAAACAATGATGTGAGAGCTAGTATCACTTCAAGGGGTGTTGGGACTGATGGGGGTCCCTCCTGACAATGTTACAGGTAATTAGATCTGAAGTAGGCCAAAGTTCCTGCAGGCTGCAGGTCTGGATGAAAGCAGACCGTGACTCAGCCTCAGAGAATCCTGGCTCTGACGCGGTAGCAACAAGCACGTTACCTCGGCCTGTTATTAATAGATGTTTCAGGGGAGATGCCAAGATCTCCCACACCTCTAAACAACAGGGCTGCCTCCCTCCAGGATGGTCTGAAAGGTGAACTGGGAAGTGAAGGGTTAAGTTTAACATTAGGACTGAGAAGAAGCAGGAGCTCTTTTGGAGTAACTGTTGAGATCTGGAATCAATTACAAGTTTTTAAAGTGCACAGAGATGCCAAATATGATTTTATCTCCTATTCAAGACTTAGCCCGATAAATAGACTAAAAAAATGATAACATCAGATACAAACTACTATTCAAATGAAGTTGGGACGCTGTGTAACACAAAAATAAAAACAGAAAACAATGATTTGCAACTACGTTTTGACCCATGTTCAACTGAAAACACCACAAAGATAAGATAGTTAATGCTCAAACTAATCAACTTTTTTGCTTTTTTTTGGCAAATATTCACTCATTTTGCATTTGATGCCTGCAACAAGTTCTAAAAAAGCTGGGACAGGTTCAACAAAAGACTGGGAAAATTGAGGAATGCTCTAAAACACCTGTTTGGAACATTTAACAGGTGAACAGGTTAATGGGAAACAGGTTAGTGTCCTGATTGGGTATTGAAGGTGCATCCACAAAAGGCTCAGTCATTTACAACAAACCACAGGGTAAGTTTCACCACTTTGTGAACTGTGTGAGCAAATAGTCCAACAGTTTAAGAACAATATTCTTTAACATACAGTTGTAAGGAATTAAGGAATTTAGTCATCTACATGATCACATAATGGTATGGGGGGGTGTTAGTGCCCATGGCATGGGTAACCTGCACCTCTGTGAAGGCTCCATTAATGCTGAAGGTACATACAGGTTTAGGAGCAACATGCTGCCATCCATCTTTTTCAGGGACGTCCCTGCTTATTTCAGAGACACTGAAGACACATTCTGCTCGAGTTACAACAGCAGGGACTAGACTGACCACACCTGTCTCCACTGAACAGGTGAGTAGCATTATGAAGACAAACAACAGAGACCTGGACTGTTGAGACGCTGAAGTCGAACATCAAGCAAAAATGTGAAAGAATTCACCTCCACAGCTTCAACATTAGTGTCCTCAGTTCACAAAGGAAAGGTGATGCCCCTGTCCCAGCTGTTTTGGAATGTGCTGCTTGCATCAACTCCAAAATGATGAATACTTAGACGAAGCATAGTTTGGTTTCTTAGCGTTGGGGGTCTCTCAGTCATGATCTTTAACCATTTTAACCCCTGCAGAGATTTTCCTGCGGTCATGTCAGGGTGCTCATGGCCACATTCGGCGAACAGTGTCATAACCTTGGCAGCCTAACCTCTGCCAAAGCATGACATTGTTAGTGGAGTTATTAATGAGGGTGTGGGAAACTGCCCAGTCTCACTATCTTAACAAATCCTTTAAAAACTTTCTGAATCCAATTCTGGTTTGACAGAGTGGTGCAACCACTCACAACCCATATACATGCTTCTGCTGGTCCGGGTTCAAATCCAGCCTGTGGCCGGTTTGCAGAGTGACTTCCCCTACTCACTCTTTACCCCTTCCACAAGCCTCTCCACTGTCTGTCCCTCGCCGATCAATAAAGGCCTAAAATGCCCAAAAAATTGATATCTGAATCTGCATCTGTTATCCAACCTGCCTTTGTGCCACGACCAATATTCCATGAAAATTGCAAAATTTGTTGTGAACGTTTTGACTTATCTTGCTCACAGATGGATGGACATATGGACAGACAAATAAACAAATAAATAAACAAACAAACAGGCAAAAACATTGCCCACCAACTGCTGGCTGAGCGGAGCCGTATGCAGGATGGTTATCTTAAATTTGTCCTATGTGGAACATTTTTAAAACAGAAAGCTGTCTCAATTTTAGTCTTCTTTATGAGTAAGTGTGTCCTTTAACGGAAACTTAAATAAAGAACAACAAAAACAGAGTAGACAGTCTTTAATGGTCTGTAAACAGAGATAGTTTGTCTGCAGGTTGTTTAGAGGATTTCATCACTGCTGCCAAATGTCCCATCGATGTGTCTCAATCGAAATGGGCCTCCACATGCCTTCACAGTGTTGTGTGACGTCACGGCTGAGCAAACTGATCCATGTAAACAGTTTACCTTCACCAGAGAAGATTTCTGATTCATAGTTTCATCTCACAGAGCGACATCACACTCCGACGAGGAAGACCAGACAACCAGGGCCACAGGAAATTCTTTGAGGGCTTCATCATCACCAAAACAACCGACTCGGCTCTAACCTACACGATTTCAGGGCTGCGAGGTTTCCTGGAAATGGGAAAACTCAAGAGAGCCTCTAGTCCGCCCGCTTACAGTTAACAGCCAAAAGTCATTGGTGCTCTCATGTTTAATAATAGACGTAAATCCCTGCAGCAGGTGCAACATCTGAAACCAGAGGAGACGAGGCCATAATAGCAGCTCGTGGTTATGGAAGAAGAGGCCAAGTATGAGTGTTTCAGACTTGTTTCTGCATCATTTTGGCCACAAACATGACCAACATGTGATTAAAAGGTTGTTGAATGTCTGATAAAAGGACTGTTAAACTAAAGGGTAGAGTCCTGTAGATATTCTGAGGCTTTTAAAGACTTGTTTACACTCTGTTTCTGTGAACCACCGCACTGAAAGAAGAGGTTTTAGTCCAAACACCATATGGAACCAATGTAAACAAGCTAAAAATAAGCTGCACTGAATAAACTGGAGATTGTACGTTTGGTTGCCCCTGTGGAGAGATATTTACGGCGACGCGATGAGGCTCTCTGATTTACGCCTTAGCCTGGATAAAACCCCAGACAGCTGTGGCCTGTGGTCGACACACGAGACCTGCTGTGGATATGTGGTTCGCGTCGGTATGTTGGCAGCAGCGGTTAGAAAGCTCATCCAGTTATAAGAAGGTCAAAGATTTGACCCCAGAATCAGCAAATGTCCCGAAAAATCTCCATATGTCAAACGTGTGAAATGTTAAAGTGACTCATGGATTCACACTGCAGCTTAGCACTTCATGTCTCTGGTTTTATTTACTGGAAATGTTTGTTTATGTCTGAAATATTTTATTTTTGGGACTATGGATAATAACTAGCATCATGCTAAATTAAAAGCAATCTTGAGTGAACTTCAATAATATTGTTGTTTATTAATAAGCACTGTCCCGTCCAAATAAACATCCAAACTGAAGTAATGTCCATCACCAGCTGATGATATGATATCCTGAGAACAGATGCCAACTCTTAAGTAGCTCCAGTGAGGCCAACCCAACAAAACAAGCCAAGAAATGGCAGAACTCATGCCTGCGATGCAAAAGTCTTCATTTCACGGTCTGTTAAAATCTCCTGGTGTTGCACAGGGTCATCCGTTGAGCTTCAGCCTAAACAATAATTATCATATTATCAAACCATGTGCTTCACTCTTCCTTTCTTCAGTGGTGAGTCCAGAAGAAGATGAGGATGTTCTTGGGACTTTTTCTTGCAATGCTTTAAGGGTGGTCGGTTCAAGTCCCAACCAAATCATGTTTGGTAGCTGGAGAGGTGCCTGATTATTCATCTTCACAACAAGGTACAACTTGTAAGGATCATGCATTTGTGGAATGAGCAACACAGCTAAACATGTTGGTAGCACCCTACAGCTCCTCAGTGAAGCAAGGGTGAGGAACCAGCCTTCTTGGTGTTTGACTTCACCAGTCTCACAGAACTTGGTCCTAAGTTTGGAAATGGTACCAGGGATGACACCAAATAATGCTGCCACACTGCATATCCCAACTCCTGGGACTTTGTTATATTTTTGGGCACTACCCAAATGTTTAGCTGTGTTGCTCATTCCACAAATGCACCATCCTAACAAGTTGTACCTTGTTGTAAAGGTGACCAATCAGGCTTTCCAACGATATAAAATACAATGCCACTTGGTTTTGATGAAAGGGAGAAATAATCGACCCAAATAATTTCAGGCGAGTTATCAAAAAGAGGAAACTACCCTATCTTGTACTGTTCAGAAATCAAAGAAACAACTCCTGGATCCGGATCTGAATTGAGATCAGCACCAAAATTGGATCACTTCTTCCTTGTGCCATAACCAACACTCCTTGAAAATTTCATCAAAATCTGTTCATCACTTTCTGAGTTCTTGTTTACAAACTGACAAAGAGGCAAACCTCATTGGTAGGGCTAAATAAAACCGGTAACTCAGTCTCAGTGATGTCACCAAATGTTTCTGCAGATGCGTAATAATGCCAAAAGATGGTGGGTGGTTGCCATATCAGGCCATTCATGGAAATAGAGCACCCTGGCAAAAGCTTAGAGGCAGAACTTTAGACTCCTAGAAAACAGCGATGACGCAACCTACTGTCATTTGACCTCATCACATCCCTAACAGAGCAGTTTTATAAGTAACTCTGAGTCTTAAAGAAATCAAAACAGATCAATAACACAATAGTTCATCCCCTTATAGCATTCTGAAGACCTAACCCTGCAAGGCTATGTCTGCTGTAAAAAAAAAACAGCATTTTAACATGGGGCCCAATGGGGGCTTATTTGTTTTGGCAGGCCTCTAGTGGACACCCAAGGTACTGCAGCATTTTTCACATCTGGCCTCATTTTTAACACTTATGCTGCTGCTTGAACAAAGGTGGAAGAAGTCCGTCTGCCCTCTCCTCTGTATTATGAGCTGCATCATGTGCAGTATGAGCAGCTGTTTGTTCAGTGAATTTAAAGAGCAGTATTTTTAGGGTCTCCACTTGTGTCCAGAGTCCAACAAGGGGAAACTCCAGGGCTATCACGTTATGATCCATCAGCAATCCCACGGATGCCTGAGCTGTAACTGCAGCTCTCACACCTCTCCTTCAACAACGCTCCACGTAAACAAACAGACGCTAGCTTAAAACCCCTCCACGGATGCTAACTAAATGGAGGTCACGAGCGGCAAATCCCTCTGACTGCAGCACCGGAGCAACAAACAAACACTGAGTGGATCATGTTTCGGTGTATTTGTTTCTCATATCTGACGGTATAAATAGACCACGTTAGCATCTGTGGACTCTGTTCTGTTGTTGTTCCACCTCTTTCACAACACGAGCCCAACAATAACACAAGCTCACAGCTCGTATCCTTCATGATTGGTTTGTTGTTTCTTAGTAAAGAGCCAGCATTCTTAATGTTAAATTCAAAATGAAAATCACTTGCCCCAACGTATTTTCTCCTCAGAGGCTAACTTTCCCTTTGGCAGCCATATTGAATGTCCAATGCTAAAAAGATGGCAGATATTCCATCACATCTTTACTTTATTTACTTCACCGAACATTTTTACAGCTCGTGTCACAAGCCCTTTTGAGACGGTTAAGACATCCAGCTCTGACCTCAGAGTTAGAGACAGGACGGGGGGCTAGGCGTGAGGTCATCTAGGCACACCCAACATCGGGCAAGACCTGAACCAGAACCAACTCAAGGTGCTAAATATCTCATCTGGACTGGGAGCTGCTTGAATTCCACAGGTCAGTGGATACTAATGTAAGTTCCTTGAGGCCCCCTTACTTGTACTGAAAATGGACCCCGTATTTTAACTGTTACCAACAAATAGGCCCCCAAAACAGTTTTCTATGGCTTTAGCTGGAGTGTGTCACAGACCCCCTGGGCGTGCCTGGACCAAAGCTGCCACTTCAGTAAATATATGGATGGATGGATGGATGGATATGAATTAACCCCTTAAAGCCTGTTGTATCATATTTGATACATACTTTTATGATACTTCTATCTAATCAATATGATCAAACAAATTACTAAAAAAAAACCAACTGAATACAATCAGATAAATTATAAAAATGTCCTCAAGTGGATTATCAGCTGCCAAAAACACCTAATGTATCAAATGAGATACAAAAAATATATATGTTAAATTTTATGGAAAAAAAATAAACATTTCAGCTCCAAAAATAAGAATTTTCTGGCTATAGTTTGTGTTTTCAGGCTTTAAACGGTTAATGGATAGATAAATGTATGGAGGTGTGGCTGAAAAGGTGGATGTACGTAATGGATGAAGAGGTGGATGAACAGATTGATGATACAATTATGGATGAATATGTGAACAGATTCTTGAATGATGAAAGTGTTTATGGAAGGATTAACTGATGGATATGTGGATGAATATATAATTAACTGAGGGACAGATGACTGGTTAATGTAGAAGAACTAAATATTTGGATGGATGGAAACAGATAAATTGATGTACGTGGATAAAAGCATTGTTGGATGGATGGATGAATAAAGAGGTGGCCGTATGGATGGAGGGATGGATGAATTGATTGATGAATTGATGGACTGATAGATATGAAGATAATGGATTGCTGTAGTAGGATGGGTGGATGGATGAAGAGGTTGATGATTGATGGATGAATTGATGGACAGATAGACAGATGATACATAGATGTGATGGGAGACTTGTTGGATGGACGGATGGCTGATTTGATAAATTGTCTGGTAGAAAGATGGATGGATGAATACAGAGATGATATCAGAATCAGAATCAGAATCAGAAATACATTATTAATCTCCAAGGGGAAATTTGGTTGTTTCAGTTGCTCTTATACACAATATAGCACTCAGAAAATATCAAATTAAGACATTAAAATAGATAGGAGAATTAATTTAACTAAAATAAAGTAAAATACCATAAAAATGAAAATAAATGAAATCGGAATGAAAATTAAGTAAGCAGGTTGCAACATGCAGAGTCTTTAAGCAATATCAACTTCCTTAAGAAGGAAAAATAAGTAAAATTGAGTAGAAGTGAGACTCCGAATGAGGTCAAGGAAGATAGACTGATGAAGTAGGATTAATCAGTGATTTGGAAGTATGGATGGATGGATGGATGGATGCATGACTGATTCACGGATGCATAAACGGATGAACAGACAGATGACATGATGCAGATGGATTGAAGGAGGATTGGATGGATGGAGAAATTGGTGAATTGATGGATGATACATTGAAATAGTAGGAATATTGGATTGATGAATTGATAAATAGATATATAGATGATAGATTGATGCAGTAGGGGGGCTGAATGTTTGGATGGATGACAGATGGATGGATGCATGCATAGATGGACTGAAAGATGAATAGTTAACCCTTCGGTATTGTATAAAACACATCCTTTTGTCCTGTTTTGGCTGTTTAAAAGCCACAACTTTAACTACTGTAAAAACATAACAGATAAATATATTTTTTTAATTTTGTTACTCTGCTCTCTTCATCACGCTCAGCCCTGATGAAAACTATTTAAAGTTTTTAAAAAGATTATGTATTTTAACCTTTTAAATGCCAATTCCATAGGTGATGCCACTGATTTGGTGAAAAAACACACAAAATGACTGATTTTCAATACAAAAAATGATCAGAGGCTGGAGATTTTTCACATGCTATCACACTCTTGGATCTGTCAAAGATCAGTAAAAAATAGGCTTTGGTGCATTTATTATTTTTTGCGCAGCATCAGATTTTAAGTTTTACTCTCCACTGACTCCCATTATAACCACATTTTTTGAATGCAGCCATGACACTGCAGTTAAATCACCTATGAAATAAGACTTAATAATTATCTGATATGTTTTTACAGTGGCTAAAGTTTGTGGCTTTTAACAGCCAAAACGGGACGAAAGGGTAGTAAATTTGCCCAGGCAGGGTATTTTGGACCATTTAAAATTTCTGAAATCACATTTTCAAAATTTATGTAGAATTAACTTTCCTCACCAAAAATGTTTTCACCCTCTTAAATAGAGGGAAAGTTATGGCCAGTTTGTTCTAAATATCTCCCCTCTGTGGCAGAAAAAAGCCACAGAGACCCAAGGGTTAAATAAATTGAAAAAGATGGACAAAGGAGTGCTGCAGGGATGGATGAATGATTTAATGGAGAAGTGAACGGCTGGATGCATGAACTGAAGGATGGATAAATAAATGGGTTGTTAGTTGAGTGGAGAGACAGACAGATTTCCTGGTCTAAGATGGTGACCATGGTAACAGACCCACAACTGTGTGGTCTGACCTCAGACTCAGAGTCGGGTGAAGAGTTTGGAGCCGTGGATCCTGAGGGGAGGAGCTGAGGTGTTTTGGGCCTCTAATGGTCCTGAATGATCCTGACATCCATCAGTTTAAAGGTTCTCTGCTCACAGTGATCATTGTTTCATGTCTGGACACAGAGAATTGTCAATATTCTGCCTGATGGAAGAAAACTTCACTGTAACTGTGCAGAGATTGTTAAGGCCATTAACTGCCATCCCAGCTTTGTGTTCCTCTGAACTTTGTGCTTTTCTTGGTCAGTCTGATCCGGTCCTGTAGATGTTAAAATGTCTATATAAGGGCACGATCAGAGGTTTGCGGAGGTCTGGCCTCTGGTCGTAGCTCTCCAAAACGGGGAAGGTCCTGCAGTCAGTCATCTGTGCTGCAGGAGAGCTTTAAAGCCCTGACAGGCAGGACCTTCACACTCAGCCAAAACAAACACTCTCCCGTCAGGATCCCCCTGTTTAATATCTCAGACCAGAAGACAAAGTATTGATTCAATCTTCATTGCTTCTCAAGAGCCTCTGTTTTTCTGCTCAGATGACATCTGCTGGAGAAACACCTACAAACCCTCCACCTCTGCCTGCAGCACCACACCACCATCATCTGCACAACAGGCTGAGTCCTGTAGTGACTGAGCTGCGTAATGATGGGATCGTGAGGCTGATAATAAACCTTTTAACCCAAAATAACTGAACTTTGAACGGATGAAAGATGCATGATCACACACCTGTGCCAAGGAGATGATGTTTCTGACAGGATTTTCCATCTGTTAATTTGTTTATTGGTCAGTCTGTGAGCAAAATAACTCAAAAAGTCCTCAAGGGATTTTAATGACATGGAGGCCAACAAAGTCCCTGTTTTCCTCTGTCAGCAAGCAAAAACTTCAATCTTTGCCCTCTGAAGTATATTCCGCTGCAAAACCTCTTTATCACAGTTAAGTGGATTTATTTAAAATCAGATCACAGAGCTGACAAACACCATGAAACAGCCCTGGTGTTCCAGTTTACACCAGAGTAAACCTCACATTCGCCTGCAGAGTGAAGGACACATCAGGTCAAACACAAACCTGCAGCTTTGCAGAAGTCTCCTGCTTCATGTAGAGTCACTCTGGTGTTTCTGTTTCCACCCTGAAACCTCTTGACTCTGCAGGCCGAGCAGGTCCTGTACAATATCAGTCTATCAAGGCCTGCGTCCTGAAATAGTGTGACACTTACAGTCGGTGCTTAAATGTCACTACAGACTCACATTACCATCTTAACCACGTCACAGAGTTATCAGAAATAGAACAATTATAATCAGCCTCTGCAGCAGCAGCAGCAGTGTCAGCACGTGAACACACCACAAAATTAAAGTGTTTCTATTTGGAGGTCTAAGACAGGGACATGGTGAACGTTAAACTCGGACAGGCCAATGTGACGCTGTCCTCAGTGACCCTCAGACTCCTGCATGGTATTACACCTTCAGCTTTATCACTGAGTCACACTCCAGAGGAACTAACAATGAGGAAATACACCATCACACAGATGCTGCAGATTTTTAAGGATCTGCTGTTCCAGCACATCCCAAAAGTGGATTGAGATCTGGTGACTGTGGAGGCCACCAGAGTACAGCAACAGGTAGGCTGTGGGGTTTAAACCATGCTCGTGTGGGACAAAGGGGCCCGAAGTGTGCCAAGAAAATGTCCCCCACACCATCACACCACCAGCAGCAGCCTGAACAGCCGATCCAAGGCAGGATGGACCCATCCACGGATCCTTTAATCTTCTGATCGGCTCTTTGCCCAGAGGGTCAAGGGTTCGAGGCCAGCTCTGGCTTTCATACGACTACATGTTTTGTATTTGAGAAATGCAGCATAACTGCATAATTATAAAAACAATATAAAAACAAATAAAATAACTGTTATGGAAGACTGATTCCCTTCTGCTTTTGTGCTGCCACATTTGGGGTCCATTTCAGAGATCACTGGATCCAGTTTGTTGTTCCCAGAGTCCGAACTGAATAAGGAAAGAAGACCTTTAGGTTCTCTGCACCTTTTGTGTAGAATAATCTGCAGACTGAATATAAGCTGCAAAACTTAATGTCTCTGAATGTTTTTAAATCTGCAGTGAAAACTTTTGAATACAGACTTACTGAATGTCACTGCTTTCATCGATGACCTACAGTTGTTTCCTCACTTCATTAGTACTGCATGAGCCTGAGAGACTGTTTGATAAAACTGTGTATTGCTGCCATTCTTGGTCGGGTCTTCCCTAAAAAAAAAAAAAAAGATCTGATCTCGATGGGACAAACCTGGTTAAATAAAGGTTAAATTAAAAAAATAAAAAAATAAAAAATGTGGATGTGGCCTTTTGCAAAGCTTCAAGGTCTTGTGCATAGCTTGGTTGTAAAAAGTGATTATTTGAGTTCGTCTTGCCTAAATATCGTCTCCAACCTCACTGGGCGTTCTCCTTTGACCTCTGGCAAGCTGCAGAGAACTGCTGCTCTTTTTAAGACCATTCTATGTAAACCCTTGGCATTGTTAGATGGTTCGATCCTTAATCTTTGTCTGCACTGACCTTGCCTATATCCCCTGCTCCCCTTAATAAAGCCCATGGCTCCTCAGTGAAGCAAGTGTGAAGAACCGGTCTTCCTGGGATGCCCACTTCCTGGTCTGTCTCATAATTGAATGCACCATCATTACATGTTGAACCTCACTGTAAATGTGACTAATCAGGCTTTCCAATGATATATAAAAAATACCAAATGGTGTTATTACTGACAAGTTACTGTCAAAAGTGAAAGCAAGGGGGCCTCAAATATATTTCTCTAAAAATTAATTATATCTCCTCCTTAATAACACCAATTTGTAATAAATTTTATATTGTTTGAAAGCCCAATTAGTCGCCTTTCCAACTGAAAGACAGCCTTCAGTTCTTCAGTGAAACAAGGGTGAGGAACCAGTCTTCTTCAACTGCTGTAAGGATGCCCACTTCATGGCCTGTCTTTGACTTGGTCCTAAGTTTGGAAATGATACCAGGACTGACACCAAATAATCCTGCCACTCTGGAGCACCAGCTTCAAGTTGCAGAGATTCGGGGCCATTTTTGGGGGGCACTACCCACATGTTTAGCTATATTCTATTTCCATGAATGCACCATCCTTATAAGCTGTACCTTGTTGTAAAGGTGACTAAACAGGCTTTACAGTGATATAAAATATGATACCAATAGGTATTATTATATAGTATCAAATTTTAAGAATAACTCAGTGCAACAGTCCAGTTGTATTTTCATTCCTGTTCTAAGCACTCCAGGACTTTTGTCTGTTTTTAGTTGCTGGTTTATCACTTATCACTTATCACTTTTATAAGCTACTGTCTGTTTTTATGCCTTCTGTTTTTTATACTTTTTTTTTTTAAACTTTATTTAATTTTGAGTACTTGTGCCTTAAATGTTGCTATCCGAGCCATTTGCAATGAAATTTTGTTCACATGTGCACCTGTGGTGTATATTTTAAATGACAATAAAGAATCTATCTATCTATCTATCTATCTTATTAAGGGGAGAAATTATCAACCAAAATTACATTCCCAAACTTTTTTGAGGAGCCAAACAACAGTGCCCACTGGCCCATTAGGTCATATAGGCAAATGTTAAGGGCACGTGGCCTCCAGGAGGGCCCCAAAATTGGGGAAAAAAAATCACCTTAAATATAATTATTACTACTATTAACTCTGAACAATTGATATAACTACAAATAATAATAACTAATAGGTAAATGTAGCTTACGTAAAGAGTTACTGTGTGTAAACTGTGTGGTTATTTCATTTCTTTGATGTTGATAGTTGTATTTATGACTTATTACTACTATTATTATTTAATCACTTATTTACAGGATTCTCATATTGTGGTAAGGGTATTTATATTGTTTTTCTGATTTTTGTATTTATTTGTGACTTGTTAAGCATGTACATTGGGTTACATGTGATCTTTTAAGTTAAAGACAATGGTAAAATGATGTTTTTTGATTTCTTTTGTAAGCGTATGTAACTCGGTGATGAAGGGGGCGCCATGTAAAATCTCTCCACATTGGGCAGGGCCGGCTCTGCCAAACCAACCTCCCAAACACTGACTTTGACTTTGTTTGTTGATAAAAATAAACCATAAGCACTGACACAGCATGCCTCACACCTGATTCGTCTTTTGCACAGTCCTGTTTGTCAGTAAATCCAGATTACGGCACATTCCCGGAGCAGGTCAGTCATCAAGAGGAAACTCGTGGGCCGAGACGGAGCAGGATTTGATCCCCGCTGTGGTTTGTGTAAGAGCTCTAATCAGTGCTGCCCGGTCCAGAGAGCTGACATCACTCCAGCAGCCTGCTCTCTCACATGCTTCTCAGATGGGCCGAGCATGAAATCATTTCCCCATAAACTCTGGGAGTGCAGAGAGAGAGCGGGACAGGGCGGGGCAGTGATGGGGGTGAAGCAGGGTTAGACCGCTCCTCTTTTACATCATTTCACATTTGTACAAGACCTATAGCTCCTGAGTGCTGATGACTCCTCTGTGGTTCGTGGTCAGCGGGTCAGTGATTCGATGAGTGACTCATGAGAGAGGAATATACTGGGACCATCCCATCAGTGAGCTCAGAGTGGAGTTACCATCAAACTGACCTTCACAACAATCGATTCACGACGTCCACGATGGATGCAAGAGTCTCACAAATGACTCACCAGAGTTTGTGTAGGGTTTAATGTGAGCAGAGACTTGACAGAGTTTGACAGAAATATGAGAAAGTCAAGCTCAGTGTGTCAAATTAACATCTCAGACTCAGACGATACATTTTTGATTCGCTATTGTATTACAGATGACTGTAGACGCACAGTGTTAAAAAAGGCTTAGACATGGAAAGTTGTTTGAGTATAAAAATGATATAGGAGATATTCTGTACTAGTACTCAAATTTGGGAAGCATGTTCTCAATTTAGGTCAACTAGTGCATAAGTAGACTTTACTAGTGAAGCAGAAAATGTCCCTTGTACTACTAGTCAGCCTTATATGCTAATAAGAGGGAGGGGGAAAGCAAATTCACTCTTCCCATTGGCTTTCAAAAATATTACAACCAATCAGGGTGCTGGATTTGTTATAATCCCTCCTGTTTCATTTGCCTTTGGTCTACTAGTAATACTAGTGACATTTTTGGTTTTACTAGTACTATTAGTAGACTAAAACAGCCTACAAGTACTACTAGTGATAAACTGTATATATGTATATTGAGTTTACTCATAGTACTCGCCCTCCAACAAAAATTTAGTTTTACTAGCCAAGGTTTTTTGCACACTACTGTGTGAGTACTGGTAAAGCAAATCATCTACTAGTAGATGATTTTGTGCTACTAGTAAAGCTTGCAGTTTTGGATAGCAACATATTTTCAGTCTACTAGTAGTACTCGTAACACAAAATTGTCTACTAGTAGGCGATTTTGCTTTACTAGTAAGGTCTACTTACGCACTAGTGCGCCGGAAACCTTTACACGTAAAACTAATTTTGTTTACTAGTTCGACTAGTAAACTCAAAATATCTCACTAGTAGTACTAGTAGACTAAATGCAAATGAAGTAGGAGAGATTGTATCCAAATCCAGCCCCCTAAATGGTTGTAATATTTTTGAAAGCCAATAGGAAGCCTGAATTTGCTTTTTCCCGCCTCCTTATTAGCATGTAAGGCTTACTAGTAGTACTAGTGACATTTTTTGCTTCACGAGTAGTAGAAGTCTTCTTGTGCACTAGTTGACCAAAACTGAGAGCATGTTCTCCAAATTTCAGTACAAATAGAGCTGAACTACAGTTTATATCACTGATATCTTCTTAAACATCACTTAGATCATTTTGAACCCGTGCTATCAGCTTTGCTCCAGAGCTAACTTCTGCCATAGTCTGATCTCTCAGGTCAGATTATGTTCACTGACAGATGATTTCAAGCCTCGGCGCCAGCAAGAGCCAGAGCCAGACGCATTATCTTTTAGGGTTTTGCATAAGTACATTGTTCCATGCAGAAATGGATGCTCTTAAGAGCCATTCAACTGCTTGTTAACACAAATAACTGATGAGGCAATCACATGGCAGCAACATGATGTATTTAGGCAGGTAGACATGGCTGAGGTGAGCTGCTGAACTTCTCTGACTCCCACAACAATCCAAACATTTACTCATGCTCTGATGCACAATAGAGCATTCAAGGTGGGACCACAGGAGCCCCGGCTGGAGTAAGTTAAAGGAGCAAGATAGGGGAAACTGGGGTCGGTTTAAACCAAAGGCGATGTTAGGTACAGACTGTGTGGGGAGGGCAATAGCATGTAGCACAGTACAAATTTTCTCCAATGTGCACTCACCAGCTCACTATTCAGTTGCTATTTGTTGCAAAAAGCTAATCAGCCAATCACATGGGAGCAACTCAGTGCATTCAGGCATGTAGGCATGGTCAAAACGACCTGCAGAAGTTCAGCATCAGAATAGAAAAGAAAAGATGGTTTTCAACTTTGAACGTGGCATGGATGTTGACATTTTTGCTGATTTACTGGGACTTTCACAAACAACCATCTCTGGGGTTTGCAGAGAATGGTTCAAAAAGAGAGAATATCCAGTGAGCAGCAGTTCTCTTGAAGATAATGCCTTTTTGATGCTAGAGGCCAGAGTGGCTGGGATGATACAAAGACAACAGGAAAGAATCACTCATGCAGAAGATCATTTCTGAATGCATTACGTGTCAGATCTTGAAGCAGATGGGCTACAGCAGCAGAGTAGAGTCACATGGGCAAATGTAAAAATGTCTCCTGGTCTGATGAGTCTGGATTTCTGCTCCACATTCAGATGGTAGAGTCAAAACTTGGTGTGAACATCATAAAGCATGGATCCATCCTGCCTTGGATCAGCGGTTCAGGCTGCACTTTGGGCCCCTTAGTCCCCCCTGAGCATGGTTCAAACCCCACAGCCTACCCGAGTATTGTTGCTGACCATGTCCATCCCTTTATGACCACAGTGGACCTTCTGATAGCACTGTCTCAAAACTCAGATCATCTCAAACTGGTTTCTTCAACTGTGCTCCAGTGGCCTCCACAGTCACCAGATCTCAATCCAATAGGGCAGCTCTGGGATGCGGTGGAGCAGGAGATCCTCCTGATGGTTGTGTAGAAATCTGCAGCAGCTGTGTGATGCTATCATGGAGATATGGACCAACATGTCTGAGGATGTTTTAGCACCTTTAAATCAAGCGAACCTCAGATTCAGAACATTTTGCTGTAATCACGTCGTTATCGGCCTCTCCTTTGGCTCCTATTTTGAGGTCCAGGGTTGCAGCCAAAGGACCTCTAATAACACAGATCGAGACTGAAGTCCCCCCTTCATAAGTCCACCATGATGTCATCAGTGGTCTGATATCCCTCCCTCTGTGCTCCGTGTTGTGCTGCCATGGGAACAGCAGTCGGTGTTATGAAACCAAACCAGAGGGCAGACGGCGTTGAACGTCTCCCTGTAAACCTGTGAGCAGATAACTGAGCTGAATTAGCAGAATGATCTCATGGTCCTCATCTTATCTGCCGGCCTTCAGCTGACACCCACGGACTCTGTTACTCACGGAGGCGGCTGATTTAGAGCAGGAACTGACCAACGAAAGCTGACAGAGGGGATGATGAAGTGATGGCGAGGGTCAGAGGAGGAACCGTTGCTGAATTCCAAAGCAGTTAGAGTGACCATCTGAAACTATCTGATACTGCTGGTGTGCAGCTGTATTCATGCCAGCATGGTTCCTTAAATGTAGATGATTTGGTGGCTCTTTGTAGCTCTGTGGTTTGACTCAGTCGAAAAAGATGCCACAAGTTTTCATTTTTCTCTTGGATCACTTTTGATCCTAATCCGAGACCATCACAATCAATCACTACAACCATTATTTGAATTGTTTGTTTGTTTGTTTGTTTTTCATTTACCCAAGCACCAATAGTATGAGGGACAACCCATGACTCCAGCTTGGCTTTTGGCGGGGTACACACATAAAGATTATCGGGCTGTTTTTGTCCCAACTTTCCCCTTCCTGACCAAGGACAGCAAACTCCAGATTATCTACTGTTTTATAAGATTATCCTATAAGATTACCCTGTGGTCTGCGGTGTGTTAAGACTGAATTAGTCCCGATAATCAGCTCCAAAACAGGCAATCATAAATATTAAAATTGTTCAATATTTACGACCTAAAATCTTCGTGTGTGGGGAAAGCCGACAACTACCGAGTCATGACTCTGTGAATGTAGCCAATCAAGAAGCGAGCTGACTGAGGAACAAGGAAGCAGGCGTTAATAAAGACAAACATGGCCGACCTGAAACATAAAGTTGGGTGGAGCTCAGAAATAGAGGATCAGCTCACGTGTTCTAGCTGTCTAAAGGATTTTTTCCACAATCTTTTCTTTTTTTTAGTTCAAAAATAGTCCCAAGACCACCATCATTCCCTCTCCTCGCATGTCCTCTTCCATGTTGTGTTTTCCGGTTGGTGCTGTTTCTTCTTCTTGGTTTTTGTTAGATCAGGTTTGATCAGATTTCTGTCTTGGAGGACTAGATTTTAGATCGGTGGTGGGACAGAATGGTTATGTGTGTGGTGAGCTGTGTTGAGATTATCAGAGCACACCACACACAGTGCGATCCAGACTGTTCAATGCCTGATTTTTATCTTCATGTGTGGGCTCTCTGACAGATAAAACATCTCTTCAGATTAAGAAAATCCTTATGTGTGGACCCCGCTTTATTCTGGAAGCTGTATCCTCAGTCTCACCAATCTGAAGACTTGGCCTCCACGCTCCAGCACTTTAAACTTCTGCAAGGGACGTCCATCTTCATCACAAATAAATGTCCCTAATTTGGCTCCTTCGTCCGACGCGCTCTCCAAACCGAAGACGGTGACCTCCTTGGGGGTGCTGGTGTTGCAGCCAGAGGGAGGCCTGTGGCCTGTGGCCCAAAGACACAGACTGGATAGTTAGGCAGGGTGATGGTTATATAAGCCTGTCCACCTTTAAAGGGCCAGCAGGGTCCTAGGATCTGCTCTTGCATTATAATAATAATAATAATAATAAAAATAATACATTTTATTTAAAAGCGAATTTCAGGACACTCAAGGACACTGTGTAAAGTTCATAACAACAATAAAATCAACAATAGGACAAAAAGTCAGCAAAAGACATCAGATAATAACAGACATAGGGATGGAAATGTGTAGGTTGCTGTTAAATGAGTATCTTTGCCACATGGCATTACAGATTTTGGACTTACATACTGTTGCCCAAATTAGTATCCCGAAAAGTGCCATCATTTGTGAATGCAGGATTAAGTTTGGTAACTTGTTTCCGGTCAGTCGCAGGTTTTCCAGATCTTTCTTGAGTCCCTCTCCTCAAAATATGATGGAAATTTGGAAATTTTTTAGCACATTTTCACCCTGAAATGGCAGTAAATAGTGGGAATGACTCTGTTATTATTATTACAGGAATACAGCTCTAATTTTTGAGCATTTGTATATGGTATATTTAATTCTAATAATTATTTGTACAGCATTTAAATCAATCAATCAAGAACCCTCACAAACAAACACAAATGGCAGAATAATCCCTGAAAGAATGAGAACCTCAGAGAGAGCAGGAAAACGTCTACTGTCTCTCAGACCAACGGTGCTCATGAAAGTGAAGCACCTCAAGGAAAGAGAGGAGAACTGAACACCCAAAATACACAAACAATCCAGAACCAGGGACCTAACACGGTCCAAAAAAACCCAAAAGACCCCAACCCACAGGGCCAGAAACACCAAAAAACAACACCAACGCACGTCAGCGCAGAAGGCACAAGGTGCAGCCCCCAAAGTCTCCAGCTCACAATCAAAGGTCTCAAGAGAACCAAGACAATCCAAGAACAGGTGAGGCCACGAGGACCAAAATAAAACATGAAATAATAAAATCAATAAGAAAAGAAATGGAAATAAAAGGGGGGAAAGCAGAAGACAGGAGATTAAAAAGAGAATGAAATGATAAACAATAAAAAGCAACAAAATTCCTAACAAATAGCAGAAATAGAACAGTATAGGAGCCTAAAAAGTGATCCATAAAAAGGGTAAAAATAAAACATAACATGGACAAGCAATCAGCATAAAATATATAAAATGGGAATTTGAATAAAGTAATGGCATTAATAATTAAAAATTACATTAAACCAGTAACAGAGGAAAAGCTCAGAGTAAAAGGAGCTAAAATCAGCAACAAAAAATGATAAAATGCCTAAAAAACAGTAAAACAGAATTAAGATCAAGATGAAGATGAAGATTTAGCAAGAGGCTGAATGATCATGTCTTTCATGTCATCAGTTCCTGCTGTAAACTCTGGATATGTCCTTCTGAAACTCTTCAGATATGCAGCCTGACAGTGGATAATTTTCTGCTGAAAAATCCAGATCAGTGCCCTCATGGACTTTAGGACTCACCAAAGTTTGTGAGTTTGCTGTTTGGGGCTGAGCTATAGACTGAAGACAGCCTGAAGAGGAACAGAGATGTTTTTAAAGCACTCAGTAAGCATTGATATTCATGAAAATACTCAATACCAGAGGAGGACTTATACTGAGATAGACTCCATCCTGAATTCTGGTGTTTATGGTTTTTTTAAGATTGTGATCATTCTGTTCATAAAATATTTCTCTGAGTTCGGGGTCGTGCTGCCCTCAGTGGAGAAAGATCGAACAGAGCTCACAGTGAAAACAGTCAGAGAGGAAAAACTCTATTAATGGAGAGAAGAGCCACATGGGATCTGCACAGGGGCAAAGCATGCTGGGTAAGATAACAGAGAGCAGGGCGAGGAGGTCAAAGAGCCGCTCTGTTTATTTTTCTGATTTAACAGAGATCATAGCGGACATTTTCCATATTTATGAGGACGTGTGGGCAAGAGAAAAATAAACAATGCTGCAATTTTACCCCCAAAAACTGAGCCAAGTCTGCCAGATTTTAGGTGTGAAAGTGGCATAAGTCAGAAATAACTAATAGGACAAGTTAAGATTTATCAAAGTATGTAACAGGCCTGATTTAACTCTTTCTGTTGGTCAAGCTCTTCTGGTGATGTGATTCAAGAGGACAGCTAATGATGGCCTATACTGGTAACATCAAGTGTGGAAGAGTGAAAGTGAGTTTTTGAGTCATCCCCATATCCTGTCTTAATTTTGTTTCCATTCTTTCACCCAGGCCCAATTTCTGATCAATTAAAGTTAATTACACATGCACTGTAAAAAGGTTGTTGTAATGTTTATAGTAACTTACTGGCAACAAGATGCCAGTAAGTTCCTGTAAATATCTTTACAGCAGCAATAACCTATTTTGATTTGCAACATAATTACTGTATTTTCAACTATAGGATAACTACTGTATATTTATTCAAGTTGTCATTACTGTAACATGATTTACACCAGAAATACTGTATTTTCATTCAAAGTATCATGCTGTATTTTATTCTATGCCTTTAAAATAAAAGTGAACTTGCAGTATTTTAGTTTATATCACTATATCTTTAACTATATTACTGGTCATTTATTAGTAAGATATCATTTGAAAAAATATATATATATACATATATCAAATTTTATGCAATCAAATACATTTAACAAAGCATTTGTTTCACCCAAACATGTGCAACATTTGATAAAATAACTCCTGCCTGCTATTGGCCAGTTTTCCTGGGCAAATAGGAATTTTCTCCTGATCTGTTGCTCTTTTCAGTAACTTAATATGTAGACATTTTACAGCAGGTAACTGTAGATTTTATGGTAAAATGCTGTTAAGGTTATATAAATCTGTATGTTTTCCCACAATTATTGCCATTTACAGTAGTTTACTGTTTGTTTGTTTTTTACAGGAAGTAGTTGTAGATATTACAGTAAAATACTGTTGAGTTTACAAAAATCAGAGTAAATGTAAATGTAAATGTGTGCTAAAGTCAGTCAGATCTTTTGTTTTTAATGGCACGAACCCTGAAGGCATGAGAGCTTGTCTAACCCAGCAACAGTAACCTGATGAAGGATCACTTCCTGGTTAAGGCGGGTTAGTTTAATGAATGTTTAGTCTAAAACCTCAATGGTCTGTTTCATTTTGGCACAGGATGAAATGCCAAAGCCTGCAGGGTCCATCCTCTGGGGAGCATGAAGCTCAAAACAGTCTAATAATATTTGTCAGGACCTCTCAGTGGCTGTAAAAGACATCCACCCGTAAATCCAAAGAGCAGTCTGCTTCCTTATCATTAAGAGCATCCCGTCTCCAGGGGGCGGGGCTTAAGCACTCTCTGATAAAGGATCTATTAAATTAATGCTCTCTAATCTCCCACTTCCTGTAACAAAGAGCATTTATGGAGTGCAGACTGAGGGAAGTCATAACTCACTGATTCACCCATGAGTCCCACAGACGCTCCATTCATGAGTCAGGACGAAATAAACACCCAAAGTGTCACAGGGCGTGCTGTCATTCAAGTCACTCCATCTGCAAACTACAAACTTTATTATCACACAGTTATCTTATAAACATTTGATCATTAGCACTTTCCATTTTATAATTTTGCAGCATTTGTCCATCCAGTGTATCCTCTGGCTGCCATCTTCGTTCCTTTTCTATACTCCCAAGAGAAATTTGGAAACTTTATTTTGATTGATTATTTCTCCCCCTTGATAACACCAACTAGCATTGTTTTATATCCTTGGAAAGCCTGATTAGTCACCTTTACAACGAGGTAAAACTTGTAAAGATTGTGAATTTGTGGAATGAGCAGCACAGCTTAGTGTGCGGATGCTGCCTCCAAAAATATGCCAAAATCCGCTCATCTCCTGAAAGAAAGCTGCAGTTCCTCAGTGAAGCAAGGGTGAGGAACTGGTCTTCTTGGGGTGTTGTCTTCCTGAGATGTCCACTGAGTGGTCTGTCTTTGACTTCACCAGTCTCATGGTCCGAGGTTTGGAAATGATACCAGGGCTGACACCAAATACTGAAACACCAGCTTCCATTTTGGCATGTTAAGCTGCGTTTTTCGTGCCACGAGGGCCCGATCCTTACAAGTAGTGCCTCATTGTAAAGTCAACTAATCAGGCTTTCCAAAGATATATAATACAACACCAGTTAGTGTTATTAAAGGGAGACAAATTCACTGAAAAAGCATTTCCAAACTTTTTTTGAGGAGTGTATTTACAGTTAATATACAAGTCCTTGTGTGATGCTGTCAGTTTATCACCATCTGATGCAAATGGTGGTTTTAAAAATTAGATAAAAACAGAAATATATGTTAAAAATTTGCAGTCCTCCGACAAGGAAATCTCCCACCAGGGCATTTCCAACACTGACAACTTCTGTGTTAATTTTGTTGACTGATTATTTTCATCATAGTTTTCATCAACAATCTTTTTTCCCCTGACGAAAACTAGACAGTAACTAATAAAAACAAGTGCACATGGACAAAAACTAGGCCCGAACGATTTTAGGAAAAGATCTAATTGCGATTTTTCTGTCAGATATTGCAATTTCAATTCGATTCATGTTTTTCTTTTTTTTTAAGCTTCAGTGCAATATTCACTGTGTTTAGAGTACAGACAACAGTAAGGAAATTAATGATCATAAATTCATCATCTAATATTAATGATAAATAATCTGTTGTCATTATTTAAGAGATACTCTAACTTCTACTCCTAAACAGAGGCTTTGTGTTGTTGACCTGCTTACCAGCACTTCTGTAAATGCAAACTGACTGCAAATTTGTAAAATAGTTGACACAACAGATCCTGGGTCAGTCAGGAGTGCTGCAAAAAACTGAAGCTTTGGCGATCTCATGATTACGTTGTCTGAAATTGCGATTTCGATCCAAAAAAACAAAAATTAACTGACATTTTCACCAGCAAATAAAAACTAGACTAAAATGTTTGACAGAGACTTAATCCAATCAGACCTAATTTGGTCATGTAGAAAGTAGAGACAAGTTAGGAATATATCCAATCACAGCTACTTTGGTTGTGTGGAAAGGTTGGATGAGTTAAGAGGGACATCCAATCACAGCTGCCTTAGCTTGGTGGTGGTGGGATAAGTTGTGGAGCGATCCAATCAGAGCTCCTCTCTTTATGAATTGATATATTCATGTAGAGCAGGTTCACTGTTTGTTGTCAGTTCTGGTATTGTAACTGAGATGCTCTGCCAGGTAGCCTAAATAAAGGTGACTGCATTTCACACAAAAGTTCAATTTGTTTCTGTTCATTTATACATTCAAACTTTAAATTCAATAAAGGGTTATTAAATGTTTCATTTATCCAAGTGTAAAACATGACTTCAGAAATTCAAGGAAACATAAAAAATGCCTTACCCTTTACACTTCATATTTTAGTCGACTACATTTACAGCAGATTTCATCGACTAAAGTGTTGTGAAATTTCATCAACTAGATGACTAAATTATGACTAACACCAAAAGATATTTTAAGCAAAAGACTAAAACTAAAACTAAATTAAAAAGTGCTGTCAAAATTAACACTGGTCGACTTATTGTCAAAAATGTGGAGAACTCACATCCAAAGAGTTATAGCCTTTTTTCTCTTTAATAGCTACACGAGCGATTTTGCTTAAATGGAAAGATGTGGCACCTCCATCACACAGCCAGAGGCTGAGAGATGTGATGTACAATCTTAACGTCTCCTGTAAGAACTTTAATAAAACCTGAGAGACACTTTTTCAACATGTGAAAGTTTACCCAGTCTGGAACTTTGACCTAACAACTCTCAGGAGGTCTTTCCTTTAATTGTTGTAAATCAGAATGCTTATTTTTACTATTATCTATAAATCATCCACATCACTATGTACTTTGACAGCGTTTTGTTTCTTTTTACAAATTTTAATTTTAATTACTACATATGTGTTTGTTTATGTATGAACATGCATACCTGTGTGCGTTTATGTTTATACATAAACACAAGCCACTTTCAGCTCTTTTTACATGTCCTCATGGGCAGAAAAATCTTTTAACCTCTTATTTAATAATATGATCACTTTTTTATGCTGCCACAGAGGATGCCAAACTATGTCTCACTGGAAAAATTCTGTTGCCTAACAAGCGTTTCTATAGTGACAATAAAGAGCTATTCTATTCTATTCTAAAAACATAATTTTTTCTAGCATTATTATTTTGTTTATTTTATTTACAATGATTTCTTTTTGAATTGGTTTATGTTGCAATGTTGTACCTAATGCTTCTTCTCTGTCCTGTGACCAACATTCTCCGCAAATTTCATCAAAATCAACGGAGAACTTAATGAGTTATCAGTGAAATATGGAAAACCACATCTCAACCGTCTCAAAATGTTAATAAATCCTTTCCACATCCAGATTCGGATCACCACCAAAATCGAATCACTTCTTCCTTGTGCCACGATCATCGTTCCCTGAAAATGAAATCAAAATCTGTTCCTAATGTTTTGAGTTATCTTGCTAACAGAAAACTCCTTGGCGGACGTCTTTGGCCTAAAGCATGATCGACCTCTTCAAGAAGAACAGGCAGATACTCTGATGCATGACCAGCAAGGATTCATAAAGGATTGTATTTCATCCAAGTGCCATAACATCTTCAGTACTAAAATACTTTGAACCTCATTAAACAAGGGGCCAAATATAAAACAGGGTTTCCCAACTGTTGGATGAGGACCTTAAACTGGGTCACAGAGTTGCTTCCAGTGGGTCGCAAATTCTCTGTGCATGGAAACATCCCTCAGAGATGTTGGTCCATATCTCCATGACAGCATCACACAGCTGCTGAACATCCATGGTGAGAATCTCCTGCTCCACCACATCCAGAAGGTGCTGTATGGGATTGAGATCTGGTGACTGTGGAAGCCACTGGAGTACAGTGAACTCAAACCAGTTTGAGATGATCTGAGCTTCAAGACAGTGCTATCAGAGGATGGTCCACTGTGGTCATGAAGGGAGCAGCAATACTCAGGTAGGCTGTGGGGTTTGAACCATGCTCAGGTGGGACTGAGGGACCCAAAGTGCAGCCTGAACCACTGATCCAAGGCAGGATGGATCCATGCTTTATGATGTTCACACCATGACTTAATATCATCCTTAACCAATCTGCCCATTTTGTCTGACCTCTGGTATCAACAAGGCACTTTCCCCCATATAACTGCTGCTCATTGGATTTTATCTCTTATTCAGACCATTCTCTTTTAACCCTGGAAATGGTTGAATGTTCCCTACATTCAAAGCCTCTTAATTCACCTTTCCTCTCCATTCTGATGCTCAGTTCGGACTTCAGCAGGTCGTCTAGATAATGTCTGCATGCCTGAATGCATTGAGTCAATGCCATGTGATTGACTGATAATATTTTTAACCCTGTGACATTTTGACGTCACAAAATGAAACTTATATTTCATTCTGATTATTCTCTGTGATTGTAATCAACTTAAAATCTATCAAACAACAATAACTAACCTGTGAAGCCTGTTATTTGTTGTCATCAAACTCTAATTAAGGCATAATCAACAGATGTCAGAGAAAACTTCCTGATCTCTTGGTCTCACCTTCTCTGAGCTCTCTCCAAAGTCCCACAGCTGTTAAATCCCAAAAAGTCCACTTTAATGAAGGTCACCAGCAGCTCTCACGACATCACCAACTCCATGTAAATATGTCCCTCTGTCCTCTTTATTCTCTTCTTCTCTGCTCCAGTTTGAGGCACCAGCAGAGCAGCGTGAAGCTTCCTCCTCTATAACTTTGGTCTGACAGCTCACGGGGCGAGAGAGGAAGAGTCACAGCTAATAAAAGAGACAGAGGAGCTCTGTTTGAGGCTGAATATTCCCTTTTCCCTCCAGTCGATGTCCAGAGTTTGTCTGCAGCCTCTGCTCTATATTTAACGTCTGCTCTCAGTCTGTGATAGCAGCTGAACTGACTGGAGCTTCAACAAACCCCCAACAGCTGAACCAAGAGCCGGTCCAGCAGCCAGACCCCTCCTCCTCTCCTCCTCTTCCTCCTCCTCTCCTCCTCCTCTCCTCACATGCTCACAGTCAGAGCTCAGCTTGCTCTGGTTTTGGTGTTTCCACCAGCAGTTGTGGTTCTGACATGGTCTAGTACAGTTAACTCTGATCCAACTGTACCCTCACCTGTTAGGCAGCAGTGTAGCCTCCTTCATGATTGGACAGGTGTGCTTAGGGCCAGGTGAGACAGTTTGGGCTTCTGATGAGGATGGTTGCCTCCCTCTGCAGGTCACTGGGGCACATAGGAGACCATTCATTTTAGGTCATTTAGGTCATAGGTCAATACGTCTTAGTCTGTTGTTCTTGTTCTGAGGTGATTATTTAGGCACTGACTTCAGTCATGACGCATTGTCTTGTTCTGCATGTAGAGAAGGGCAGGCCGGCCTCTGTGGCACAACTTTTTTTAGAACAAATATAATCGATACCTGAAATCAAATCTCTCAAATGTGTAGGGGAAAGTGCATCAGAAATCGGCACCCAAATAACCCCAATTTCTTCCCATTAATTCACAACATCCTTGATTTAAAAATAACTTTGGGAAGTGAATTTTATGTAGCTGGGATTCTAATTTTTGAGCAAAAAGAGGTTTTAAGAAGATTCCAGTGTCTTTTATCAGGATTTGTAGTGAGCATAAATGAACATCATGTTGTACTAAATGAAGTCCTTAGAGTAGAAACTGAGACTATAACTTGTTGTAAAATGTTCACAGGGGGACTAAACCACCTGAAAACAGACTTTTCTCAGTGGCAGCAGTGAAATGCATGTGCGCTGTCCCCTGCAGGACATTTAATAGACTACAGGCTTATGGCGCTATATTTTCTTCAACTTTCAGAAATTAACACTTCGTCCATTTTATTTATCAAGTCCATACTGCAGTCCAACAGCTGTTTTATTTCCTGGATGTGAATAAAAATGTGCTTTAGAAATCTGCACCAAAATAATCCCAATTTCTTCCTATTTAATCACAATATCCTTGATTTTAAAGTAACTTCAGGAAGTGAATTTTGTGTAGCTGGGATTCTAATTTTTGAGCAAAAAGAGGTTTTAAGAAGATTTCAGTGTCTTTTATCAGGATTTGTTGTGAGCAATAAATCCTGAAGACTTTTGTTGCTGCAAATAAAGTTGCCACGCACCAATCCTCCCTGACTTTTAGGCTATTTGACTCTAAATGGGATCATAATTCAATAAATGAACATCATGTTGTACTAAAGAATTCCTTAAACTAGAAATTGAGACCATAATCATATTATCAATATGTTTTCTGAGGGAATAAACCAACAGACAAATAAACTTTTTTCTTTAATGGCAGAGAACATTTTCTTCACCTTTTAGTCTTTAACACTGTGCCGATTTCATTGATCAAGTCCATATTGCTGTCCAACTGTTCTTTTATTCCCTGGATTCAGAAAAGTGCATCAGAAATCGGCACCCAAGTAATCCAAATTTCTTGCCGTTTATTCACAACCCTCTTGATTTACAAATACCTTCAGCAAGCAGTTTTCATGTGCAAATTTTTGACCAAAAATAGGCTTTAAGAAGATTTCAGTGCCTTTTATCAGGATTTGTAGTGAGCAATAAATCCTTAAGACTGTTGAAGTAAATCAAGTTGCCACGCACTAACTCTCCCCGACTTTCAGGCTATTTGACTCTAAATGGGATCATAACTTGATGGAAAAATGTTCACAGAGGGAATAAACCCCCTGAAAACATTTTCTCAATGGCGCCAGTGTAATGCATGTGTGCTGCCCCCTGCAGGTCGTTTAAAAGACTGCAGGCTTATGTCACTACACTGTAAAAACCCCTTTAGATGCCTTGTTGTTAGAACTTAATTTTGTAAACTGGATTTCTGATAAAAAATTAAGTTTCCTTTTTCTGTTTCTATTTAAGCTTTACATAAATAAAAAACGTACTATTTTTGGGACAGAACTTCACCACGAACTGATTTCATAAAAGTCAGTTTACATGTTGTCTGAATATGCTGCACTGGCACAGCTCCTCCTGCTGGACAATGAGAGCAAAGATGTTGTGATAATTCATACAAGCTGTAGTGTTGGGATAACCTACCACAGAGGCAGAGCATGCTAAGCACAGCCCAACAGGAATTTTCCAGGAAAAGCGCCACCAAGACGATTTGGAGATTTCTCTGAACACGGTGCCCACTCTCGACAATGAGAACCGAGCCATTCTTAAATGCAAATCGCCTGCAAATTTAGAAATGGCTTGCAAACGAACGGCTCACTGTGAATCCATTCTCATCGTTCACTTAAAAGAGCTGCTCAAAAGACTCAACTCGTTCACTAAAGTCACATCTTTAGCGAAAACCATCGTGGAAGTAGGTCAACAAAACAAAGCCTCTGTTTAGGAGTAGAAGAAGATGATAAGATGATAGTAGAAGTAACATAACGCAGGACTGTTTAGAGATGCTGAAGAGTTTATCTGATGACTGTAGGCAGAGGCAGGCTAACGCTACCCATAGACTCCCAGTGTTTGAGCTAAGCTAACAAACGGTGGGTGAGCTCTGCCTGTCTTTTCCTTGTTACTGCACGCACAGTCAAAAGAATGGTGTCTATCTGTTTGTCATGGACTCGGGAGTGAGGCAAGACACAAAAAAAGTTGGCCTTTCCCTTTTAAATCAGAATATGACCTCTTTAATCCTCTGTTTTCATTAAGCCCAATAATTCAGTCCTTCTTACTCATATTTGGTTTCATAAACAACGCCCAAACTTACATTGTTCCCATCATTCTTAGCCAAACTTGATGTTTCATCAGAAAGGTAACCTTCATGGTGTTTATTATTGTCGGCTGTGAGCTCAAACCTGTGAGTCATTTCTTCACATTACAGCTCAGCTGTAAATGAGCGGGTGTGGGTGTTTGTTCATTTCTCTTTATTCATTGTTCTCCTGTTTCAAAAACCCCCCAAACTTGGACCTGGAGCTCTCAAACCATCTCAGCAGTTTTACATAAGCCGGGGCGAGCGAGGGCCAGGAGCGCCTTTTCAAACACAAGATGATTAATTCCTTGCTGTAAATGCTCGAACATTTGTTCCTAATAAAAGCCGGTGTGAAGAGAGAAACTGTGAGAACCTGAGCTCTGTGTTGTTGCAGAGTTTGACGTCCAGCTGCAGCAGACACAGCACAGCTGACGGTGGAGCTCATCCCATCAGTGAGTGGTGTTGGATGTCACCGCGGTGCTGATTTACGGATCACAGGCTGATCTCACAAAGATATTTTGGGGTATAAACAAAATTAAAGGTTTGTTTCATGTCCTGCATCACTTCCAAACATGTCAGCACATGAAAAATACTCCAATCACTTCATAAAACGAAGAGGAGAGGCCAAGTTTGCATAACAGCATCTCATCCAGCAGGATTCTCAACATTTCCTGTAAATATTAAATCTAAAAATGTCTGGAGGGTTCACGTGGATACATGGCTTTGTTTGACACTTTAATCCAGGAAATAAAACAGTTACTGGACAGCAGTGCAGACTTGATAAATGACATGGACGCAGCGGTAAAGTCTGAAAGGTGAAGAAAATGTACACTTTAAAAACTTAGTTTCACAGAACTCAAAAAAATTGATGCAACATTTTCCAATTAATTTTATGTTGTTTTATGAACTTACTGATTTATTGAGTAAGTACAGCCTAATATTATTCACTTCACGTTATGTAACAAAATTAAGTCAATTCTACAAAAAACAGACAAGAAATTGTTTTGCATCAGTGTAAATGTGGTCAAGAAATTAAGTTACATTAGACTTAACCCTTTGACTGGCATTGTAACTGCGCGGTTGACTTTTTGCTGCATTACCACTGTATTTAAAATTTGAAAGCCCGCCTTTGTCTGTTTTTCCTTATTCCCCTCTCTGAATAATGTTTGTACCACCAATATGTTTCCACTAGGAGGCGCTGCTGTACATGAATAGAATTGTTTGAAAACTAGAAAAAATCAGAAGTGAATCGTTGCTTCACAGCTTCTCAGAAATCTAACAGTAAGAGCATACATCAGAGTAAGAAAACATCTTTTCACATATTGCCAGATCCTCTAATAATCATAATTTGGTTGAAGGAAGCTGCCGCTGTAGAAACTTTACGCAGCTGGTTTGTCCTCTACAGACTTCACCGAGCCTCTGGTATCTCTGCTCAAACTGCAAATATAAAGACTATTGGGGTTTTTATGTAACATTTTCCTTGTCAGCTGAATTTGTTGAAAAACTATTTCATAAACAAGAACAAAAAAAATGGACAAACTGCCTCTTCTTTAAATATCAAATACAGTAAATCCTCTTACACTTTTATTCAATTGAAAACACTAAAAAGACAAGATATATAATGCTGAAACTATTGAGTCTGGTGTGAAGTGAAACATGACTCTAAACTCAATAATCGGAGTATAATTTACCCTGGATGTAAGTTCTTAGATAAATAAGGCATTTAAATGAGATTTTAAAGGAATTCTCTGTTCTTTTAAAGGACAAACTGCTCAAATCAAAGACCTTATAACTTCTTAAAACTGATCAGAAACATATTTATAAACCTCTGTGATCATTAAACTCAATAACTGCTCATCTGCTGCTTCATCATTCGATGTTCTGTGCATTCAGAAATGCTCTTCTGCATACCTTGCTATCATCTCCCACCATTCTGACATTTTGGCCCAGAGAACTGCTGTGCTCCAGATATTTTCTCTTTTTTGGACCATTCTCTGCAAACCCTAGAGATGGTTGTGCATGACAATCACAGCAGATCAGCTGAAATACTCAGACCAACAAGCATGCCAAAGTTCTTAAATCATCTTTCTGTTAATTGTGTGGGGGCTTGCATATTGAGAATTTTACTGTCATAGTAATAGGATTCACTTACAGCGTGCGTACTTCCAAAAACCTTTGGGGCTCTAATTTGGTTTTAGACTAGAACGTTTAAAATTATCTGGCCAAGGCGGTTTAAGAGTGGGAGCATGGTCAGTGCGCTGAGGGTAAAAAGGTTTTGAGTCCCAGGCCGACTTCAGCAGGGATGTTGTTGAGTCCTGAGGGGTCACTATTTGAGGCACCTTTCAGTCCCACACTGCAAAAACTCAGATCTAGGCCAGTGTGTTTGTCTATTTTCAAGTCAAAAGTATCAGTGAAGAGTAGAGGTGTTCTTACATTTGCGGGGTGTCTCCATGAGATGGCGCCAGAGCCGGCTGGCCCATTAGGCAATATAGGCAAAGGCTAAGGGAGCTGAGGCAAAAATTCACCTTCTATACAATTATATTAAAACTAGTGAAAAGCTCACATTGATTCAAATATAAAGCAATGCCTATTTAATGTTACTACAAATGATAATACCAAATAAAATACAGCTATATAGGTGTTAGCTTTGTATAGAGTTATCTTATTTAGCTTTTGTTTATAGTTATTGGATAGTGTAAATGTAGCTTATTTATAGATTTGTGTGTGTAAACTGTGGTTATTTAAATTATTTGATGTTGATTGTTGTATTTGTAATGTATTACTATGATTATTATTTATTCACCTATCAACAGGGTTTTTATATTGTAATTCTGGATTTTTGTATGTACTTGCAACTTGTTAAGCATATAAATTGGGTGACATGTTAGCTTAAAAATTACAGACAATGGTAGAAATAATGCTATTCGATTTCTTTTGTATGTGCATTTAAATTGCCAATGCCTCCATCGGCTCTGGATGGTGCTTCATCACAAGATGTCACAGCCTTATGCCCCAGTCACACATTCCTGTTTCTCATGGCAATTGTGCACGACTGTACACGATTGGCAAGGCTGGTTTGATCGGCATGATACGGGAAGAAATTAGTTCTACAGCGCTTCTACAGCGCTTCGGGGGCATTCATCCTGCTTTAATTAGGTCAATACAACGATATGACGAGGATTCCATAAATTTCCATCTTGCTGACACAACGTCAGCCCCGTTCGAGCCCAGTTTGCGTCACGTAAGCCTCAATTGAGCCCCCTCGCTTGCGTTTTTGTCGCGTTCACTTCCCATACCAGATACGTAAGAACAGCGCTTTGAAATCGCCTTGAATGGGACACAGAAAGCTTTCTGGATAGAGCCACGATCAGCCCAATTGAGCCCCGTACATGCCACGCTAATACCGTTCGTCTTAGGTTTGCATTAGGCTTCCACCCCGCTATAGTGAGAGCGGCGATTCTCCACGACAGTTTTGAACAGTTCAGAACAATCAGGACCCTTCCCCGTTCCCCAGCGTTCGTTCACGACTATACATCGCTGATCCAGATCAAGTAGCGCATGCACCATGACCAAAGCACGTTTCATCAGGATTATGACAATCGTGCACAATCATCATGAGAAATGGGAATGTGTGACTGGGGCTCTACATTTTCTTCAGGCAGTAAATCAGCTGCCAGATTAACTGAGAGTAAACCCGACACCACAAATTAACCCAAATATGGCCTCAAGTTTACAATCTTTGACTGTCGGGGGGGCAGACCTGTCCCAGACCTGTCAGGGACCAGCCAGGTTTTTGTTGAAATTATTGTTTTCTGAAAATGTGTGTAGGGCAGGGTTTTCAGGTTTTTTCTGACTAACTTTATTTTTGTCATTCTCCAGTGGGACCCCACTCTCAGCAGATCCCTGACCACACTCAGAGGTCATGAAGGAGTCACCTCACATCCCAGGATGCTTTGCTTCGGCTTCAGGTGAGTCTGCATACACCTCAGTCATTTCAGGATAGACAGACTCGTCCTGCTGATGGGTGTTATCATCACGTTCAGCCCTTTTTGTTCTGAATGCTTTTAGTTTTGATGTTGAGTTGTCTGAAAAATGTCCAAAGCGTCGACAAATTAGATTTTTATAGAGTTTAGATCAAACATCTTCTGTTATATCTGGAAAGCACTCTTCAGCTCTACAGTGATTCATAAAGAAGCTGCTTGGTCAAATATTTACTGTAAACAAACAACACGGTACACATCTGTCAGTAAGCCATCCTTGAATTTCTAGAGACTGAGTCGAGTCAGAAAAGAAGGATTTGTTGCCACAGTTCGCAGGATCGTGTTGTGAACATCTCATTGATGAGGAGCTCTGGATGACTGTTTGGACTCTGACCTGCTGCTCTGTGGTCTCTCCATGAGGGGGGAGTGGGGTTTTGTTTTTATGTTGAACTGAGAAATTAGGGCTCAAAGTGACATAGGAGATGACATTTTACTGCAATCCAGGTTTTCTAAACTTTATTTTTGAGGCAGGGTGCTGAGAACATAGAGGTTAAACATGGAGATACTGGTTAAAATGGTTAAATGAATAAAACACCTAAATTCAATGTATATACAAATTAATAAACTCAAGGCAAGCTATGGGGTGCTAATACATCCACATCACACTGTTTTTTCATAACTGACTGAAATATCTGAGGTGAATGTAACCCAGGTCACATAAGTTGCTGAATTTAATATTGTATTGTATTTTCTGACATGTATTTTTTTTAAAGGAATGGTAAATAATCCAAAAAATGTAAATGGTTTGGAAGTATATTGATATTTTTTTATTTACTAGCTGTCATTTACAGGGTGAGGCAATAATTGTTTGTGGACCTGTTTAGTACATGTAACCATAGAGAATCTAATGGTTCTGGTCTGTTTCATACAGGTCAGGTTTTTTTCCATACCTCACGCTGTACAGTAAAAGATGGCGAGCTAATCGAAGGACAAACGTCATCATCTACATCTTCATCCTCATCAGCATCTAACCCATTATCACCTGCCTGCCTGTGCGGTAGGAAACTGGGAGACGTTTTTTCTTCTTTCGTTGAACAGAGACTGAATCTATGAATTGTTTTTTTTGTTTGTTTTTTGATGACGTGAAAGAGGCTGAAGACTCTAAAATTTGATTTGGTAGTTAAACCAAATATTTTTGTTTGTTCTGATTGATTTAAAATCCGTATTATTTATTTTATTTTTGTTGCTTATTTTCAATACAATTATTTTGTGAAAATCGAATCCAGTCTCCTGAGTTTTATTAAGTGTTGTTATCAGTTGTTCATATTTCTTGTCGAATTTAGCATCTTCTGAGTGAAACATTTTTTTATTATCTCATGTTGATTACATGTTTATGTTAAATAGTAACACTAAATTAAACGTGCGCTACATGAACATTATCAATGTCTATTTTTTGCAGCATATTTAAAAAAAAAACCTGAACAGGCTGAACTTCACAGTATTCAGAATATTCCTAAGCCCTCCTCGGAAATATTTAAATTTCATATTTCCATAAGCAGCACTTTTTATATTCTGTTCCTTTCAATTATGATTTGATATTATATTAATATTGAACCTGAGTCAAAACAAAAGTCGTCATTTCATTATGCGGAGTTGTGCTCTCGGGCGGAACCACTGTCGCTGCCACACGTCGGACCGCATTAAAAGACGGACTGGCTTTGTTTTGATCTTTTTCGTGAAGACGTTTCATTAAGAATAGAACAGTTATTTATTTTCAGTGTTAACTAACTAAACTCTCATCTGATAATCTTCATATCGGTGTCAAATAATCACATTAAACGGAGTTCCAGAAGCAGTGGAGGGTGCACAGGATCTTACCTGGAGTCTCCCGGAGTCACTCCTCATCTTCGGGTCCCTGTAGGTGGGTCCATAGATATACATAGAAGACTAGATACGTCAGCGCGCTGTAGCAGCCCGCTAAGCGACGTGCGTACGTGGCGGCCATCTTGGGTAGGGCGACGTTCCCACTAAAGGCAATGATGTACATTGAAAATAAATCATAATTTGCTCATTTCTTAACGGATTGTCATGCGGTTTACTTTATTGTACACGTCAAAACATGCTCTATTACTACATTAAATTCGATTTGAGAGAAGAAAATCTAACAATGTTGCCTACAATGTTACCCTTTCAGTCTATAGGCCAGGAAATCTTTTATGTTCAGCTATTCTATATATATATCTAAATGTATATACATAGATATATTGTTATAAATATAAAAACAGAAGGATAAACGTATATAGAAACTATGTTTTTAGATTGAAAGATTTAATGGTAAAGGTAATAAAGTAATCATTTATATCATCATTTATATTTATTTTCTCTCTCTATATATATATACATACATACATACATACACATATATATGTATATATACATATATATATATATATATACATATACATACATACATACATATATATATATATATATATAGATAGATAGATAGATAGATAGAAAGATAGATAGATATAGATATGTGTGTGTGTGTGTGTGTGTGTGTGTGTGTGTGGACAGAGAACATGCGTGGACAACAACAGATAGAGGCCAGTTTTTCATCATCATTGTACAGCCCCAACTCCAATGAGGCTGTGACATTGGGACAACCTCTCAACAAGATTTAATAATGAAAAAAGAGCAAAAAATTATTCTTACTTCTGAAATGTTATTCCTTGTTTCCTGGTTTCAATTGTATGGCGTATTTTACAATTGTATACAGCGCAATGTGCCGGCATCCTTACTGTTTTCGTCTTTGCCCCTTCTACAACCACAGAATGCCCTGACAGTTTGCCCCCACTAGCTTCGCTTCGACATAGGCACGCAGCTCAAAGGGGCGTGTCATATCTAGTCTTCTTTGTATATCTATGGGTGGGACAGTCCGGGTCATGCAGGCTGGGGTACCGGGACACCGCTCAGTTTATACTCCATTTTATTTAAAGGCTCCGATTTACCGGAGGAGGCGACGGGACGACAAAACAACAGTCCGTTAAAAAGAAAAAAAAAAACAAGACAGACTGATAAAGTGCACCCCTAACAAAGACTTAAAAACAAAAAGTTTAACCACAAAAACAACTATAAATCACTCCATTGACAAAAATCAAACAGCAAATGAAATAGTTTATTTTAGAGGACATTAGCGCTTTGTATATTTAAGTCTTGGCCCCTCAATCAGTGGCGCAAAAAAGGGGTATGCAGTATATGCGTCACATAAGGGCGCCGCGCTAGAAGGGGCGCCAAAGTGATGGGGAAGAAATTGTTTTAAATCTGAATTTACTGTAATGAGCGGCAGTTTGTGCATGTGTAATTATTATGATCAAGAACAGACACGTCAGTGAGTGATAGGGCGCCCTTTCGCTTCTTCTTCACCCCTCTCTCTCTAGAGGGCGCGCCCCCTGAAGCATGCGCTGGAGTAAGGCCCTGTTTATAGGAGACGCTCTCACCTGAAACGCAAAGGTTTTTCCTTTGCATCTTCAAAAACGATCTGCGTTCAGACAGAGACTCGAGAACAACTGAAAACGCTGTAGTGCGCAAGCCAGTCGATGAGAGTAGATGGCGATGTAGGTTTGCAGAGAAACAGCGCTGTTACAACACACGTACGAAAAAGAAAAGCTTTTCACAAACAACAATGGCGAATGGACGCACGAAGACGCAGGAGTTTCTTGTCATGTAAACAGGGCCCTGTTTACACGACTCGTTTCAGGGGGAAACACTGACGTCTACGCACTACTCTTTCACATGAAGGCTGTGCGCAAATACCAGGAACAACAACAGCTTCGGCCGTCTACCGAGTAACGTGTGCTGCTCACCGTGCTCGGTTTGTTATCCAGACAAAACTATGCAGATAGATCTGTTGTCCCTACAGATTTGGTGTCCAGACAAGAAACTCCTGCGTCTTTGTGCATCCACTCGCCATTGTTGTTTGTGAAAAGTTTTTCACCTTCGTACATGTGTTGTAACAGCGCTGTTTCTCTGCAAACCTACACAGCCATCTACTGGACTGGCATGCACACTACAGTGTTTTCAGTCATTCTGGAGTCTCCGTCTGAACGCAGATCATTTTTGAAGATGCAAAGGAAAAATCTTTGCGTTTCTGCGCCTGTGTTGGGTCTGCATACCCCTCAAAAAATAGGTAGTTGCACCACTGCCCTCAGTCTGCATTATTCCATTGACTGGTCCTAACTGCTTTGCCTGACATCTCCTTCACTGCCTCTTAAATTAATGAGCCTGTTGATCCTCTACCTGACAAACCCTCACTTTGGACCCTCGCTCTTCAGCTTCTGCCCTCAGCCCTGCATATCTGAGCTTTTTCCTTTCACAAGCTTCCTCAGCCAGATCTTCCCAGAGAACTATCAGCTCAATAAAATAACCTATCCACTGACTTTTAGACCATAGCACTGTGTCAGGGCTTTGGTCAAACTATCTCCCATGGTGCATTTGAATGCGGCGGGCAGGCAACAATGAAAAGGTTTCTCTTATATGCTGAACAGCCGTGGTTGCAATTCTCTAAAAGTGCCTGTGAGAGGCAGCATCTAACCAAAAAAAGTGGACAAGGCTTCTCTGAACTTTGTTACATCTCACACCAACACTTTAATTCCTTGTAGTATACTTATTTTGTTTAGTTGCATTTATTGTACTGTTTCACTTGTTTTCCTTTTCATCTGTTATAAAGCTTTTTTTGTTGTTACACTTCTCTCTCTTTGAGTGTTCTTGTGTTTTTTTATCTTAATCTGTTTTGGGTTTTTTTAAAATTGAATGATCTTTTCACTGATTTCTTCTAAGATGACTTTCCCCATCATGTATCAATTAACTGTTCAATTGATGAATTATTTATTAGTTTATCTATCTAGTTTTATATTTATCTTTCCACTCCTTTCATTTTTCTGATTTATTCTCTGCCTCTTTGCTGCTACCATGTGGTGCATACGTTTGTCCGCATGCATCATACACTGTAGGTGTTCCTGTAACTGAGTGACTGGGTGGTATTTATGTTTTACTGACTTAATCTGCCTCCAATAAGAATGGCACTTTAACTGTAGCCCTGTAAAACATGCACTTTAATAGATATTTATTAAGACTGAATGCACTTGTAGTATTTTATATTATATTATCGTTGTTACATGCATTGTAGGGTAGACATAACCCAACCTGTGTTGCTTTTATTGTAACTGTATCTGTTATTGTACTGTTTTCATGTCTCTATCTTTGGATTCATGTTTCTCCGTTATGTTTGGGTATACAGATGAAAATTAGCCTTGTGCTAAATCCAGCATATTTACAGAGGAATTGTATGGCCTCACAAGATATTGTACGTCATCAACATGCACTGTCCCATCCAAGTAAATGTCGTATATTAATGATATATTATTTTATTTTATTAATTTACGTAGGCATACTGTCACATTGGTGCTGTTAAAAGATGCTTATTTGCAACATCTGTCCACTGCATCTGAGAGGTGAGTAAGATGATCTAACCTCACAGGGCAATGATGTTAAAACGTTGTATTGTAGTATTTATGGTGCTAGCAAAAGAAAGTCATCATAAAACATTTTGAGATGTGCATTAGATTAGAGCAAGAAGAGTGAGGGCTGAAATTGGCTTTGGAAATCATAGATATCATGTCGATCCAGACTGTTATCAGAGCAAAGGTCAAAAGACAGCATCTGTGATGGTATGGGGGGGTGTTAGTGCCCATGGCATGGGTAACCTGCACATCTGTCAAGGCTCCATTAATGCTGAAAGGTACATACAGGTTTAGGAGCAACATGCTGCCATCCATCTTTTTCAGGGACGTCCCTGCTTATTTCAGAGACAATGAAGACACATTCTGCTCGAGTTACAACAGCAGGGACTAGACTGACCTGCTGCAGTCCACACCTGTCTCCACTGAACAGGGACTAGACTGACCTGCTGCAGTCCACACCTGTCTCCACTGAACAGGGACTAGACTGACCTGCTGCAGTCCACACCTGTCTCCACTGGACAGGGACTAGACTGACCTGCTGCAGTCCACACCTGTCTCCACTGAACAGGGACTAGACTGACCTGCTGCAGTCCACACCTGTCTCCACTGAACAGGGACTAGACTGACCTGCTGTAGTCCACACCTGTCTCCACTGAACAGGGACTAGACTGACCTGCTGCAGTCCACACCTGTCTCCACTGAACAGGGACTAGACTGACCTGCTGCAGTCCACATCTGTCTCCACTGAACAGGGACTAGACTGACCTGCTGCAGTCCACACCTGTCTCCACTGAACAGGGACTAGACTGACCTGCTGCAGTCCACACCTGTCTCCACTGAACAGGGACTAGACTGACCTGCTGCAGTCCACACCTGTCTCCACTGAACAGGGACTAGACTGACCTGCTGTAGTCCACATCTGTCTCCACTGAACAGGGACTAGACTGACCTGCTGCAGTCCACACCTGTCTCCACTGGACAGGGACTAGACTGACCTGCTGTAGTCCACATCTGTCTCCACTGAACAGGGACTAGACTAACCTGCTGCAGTCCACACCTGTCTCCACTGAACAGGGACTAGACTGACCTGCTGCAGTCCACACCTGTCTCCACTGGACAGGGACTAGACTGACCTGCTGCAGTCCACACCTGTCTCCACTGAACAGGGACTAGACTGACCTGCTGCAGTCCACACCTGTCTCCACTGGACAGGGACTAGACTGACCTGCTGCAGTCCACACCTGTCTCCACTGAACAGGGACTAGACTGACCTGCTGCAGTCCACACCTGTCTCCACTGAACATGTGAGGAGCATTATGAGTGCAAAATTCAATAACAGAGCAGCTGAAGTTGAACATCAAGCAAGAATGTGAAAAAATTCCACCTACAAAGCTTCAGTAGTTAATGTCCTAGAAAAGGGGATGTAACATAGTGGTGAATAAACTCCTGTCCCAGTTATTTTGGAAAATATTGCGGACATCAAATTCAAAATGAGAGAATATTTGCAAAACAAATAAGTTTATCAGTTTGACTATTAAATACCTTGTCTTTGTGGTGTATTCGATTGATTATAGACCGAAAAGGATTTGCAAGTCATTGTATTCTTTTTATTTATGTTGTAAACAATGCCCCAACTTCTTTGGAATTGGAGTTTGTAATAAACAAGGAGGAGGAGATGCAAACAGATATCAGCACAGCTGCCTTAGAGATCTTCTCAAAGACAGGCTCTGCGACAGATAAAATAAAGAGAATAAGTAAAGGGGATGGAAATTAACCATCAAAATATTTCCCGCTCGCTGTCTTGTGCCTTTGTTTTTCTTTTTGTCTGTTTGTTTTTGCCATCATAGATAAGTAATAATGTGATATTACTTTTTGTAAGTAATTTAAAAGCTTTCTTTACTGGACAAATTCAGGAGAAAATGATTCCTAATGCCAGATAAAGACTTTTAAAGAGGTCAAGTGCGAATATAAATCTCACTGAATTCACAGAAAACACAGAGTCATGCATCGAGCTAGGGGAAATCCCTCTTTTTTGTTTTCCAGACTGTGTACCAGCCTAAATTCAGCATCTGAGGTCAAAAGTCAGCCAGGCAAAAAATAGATTCTCACAGGATGAAGAACCAAGCAGCAGGAAACTTTAAAGAAAATATTAAAAAAAGTAAAGTTAAAGAAGATGGATGTGGAGTGAAAAACGTCGCTCAGAGGTTTGAAAGAGAGAAAATCAAACAGCGAGAGACAGACATGTTTGGATGGATGTTAATCAAGGTGATTAAAATCTTTAATAAAATCGTTTTTGTCTTTTCCCCTTGATGCCTCTTGTTACATCCACCATCTTTGTTTCTCTCTTTCTTCCATAATGCAGCAGCGAGTTAGGCAGTGACGGCAGCAGCTCTGTGAGCGTGTGTGCAGGAGGGCCGCGGGTGTTGGCAGTGTCTTGGGAATGGGGCGTTCAGGACGTGGGAGCAGACGTTTGAGCGCACACACAGTCTCAGACGAGGCTGAGAAATGGGTCACTGTTGTCCAGAAAAGATAAAATTACACACACTCCTCTCTGCTTTTTGGAAACACACTCACAGTCCTCGCATTGTTCCACTTTTTTACAATATGCTCAAGCATGTGTGTTTAATTGAACCACGTTGATCAGTTAATATTTCAACACTTTAACACTTGTTTCCTTTGGCTAAAGAGCTACACTCAAGAAGATGATCAGTCTCCAAGGTCTGTATGCCAAAAATGTAGCAACAGCAACATGTGAACCTAGCATATATCTCCCCCCATCACCATAAATTTAACTCTAATTGATCCCCACAATGTCCAAAGTGTAAGACAGAAACTGGTAATCTTACATACTGCCTGTCATTAGACTAGATTAGATTAGATTAGATAAAACTTTATTTATCCCTTGGGAAGGCTCCTTCAGGGAAATTAAGGTTCTAGTAGCACTGTATTGTACAAGGTATAAAAAAAAACACAGGATATCAAAAAATAAAAAAACATTAGCAGATATAAAATCTCAGGAATCCTTGGCTCTGCTCTCTATTGTGTGCAAAAGCCACACTGGACAGCTTGTTTTGTTATCTATGAGGATTAGGATTAGTTATTATTTAAACAAATATTAAAAATTTAGCTCCATGTTTTGAGAAAACCTCTAATCCTGAGTGTGTTTTATCTTGTTTCTTGGAGTATTACTGGAGCGCACTAGAATAACACTCAAAAACACTTAAAAAAATCCACACTGTCTCTCAGCTCTCTTTCCAGTTATGAACTTTAAACTGAAATTATCAACAAATGCTTTGGTATTTAACAGTAGGGATGTGCTGCTCTGCATCTCATGTGAGTGAAACAAGTAAAACAAGATCAGTCAAGTGTGTTTTGAACTCGCAGGTGTGGGTAAATCTCTCTAATGCATCCTCAAAATAGCAGAAACACAGATGTTAGACCTTAAAGGAGGTATCACAAGGTTTCAAGTGCAGTCATTTTCTGATTCCTCAAGTTAGGAAAATGCCAGCGTTGTGCCTGACCACTCCTCATTTTCAGACAAACATGCCCCTGGGCACATGATCATTTGCTATTTCGACAGCAAGAGCCTTCAACATCAGACGAGAATTAGGTAAGACACCTGTGCTTCAGACCAAAACCCTTTCCACTGGGTATAAGTCAGGCCCTGAAATCTTTTAATCATCCACTTTTTTGCTCCCCAGAAATCACTTTGAACCACAATTGAATTTGTATAAAAAGTGCTTTCTAAATGAAGTTTAGTTGGCTGGTTGATTGGAACGTCACCAACCACATTCTTGGCGTTCCTCACGTTCTCGTCTCCTAATCTGTGCGGGATGGTCTCGAAAACACCTCGCTGTGGCATGTGTCACATGTGCATCATGTGGTCCTGATTGTATGAATGTGCAGCAGCTCATCTTTGAAGTCCACGCTGTAATTCAGGATGAAGTCTGAGTTATATAACAGTCTCTCACACTGGCGCTGATGGGAGATTAACTTTAGGACTTCAGCTAACTCTGTACTCAAAGGAAAGCTGCAGTTATCTTAAACGACGCAATAAAAACTTTCAAAAGCTGCAAAACCCAGTCCCGCAATTAAAGGAGAGGACTTCAGGTATGACTGCTTGATTGATATCTATATTTTGTTAAAGTAAATGACAATGTAAAAACAGTTAACAATACAAATAAGTGCTAATCAAAAAAAAAAAGAAAAAAGAAAACAAGGCATTAGCTGAATCTGCAATTCTTTTAAGGCTCTCAGCTTACATGAGCAAAAAATGAGTTGGAAGAAGTATAAACTTATCTAATCCGTATACCCCCTTAAATGTAACTATCCTGAAATACTGAAATCATAACACTGACTTAAATTTACCAAAAAAAATACAATTACACCTATATCTTTTTCACAAATCTATCTACCATACCCTGCAAAATTTTTCTCCAAATAGTAAGCAAGCACCTTGTGGTATTTATTCATCAATGTACCTCTGGAGAATCATTTCTTTATGCCTCTTTTTAAATAGAATTATGCTCCAAATTTTCTTTACTTCTGTACTCAATCTGTTCCACAGTTTAACACCACTAACAGAAACACTCCTTACCTTTAGATTTGAATTTTCCCTAAAATTTTAATCCCCCATCGTAGTCGTCATATTTCTTTTAAATCTGCATCATATTCAGGGTGATCATTTATTGTTGAACCTTATTAAAATGTATTATTCAAATCTCTTTTACCTTGTGATTGCAGTCTTGAAGAACATTTTCTGACAAAATTACAAATGATTGGTTTGAATGACAATCCAGTAATGAAATAATATGATCAATGAGGAAATGCACTCACCGGCCACTTTATTAGGTACACCTTACTAGTACCAGGTTGTACCCCTTTGCCAGAGCTCCTTAATTCTTCATAATAGATTCAACAAGGTGCTGAAACATCCCTCAGAGATTTTGGTCCATATCTTCACAATAGCATCACACAGCTGCTGAACATCCACCATGAAAATCTCTTTCCATCACATCCCAAAAGTGCTCTATTTGGATTGAGATCTGGTGACTGTGGAGGCCACTGGAGTACAGTGAACTTAAACCAGTGTGAGATGATCTGAGCTCTGAGACATGGAGCTGCTGGAAGTCTCCATCAGAAGATGGTCCACTGCGGTCATAAAGGGATGGACACGGTCAGAAACAATCCTCAGGTAGGCTGTGGGGTCTAAACCAGGCTCAGGTGGGACTAAGGGGCCCAAAGGTGGTCCATCACACCACCAGCTGATCAAAAACATATTTATCCACCTCTGTGCCCATTAAACTCAACAACTGGTCATCTGCTCCTTCCACATTCAATGTGCTGTGCATACAGAAATGTTCTTCTGCATACCTTGGTTGTAGTGAACTTTGCTATCATCTCCCACCATTCTGACATTTTGGCCCAAAGGACTGCCGCTCACTGGATATTTTCTCTTTTTTGGACCACCTCTACAAACCCTAGAGATGGTTGTGCATGAAAATCCCAGCAGATCAACTGAAATACTCAGACCAACAAGCATGCCATGTTGAAGTCACTTAAATCATCTTTCCGTTACATTCTGATGCTCAGTTTGAACTTCAGCGGGTTATTTTAAGCATGTCCACATGACTAACTGCACTGTGTTGCGGCCATGTGCTTGGCTGATTGGCTAATTAGGTGGAGTTTGTCATAATATATTTGCTATTATCGAGGTTTAAACTACATTAAAAGACCATTTAAACTTGTTACAGCTCTATTCCACGCCCTTTAATTGTGATTAAATTGTTTCTTCCAGTCAGAAAATGGCTCCAAAATGATGTGATTGGTATGAAACTTATCAAACCAGTCTAAAAAAGTCAGCCGTCCCTTATTATAAACTAGTCCGTCAGGTCATATTTAAGTCTGTTATGAACTCTGAGCCTGAGAATTCGACTTCAGGGACTCAAACCAAACAATTGTTGTCATGTCGCCCGCTGCCTGAGTCAACAAATACAATGACAGAAACACACACACTCTAACACACACACTCCAGCCGGCGTGCACCACTTCCTTGCTTTCTGCCTCTCCAACATCCAAACGCGGTTCTCTCCTTCGCCCCTCGATTAATTACCAATAAATCATCCGCAGTCACGAAACGACGGGCAGCTTTTCTTTCTCCTAGTCCTTCACGCTCTTCCTCCTTTTCTCTGACTTCCCTCCTTCTTCTGTGGAAGTTCTGATGGTTCCCCCTCCTCGCTCATTGTTCTGGAATAAACTGGAGGATTGCTCATTCACTGGATCTGAAGGTGTTTTTCTGCAGAGTTTATTTACCCGGGACAAATTCATGCTGCGGAGCACATTCACAGTTTTGGACCAGAGTAATCGGAACATAAACATGTTTCAATCAGAGCGGAATAACAACACCAAAGTCAGAGGGGTGTAGGAGCAGGTTTAGGTTGAGCAGCATGGATAAAAATCTGCGACAATAGGGCAAAGGGCAGTGTCATCTGCATGAAGACAACACTTGTAGTTCAAATATTTCCTTGGATCAGTGGTTCAGGCTGCTGGTGGTGGTGTGATGGGCCACCTTTGGGCCCCTTAGTCCCACCTGAGCATGGTTGAAACCCCACAGCCTACCTGAGGATTGCTGCTGACCATGTCCATCCTTTATTATAACAGTGGACCATCTTCTGATGGAGACTTCCAGCAGCTCCATGTCTCAAAGCTCAGATCATCTCACACTGGTTTCTTCAACGTGACAACAGAAAAACAGCAGAAAACGCCTCCGTTTACATGAGAACGGTGCCCGGAGTGCCTGAATCTGCATACTTTTGAAACCAGGGCACAGAGTTAAAAGTTTTGAAAACGTTTTCGTTGTTGTCTCTGTGTAAACAAGAATCTCCGTTGTTAGGGAAAGCAGTGACGCATGGCGCATGCTCAGTACTTTTTCAGATAAAGGTAGCACGCACACCTAGGAACAACAACAACAACAACAGCTATGGCCAACGACCGAGCAACATGTGTGCTGCAAACTGTGCTCGGTTTGTTATCGCTCCCCCAACAAAATGTGGATTTGCTGCATCAATACTCTGACCAGCAGAGACGCATTTGTTATATTCACCAAGGACTGAGTCCTGAATATAACCTGTGTCAATTTTGACCGCATTTTTTAAATTAAGTTTTAGTTATAGTTTTTTGCTCAAAATATCTTGTAGTTTAAGTCATAATTTAGTCATCTAAATTGTTTTAACTTTAGACTAGGTTTAGTTGAAGTCCACCACCAAGCTAAGGCAGCTGTGAATGAATGTCCCTCTTAACTCATCCAACCTTTCCACACAACCAAAAGTAGCTGTGATTGGATATATTCCTAACTTGTCTCTACTTATTACATGACCAAATTAGGTCTGATTGGATTAAGTCTCTCTCAAACATTTTAGTCTAGTTTTTATTTGTTGATGAAAATGTCAGTTAATTTAGTTTGAGTTTTGTTCATGTGCACTTGTTTTTATTAGTAACTGTCTAGTTTTCGTCAGGGGAAAAAAGGTTGTTGATGAAAACTATGATGAAAATAATTAGTCAACAAAATTAACACTGCGTAAGTAAAAGGTTTGTTTTCACCGGAAAGTGTTAGTGTGCAGACGTGTGTTGTAACACCACTGTTTCACTACAAACCTAAATCACCAACTACTGGCCTGGCATGCATGCTACCATGTTTTCAGTCGTTCTCGTGGATCTGTGCGAATGCGCATCGTTATCACTCCGCCTCTGAGTGACCGCGGAGAGCTTTGGAAAACGCAAAGGAAAAACCTCTCCATTTCGGGGCCTCAGATTATGACTGAAGCCCTCAGGTCGATGTTCCTCCACCGTGCCTTTAATGGTGGGAAACGCAGCAGAGCTTCCTGACTTCATGGTGCTTAAAAAGGGAGGGTTTGAGTATTTGAGTGTGTGCAGGGGTCTCATGTTGTGATGGCAATCTCCTCTAACAACAGAGGGAAGTGTTTCAGGGTGGAAGCCATTGTAGCTAAACTGAATGTGTGTGCTTCACCGTCTCATGATGGACCTCTCCAGCTTCAGGATCTTGGAAAATCCTTCATAAGAGACACAAACTGAAGCTTTGAGCCTCAAACTTCATTCATGTGCATGAATCCACCCTCCTGTGTGTCTTTAATATTCATGTTCCTGTGTGCTGAGGTATTCTGTGTCTCCTGCACTTGGGTTGGACTCCTGCATACTTTTCTAGTGTGTGTGTGTTTGTGTGCGTTTCTATATGAGTGTGTGTATGATGTGTCGTGACAGGCGTAGGCTCTGCTACAATACGAGCCTGTGTCGCTGCAGCAGGGGGCAGGAAGCACGGCGAGGGGCAGGGAGAGGGCAGAGAGGGGCATGAAGTCGGGTCAAACACCCTGGGAGAGAGCAGGCCTGGGAAAACCGGGGAACAGAGGAGACGGCGGGGGGGCAGTGATGGAGAGGAGGGCAGAGGATCGGCCACAAATCAACGCAAACTTTTCAGCAGTGGAGATGGATGGTTACATTTTTTTCTCATCTGCCTACAAGCACCTGAACGCATCATGAAGAAACAACACCAACTGTGCTTTAATATGATGGAGTAATATTTCACTGTGTAGGCCTCAGGATTACTGAACCATGTATCTTCATATTATGTCTAATAGTAACATATGGACCCCAAAAACAATGCAATCCAGCGTTTTCAGCATCCGAATCCCGAGAACAAAATGCCCCATGTATGCCAACTTCAGTGCCAAGTCACAAACATGGCCACCACGAGCCTGTCAGTGCCTCAGAAATTACTTTATTTCTACCTGAGAGTGTTGAGTGTAGTGAAAAAGACAGCTGACACCATATTTACAGGTGGGCCTCAAGCAACCCTGCTTAAAAAAAAAAAATGAACTAAGCCTTTAATACTACAGGCTGTTCAGTACTGCAGTGGAAGAAGGCACAGGGCTCTTGTTTTGATACTGAAAATACCTTCAAGTTATCTTTCACATTTGCATAGCTCAGTCTGTAGGGCCTTGGGCTGGGACCAGAGGGTTCTGGGATCTGGGGAGATGCAGGTTGGTAACACAGTGTATCTGCCCTGGTTTCAAAGATTCACGCTCCAAACTGATGTCCACAATCAAGATTCATGGAACACTGAGAAAAATAGAAAAAATAAAATGTTTAAATTACAACATAAATCACCCATAAACATGTCTGTCTTCACAGAAACGTAAATTCTTTTTACCATGTTTGCCTGGTACCAGCGGTAGATAAATTGATGAGTTTCCCAGTCATCTGTCTAGATCGTATGACGTCTCTGCTCTTTTTGATGGTTTCCCGCTCGCTGCTTCCGGGTCATGTGATTCACATAAATCTTTATAACTCAAAATCATCTTTACCTGAGCGTGTTCACAACTTATTGCACTAGTGAGTTAGTGCAAAGTTTCCATTATAAATATATACATATATAGCATACAAAAAACAGCAATGATCAATACCATCAACTTCCAGTGTTGTCATGGAAACACAAGATCACATTTGCATCAGCTACACGCAGCTTGGCCAACTTTGGCGTCCCTTGTGTCAGGAGCCTTGGGTCAAGCTGTTTCATAAACAGCTATGAATGGAGTAGGTTAACGTTGCTGGTCATCAGGAATAACGAATGTTGAGTGCTGACCCGTATGTGCTCCAGAACCTGACCTGACCTGTCCTCATAAAAGATATTTTTGCCCTGAACTCTGGTTTATATTTTCATTTTTCAATGACCGCTAGAGTTTGTTCACCACTTGGGATCAAAAACCTTCTAGTGTTCATTCACTGATTGTTGTTTATCAATCAATCAATCAATCAAAACTTTATTAATAAAGCGCTTTTCATACAAAGACTGTAACTCAAAGTGCTTCACATAAAAAACAATAAAAACATTCCCTCAAACCCACCTACCCACCCCTATTAAGTTTTATGGAGCAAAGTGGGCATTCGAACCGATTTTAATTGGTCAAAGGGGGTGAAGTGACACTAACATACGTGGCACTCCCTCAGTAGTTGTACTGTTTTCGTCTGGGAGCATCAAGAGCACATGGCGTCTAAAATCAGCTGACACTGAGGGAGTTTTTCTGCCCAGGGCCCTGAGCCATGAGAATGTGGACTTCACTGGATTTCAAATGAAAACAAGAGCTGCTCGTGGACCAGGACCTTCAACCCTCTTCCCCAGGTGAAGACCATTTACACGATCAGTGGTAAAAAGAGAAGCTTGTCTGTGATCTGGACTAATAATCACAAATACACAAACACATGTGCAGATGTTGTGATGCCTCAGTTTGGTGTCGGATCGTGGAGATAATCTTGGGTAAGCCTCCTCCAGCAGCCCGTGGACATCCAGTCCCACTGATAAACTCCAGACCGCCTCTCAGCTGAACCAAAGAATAACACTCTTTCACTGCAGAAACACACAATTATCCTTTTCTCCCTTCATGCTCCGCTCTCTACATCTCTACCATCACCGGTCGAGATGTTAATTCACTTAAAGTTTGACTCTCCTCACAAAGAAATCCCCAGTCCGTCACCATCAAAGCTCCTCTTCTCGTGCTCTGAGTTTAACAGATTGATGGAAACAAAGAAAAGGGACTTTTTGTTTTAGTTTCTGTCTTTAAATGTCTCAGAGACACTGTTTTGGCAGGACATGAGTGCTTTCTGTGTCCTCAATGAACCTAAAAATTAAACTTTAAAACCCCCATCCTCGCCAAATATTTCCACCAAATGCCACTGACGTTCTGTTGTTTAAAAAATCACACTGAAAAACAGAAGAAACTCTGTCATCACAATGGTTTCACTGTTTTTCAGTCAGTTTTATGTGTTGTTTAATGTTGTTGATATTGATGCATAATTTTATTTTCTGACTCTTATTTGCCTCCTGTTAACACATCCATATTTTTTTCTTTATTGAGTTTATATCGGCCTGCATTTTAATCCAATTTAATCCTTAAAACTCAACTGTCCACCATTTTTGTACACCTGGATTTTGGACGCTCTTGGATGATGCTTCTGTACAAAGGGCCACATTATATCGCTTACATTTCTTTTTTGATTATTCTGGGAAATTGGTGTTTTGTATCTTTGGTGCCTTTGGCTCCTCCTGATTGGACACTCAACAGGAGAAAAAGAAATCCGATTGGTCAATAGACTGGCACGAAGCTGCTACTTCCTCTAAGGGTCAAACGTTAGGTCTACAATACCATTGCTAAGTTTTTTAACAAGATAACGGGATAAAAAATATATCACCATTTACAGATTTGACACTTTGAATCTACAGGTGGAAAATTTCTGGGGGAAAAATCCACTGCATTTGATAGCAGGATCAAATTTGTGTTGGACGGAATATTTAACCAGAACTTTCCAAAGATTGATAAAAGAGTGAGCTTTCAAATACAGTTGTCCCCATAAAGATGTGATGACCCGCTGTAGCAATATAAGTCAGCATTACTGCTCGAGGGTGTGATCCCATGGATCTGTGAGGGTTAACGCCTGAGGCTGCAGCACTATGTATCAGTAATGTACGTCCAACCACAAGAGTCAGATGGACCGTTCACTGCTCCTTCTGGGCAACAGCCCATAATAAGTGTTTGGGAATGGGCAGAACCTTTCAAAGCATATCTGGCAGGTGATTGGACGACCATTCTGTCAATCACATAGGACGAACTATCATCAAAACAAGTCTGAAGTGGAGCGAAAATGTCCTTTCTATCCTTTCTATCATTACAAATCTGGTTAAATAAAGGCTACATTAAAAAAATAATTAATTGATTAATGATTGACATATTTTTAACTCTTCATGCAGCATTTTTCATGTAACAGCGTACAACGTGCTGTAAACCTGACTTAAACAATTAAAACTGCTGAGAATTCCCTTTAAAAGAGGAAGATGTTCCAGGATCTTTTTGTTTATCTGGTTGTTGCAAGTACAGAATATTTATGCATTTTTATATTTATATTGATGTTTTCTTCTGTTTAAGGATTATATAAGGATAACAGATGAATCCAATCAAACTCCTGTCTTTGACAAACTCTCTGGGAATGAGCATGGGGGATTTAATGAATAAATATAATTAATCAAAGAGGAATTATTGAATAGAAAATGTCGTCAGTGCTGCAGTCAGCGCTGTCTCTGAGAATCTGGTCCCATTAAAAGATGATTAAAGCTGAAGGGGAGTTTCCCGTCAAACACACACACGCTGATAAACTGCTGGGAGAGTTGGGGGAGTTGGGTATCAGCTGACTGTATGAGAGTGTGTTGTGGCGATGGGCGAGCAGGTCGTTCCCACACCCACCAACTCTCTTTAGAATGTGGACACAAATGTCAACGCACTCACACACACACGGCTGCGGCCCCCCGTCAGAGGAACGTGTGAGGTCAGGGGTCAGCGGAGCGCAGGGTCACGTTCCTGAGGATGAGAGTCTGCAGTAAAAACAGCAGAGAGAGAGGGAGCGATGGTTCGACGTCTGCAGCTTCAGCAACGTAAAGAAAATGCACCATGCATTATTGATTCAATTTGAACCTTAAAAGTTTCAGAAAATGATAAAATATTTGGATTAAAAACAAAACGCAGCCTCCTCTGTTATATCAGTGAGATCAGAGCATCAGCAGAGAAAGCTGTCTCAGTCGGTTCAGGGCACAAACCCCTGAAGAAGCAAAATACAAGTCTGGAGACATTTCTGCTGTTTATCTTTACTTCATTAATGATTATTTGGTGATGCAGAGGGAAGGCGTCTTTATAGCTCAGGACATTATACCCGTATGAAATCTAAAAAGTGAATTAAGATGTGAAATAATCCAAAAAATTAGGTTGCTTTCACACATAGATCAATTTAATAGAGAGCGTTCCCTGTTCATTTTGTTATTTAAACTTTATTTAACCAGGGCATAAGGACAGGGAGGACTTGGAGGTTAAATACATGAGGTGATTCAGGGATCAGGGGAACAGGAGTGACAACGCCAGACAGGAAGCAAAACCTACAAAGACAAGGAGAGACTTTTCAAAGTAAAACAGGAAACACAAGACAAAACGGTAAACTTAACTAAATCAGAGGCACGATCATGACATATTGAGTCTACAGAGGGTCAGAGAGGCCCAACCAGCTCGCTCATACAGACAACAGTGATGAGTTAGAGCCTTAAGATTTGTTGTGACCCTTAATGAATATAAACTGGAGAGGAATGATGTTACTGGTCACCCCTTCATCCTGAAATCCTGACTGTAAGACACTTAAAATGAAGAAAAGTGTCCCAGTCATCCATGGACTTTTCTGCATGATAAAAACACTTTCTCTCTTTTAAGACATGCAGCAGGACTGTTAAGTATTCGCATACATGGGTCTATCAGGAATGTGCATGGTGTAGATGTTTTAAGTGCTCTTAGCTGCCCTGAGGTGAGACTAAAGCTGAGCAGAGCATCTCAAAGAAGAGGAGAGCTCTCTACAAACAGCGGCTCTCACACATTCTGACATGAAGAGGGACCATCGAGTTTTTCACTGACACGAAGTGGAGACGATGGAGAACACGACAGGTTGGATGTTCGTCAGGATTTGATGATCCACAGAGGAGATAGACATTAAAACTGTACCACATTTATCATAAGGCACCAGTGGTCATATCTGTACCAGTGTTCATTTTGTTGATGACTTATTTTTGTCATAGTTCATCAACAAACTTTTTCCCCTGATGAAAACTAGACAGTAACTAATAAAAGCAAGTGCACATGGACAAAAACTAAATTAACTGACATTTTTATCAACAGATAAAAACTAGACTAAAATGTTTGATCCAATCAGACCTAATTTGGTCATGTAGAGAGTAGAGACAAGTTAGGAATATATCCAATCACAGCTACTTTGGTCTAAAATGTTGTGAAATTTCATCAACTAAAACTTAACTAAAATGAAAACAGATTAGAAGAATACATTATGACTAAAACTAGACTATATATTTTAGGCAAAAGACTGTAACTAAAACTAAATTAAAAAGTGCTTTTAAAATTAACTTTGGTCTCCATGTCTCCAAGTTGGTGGCAACTCGATGACGGCCTCAGTCTGAAGCAGGACAGTGCTTCTAATGTAAATTCATTTTCCTTGTCATATTTTAATGTGCTTCAATTGTCGATTGTTTGGTTAGTTCAACAAAGTTGTTGTATCATGGGGCAGATTTTGTGTGGCTTTACTGACTGCAGTAATGTAGCCCATGCTAGGGGAAGGGATGGGGGAGGAGAGGCTACACACTGCAGCTTTAAGGGCTAATAAAACTCAATAACTCAGAGGACGGGAACACCCCAGCTTTGCTCTGATCCCTCCTCACTTTCAGACAAATACACCTCATTCACGTATGTTAGTATAAAAATGTTAATTGCTTCCTAAAAAGTGAAATGTGAAAATGTGAAGTCTATCAAGTGGACACTAGAAAGACACCTGCGCTGCATATAAAGAGCTCTAAGTGATGTTTTTGTGTCTCTGAAGGAAACACTGATCACACCTTATAAAACTCTCCCTCTGCCTTTATGCAGGTCTTTTATCTGTGTGAATTTCCAGACGGGGTGTTTCCTTCGATAAGTTCAAACCAGAGGACGACTGTGGGCGAGAGAGATAAGAAAACACTGGAAGGAGTCTGCAACACCTCTGTCTCTTCAGCATATTTAACTGAACTTAAAGTGGACTTAAAGGGCGAGAGAGGCTTCAGATGGCTGAGATGGCTGACATGTTTGTTCTATGTTTGATTTTCCATCAAGTTCCTCCAACTTTACCAAAAATATAGAAGTTGTTGCTTATTTGAGAGAAATAAACGCTCAAAACTTTAAGATTTTACTTCGGTTCATGCTGAAACTTCACACAAAGAAGAACGAACATCATCTTAAAGGTGTGCTGCTCGAGTCGTGGCGTTATAAGTCTCAAGACGGGAGGTGTCGGTGCTGTTTCTGACGACAGGAATGTTTCACAATCTGGACTTTCACACATGTCACAGATGCCTAAGGGTTCCCGTACGCTCCTCAGTGTGTGCTGACGTGTTGAAGATTAAAAAGTCAGACCTCTTAGACACTCAGATACCTTCGCAAATGCTGGGAAATCCTCAGCTCTTTATTTCTGCTGTTCTTGTCCCTCTGCTGATAAAATAAACGGTTCCTAATTAATTTAGTTTTAGTTATAGTTTTTTGCCAAAAATATCTTTTAGTTTTAGTCATAATTTTGTCATCTAAATTGTTTTAATTTTAGTCTAGTTTTAGTTGATGAAATTTCACAACATTTTAGTCGATTAAATCTACTGTCAATTTAGTCGACTAAAATATCAAGTGTAAAGTGTAAGGCATTTTTTATGTTTCCTTGAATTTCTGTTTTACAGCTGGATAAAATGAAACATCTGCTAAATGTTATAAACAAGAAGAATTCAATAAAGTGTTGTTGGATACATCAAGCCCTTCATCATCTCCTTCGATCCATGTTCATGCATTTTTGACTGACAACAAAAAGAAGAGCAGAGACCTAAAGCTGAGTTTGTTGCAGACACTCATTTGCTTTACATGCTGTAATATCATCTTCAGATTTAAGTTCTTACTGAACAATTTCAGATAATACTTTTTTCTCTCATTACTACACAGTAAGAAGGAGTCAGATGCTTTATTCAGTAAGTGATTAGAGTGAAATGTTCCTTAACTGCTGCTCCAGAAACTTGATCAACTCAGCCAGTTCCCGACTTCAACAGCCATCTCATCTTCGTCCTCACTGTCCTTGTAATTTACTGTATAGTTTTTTATTATTTACAGTAGGTAGCTGTAGAAATTATGGTAAAATACGCTCCAACACTGTGGAACAAACTTCCAGAGGATCTGAGACGAGATACAAGTGTAGAAATCTTTCAACACAACTTAAAAACTCATTTATTCAGCCTGGCTTTTTTAAAGGACTTTATAATTTTAATGACTATTTTGAATATTTATTTATTTGTAAGTATCACCTTTTCCCATCTTATCATGTTCATAGAGTTTTTATCTTTTTACACTTAACTTTTTTTTTTAGAAATTTTAGATTTAACTTCAATCTTTTAACATGTTTTTTATTTACTTATTTGTTTTAAATGTATTTTTAGCATTTTATTTATTTATGTCTAATGATTCTTGGTTTTATTGCTTTGCATTTTCTCTTGTTTAAAACTCATTTTTATTCCTTGACTTTCAACCCCGCATGAGACTCTGCTCGTGTTTTAGTGATTTATGGTTTTTGTTTTTAGTTATTTGTTTCCACTGTTTTTAAATTGTTTTGAAAAACAATGAAACAATTATTTTAGTGTTTATACATGCTTTATCCATTGTTTTAACTGTTTTTATGTCTGCGTTGTTTTGTCTATTATGTATAGCACTTTGTTTCAGCTGTGGTTGATTTTAAAGTGCTTTATAAATAAAGTTGAGTTGAGTTGTTTCTTTTCTGATATTTTATCAGTCATCTTGATTTTATCAGTTCTTTTACTTTAGCTTCTCTGGTCTACATTAGTCTCCAGATCCTCTTGACATCCTACCAACTATCATTTCAGTTACAGTGCAATACAACTTAGTAGATGTATGTATGTTTATATACATACATATGTATCTGTTATGTATTTTTTGTCTCAATGTTAAGCACTTTGAGCTGCAATTTAGTCTGTATGAACTGTGCTTTATAAATAAATTTGGACTGATTGATTGATAAAGTTTACAAAAATCCATTACAGTGCAGTCTATGGGGTGAACAGGACATTTTAGGCAGATACTGGCACCATAAACACAGGGTAAAGGCGAAGTCTTGATGCTGCGGACTTCTGTCTTGTTCATAGAAGTACTCTCTCTCGGGCAGGGAGCGTGTCAAACAGAGCAAAGGGCTTCGTTTTTATCAAACGCTGGTGCAGCTCAGCCTTGCAGACCTTTTCTTGCTCCTGTTTGAAGCCTTCAGGGTTCTCTCCTTCCTATCAGGCGGCTTCGGTTTAGCTTGACCTTTATTTAGAGGCGAGGTGGGGGAATGTCAAAGGTCAAGTGAGCTCTGAAAAGACTCTAAACGTGCTTCAGAGATAATGATGACCTTTGTTTCAGGCTCTGGGCGGCTCTCCAGTCACTCATGCCTGGGTCCACGTCTTCAGATCTAAATAATTCTGAAGTTTTTCGCACACAAACGCACTCTCCGCCGCCGCGTTCCCTTCGCCCCATGTCCTGATGGGAAACACGGGTCCGTTGACAGGAAGGAAGTGGAGTATTGAGCACCTGCAGGTTGGCAGTACGACGCTCCCAGAGGACGAGTCAGCAGGTTTCCTTCATGGCAACAATGGAGCATTATATCCTCGAACAACACTCATTCATGGAGTCTGTGGGAGTGCATTAAGGGCTCAAGATACATGCTGTAAACTACACTCACATCCTACACACTAACACACACCAGCACACACACACACACAATAACACACACACAGTAACACACACTGATCCTGAAGCACTATGTCATGCTTAACTGTACCCTAATTATCCCCATCCTCTTTCCTTTATTATTATTATATTTATTATTATTATTATTTCATCTTATTTATTTATTTTAATCCTATTAATCTGTTTTATTTCTCCATTTCAGTTCAGATTTATTGATTATTTTTGTTTTATTTATTTATTTTTCTCTATAGTTTTTTTTCATTCTAATTTCCTGTTGTGTTTTTTTGTCATTTTAGTCTTTCATTGTGTTTATTCTTCTACTTTTTATTGTATTATACTTTTTATATTATTGTAAAAGTGCTATACAAATAAAGTTTGATTGATTGATTATTACAATTTAAAGACTCACCATCCACTCAGTTGGACTAGTTTAACTGCTTGCCAACTGGAACTGCTAATCAGCCAATCACATGGCAGCAACTTCTTGCATTCAGGCATGTAGACGTGGTCAAGACGAACTGCTGAAGTCCAAGATGAGCATCAGGATGAAGAAGGAAGATGATTCAAGTGAACATGAACATGGCTTCGCTGGTCTGTCAGTCTGTTTCATGCACAACAGCTCTGGGGTTTAGGATGGTCTAAAAGAGAGAAAATATCCAGTGAGCAGCAGATCTCTGGATTTAAATGTCTGCTGATGCCAAAGGTCAGAGGAGAATAGATGGAGAGGTTAGAGGTTTAAGAAAGGGGACAAGAATTTAAAAGACAACCTGTTACAGCAAAGGTATGAAGAGGATGGCAGACGGCGGCAGAAGACCACACCAGGTGCCACTCCTGTCGGTGAAGAACGGGAAACTGAGGCTGAAGTTCAGAAGGCTCACCAAAACTGGACCAAAGAGGATCACATGGTGGATGCATGTTGGGCCTGTATGGATGGAAAAACAACGGATGATTGAATGAATAGGTAAATAAGTAATAAAATTACATAATAATTAAAATTCAAATAAATAAATATATTTACAGTGTGCATTAATTAATAAATATATATTTTAATGGAATAAATAAATAACCTTATAAATGAAAATACAATTAAAATAAACAAATACATGTATAAAATAAAAAAATACATAATCTTGAGCCCTTGTGTGTGTGCAGGAGTGACTGCCCTGTTGTGGGAACGAGGGTCCGAGCGGTGAGGGGCCTGAGGCGTCGTGAGGACGGACGAGTGGCTGCAGAGAATAATACTCCACTTCCTCCCATTCTCCCTCACACACACACACACACTCACCCCAACACCCTCACACACACACACACCCTCACACAAACACCCTCACACACACTCACACACACACACACACTCACACACTGAGCTCCAGTCCTGTTCTCTCTCTGAAAAGGATTTCCGACTCATGGTGCAGCGATCCTACACGACGCTCTCTGAGATATGACCCTCACACACGAACACACCGAAGCTTCCTGCAGCAGGATGACCATGCTTGTCCTCCGTGACCTTTGACACCAATAAACGTTTAATACCACCAACACAGACACGCTGATCATATCAGGACCTCAGAAGGTTTAGTCCTCTTCCTTATATGTAGTTTCATTTTTCAAAGAAGTGTTCACTGAACATTTAACACTCACAGGTATGTAGCATATTTGCATTCATTGAAATTAAACTACATCAGTGCAGTTGGGTGGCTTTGGTCAAATAATAAATAAAAAAATTATTGCAATGAGTGAAGAAAATTTAATTGAAAAGGGGGTTATTATAAAAGCACAAGTAAATAATCAAATAAATGATTTAGATAAAAAATACAATGGGTAAATAAGAACACATTAATAAATAAAATAGTTTTAAAAACTAACTAAACAAATAGACAAAATGAATTAATGAAAATAAATAAAATAAACACCTTAAAAATACATCAAAAAAGAGAAAGTAATAGTAAGTCAAATAAAAAATGTCAAATTAGACTAAAGATTAAAAAATAATAATAAGTATGTATTAATTAAGAAATAAAGACAAAAAGAATTAAACAACTAGAGCAGGTAAATTAAAATGAATTTTAAAAAAGGTTAATAAAGATATAAATTAATATAAATTAATCAACATTCTATTAAGAAAATAAAAGATATCAGAAAAAATGAAATAAACTAAGGCAATAAAAAGTAGAAAATAATAGATTAAAAATACAGTAGAAAAAAACAAATAGGTAAACAAAATAAATTTTAAAAAATATTTAAATAAAATCAAAAATGACTAAAACAAGTTTAAAAAATAAATGAACAATTGAGCTGATCAAAAAAAGTAAAAAAAAAAATGTAATAAAAAGTATTGTCAGACAGGACATTGACAATTTAAAACAAAAAGACAAAAAGAAAAGAACAAAAAAAAACAACTCAACAAATGATATAGATGGATAAAAATAAACTGAATAAAACAGTTAAATAAGATAAATAGATCAATGACCAAAACAGGTCAAAACCAGTCCAGGGCTGTCTCCCATTGAGAGAGTGGAGTATCATAAAGCACAACATACGACAACAGAGACCCCGAGGGTTGAGCAACTGAAGTCAAACATCAACAAGAATGTGAGAGAGTTCACCAACTGCTCAGCTCACAAACACTGAGTGTTGGTAAAGTACAGGTGACGTAACAAACCCCCGTCCCAACTTTTCTGGAACGTGCTGCAGGCTTCAAACTCAAAATGAGTGAATATTTGCACAAGAGCGATGAAGTTTATCAGTTTGAGCTTTGAAAATCTCATCTTTGTGGATTATTTAGGTTGAAAATAATTTGGAAATCACTGTATTCTGTTTTTATTGACATTTCACACAGCGTCCCAACTCCACTGGAACTGTGGTTTGTGTTTGAGAGAGTGTGAGATACGACTGTGTGAGGTTATCGGACTGTGGAGACGTGTGTGTGTTTTAATTCTTAAAGTAAATTCTGTTTGTGAAGTGAAAAGATTAGCAGGTGTGAAGAGACGGCTGTGTGTGTGTGTGTGAGAGACCTCTCACACGATGATTGAGTTTCAGTGCACATGGGAATCTCTCTCTCTCTCTCTCTCTCTCTCTCTCTCTTTCCCTCTCTCTCTCGCTCTTTCCCTCTCTCTCTCTCTCTCTCTCACCCTCTCTCTCTCTCTCTCTCTCTCTCTCACCCTCTCTCTCTCTCTCTCTCTCTCTCTCACCCTCTCTCTCTCACCCTCTCTCTCTCTCTCTCACTCTCTCTCTCTCTCTCTCTCTCACCCTCTCTCTCTCTCTTTCTCTCTCTCTCTCACTCTCTCTCTCTCTCTCTCTCACCCTCTCTCTCTCTCTCTCTCACTCTCTCTCTCTCTCTCTCTCACCCTCTCTCTCTCTCTCTCTTTCTCTCTCTCTCTCTCTCTCTCTCTCTCTCACCCTCTCTCTCTTTCCCTCTCTCTCTCTTTTCTATTTTTGTAAACTGAATTAGCATTTAGCACTTCCTTGTTCCTAGGCCAGAAAGTAAACAGGATTTAGAGTAAATTATGGGTTCATATCTGTTTGTGATGGACACTTATAAGAGTTTAATGTTTAATTTTAAATGATAAAACACATCTGATGGTGCCCACTTTTGAATGTTAAAGTGTAACTCTGTGCTTAAATGGACTGTTGCTAACAAACTGCTAATAAGAACTACAAAAATGGCGCGGGCTCTAATGTGAGCATTTCAATCAAAAGCAGAAGATGAGCTCGTGATGATGAAAGCGTCGAGGTGAGAGTATGAGCGAGCTTTAATGGAGCACTTGTGAGTGAATGCACTGCTATAAAATGGTATACTAAGACAGCCCTATTTGGCACATATAGTGATATGAAACATAATTTTAAAAAATTGTTTCATGAAACATTAAAATATTTGGAGTAAAAATGTTCATTAAATGTTTGAGATGATTGTTAGACACCAAAATGTTCCATGACACACATGAAAACCCATGAAGTGCTGTGAAACTTTAAAACATTATATAGAAAATCAAATTTCCTTTGAGAGAAAATAAAAAATAAAAGTGTTTTTGTTTTTATTCTTTGAAAAAAAAAACTCACAATGCCATGAGGAAGGGCAGAAATCAAGGTCAGGATTCTGCCTTAAACCTTTATTCCCAAAATGTTGAGGAAAAAGTCAGAATCCTGTGATGAAAGAATTCTGTGAAGAAAAAAAGTTGGAATTCTAAGATTAAAGTAAGAATCCTGAGATTTCAAATGGAATTCTGAAATTAAATTCTAAATTTTAAGAAATATTCTGAATTCTAAAACTGAAGTCAGAAAATAGGATAAAAGTCAGAGTTCAATCTCAATCTTCTGAGAAAAAGTCTGAGAACCAAAGTTGAATTCTTGGACTTTAGTCAAAATTCTGCGAGGAAAAAAAGTCAGAATTCCAAGATTAAAACAAGAATTCTACAGAAAGATTTTAGAATTCTGAGACATGAATTTGAATTCTCAGATTTAATGTGGAAATCTGAGAAATAGGTTAGAATGCTGAGGGGGAAAGTTGGAATTATTAGATATATGGCATAATTCAGAGATTAAAATGAGAATTCTTGGGAATAAAAGTTGTAATTCTGGGATGAAAGTCATAATTCTGTGAGGAAAAAAATTCAGATTTCTGAGGCAAAAGTCAGAATTCTGAGTAAAAACGTCTTCATTCTGAAATTTAAGAGATTTTTTTTCTTTTCTGTCTTTTTCCTCAGAATCCTCACTTTAACCCCAGAATTCTGACTTTTTTCACTGAATTGAATCATTTTGTGAAATACTGTCATTTTGTTTGTCAGTGAAATATTTGTAAATCATTTTCTGCATCTGAAATAAACTGTTCTTCTCATGTAAGGGGAAGAAATATAAAAAATGTTTACAACCTGCAGACAAAAATAACGGAGAGAAAATTATCCTGTAGTTTTCTGGACGACATACGTTTAGGAGCAGACGCGTGGCGCATGCGTAACAGGGCTGCAGACTTCACCTCATGTCACTGATCCTCTGTGGATAAAACAAGGCTCTGGAGGGAGAGGCTCGTTCCCATGCACTTGACCGTCTCACACTGCAGACGGGCTGAGGCTGCAGATGCGTCTGAGTGCGCGTGGGCGGGTCCCTGTGCGCGTGTGTGTGAGTCCCAGGCTCCGTGGGAAAGCTCCACCAGAGGAGGGAAACCCAGCGGTCATCAGTCCACCCTGCAGCCGACACTCAGGCCACCATCCCCGGACAGACTCCCGGAGGCACCCCGCTGGAGCTCCTGGAGGATCTTGAGCGACTTTATGAAGTTTGAAGAGGAAACTTTCAGAAGATCCTCATGTTATGACACAAGAGAAGTTTCCTGAAGGACGCTGCAACTTTGGTTTCACTTGAGGAATAAATTGCTCCAGGGTTTTGCAGAAAGGACGTTTTTGCCTTAAATTTTTACCTTTTAAGAAAATAATTTAACAGAAGCTTCACCAAACCCTGGATTTAAAAGACCAAAAGTCACTCATAAACTTGACTGTTTTCTTTCTTTCTTTTTTTCTCAAAGACCTCCAGTCCCATCTTTAAAACATCTTTTAATTAAAGTCTGCACACCAATACTGACTGACAAATTAAATCAAATCCATCACTCACATTTTTCACTTCAGTCGATTATTCTGGCATGAAAAGTATAATTTAAATCTAGAGGCGGAGTTTCAGAGGAGGAAAACCCTTTTTATTTTATTTTTTCCGGACCTCCACACTCCCCGGGCAGAGTCAGCAGCTCTCCCCGCCTTTAGCGCACCATGAAGCGGCCATGTGAGGAGAGCAGCTCCGGAGAGAGCGACGTGGACGAAACCATCGATGTGGGCAGAGAGAGTGTTTATCCTGGGTGAGTAAGAGGTTTGAAATGTGATTATTTGTTCAGCATGGTTTACATTAAAAGACTCATACGCATTTAGATCATTTGTTTGGTTAATATTAAAAATCTTACATTGAACAAAAGTCCAAGTCTAAAGTTAAAGGAGCCTGAATAGACAGGCTTTCTAGTTACGTAACTTATATGTTTAATCAAATATTATCTTTCAATAAGCCATGTTCTTTTGTCACTTTCATATAAAACTCTTTGAAGAGCTAAAAGCACAATTTTATTAAGTTATCATCAGTTCAAAAGTCCCCTTTATTCTTCTAAAAATACATTTTTACTGTTGACCAGTGGATTCAATTTAGCTAATAATTAGATGAAGAGAAACATTTTTCCCCTCTTCTGCTGTTCAGGTTTGATGAGCCCACGCATGTTTCCTGTTCTCAGCAGACAGGTGTGGCACTAGGTGTGGTCTTCTGCTGCTGTAGCCCATCTTATTCAAGATTGGATGTGATACATGATCATAAATAATCTCCAGCCTCTCCAGATATTTTGGCCCAGAGCACTGCAACTCACTGGATATTTTCTCTCTTTTAGACCATTCTAATGTCCAGAGATGGTTGTGTGTGAAAATCCCATAAAGATCAGCAGTTTCTATTGCACCAGCAACCAATCCATGTGCAAAGTCTCTTAAATTTTCTCCTTCATGCTCAGTTTGAATTTCAGCAGATCTTCTCAACCATGTCTACATGCCTAAATGCATTGAGTTCCTGCCATATGATTGGCTGATAAGCTATTTGAATTAACAAGCTGTTGCACAGGTGTACCTAATAAAGTGGCCAGTTAGTGTGAATCTATTTTAATTTTAAATAAATGCTTATAAAGATTTCAAAGAACTTTGCACTGCAGTGAACAACATAAACATGATGCTGTGGATGTTACAGGCATTTTATTTATTATTGCAAAATAAAACAGACCAATGAAAGTTGAAATAAAAAAATAATGAATTATTTAAAGCAAATTCTTTGTCAGATTCATATTCTTCATGACATATTTTGTACATTTAACTGTAAATTTAAGTAGCTACAAATATTCATGTTACTGGAGTTGCTTTTTTTTTTGCTTTTATTTGAGTACAGTATTTGTGTGCTCCTTCAAACTTTCATATAATTCATTTAAACTTTTTTTTAATTGTCCAAACTCTGAATAAATGAGCTGTAAAATGTTTAAATAAAACTCAGCATTTCAGATGAAGATACACAAAAAGATATTTACACAAAAACAGCTGAGTAGGTTAATTCTGAAGTGCATTAATATTTTATTAATTTTTATGGTGTAATCTGTTATCTTCATGTGATAACAGGAGAATTTAAAGCACAGAGCAGCATTATTTTATATTCATAAGTCAATCCAGGTGCAGGACACTTTCATGTGGAGCTGCTTTTATTATGTACTGTATGGGATATTATTAAATCTCTGCAGCATGTTTTGTCGCTCTAAAGCAAATGAGTTATGTGGGGTGTTGAAATATAAATATATATAAATCAACAAAGACTGAATCTCTAAATTGCACAAATCCATGAAATTTGTTCATTCATAAAGTTTATTTAAAATGCTAAATTAAAAATAATCTTAACATTTGTTGCTGTGAGCATCTTGATTTGAGGTTTGCATAACTAACATCTTTTTAGGCAAATAATCTAAATAAAAATATAGTACTACTGTTTGAAATGGATCAGTTTGTTTTCCCAAAAGGCCCAAATATTCCCACAATCATCAAAATTTCAGCCATAATTCTCTAATTTTCTCGTTATTCAATTCTTGGGGCATGTTCTCCATTTTTTGTTGTGTTCTCTGATGAATTATTTTTGGAAACGTGTGTTTGTAAAGTCATTATTTTGTTTTCAGGCACATGAAGTCGTCCTTTATAAGATGTGGGTCACCAACGACGACGACTCAAGTGATGGCGAGGAAGAAACGCAGAGGGGTACGGATATGATTTGTGTTCACTGAGGAAAATGGATGGATCAGATATAGTTTGATAATTTCTTTTCTTCATTCCTCAGATAATTGAGAAGAGACGCAGAGACAGAATCAACAACAGCCTGTCAGAGTTACGGAGACTCGTACCTACAGCCTTCGAGAAACAGGTCAGAGTCTGTGAAAGTGATAAACATTAAAAAAACACCAGATTAACCCTTTAAATGAGTTTAAAAGTTTCTTCTCTGTAATTATGTGGTTTAAGTAACATAACAAAAAATCTATCAAAATTATCCATGGCTTGTTAAGTCTGCAGAATTAATCCAAGTTTTTATTTATCACAGTTTGAGTTTTTGTAACAAACATGCTCATAATTTTTTATTTATTGCTATGATTACAAGAACAATTTCATACATAAAAACAGCCCTATCTCCATATTCAGCCAGCTCTCACAAAACTTTTTTATCAAGTCTAAAATCTTTGAATGAGCTCAGTGATGAATTAAAATTACGTAAAACTCTCTTAAAGTTCAGCAAAACCTTAAAGCATTAATTAATTAATTCTTATAAGGTATAATGATCGTACAATATTCTGATTTATAGAAGGATGTCTTGTGTTTTTTATTTCCTTACATGTCAAATTTATCTTGGATTGTACAGGAGGGGCATTTATTGATAAGTTTGTGTTAAATGATTGTATTCTATGTTTGTTCTTAACAATTATAACTGAAATAAAATATCCAGCAGTAAAAACGTGTTGAGGAATCACATGATACAAACAGCAAAGCTTCATTTTCATTTAGATTACTAAGAATTACTTTTAATTACCTTGTATTGCACTCTATGATATTATCACAATAGCTTCAAAAGGGATTGTCATTTTTTTCTCAAATAACTCAAGCTAGTAATAAAAATAGACTTGAGACTCACATGCTTTAGCATTTATTTACACCTAAAAACGCTCACAGCATTCAATTGGAAGAATTCCTGACACTTTTACACCACAATATTTTGACTAAATGTTGCTTTTTCTAGAATCATTTTGGTCCACCGTCATTAAAAGATGCAGAAAAATATCTAAAGAAGTCTTCAAAGCTCACGCCTCATCTTTGTGCTGCCTTGTTTCAGTCGAATAAATAATTAGTGAGGACTATTTTTGCAGATTAAACTAAAAAGATGCTATATCTTGCCACAGTATTTCATCCCTATGGAATTTATTTTTGCACTGAAAAAGCTGTGAAAGTTTTTAACCAGCAGACTTCAACTCGGAGTTTAAATCGAGTCTCTTCTTTCAGGTTAAAAGGGTTAGTTCGGGTTTCTTGAAGCGGGGTTGGTGGAGGTCCATGGCTCGAGTAAATATGAAGAAGCTTGTCGAGGAAAAGTTAAATACTGTAAAGATACAATACTGAAGCGTTTTGTCAAGTCAATATATTTTTTTACGTAGCTAAGCTCACGCGTTCCTTTATTGGCACCCATATTGACTAAAGCCATGGACCTCTAGAACCCCACTTCAACAAACCCAAACTATCCCTTTAATTTATTTTATTAATTCATCTTCTAGCTGCATCATCCTTTCACTTCTGTTTTGTTCGCTCAGGGCTCTGCTAAACTGGAAAAAGCTGAGATTCTGCAGATGACGGTGGATCATCTGAAGGTGCTGCAGGCCACAGGAGGGAAAGGTAAACATCATCGTCCTCGCTAAAATCATGCCACTGATCTCTGCTGTAGACAAGCATAGAGCTGATGAGCACACTTCCCACTGAAGACAACATAAGGATTATGAAGGAGAAGGGCTGGGTCTGTTGTTGCAGTTATGGAATTAGTAGAAATGTTTTTCTTCGAGGATGCTGTATCAAGTTAGAGTGAACGTCTGTGAACAGTCTGAGAAAAAAATTCTTCAAAGTGTTCTTGACAGATTTATTTTATGAGCAAGTGCGAAGCAAGATTAAGTAAACTTGACTTTTGACTTTATATCCCTGAATTTTAGGTTTAGTAATAGTCTTTTACCTAAAATATCTTTTGTTTTAGTCATAATTTAGTCATCTAAATTTTTATAATTTTAGTCTAGTTTTAGTTGATGAAATTTTACAACATTTTCGTCGATGAAATCTGCTGTAAATGTAGTCGACTAATTTATTCAAGTTTCCTAGAATTTCTGAAGTCATGTTTTACACTTGGATAAAATTGAACATATAATAACCCTTTATTGAATGCTAGTAAAGTCTGAATGTACAAATTGAACTTTTGTGTGAAATGCAGTCACCTTTATTTAGGCTACCTGGCAGAGCATCTCAGTTACAATACCAGAACTGACAACAAACAGTGAACCTGCTCTACATGAATATATCAATTCATAAAGAGAGGAGCTCTGATTGGATCGCTCCACAACTTATCCCACCACCACCAAGCTAAGGCAGCTGTGATTGGATATATTCCTAACTTGTCCCTACTTTCTACATGACCAAATTAGGTCTGATTGGATTAAGTCTCTCTCAAACATTTTAGTCTAGTTTTTATCTGTTGATGAAAATGTCAGTTAATGTAGTTTGAGTTTTTGTCCATGTGCACTTGTTTTTTTTTAGTTACTGTCTAGTTTTCATCAGGGGAAAAAAGGTTGTTGATGAAAACTATGATGAAAATAATTAGTCAGCAAAATGAACACTGCCTACCTGATGTTAACTTATTTCTGTGTAGCCTGACATTGCTCGACGCGGCATGACATTTCTATCTACGTTGGCAAAAGTTGCGAATGTGACTGTAAAGGAAAAATGCAGACATATCTCTCTAGCTGTGGTCACTCCCATCATGGAGGCTAGAAAATGGTTAACATGCTCATGACGGTCTCTGCATGCTCCAATAGCTCAAAGCTTCAGTAACAAAAGACAAAGTTTTGCACTTTTTTTGCAACAATTTCGATTTTTCTATTTTTTATTAGTTTATTTTCAATCAACCTTCTTTTGTTTTATATTCACAGAGGTAAAAGTGTGTTTTGTGTTCATCTGTCTCTCTTGTTGTATTTCCAGAACAGATATAATATCAGAATTGTCCATCTTTGAGACTCCAGGATGAGTTTTAACACATTTTTAAAGCAAGTGTGGTTTGAAGTTTGGTGCATGAGGTGTCAGTCAAACAGTCTGTTAAACAGTTAAGAGAGTGTGTGAGTGTGCGCGTGTGTGTGTGAGTGTGTGGGGGTGTGTGTGTGTGTGTGAGTGACAGAGGGAGGCGGCCAGTCCATGGGAAAGCTCTGAAAGGATAAAAGCACCACTTGACCCTGAAAAGCCCTGTTTGCTTTCAGAGAGCCGACGGGTGGGCTGTTGGGGAGGGGGCATTCACAGCCCCCCCCCCCCCCCCCCCCCCCCCCCCCCCCCGACTCTAGTCTCTCTCTCTCATTCGTCCCTCTCTCTCTCTAGTCTCAAAATTTTTTCTGATGTTTTCTGTTTTTGCTGAAACAGTGATCTGGTTTCTCCTGCTATTGTAAATAAAGGGACCTTTGAAAATCAAAATCTTTCTCTAGTCTCTCTTTCTAATCTCACTCATCTCTCTCTCTAGTCTTTCTTTCTAGTCTCTAGTCTCTCTCTCTCTTTTTTGTTCTTTTTCTGCAGGTGATCCATCCTTTAAAGTGATTTTTCACCAGATTGAACATAAGCCTTATAACATAGTTTTTAGAGTGTAAAATAATATTTTATTGATCTGAATTGTGTCCACAAATATCAACAATATCTAATTATCTCATTCATCGAACCCCTACAACACAAGATTTGTTTAATATATTTTGCTTCTTTGGTCGAGATTGTGTTGAGTTAATTTTGTCGTATTTTTGGACAGTGGTAGTGTCACGTGGCACAGAGCGGGCATACAGGGGAGGGCATGTTCACAAAATTAATCAAAACATTATTTTGGAAAAAATGAGCACAGTTCAACCGAGTGAAGACTTAAACTGAATTTTAACTAAGATATAAACATTTTTAAAGTTACTGAAAAGTTGACTATTTTAATATGGGACCTAATGAGGACTGACTCACTATCCAAACAGCCTCTAGTGGATACTCACTGAATTGCAAGTTTGTTTGCTCAGCATTGGCTCCACTTTCATGTCAAAGTCTCTCTCTCTCTCTCTCAGGTTATTTGGACGCCCATGCTCTGGCTCTGGACTTCCTGTCTCTCGGTTTCAGGGAGTGTGTGACTGAAGTTTCTCGCTATCTAAGCACCGTGGAGGGCCTGGACTCCTGCGACCCTCTCCGTTCCCGCCTCCTCTCCCACCTCTCGTCCTGTGCCTCTCAGCGTGACGCCGCCACCCTCGCCATGACATCATCACACCCTCACCTGCACCCTTTCCCCGCCCCCTTCCACTCCCACCACTGGGCCGCTGCTTTTCGACCCTCCGCTGCTGCTGCGGCGTACGGACTGAGCGCACTCCCCGTTTCCCCTGATACAGGAGGAGGTGGAGCCCCCCAGAGGCTGGTGGAGTTATCACAGCGCTGCGTCGCCTCATACGCGGACTCCACCTCCGCCACGCCTCCCTCCTCCTCCTCCTCCTCCTCTTCGTCTCTGATGCTCCCCTGTGGCCCCCCTCCTCTCTCCACCACGCTGCTCTCCTTTCCCATCACCCTCCACTCTGGCTTCCCCCTCCTGCCTCCCTGCTCCTTCACCTCTACCAACACCTCCATCGTCAACGCCACCACCAGCCCTCCCTCCTCCTCTTCCTCCTCCTCCTCCTCACAGACTCCTCTCTGCAGCAGTAAACCGTACAGACCCTGGGGGACCGAGGTCGGAGCCTTCTGATGGATTTTACTGCAGACTAACTCCTGAACTTTAACTAGACCCGAGAGCACTCAAACCAACATTTAAATACACTCACTGGCCACTTCATTAGGAACACCTTCTAAACAGCTCAACAGCCAATCACATAGCAGCAGCTCAAAGCATTGAGGCATGTAAATACACTGCAAAAACTCAGATCTAGTTAAGGGTGTTTGTCTATTTTCAAGTCAAAAATATCAAAACACTTCTTCTAATCCACATTTACTTAACCAGGGTAGATAAATATCTTACTTTAAGGAATAAAAGGCAAAAATAAGGCACTGAACTGCTTGTAATGAAGAGAAGCAAGGAAAGTTTGACTCAGTGAGGGTCTTAACCCTTTCACTCCCAGCTCAACTGTTTGGCAGAGGTCAATAAATTCAGGAATATTTAATATGTTAAAAAAATAACAAGGAATTGTTTCTGTCATTTTTTTAGGATACAGAAAAAACTGCAAACAAACCAAAAAAGCTGACATTCTCTTTGTGTGGGATTTAAAGGTTCAAAAAGCTAAAAACTGTTATTGTTAGTACCATACTTATTATTTAAATACTTAACCACTCACTGATGATGATTTACATATATAAAATCTGTTTTCATCAAAAACCATTTTTGTGTGTCTGTGAAACACAGTATCATCTATTTTGTTATTTTGATTGCTACTTTATTTACAAACATTTTTGCCTTTTCTGATGGATTTTGTTGACAGAATCATATCAATGATTTGATTGGTTCTGTTTTTTTAAACATTAAATATCTCTGAATTTATTGAATTTATTTTATTAATCTGAATTTATTGATGACGGCTGCCAAACAGTTGAGCGGGCAGTTAAAGGGTTAAACTGAGGTTTAATATATGCTCAAGTTAATTTGTCTTGTCTTATTGGCAGATTGTTTTACTTATTATTACAAGCAACTCAGGCCTTATCTTTAGTTTTTATATCCTCAAATAAGATCTTTAACCAGACATACCAAGAAACTGTGGATTAGAATAAGTCTAGTGAGACTTTTTTGTCTTGAAATTGGACAAATAATCTCACCTAGATCTGAGTTTTTTCAGTGTATAGTTAAGATGACCTGCTGAAGTCCAAACAGAGCATCAGAAAGGTGATTTAGGGTTTACAGAGAATGGCTCTTAAAAGAGAAAATATCCAGTGAGTAGCAGTTCTCTGATGCCAGAGGTCAGAGGAGAATAGCCAGAGTGGTTCGAGATGATAGAGTGAACATTTCTGAACACACAACTCATCGAACCATGCAGCAGACAGGCCGCACTGGGTGACACTCCTGTCAGCTAAGAACAGGAGACCCAGGCTACGATACACACGGATTCACATAAATCAGAATAAAGAAGACTGGATTTCTTCTTTCTTGTTTAGAGGGATAGAAAAGCACATATCAAATCCTTGACCTTGTCACTGTGCTCTTATCATCTCAAACTGGCTTCCTGTACTCCAGTGGCCTCCACAGTCACCAGATCTCAATCCAATAGAGCACCTTTGGGATGTGGTGGAGCAGGAGTTCCTCATCATGGATGTTCAGCCGACAAATCTGCAGCAGCTGTGATGCCATCATGAAGACATGGACCAACACCTCTGAGGGATGTTTCAAACACCTTGTTGAATCAATCATTGCATTTACTTGCAATGTGTGCCTAATAAAGTGGCCAGTGAGTGTATTTCCATGTGAACCAAAAAGCAGATGTTGGAGCGGTTAATCCAAAATTTAACATATTTAACAGCTAACAGAGACATTTTGGAATCCACTCATTTGCTCACACATAGAAAACAGAACCATGAGATTAAAAAAGTGATTAAGATGGTGAAACTGGGTTTCCTGTCTTGTCTCAGGACTTTATGAAACTGGTGTTTTGACGATGATAGATGCTAAATTAATTGGAAATAAGCCTCAAGATGTAACAAGCTTGAGTAATCTGCCTTTGTGTTGTTTGTGAGTGTTTTTCACCTGTGATGTTTTTGTTAATAAACCGTGTCACTCAAATGAGCGTGGAGCAGCTTATCAGAGAGAAGAGAGACCAGCCTCACCTGATGTAGCATCTCCTCTCAGCCATGATGGGGTTTTGAAGCAGCCAGCTCGCTCTGCTTCTGTCAGTGAACAGGTGACAGTTTAGTTTAAACAAAAACACAGGATTAAAAACTCAACTAAAACTTAAAAACTGAAGGAAGGAAGAGCTCGATCAGTCCAGCTCTGCTCCTGCACACCTGTGGTCTTCAGTCATTGGCTGTGCACACAGGAAGGTCCGCCCCCCTCGAGCTGATGCCACACAACCAATCAGAGGCTGAGATCCTGCAGCAACAGTTTCACAGAAAGATGATATTAACACATTAACTCCAGGCCATTTTCTGTTTTATTTTGTTTTTTTGTTTTTTTTGGTCTGCCTGGACTTTTTTGTATTGATGCATTTAAAACCTCAACCCTGTCAAAAACCATCAGGCCAAAGATGTTTTTTTCGAGGGGGATAGAATATTTTTGCTGCATTGATGCCAGATTTAAGTTAAAAGTTTTACAACCAAAGACATAAAACAAAAATTCTTAATAAAATTTAAATCCCACAAAACTTTAAACAAATCACATACAGATTTATCATAAAAAAAGCCTTTTCACATCCAATTATTGTTCCTTTAAACCTTGTTAAATAATGAGAAAATATAAAAGTATGCTGTGAAACTCACAGGAAAAATGATTCACATATTCCCAGATGTATTAGTGTCACATAGGGCTGGGCAATATGGTCTAAAAATAAAATTCCCAATTTTTTCAACAAGCCCTAGTGCCACATCACACTGTACACTTCCTTTCTGATTATTCTGGGACATGACAGGTCCTGATTGGACGCTACTGTCAAGAAAGCAAGAAGTGAAAAAAGGGTGAATCCTATTGGTCCAGACGACTGATAGGGAGATGTCACCTCCTTAAATACAAGTCGAATAAAGTCACTGCTACATGTTTTATTTAGAAAAATCCATCCATTATCTATACCGCTTATCCCTTTTACAGTCACGGTATCACTGGAGCCCATCCCAGATGACATTGTTGGGTGAGATGCAGGGTACACCCAGGACCAGTCACCAGCCAATCGCAGGGCCACATAGAGAGACAGACAACCATTCACTCTCACAGTCAAACACAAGGACAATTTACTGTCAACCTAATGAGCATGTTTTTAGTCTGTGGGAGGAGGCCTGGAGAGAACAGTGCTGCCCGTCGTAGAAAATATGACAAAAAAAGAAAATTCACTAATTAAATATTTTCCCATGAATACAACCATCAGAAAGAAAACACTACACGTCATGTCCAAATGAAAAACTTTATCACCTGAAGTTATTTTTATATTTGACAAAACACGGTTTCACAAAGATCTTTCAGTAGAAACAACTGAAGTTACCATGTGATGAAAAATACTTTTTAATGTTTTTGTACTCAAAGGTAGAACTCACCGAGCTCTCCTCTCCTTTCCAGAGTCAGATATTATTACCACAGAGCGGTGCAGGGACTTGTAGGCCAACATGGAAGTCAGCTCCACACTGGTTTCCTCGACTGAAAAGCCGAGAGATTATTCACACTCTTCTTGGATCACTGCTGATTAAAGGGTCTGTAGTAAACAAAAATAATGAACTTAAAAGTTTGCTTCCTTGTGATAATCTTGACAAACAACAACATACGGTGTAACGTGCTGTTACCTTTTGTTTGAGAGTTTCATCATATTTATCATAATCTGGCAGTAGTGTATGAATTATTCTTTATTAAAAAATATCAGAAATGCTTGCATTAGGGTCTCTGGACATTTTTAGTCCTTGTTATCAGTTTGTTGAAACACTCCAGGCTGCCCCAACACCACGGCGAGTCTGCTGAGCTTTGTACGTCAGAGCGAGCGAAGATTCATGGTTTATGACTTTAATTGTTGTTGTTTAATTGTTGTTTTCAGCTCTGCTGGTGTAAAATGTCTCTGAACCTGTGTGCCTTTTTACAAATAAACATGAAGTAACAACATCACTGCTGTTGAGAAAACTGCACCAGCCCTACCTTTAGTTTCCTTTCTTGGTTTTGAGCCCTAAATGTGTCAAAAAAACAAAGTAAAAATAATTCTTCAAAAGTGATATTCATTTGTAAAGGGAGGAAGCTTCATCGCTGAGATTTAAGTTTAGACTCTTAAGGTCAACCATGAGGAAATAAGAGCAGCAGAGCCAGCCCTACCCAATCTCTCCTTTGTCTTTAATTTATAAAATAACATCTCCCCCAGTTTACGTGCTTAACAAATTACAAATAAATACAAAACAAAAAATCTGACTTACTTGATATTATCATTGTGGTGTTTGTAGTATGTGAGCTTTTCCATTTTAATAGTTAAAAGTAGCCTAATAACTAGTTTTAATATAATTATATTGAGGTGAATTATTTCCCGATATTGTGGCGCCCCCTGGAGGCCACGGCGTCCGTAGCATTTGCTATGCTGCCTAATGGGCCAGCCGACCTTGAAGAGGAGGAAGATGTTTTTTCATGTGTACCTCGAGGAAAATGTTCAATCAGAAAGAAAGATCCAAAGTGGACATCTGTGTGAAATTTAGGAGAGTCCTCAGGAGTGTTTTTGAGATGTTTTCGTTCACAAGCAGGGGAAACATAATAATAATGATCAATAATCAGGTTCAATAATCAGGAGGACACATATGCAAAGTTTGACAAAAAAACCATAAACAAGAGACTCTATTCACAGGCAAAGAATGACCTGGAATGACCCAGAGGCTCTTTGTAATTTGATCAGATTATCCTTTTCGCCCTGAAAACACCAAAAAAGTCAAAGTGTTGCGAGAAAAAGACGAGAAATTAAACGAAAAACGAAGAAAAGATCAGATTTTAGGGGCTGAATCTGACGGGACATCACTCACTCCAAAGCCTCTGGTCGTCTCCTTCGTCCTGCGGTGGATTTACGCTCTGAAATCTGCGTCGCTTCAGCTGGATGGAGGATTAACGGCTGACGGGCCTGGGAACCGCGCCGCGGGCCGTAAATCCGCCGGGACGCTGCTCTGAAGTGACCGGCGGGGAATTAGGTGACATGAAGCGGTCAGAGCCCCCCTCACACACACACACACACTGAACAGCACACACACACACACACTCACACACACACTACAGCTGAAAGACTACAAGAACAAAAACTCTGCTGCAGAATGAGACAAACTTTTGGTAAACTTCTGTCAAAGTTTGAGATATTAAAAAAAACACAGCTGCCATGATCAGGGGCGCTGCCAGAAATTTTGGGCCCCATGCAGAGACACCACAACGGGCCCCATCCTGAAGCAGCAACAAATGACCACAATAGGATTAAACAGTGGAGTTAATCCTCTTCAGATGGAATTATAAATAAATGGTAAATAAAGATTTGCATTATAGGAAACTTTCTGACATTTGCACCATTTTAAGCTTCATTTGTTTTAGTTATCATTTCTTTATGACTAAAATGAACCCTCATGAATCGTTAACTTTTAATTCTGTCATATGTTTTAAGGGTAATTAATTTAAAAAGTGAAATTACAGTTTTTTAGTCTTTAAATAACATGGACATGTTCGCACTGACTGACAGGTGTCTGTCAAAGACTCAGAGGGCAGGGGGAGCCATGGGGGGGGGGGGGGGGGGTTGCTGGTTCAAACCCCATGTCAGTTGGTCAGGGCCTTTGAGTTTGCATGATCTCCCCGTGCACGCTCAGGTTCTCTCCAGGCACTCCAGCTTCCTCCCAAAGATCAAATGGTCGATTGGTGACTCTGCCCTCAGGTTTGAGTGCAAGTGTGAATGGTTATCTGTCTCTCTATGAGGCCCTGTGATTGGCTTGTATGTCAGGGATAAACGCTATAGATAATGGATGGATATGTTGTTTAATATATACCAATTTATTCATGTTTTGCCTTAGGCCTTTAACAATCTCTTTTCTTTTTACTTACAAAAAATTCCAGGCATTTCTTGTTTTTAATTGCAAAATCCAGACAATTTTGGAATTGATCAACTCCCATTAAATGACATTGATAAAAAAGGAGGCCTTTTGGAACATTTCTGAGAGGATATTAGTTTTGTCTATGCATTTTGCTTTACCAAATAGCATGTTAAATACGGAAAAAAAAAATCAACAAAAATATTGTTTAAAAAATATTATAAAACTCTGCCATTAGTTTTGTCCTTACGTACTTCAAGAACATGAGAGTACATCAAATTATAAATATTAAGTAGAACTGCATAAAAAGCCATGGTGTTTATCATCAGGTTTAACTGTAAAGTGTGCAGATAACAGCGGATATGACACCTGATCATGGTGTTAATTAGATATGATATTATGATATAACAATATTTAAACTTCTTTATATACATGCAAATAATATGAACCATCCTATTATAGGATTGGTTTTGACTGAACCATTTTATTGAACAATCTCAACAGCAGCTTAAATTATAATTCATTCTTTAAAGTTACCCTGAGGCTGTCTTGACCTGGTTGAGTTGTCCTATAGCGCCTCCATGAGGTCAAATAATAAACTTCAACAAAACTCCACTGACTAAACAAGCTGCAGCTCTGATTGTAAATATTACACTTATAAAACAAGATAATCGAGTAAGATCAGGGCAGAAGAGTCCAAACAGATGGACAGTTTGATGGTTTGTGTTTGGAAATATTTTGACATATTTTTAGAAGAACAACAAACTAAATGACAGAAACAACGACCACCTTCTTTGGTTTAAGTTTCTTTTTAGTTTCTTTCAAAGTTAAAAAAATTCTAACAGATGATTTTAAACATGAGACAGGGTTTATGAAGGCGTCACAGCGTTGTAAAGTAAGAAACAAAAATCCTATTTTTTTATTTTTTTTTCTGGAAACATTAAATCCACCATGTTGTTTGGACTTAAAATCTCGATCCAGTACCCGTCAGGGTCCTGAATGAAGGCCAGGTCCTTCATTTTACCTGCAAACACAGGAAACATTTTTAATTAGTACACATTTATTTTGTTTCTTGACAATCATTCAGAAGAAAGCAAAAGAGCTTCAGCAACACTTACAGTTCAGGAACTTTACTGGAGCATCAGGAGGCCTCGCACTGAACCGTGTCGCTCTAATAAAGTTTCGTCCTGGACTGAAAGTGCTGCAGGAGCTCAGGGATTTTTTCATGACTCTTTTATTCTCCAAGCACCTTATGATTTGGTGAAGTTGTGCTGGAGCATCTGAACTTTAATTAACATGAGTGAGAATTGTTCTAAAATAAAAATCAACTCTTTAATGCCTTGTCTATGAATGTGTTTAGGAGATAAAATCCCAAACTGCGTAAATGCCTTTTAGACTTTTAAGAAATAAAATAATCGTCTCACCACAGTCTGGTTTCTTCACAAACGTCACTTTTTGTTCTTCAAACAGTTTACAGGCGGCGTAAACATCAGGAACAGCAATACCGATGTGACCTGAAGCAGGAAAGAAAAGCCAAACTAAGTATAATCTAATATTTCATTCTACACACATCCATAAAAGAAAAATGAAATAATTAAGAGCTCAAATTGTGCCTAAAATCATGGTAAATAATCTAGTTTTGATGAGGGTTCCTGGTGTGCCTAAGGAACTTTACTTTACATTTATTCAATTATACAGCCACAAACTGTGTTTTAAAATAAAAAAAAACTTTAATGTTTCTGCTGTTGATATAATTTTTTACATGTTTTTTTTTTAAGATTCTTTATACAACAAATATACAGTCATCGTGGGTTACATGCTTTTTTTCATTCATACAGTCTGATCCATTTCTCCCCTTCTTTTATACAATATAAATACATATAATATTACAACATAAATTTAATATTGTTTAAAAAATATATTTAAACCTTGCCATTAGTTTTTGTCCTAATACTTTTAAACACATGGAAGAGTAAATCAAATTAGAATTATTAATTAGAAGTACATATTCATATATAATTACAACATAAATCAGAACAGAATATAGGGGGGTTGTCATATAAAAACACAAAGAGAAAATAAAATGTTTCATTTTTCTTTCTTTTTTAAACAAAAGATTAGACAAAGATTTCATATGCAGAATTTTTACTTTCATTAATAAATTCATCTTATTTTGAATTCTTCACCAGCTCAGTTTAAATATGTGTCATTTTATTAAAGAAACATCTCAGATTTTTTAACAAATTCCTCATGAAATTCATATTTTAAGAGTGACTTGGTTGTTGGTCAAATTAAAGAGGACATATGTGTTATAAACACGGCGTGTCTTAATATTTTAGTCTGATCGTAGCTGCAGCTTCAGCAACAAAAGGTTTGAAAACCACTGTGAGGGTGTATTTACAATCACTGTTTAAAGCTGCAGCTTGTTTTCTGTGTCACTGCCCCCAGAAATATGAAAACACGTCAAGATCTCATCATCTGTAATTATTTATCTGTAGTTTATGTCTCTGTGGTGAGTAAAATATTGAACATATTTTAAGTGTTAGTTTCCATGATGATGAACTCTTCAGTCTGGTTTTTATTTTATTTATTTATTTTATTTTATTTTATTTAAATGTGACATCACAGGGTGATTTTCTTTTCCTGAATTATTTTATAAAAATGTTATTTTTGCATTCTTTTCAATGTAACTTGCTATTAACAACTGAACCTGAAGGAGAGCACAGCATTTTTTTGTTTAGTTTAATTATATTTATTTCTCTTTTTCTTTTTCTAAATTTGAAGGGGCCGGGAAATAAAACAATTTTAAAAAATGAATAAAAAATACACGAAGAGGCAAATAAAATCCTAAAAGAGCAGAATACAGGCTCTTTAATTCGTAAATAATGATCATTTTCTATTGAAGTGATGAATGTCTCACCAAATCCTCGCGGCTCGTTGTTTCCGTTGTGATAGGACAGGGAATCGTCAGACTCTGAGCCCCAGTTACTGACACAGAGGAAGATAATGTTCATTTAAAGCAAATATGATGTTAATAAAATGGTTTATTTGTTTTATGACATACTGTGTGAGCTCCAAAGTGGCTCTGCGAGAGAACGTCCACGCCGTCCTCTCCTTAATGTCCCCCGGGATGTCCGACTTCTCCTCGTAACCCAGAAAATACAGAGTGAACCTCATGGAGGGAAAGTCGATCTTCTGCAGCAAACTGGACAACACAGGAAGAAAGGCTCGGATTATTTAACATTGAAGTTATTATTATATTTTTTTTTATGTTGATGTTGTTGAATTAAAATGAGCTCCAGGTCAGACTCGCCTAATGACAAGTCTGTTTAAAGTTCTTTAGTTATTATCTTAGAAAGCACATAATTTATTCATTAAATCGAAATTCTACTGATTTTAATAAAAACCACAATTTCGATGAAGTTGGGACGCTGTGTAATATGCAAGTAAAATCAGAATTCTATGATTTACAAGTCCTTTTCGACCTGTATTCAATAAAATTCATTACAAAGACAATATATTTAATGTTCAAACTGATAAACTTAGCAAATGTTTCTGGGTGTTGTTGATGTTTGTCTTTGCATGGTAGAGTTTGACCTTGACCTCGTAGATGTAGAGATGAACTGTGTTAACTGACAATGGTTTTCTGAAGTGTTCCTGGGCCCACGTGGTGATATCCTTTACAGAATCAGGGTTCCCACTCTTTTCTTGAAATCATTTTCCAGGACATTTCCAGGATGTTTCCCCAATATCTCTAGCTAGCTCTACCGTATCATATTGTAGTTAAAAAGTATTTATTTCTAATTCTCGGGTATGAACATTGTCTGCTAGCTATCTTTTTAGTCTGGCTTTTATGAAGGGTCTCACTGTTATATATTTATGGTTTATACTTATTTTTTATCTTTATTTAATCTGCTTATTTAAAAATATATTTTGCTGATTTACTGTTGAAGTGGCCTTAATTTTTTTTTTGCCATTTTTTATTTTTATTTTTTTGTCACCGTTGTTTTAAACTTTTAGATTTTATTCCTTAAATATCATTATTTTATCTACTCATATTTTATGGCTCAGTGTGCATTAGTTATCAACTACATTTTTACTTAATTTCCTTTGTTTGATTTTTCTTCACTAACAAGGTAGAAGGAAGATAAATAAGTTTCCAAGACAAATCAAGCTTTTCCAGGACATTTGACTTTTTTTACTCATTCTCCATATGTTGTCCATGACTGGAAAATTGGTCAATCATTTTTCAGGTTTTCCAGGTTTCCCAGGACGTGTAAGAACCCTGAGAATGATGCTGCTTTATAGAGATTGAGGGATCAAAGGTCACGGGCATTCAATGCTGGTTTTCGGCCTCTGCTTACATCCTCTGGATTCTCTGAAACTTTTGATGATATTATGGACTGTAGATGATGGAATACATAAATTCTTCTTGAGAAATGTTCTTAAACTGTTGGACTATTCGCTCACGCTCCATCTTTGTGTGAATGACTGAAGTCTTTTTTTGCCTCTGTCCCAGCGTTTGTTGTTGCATGCATCAAATTCAAAATGAGTAAATATTTGCATAAAACGACAGGATTTGCCAATCATTGAATTCTTTTGTGTTTTAGCTGGAATTCAGTTTGTGGAAATGTGCGTCTAAAATCACCTCTGAAATATTTTTAATTTCATGTTTATTCGGGTCACGTGTGAAAAGGCCGTCAGTCAGAGGACTCACGTCATGCCGAGGATTCGAGTGTAGAAGTCCAGAGATCTTGCCGGATCTTTGACCCTCAGCATCGTCTGCTGCATCATGTAATCCTGCAGAGAGAAAAGACAATAACAACCAACAGAGCAGCTCCAAACTGTTTCTATAGGGTCATGAGGTCAAGACTCAAGTTAAAGAATGGTTAAAAGACACCAGTTACAGGAGGATATGAACACTTTGAGCTGGAAAGCATATGATAAGAGTTTCAAACCTAAACAAGAGCATTGGCCAGCAAAAGGAATTACAACATGGAAAGTTTTTGAAAAAGATGGGAGATTGATGAGTTTTGAGGAAATGAGAAAAACATTTTGGCCCGGGCAAATGTGACTTTTTTCACTATTTACAAGCCAGGAATTGTTATAACAGGGAATCAGTGGGGTGAGAGCCTGGTGATAAAAAATACGACATAAAGCATACGAGGGAAAGTTGAGAGTTTTATCAAAATTTTACCATGCACTTTTAATGACCAATAAACATTCAACTGAGCAAATGAAGATTAAGAGGGAAAAATAATTAAATGTTGAAATATCAATCAGAGATTGGCAAATTGTGTGGAAAAACCACCAAACAACCACAAGCTCTCAGTACGATAGAGGATTAGGGCCATGTTAAAAAAAAAAAAAGTACGTTTAAAAAACAAAAAAAAGTAAAGTTATATAAGAATAAAGTCGGAAAGTTACTAGAATAAAGTCACAAAGTAAAGAGAATAGTTTCATAACATGACTTTATTCTCGAAACTCCATGAGATTGTTCTCATAACTTTTCGACTTTATTGTCGTAGCTTTACTGTTTTTAAAAAAACGTACTTTTTCTTTTTTTCTCGTGGCCCTAATCCTCCATTGTATCTCAGAGATGGAGTTCTCATGGAAAAATCTTTTATTACACCTAAAATACAAAGGTCAATATTTGAACCAATTTATCCCATGTTTGAGAGACTGGGGTTCAAAAAATATTGATCATAGCGATGTATTTTGGGAATGTTCACTGGGAAAAAATAAATGCAGAAATAATTAAAACATTTGGATATAATTTGCCTTTGAGGGCATCCATACTTTACCTTGGTAACTTCTCAGAAAAATATGTGCAAGGGAAAGATAAATACTTTGGTTAAAATTCTGACAATGACAGAGAAGTGGTATCAAGCTGTTAATGAATGGATACAGATTATTAAAGAGATTTATCTGTTGGAAAAACTGACTCATATATGATATGACTGCAACAAAGATGAAGGACAACTGTGAAAAATGGACACAGAAATCAGAACAGCAGCGCTTGAAACTGAGAGACTTAAGAGTAAAAACACTGAAGGATGAAGTATCAAAGTAAAGCTCATGAAGTGGAAAAATCTCCCCTGTTGTGTTGACTTGTTTTCATGAAAAAAGATAAAAAGCAAGTTTAGAAAAAGACTCAAATTTAAGGTTTTCAACACATTCATTACAATGAAAATCACATTAAAATCACTGTCCAGCTCAAAAATGTCAATATGGGAACAATCTCCACGGTCCAATAGGATGTGACATGTATGAAAAGGAGGTTTCATGATGTCACCTGGTTCTGCACGAAGTTTGTGTCCAATCAAAACACCTTCTCCTGAACAATTATCACCTCTGTAATCATCAGTTCGAACCCTCTGCTCTCTGTGTACTGTCCGAGCACTGCTGTCAGCTTGGTCTGCTGCAGGCTCAAACATTTATCTTTGCTCCTCTTCAGCTGAGTTTAAGAGCAACAATCTGACTGATAGATCAAAATCTTGGAGCATGAAGCTGAATTTCCTACCTCGGGGGTTTTTATATAATGTTCTGTGTGAGCTAGCTGTGACAGAAGAGTCCAAAATGTTCCTCAAGATACTGATTTGAGCTTCATCGATGGAATAACCTAAACTGTCTATACGATAAATGTCTCAGAGCTCCTTGATATGAAACCTTCTGCACTTTGATTTGATTCGGTGCTTAACATTAAACCGTGGGATCTATAAGTGAGGCCTACAGGCTCCTGCAGGTCTGAGGACATTCTGCAACAGGTTTGACTGCATTACAGGCTCTCCGCCCTGTCTGCAGCCTGAGAACAATTAAGTAAATAAAATCCGATAAGTCATTTTAAAACAATTAAAGTGAAATGAAATGACAGGAGTTACCTTAGTGATGGGATTTCCAGCCTTACAGGCGGCAGAGACAGCCTCGTCTGTCAGTCCTCCTTTTCCCTCCATGTTCCTGATCACACTGAATGAACACACACCCACACACACATACATTCCTCAGGTACACACACCACCTCTGTGCTGCATTCAGGTGCTGCTGGGACAGTCGTGTTTCAGGAGAACGGGAGAGAACTGAACCGGAACTAATTTTTCATACGATTCTTCTGCGCACCTCAGTAGTGGTTATCTGCGCTACAGTTGTCTTTACATCATCTTGAACCACCCTGACAATTCTCCTTTGGATATTTTCTCTCTTTCAGAGAATTCTGTAAACCGTAGAAGTGACTGCATGACAATCCCAGTAGATCTGCAGTTTCTGAAAAACAACCACGCCATGTTCAGCCACCTTTCATCTCTATTCTGATGCTCGATTTGAACCGAAGAGGGTCGTCTTGACCATGTCTGCATGCCAAAATGTGTTGAGTTTCTGCCATGTCATTGGCTGATGAACAGTTGAATGACTGTTCCTTAACCCTATCATGCCTGAAAACAGTGTTGACCCTCAGTTTTTGAGCTAAGCTAATTAGCAGTGGGTGAGCTCAGTCCGTCTCTTCCTTGTTACCGCACACACAGTTGAAAGAATGGAGTCTATCTGCCTGTCATGGACTCAGAGTGAGGCAAGACATGAAAACAAAAAAAGAGTTGGTGTATCCCTTTAAGTTTACTAGTAAATGTATATCCTTACTGAAAAAAACGCACTGTGAAAAGGACTTGCAAGCTTGCTATTTTTCTTTATTTTGTATTAAAAATGAGTCTAACAGGAGCTAGTTTGCTTAAAATGGATTAAGTTTTTGCCTCTCATGAGATTCTTAAATGAGTTGAACCTCTCTCCCAATAGAAGCTTGGTTGTAGGAAAGAAGTCTAACAGTTTCAGTGTTTCTGACGGACCCTGAAGGCAGCAGCAAGAAGGCATCAGAGAGCTGCTGCTGCCTTCAGGTGCAGGCTCAGAAACAGAAAAAGAAGCGCCCACAGCACTGATGACAGGAGCATTTGAGTGCTCAAGTCCTTCACCGAGGTTTAGAAAGTTTGGAAGGCAACAGTTTCTCAAATTATGAAAAACACAACATGCTATGTGATGCACATGCTGTTTGGTTGAATTTCAGATAAGCAGAGTCCCAGCATGTTCTCTGAGCATCTTCAAACCACAGTGAGAAGAATGCAGCAGAGTGGAGCTGCAGGTCTGAACATGAAGCTCTGAGATGTGAAGGTAAAGGAGGAGGAGCACGCCCTGAACGTGGATCAGACTTTAAACCAGATAATCCTCCTCAGCAGGTCCACGTCCGTCCTTATAAACATGGATGCACAAACAAGAGGCGTGGCAGGTTTGTCTTTTCTGTAAAATATGACGTTGCCTTTGGATCAGTTCAAGAAAAACTCAAAAGGTGGAAGCAGAAGCTTAACTAGATTAATTACCTCCAAGATCTCAGAGGAACTGCAATTTAAGTAGTAGGGTGATTCATATACAAACTAGCTCTATCTTATATACCTTATTTTATTTATTTTTACTTCTCTCACACTTTTATAATTATTTTAATACAAATGTCATTTATTTACCCAGCATAAGTTTTGAAATTATTACTGTTATTAACACCATTATTATTTCTATTACTACTGCTATCATAGCTAGTATTATTCATATTGTTATTATTATGACTGATATTATTATTCATTGATTTCCCTCTTTATATTACTGCCACAACCACCATTTATATTATATCTGAATTACACGTGCACACACACACACCTTGTTCACACTTTGTACCTAAACCAATGTATGTCCACTATGTTATTTGCCTTATATTTCACAATAAAAATGTTGTAGGACCATTTATATCCTGTCCTTGTGGCTTTTGTTTTGACAAATACGGAGAAGAGCTGTCAGTAATTCTGTAAAAAGCTGTAGTCAACGTCCACAGTTCCTGTGGATTTAGACACATTTGTCGTCGAGGCCTCTGTATCAGGAGGTTGCTGGAAATACCCAAACCTTGTCCTGACTATGGATGAGAATCGAAAATCAATTCAAGTTGGGAATCCATAACTCCTTCCTGGAAGATTCAGTATCATCAGTTGTTTAGCAAGTTCCTCACTCTTTATTCTGCATGCTTTACAAATCAAAGATGTCACTTTCTCATCAAATGTAAAACTCAGATCTAGGCAAGTGTGTTTGTCTATTTTCAAGACAAAAATATCCAAAAACTTATTCTAATCCACATTTACTTCACCAATCAAGATAAATATCTTAGTTTAAGGATCTGAGTTTTTGCAGTGCTGCAGAAATAAAAACAAAGAAGTAAAAAATTGTGGTTTGATTTTCAACAAAAACACGCTCACTGCACAACTTCTTGTTAGCATTTATCAATGCAGCACAGCACTGGATATCAGGAGTGACATGTTTGACGTCGTTGCCCAGCAGGAATCAATTAATTGGACTGATAAGCAAAATCAATAAAGGCCTCATAAAATCATATCTCTAGTCTTCACCATGTCCAGTCGACCAAATGCATCATGTTGCTGCCATGGGATTGGCCTGTAACAACAGCAGGGGGGCAGTGGCTTTCACACAAGAAGAATAAAGGCAGAATGGCACCAGATCAGACTCCAGCCTGAGCTTTAAGTAAACCAGCAAATAAATAAAGTGACTGAAAGGTAAAAAAAATCCTGTTGCTGAACAGGACTGACACCACTTGGCCTGCTGAAAGTGACTGCACTTGTAAATTAAATATGTCACTTCTATTTCATGATAAAAATGTACACATTGTTGCTTAAATGAGCTGTTAGGGTGTACCTAATAATGTGGCTAGTGAGTGCAATTATTTTTCAGTGTTGGCCAGGTTTAATGTGTTCATCTCAGCCTCAATCCTCCACAGCGGCTAGCCAATCAGAGACTCTGAAACAAGCAGTTAAACAGGGGTACTTAATAAAGTGGCCAGTGAGCGTGTATTTTCTGGGCATTTGGCAGGCTTCAGTTGTGTCCGGTTTCCATCTTGAATCCAATCATAGAGTATCCTATCCAATTCCAGACTCCAGAATGAGCAATGGACGAGTGTACCTAATAAAGTGGCCACTGAGTGTTCATTTATTACACTTGATCTGTGTCCTCTGTTTCTTCCCTCTAACCTGACATGCCAGATGGACACTCTCATATTAGAAATATTTCACTAATCCGTCTGGGGAGAGGCCGTTGGAAAATGTTTTCAGGGGCAGAACCTTCAAAAACAACAGCAGCTTGTGATTGGACGATCGTACGGCTCGTTACACTCATCACAGACCAATCCACATCAAGCAACGCTGCTACGTATGACGTAGCATACGTAGCGGCTACACGTAGCGGCTAACGGCTAACAACAGTTACCGGCCGTAAGCCGCTTCGGCTAACGGCAACTTCCTTTCCTTTCCCGTGGATCGAACTCACGAATCCCGGGGCAAGAGGCAGTGACAGTGCCGCTGAGTCATAATGAGCACGGCTGACAACATTTTACGGCCGTTAGCCTTAGCCGCTAGGGCGAACGGCTAAAAACAGTTAGCCGCTACGGCCGTTAGCCGCTAGCTTAAACTACCTGAAGACTATTGTTTCACATTAAATTATACCACACAGATGTATCATTTAACACTTATATGTGACACAAACCTCGCCAAAAACAATCCTGACCAAGTTTTCCTAGTAAACTTCTGAGGAGAGCATATTTCGCCAAGTATCGCTGAGTAACCATGACGACCACAGACTAACCTGCATGTCCGTGGAATGATTTCCGCGTTCTCTCCCAGTTTCTAGCAGTGATCTCCGGTCAGGAGAAGAGCAAAAACATGACTTCTCGTAAGACAAGCTCCAAGTGATGTTCTTTCCTCCTCTTTTAAAGAATAAATTGAGTCCATTTCTGATTAAAAATAAATAAATAAATAAAACGCAGATATTGAGACCGTTTCGGCAGCCGCCATCGTTTTCAAACATGCAGTCCCTTCCTGTTGTCGTCACTTCCGTAGCTCCCGCCTCTCTTCCCTGATTGGGCCGATAAGATTCCAGCCGGAGTGAAGTCGTTGGACTATGGAGGCTGGCAAGACGGACATGCATGATTTTGGAATCAGGCAAGTTCTTACAGCCAGTGTTTTGAGATTAAGCTTTCCCCTCAGACTGTAACCCCCATCACGTCCCCTAAACAGTTTTTGAATATTTGCAGGGAGTAAATGGTGTTTTGCCTTGAACATGATTATTGCTGTTTGATATTCCACAGTTTCTGAAAAGTTAAGTAGATTTGACTGTAGAAATAATGGGTTGGTGTGATCCAGATATCCAATTTTTCGAATAATTCATATAGCACGCTTTTGAAGTACAGATGATGAATGCAGTGAACATTTGTATGTGTTGTCCCAAACCTCAGCACAGTAACTTAAGTAGGGTAAAACCAATGGACAGAACAGAGTGCAGAGTGATTTATGATCCGGAAACTGTTTGGCTTTGTTCAGAATTGAAATGCTTTTTGATATTTTGGTCAGTACAAGTTTAATGTGAGATTTCCAGCTTAATTTGTCATCTATTGTTATTCCAAGAAATTTATTTTCAGTAACTCTCTCAATTTCCACCCCATCTATCTCTAAGTGAACTTCCATGTTTCTTCTCCAGTTACCAAATAACATTATTTTAGTTTTTTTGTTTTAAGTTTAATGATAATTTGTTTTTATCAAACCACACCTTTTATTCTGTTCATTTCCGAGGCAATCTCTTTCAGTAATACGTTCAAGTTCTCTCCAGAGCAGAAAATACTTGTATCATCTGCAAATAATATTAATTTTAGTGCATGGTATACCTTACATATGCCATTAATATACAATATAAAGAATTTTGGGCCCAACACTGACCCCTGGGGAACACCACAAGAAATGTTTCAAGACGAGAAACAAAATTAATCCAGTTTCACAAACTGTTTTCTGTCCCTGAAGTAGCTCCTTACCCAGTCCAGTACCACACCCCTGATCCCATACTGTTCCAGTTTATCGATTAATATGTTGTGATTGATAGTATCAAATGCTTTTTTTGAGGTCAATGAATATTCCCACTGCATGTTTTCTTTGATCTATTGAATTTGTTATTTCCTCTATTAGTGCCTGAGAAGTTGATCTGTTTGCTCTGAACCCATACTGACAGTCAGAGAGGTGTGTGTGCATCTATGAAGCTGTCCAGTCTGCTGTTGAAGAGTTTCTCGAGAATTTTGGAGAATTGTGGTAGTAAGGAGACAGGCCTGTAGTTTGTGAAATGGTGTTTGTTTCCCGTTTTGTACAGCGGTATGACTTTTGCTATTTTCATTTTGTTGGGAAATATACCAGTTTGGAATGATAAGTTAAAAATGTATGTTAATGGTTTAGAAATCCTGTCAAAAACCCTTTTCACTATACTCATGTCAATGTCATTACAATCAGTGGATGTTTTACTTTTACATGTATTAACAATATACAAAATTTCTTTCTCATCGACTGCTGTGAGAAACATAAAATAACGATTTCTATCAATCAAGTAATTATCCCCGTCAACAGATGTCCCAGGATCAGGGATTTTATCAGCCTGTTCCGGACCAACACTTCCAAAGGATCTATTAAAGCTATTAACAACATCATCTTTGTTATAAATTTTGCTATTATTATCAAAAAAATACTCGGGATAACTATTCTGTTTATTACCATTTTTTATGATGCTGTTTAGTATCTTCCATATTCCTTTTACATTGTTTTTATTGTAATCTATCAATTTCTTATATCAATCTTTTTTGCTTGCCCTGATAATATTGGTTAATTTATTCTTATATTTTTTATACCTGTTTTCTGCATCATTGAAAATGAATATATTACCTAAATTTTATTTCTTCCTTTGGAGCCATCCGAAGGAATGTTTGAAAAATTTACAACACTTGTCACAAAGAAACTTAAAAAGTTTTTAAATCTTAATCTAATCAGATAAAACTGAATATTTAGTGTCAGTGAAAAAGTTAATTAACTTTTTCTGCTTCACTTCAACATTTATTTCAGTATTTACCTATAAAAGTGTACAATGATCCCAGTGGTAAAACAATCTAAAATTTACAAAACAACATTTTAAAGAAAAAGAGTCACATTTTTTACACAAACAGATTATAAACATGACCAGATCTTCTTTAAAAAGCCTAAATAAGAAGCTAGGGTCCAGAGGGCGATAAACCTGCTGTTCACCACACAGATGCAGAATTATGCATAAATTAACTTTCACAGGCATTTCAACATTTATTTAAAATGTTCTGAATTTTAAAAGGTAGCTGAAACAGGCCCAAGTTCTTTATTTAGCTCATTGAATTAAGTGTTAATAATCGTATTTGAGTCAATAATTCTCCGGTTGAATTATAAGCCAGGTAAATGTAATTGTTATGATGGGAAAACAATGCTGCCCTCTAACTAACATGGCTCCAATGGTGACCAAATCTGCCATCTAAATCCGAGGTTCCCAAACTTTTATCCCCCTCTGAGCCTGCCTGCAAAAATTAAAGCAATGCTGTGCAAAATAAAAACTCTAATAATTAAAATAAAAATAAAACAGGTTTATGGACACATTCTTGTACCAAACATCTGTTTGGTACAAGAATACATGTCTAATAATCCATCTTATGATGGCTAAATTCTCTCTTATAGACGGGGATATTTTTTGGAATAAGTTAGGTGTAACAGTTCAAGTGGTGACCGTGCTATCTGATGACTGTGGGTCTGTTTGGTTTGGCTCGGTTTCTCTAAGAGCTTAATTTGATAGGCTCATATATTAATTTAGTGACTGTAAGAGTATGTTCACGATCACCATTATTTGATCTAACTAGCAGTATTGTCCCCATGTTTATGAAAGGCAGCTGCAGGTCCTTGTGTGCCCTCTAGTGGCAGCCACCAGTACATTAACAGCAAGTCTGGAGAACAAACAGCAGGTTCATCTCCGTCTCAGGCTCCAGGGCGGTGTTCTGATCATCACCGTGCAGGCTTGTGGTTCTCCAGCAGCAGCACCACCAGCCGGGTCTTCAGCGTGGGTAGTTTGCGGCTGTAGTTCTGCTGCAGGACTTCAGACAGCTTACAGCGAAGACTGTGGAGACTGGGCAGGGAGCCGCAGTCGGGAACGTTCAGCAGAGTGTGGAAAAACTCCTGCCACAGGTCGCTGTGAGGGTTTCTGAGAGAGAGAGAGACAGACAAACAGAGTACGGTCCATAAACAGGGTTTCTACAAAGTCTGAAATCAAAATCAAGGCCTTTAACTCTTCGACTGGCATTGTAACCGTATGGTTGACTTGTTGCCGCTATACCGCTGTAAAACTCTGAAAGCTCATATTTGTCTGTTTTTCCTTGCTGACCTCTCTGAACAGCATTTGTGACACTAATATGTATCCACTGGGTGGCGCTGCTGTACATGAAGAGAATTGTTTGAAAACCAGAATAAATCAGAAGTCAATCGTTGCTGCATAGCTCCTCAAAAATCTAACAGTAAGAGCATACATCAGAGTAAGAAAAAAAAATCTTTCACATATTTCCATATCCTCTAACAATCATAATTTAGTTGATATCTGCTTCCTGATTGGGTAATCTGGAAAAAAAAAAAAAAAACCTTCAGGTTTGTCAGAAAACCTTTAGTTTCCTTTTAGAATCAACATTTTTCTATAGCATACTATACCACAAAATACTCCCCCAAATGTGGGCCATTGATGGCAAACAAGATTTTTTAAGTTGCACACAAAAAAGTATTTTTCTCAGTTTACCAGGATACAAAGCTGAGTACACTCCAATCAAAGGGGTGGGAGTAAAGCTAAATTTTAGTTATCATGTTACCCTTACTTTCATCTTATGCTAAAAAAATGTTATGTTAAACTCAACTTTATCAGAACTTTGGAATTGTTCTTTTGTTCAATTAGATATTGAGTAATACCGTACTTTAACAGGGGGTGTACATGTAGTTGTTATATTAATAATAATAAATAGATTAAGGACCTTGATTCAACAGAACTGTGTGTGAGTGAGGAACTGTGAAAATGCCATCATGAGTTCAAAATAAGAAAACACTGGAGATAAAAGTGTAAAAAATATGAAACCGAATACAACTTATAATAGAATTAAGATAAAAGATTGTTTGGTAAGAATGGTAAAATAAACAAAGCATAACTAATGATTCAATAAAACATGTTAAAATGTAAAAATGGATAAATATATAACTAGAGTTACCTTAAATCAAGTAATAAAATAATGATAAAAATAATAACAAATAAATAAAATAAGAAGAATAAATCAAAGACTTTGATTTAACAGAACTGTGTGTGTGAGGAACTGTGAAACGCCATCATGGATTCAAACACTGGATATAAAAGTGAAAAAATAAAAATAAAACACAATATAAGTAATACTAGAATTAAAATAAATAGTCATTTTGTGGATAGCTCAGCCTTCTGCCTTTGTCCCCCATAATGCACAGCGGGAATCGTATTTAAAGCAACGAAAGCTGTAAGGTCATTTCTTAAATATCAAATATTGGATTTAAAGTACTTCAAGGACCAACAGGTATCCTTGATTTAATTAAAGATACCACATTTTCAATTTTTATCTGAAATACTTCTATGGTTATTCGTTCAAGTGTAATATGAATTTTAGGATTTTAAAACAATTTAAGACCTTTTATTCTCTTAACTCCTCCAAGAGTTAATTCCTTTGTTTAAAAACAGACGCTTTTGAATTTCACTTCTTAGAATGACAGTAAAGCTGAAGGCTGCCCTTCTTTCTCTTTCCTAAATTACTTTAAGCTGGTTTTCATGTTGTACATAAAAAGTGGGTTTAATCTTTGCTGAGATGTAACTAGATTGTCCAACAGACTTGAACGCATCATTCCTAAGGTGTGCACAGTGTGGCTGACTCGTGTCTTTTGGGCAACAATACCTGAAAACCAACCAGTCTTTAATTTTGTTTTTGAAATCAGGAAAAGTAAAACTGAACAGGGCTTCTTTCTTTCTTCTTTCTCTGGTCCGTCTCCTTCCTTCAGTCCATTTAATTTGGACCCAGAGGCGAACCCGTAACACAATAAAAAAATAATAATGAAAATAATAAATGTTATTTGTATTGCACTTAACATTTTCGCAATCTCAAAGTGCTACATGGTTTAACAAAGAAAAATAAACAATTTATAAAAAGAGTCAAGGTAAAAGATTCTAAAAGAAGGAGAACCTATAAAAGAA